>JAYESD010000009.1:92406213-93606213 GCA_036927565.1 Tuctoria greenei | reverse complement strand
CGCCCAGGCCGGTGCGCAAGGACGTGCCCGCAAAGGCGCCCAGGGCGGTGCCACCGGCAACCACAAGCCGACACGAGACGACACCTGCCACAACTGTGGCAAGCTTGGTCATTGGGCCAGGGAGTGCCGACAGCCACGACGTGGCCAGACCCACGTCGCACAAGTGGAGGAGGAGTCCCACGTCGCACAAGTGGAGGTGGAGCCAGCTTTCCTCATGGCACATGGAAGCATCAAGCCACCTCTAGTGGCATCGACCGCAGCTGCTCTCTTCCATCTTGATGAGCCGAGAGCACACGCCTTTCTCGGCGACAGCTCCAGCAACGACAAGACTGACGGATGGTGCCTCGACACTGGCGCCACCTATCACATGACCGATCGACGGGAGTTATTCGCCGAGCTTGATCCCAATGTCCGAGGCTCCGTCAAGTTTGGTGACGCCTCCGGCGTGGAGATCAAGGGTGTTGGCTCCGTCATCCTCAGCGTCGAATCCGATGAACACAAGATGCTCGTCGAAGTATACTACATCCCCGCGTTGAGAAACTCCATCATCAGCTTGGGACAGCTGGATGAGAGCGGTTCGCGCGTGGAGATCAAGGACGGGGTCATGAGGATTTGGGATCGCCATTGTCGCCTTCTTGTCAAGGTAACTAGAGGCACCAATCGAATCTATGTCCTTCACGTGCAGGTAGCACAGCCTGTCTGCCTTGCCACTCGTCGGGAGGACGAGGCATGGCAGTGGCACGAGCGCTTTGGGCATCTTCACTTCAAGGCCCTGAAGCAGCTCAGTGCCAAGGAAATGGTGTGAGGCATGCCATGTCTTGACCACGTGAAGCAGCTCTGCGACGTCTCTATGGTGACGAAGCAGAGGCGGCTTCCTTTTCCCCAACAGTCGAGCTTTCGAGCCAAGGAGCGGCTCGAGCTCGTTCACACGGACTTGTGTGGCCCGGTGACACCAGCTACACCAGGAGAACGACACTACTTCCCGCTGCTTGTCGACGACCTCTCCCGCTACATGTGGGTGGCGGTCCTTGGCAGCAAGGGAGAAGCTGCGAACGCCATCAGGCGCGCGCAGGCCACTGCGGAGGCAGAGAGTGGCCGCAAGCTGCGCGTGCTGCGCACCAACAACGGCAGTTGAATTTGCATCGTATTGCGCGAATGAGGGTGTTCAGCGTCACTACTTTGCGCCCTACAGCCCGCAGCAGAACGGCGTCATCGAGCAACGCAACCAGACGGTTGTGGGGATGACTCGGGCCCTCCTCAAGCAGAGGGGAATGTCGGCTGTCTTCGGGGGAGAGGCGGTGATGACCGCCGTCTACATCTTCAACCGTTCGCCCACCAAGGCCCTCCACGGCAGGACGCCGTACGAGGCTTGGTATGGGCGCAAGCCGGCAGTCTCTCACCTACGGGTCTTCGGCTGCCTCACGTTCGCCAAGGAGCTTGGCCAGATCAGCAAGCTCGACGACAGGAGCACCCCTGGGGTGTTCATCGGCTATGCGGAAGGCTCAAAGGCCTACCGCATTCTCAACCCAGAGACACAGCATGTGCGCACGACGCGCGACGTTGTGTTCAACAAAGGGCGGGGATGGGCATGGAACAAGGCGGTGGACGACGGTTCGACCTCGACGAACGACGACTTCATCGTCGACTACGTCCACTTCAAGGGAGTTGGGAGAGTAGGCAACTCTTCTTCACCGAGCGTGTCAACCCCAGCCCCCGAGCGTCCACCGCCACCTCAGCCGGCGACCCCATGCACTCCAGCACCAACAGCCACCCCTCCGGCCACGTCCACTCCGTCATCAGCTCGTGTCGAGCACGACCTAGTGGAGTTTGTCACTCCGCTCTCCCACGACGAGGAGCGCCTCGACGGGTGCTACGACGGCGAGCAGTTGTGGTATCGCAAGATGGAGAACATTCTCGGCGACCAGCCGGTGTCGGGACTGGCCCCTCACGACCTGGATGATCAAGATCCAGAGGCGCAGTTGCACCTTGCATGCGACGACGGTGAGCCTCGGTCTTTCGCGGAGGCTGAGAAACACGCGGCATGGCGTGCCGCGATGCAGTCGTAGATGGACGCGGTTGAGACGAACCGCGCTTGGGAGCTTGCAGACCTCCCTCGCAGTCACCGCGCGATCACCCTTAAGTGGGTGTTCAAGCTGAAGAGGGATGAAGCCAGTGCCATCGTCAAGCACAAGGCTCGCTTGGTGGCACGCGGCTTCATGCAGCGGGAGGGGATCGACTTCGACGATGCCTTTGCCCCCGTGGCACGGATGGAATCTGTGTGACTCCTTCTTGCGTTGGCTGCCCAAGAAGGCTGACGTGTCTAGCACATGGATGTCAAGTCGGCGTTCCTCAATGGCGACTTGAAGGAGGAGGTCTACGTACACCAGCCGCCGAGGTTTGCGCTCCCTGGCAAGGAGGGCAAGGTGTTGCGCCTGCGCAAGGCTCTCTATGGTTTGCGGCAGGCACCACGGGCGTGGAAAGCCAAGTTGGATTCCACGCTCAAGAGGATGGGCTTCGGGCAATGAAAGTGCATCTAGGACTCCCTTGTGGGTTTTGGATGATTTATGACAAGCAATTGGGATCTAATCCTTTTGTTGAGATGAATGCAGGAAAATGATGAAAAATGAGCAAAGTGCCAAAAAGAGGGAAATTGAGAAAGAAAATGAATTTGAGCTCAAGGAGAAGAAATTAGTAGTTTAGTATGTATGGGGTGTGTTAAGGAAACACACCCAAGAGCTCAATCTCAGTTAATCACACACACACAATGCACAAAGCTATACAGGACCGGACTAGTCCGATATCAGCCGGACTAGTCCGATATCTTTCTGTTCCACTTCGGACTAGTCCTCCCCAGTGCGGACTAGTCCTTAACACAATGCACAAGTCACACAAAATCGGACAAGTCCGTTGTGACCCGGACTAGTCCGATATTCATTCTGATCAACTTCGGACAAGTCCGGTGTCTACACGGACTAGTCCGATATACACGCTGATCTAAATCGGACAAGTCCTCCAAGTGCGGACTTGTCATCCTAAACACTTAGGGTTTCATATGTCCGGACAAGTCCGATGGCAATCGGACTAGTCCGAAGCTTTCCAGTAACTAAATCGGACAAGTCCGTTTTCAACCGGACTAGTCCGATATTCCTGGACAGTTAGGGTTTGCTTCGCACAGCACACCGGACTAGTCCGGTGACCACCACGGACTAGTCCGATCTTTCTGAACCCTAACGGTAACTTCTAGAAACCCCATATAAATAGAGGTGCACGACCCACTTTCAACAGCTCTCGAACCCTAGCGCCGTCACACCTCCCAAGAGACTCAAAAACCATCTCTCTCCACGACATTAAGTGCAAGATCAATCAATCCATTGAAGATCACTTCTAGATCATTGGAGAGGCACTTGGCACACGATTGAGCTCTTGGTTTGAATCTCTAACACACTCTTGTATCTCAATTTGTATGTTTCGAAGTGTGTTATTGGTGGTCTTGAAACTTGTAATCAAGGGAGCTCTCAACTTGTGAGATCGCCCCTTCAACTTGGTGATTTACCCCTGTGTGATTAGTGGAAGAGGATTGGCCTTCGTGGCGATCCAACGAGGGAAGGGTTGGTGAAGACCCGGTCCTTTTGTGGGCTCCTCAACGTGGATGTAGGTTGCCTTCGTGGTAACCGAACCACGGGATAAATCTTGTGTCTTGTTCGTTTGTGTTCATCATTCTAGTTGATCAACATTATCTAGGTTTTGATTCATTTTGTTGAATTCAAGTTAAATAGTTGAACAAGAATCATACTTGCAATAGAACTTGACATACAACCATTGAACTGTTATTGAAGTTTATATTTCCGCTGCAAACGTCAACGAAACAATCAAATTGACCTAACTTGATCAACCTAGTCCGTGAAATCCGGACTAGTCCGCACTTTACCGGACTAGTCCGATATATCTGGTTTTGACCTTGTTGTTGAAGTGCTACAGGAACCGAGAAAATTCAAGAAGGCCTATTCACCCCCCCCTCTAGGCCTACATTCAATTGGTATCAGAGCAGGTTCTTCAAGAAAGAGTGCAACCACTCGAAGAGATCATGTCAGACATGAAGGAAGTCCAGAAAATCAACAACCAGGAAGAAATGAACAATGACAAGCACCAAAAGCTTGAAAAGTATCTCGAAGCCATTCAAGACTTCGATGATGATGATGAGGAGACATTGGAGCTGAAAGCACTCCTTAGAAAGAAAGCGCTCTCCAAAGGGAAATCTAAAGTCGAAGAAAAGAAGAAGGGGAGTAGTCACACCGACTACTCCCGATATCCTTTTAATTATGACCATTTAAATTCTAACAGCAGTCATTATCTATCTATTCCTCTCGGAAAAGCCCCACACTTCGATGGGAGTGATTACTCCATGTGGAGGCAAAATATGAAGATGCACTTGATTTCCCTTTACCCAAGTTTATGGCATATTGTGTGCACAGAAATAAACATCCCTGATGACGATGAAGAGCTCACGCCAAGTCAAGAGCAAGCCATCCATAGGAATGCCCAAGCCGCAGCCGTTATCACCTCATCTCTAAGTCGAGATGAATTCACAAAGGTGGACGGATTGGAAATTGCCAAAGAAATCTGGGACACACTACAGACAGCACATGAAGGTGACCGGCATGTGCGGGAGGCAAAGATTGAAATGATTGAAGGCGAACTAGGAAGGTTCGCGATTGAGGAAGATGAGTCTCCCCAGGACATGTACAACAGACTGAAGACTCTTGTGAACAAGGTTCGATCATATGGGAGCAAAAAGTGGAATGACCACGAGGTTGTAAAGCTCATCCTTAGAGCCTTTATGCCTCGCAACGTCACACTTTGCTCTATGATCCGAGAAAGTCCCGGGTACAAGAAAATGACTCCAGATGAACTGCTTGGCAAAATCATCAATTTTGAGATGATGGAGAAGCAAGCCAAGCACGTAAAAGAAATAGCCGACCTCACATCAGCCAAGAAGAAGGGAGTTGCCCTAAAGTCCTCACTCAAGCCTCTATCCAAAGAAGCAAGAGAAGCACAGCTTGAGGAGGACAGCGATGATGAAAGCAGCGAGCTGGACGAAGAAGATATGATTTTGTTCATGAAGAAGTTCAAAAGAATTATGAAGAAAAGACAAGGAACAAAATCGAGTGAAGGAAAATACAAGGAGAAGACAAAGCCGAAGATGAGGCGGGCATGCTATAATTGTGGTGAGTACAATCACTTTATAGTCGATTGCCCGTACGAGGACAACAAGAAGAAGAGTAAAGAGTCCAAGCCTCAACCGAAGAAATTCTTCAAAAAGAAGAAACAAGCTGAACAAGCACACATCGGAAAGGAGTGGGACTCAAACGATGAGTCCTCATCGTCCGATGAAGAAGAAATGGCTAGCATAGCCATTGAAAGCATGTCCAAGAAACCCACACTCTTCCCCACGCTCGGTGCAAAGAAGGCAAATGGAACTTGCCTCATGGCTAAGGAAGGTAAACGCAAGGTAAACATCAAAACTCCTTCCTTGCATTCTTACTCAAGTGCTGATGATCTAGATAGTGATGATGAAGATATGCTAATTGGTTTAGATAGAAAAACTGCTGCTAAAATGAAATTCTTGCTTAACCAACTTGTTGAGAAGGAAGAGCTAATTGATCGTCAAGAAGACATGATTATCTCCCAAAAGGAGAAGCATGTTGAACTTGACAATCTTCTAGTTCTTGAAAAGGAGAGAAACCATTCACTAGAGCTTGAGCTAGCTTCAAGCAAGAAAACTTGCTTGGAGTTAACCAACTCAAACGTTGCAATCAAGGATCAACTTGATGACCTAATCAAGGTCAACAAGATCCTTGAAGTGCAGGTTGAGTCACTCAAGCTTAGTGAACCTTCTTCCTCTTCAAGCCTACCTTCTCAACCCACTTCAACTAATATCGCTCATATTTGCAAATGTGATAAAATTAACACCAGGTTGAAGGAAAATTCTACCTCCACAAAGGACAAAAATCCTACCCAATGTGTAATATTTGACAAGGAGAGGATCAACTATGCACGTAGTGCATACTTGGTCCAAAGACCTCCAAATGTCAAGTATGGCATTGGTTACTCTTATGATGGAAAGCAAAGAGCTGGAAATCATAAGAATAACAAGGGAAGGATTACCTTTGTGAAGGGAGGACCCTCACAACCTGGTAACTCGAAAACTAAAAACCTGAACTCTCATGAAAACCGGACTAGTCCGGTTGTGGTCCGGACAAGTCCGGTCATCCGGACAAGTCCGGTCACACAGACTAGTCCGACCCATAATCAACAGCAACTCTTGTTTAAAACCTTTGATGCTTCTTATGTATTAATGAAAAATAATGTTGGTAAAGTGTATGCTTTTTATGTTGGGCCACGCCATGGGAACACAAAATCCCATGTGTGGGTGCCCAAATGTATTGTTACTAACCTCCAAGGACCCAAGCAAGCTTGGGTACCTAAAACCAAGGCGTAATTTGTTTTTGCAGGCCTACTCCTCCGGTGGATCCAAATGGGTGCTAGACAGTGGATGCACCAACCACATGACCGGAGAAAGGAGCATGTTTGTGGAGTATGAAGTGAACAAGGACCCAAACGAAGGCATCTACTTTGGGAATAACAGTCAAGGAAGGGTCCTCGGTACCGGTAAAATAGCAATATCCTCTGAACATACTCTTTCTCATGTTTTACACGTTGAATCTTTAGATTATAACCTGTTGTCCATATCTCAATTATGCGACAAAGGTTATAATTGCTTGTTTACTAACGAGGGTGTGACCGTTTCAAGGAGGAGTGATGGTTCCGTTGCATTCAAGGGTATGTTAAAGGGAAAGCTTTACCTTGTTGACTTCAACAAGAATAAAGCCGAACTCGACACATGCTTGATTGCAAAAACCAACATGGGTTGGCTGTGGCATAGACGGCTAGCACATGTTGGTATGAGGAACCTTCAAAAACTCCTCAAGGGCGATCACATCCGAGGATTGAAAGATGTTGTGTTTGAGAAAGACAGGCCTTGTAGCGCGTGCCAAGCAGGGAAGCAAGTTGGAGCACAACATCCCGCGAAGAACATCATGACCACGACAAGACCGCTCGAACTACTTCATATGGACTTGTTTGGTCCAATTGCTTACATAAGCATCGGCGGTAATAAATACGGTTTAGTTGTTATTGATGATTTTTCCCGCTTCACTTGGGTGTTCTTTTTGCATGACAAGTCAGAAACACAAGGAACACTCAAGAAATTCTTCAAGCGAGCGCAAAACGAGTTCTCACTATCAATCAAGAGTATTCGGAGCGACAACGGCACGGAGTTCAAGAACATACAAGTGGAGGAGTACCTTGATGAGGAAGGAATCAAGCACGAATTCTCAGCACCATACTCTCCACAACAAAACGGAGTTGCCGAAAGGAAGAATCGAACGCTCATAGAGATGGCAAGAACAATGCTCGATGAATACAAGACCTCAGATCGATTTTGGGCGGAAGCAATCAACACCGCTTGCCATGCCACAAATCGACTCTACCTTCATCGACTACTAAAGAAGACCCCCTATGAGCTACTCACCGGTAACAAACCGAACATTTCATATTTTCGAGTCTTCGGTTCTCCTTGCTATATTTTGAACAAGAAGCCCAGGACTTCAAAGTTCGCTTCGTAGTCCGATGAAGGTTTCTTGCTTGGTTATGATTCGAACACTTACGCCTATCGTGTTTTCAACAAGGCCTCCGGACTTGTTGAAGTGGCACGTGACGTAGTGTTCGATGAAACTAATGGCTCCCAAAAGGAGCAAGTTGATCAATGTGAATTAGGTAAAGAGGAAGCCCCCTATCAAGCATTGAAGAGGATGGCTCTAGGCGAAGTACGACCACAAGAGTCATCGTCACAAATACAAGAGGGAAGTGAACCACAAGAGGAGATCAACAATCAAGGGGGAGCCTCGATACAAGATCAATCACAGGAATATGAACATGATCAACAAATCAACGAGGACAACAACTCAGGGGGAGAAGAAGATGATCACCAACATACGACCCCACAAGTGCCACACCCAAGAGTACACCAATGCATTCAAAGGGATCATCCAATCGACAACATCATCGGCGACATCCAAAAGGGAGTAACCACTAGATCTCGTATAGCAAATTTCTGTGAACATTACTCGTTTGTCTCCTTTTTGGAACCCCGCAGGACTGAGGATGCATTGAAGGATCCGGACTGGGTGGTGGCAATGCCAGAAGAGTTGAATAATTTCAAGAGAAACGAAGTTTGGGAACTTGTGAAAAGACCCAATGCAAATATTGTGGGCACCAAGTGGGTCTTCCGCAACAAGCAAGACGAACACGGAGTGGTGACAAGAAACAAGGCACGACTTGTGGCTAAAGGTTACTCACAAGTCGAAGGTTTGGATTTCGATGAAACCTTTGCTCCAGTAGCTAGGCTTGAATCAATTAGAATATTACTTGCATATGCTACTCACCATGATTTCAAGCTGTATCAAATGGACGTGAAAAGCGCCTTCCTCAACGGACCGATCAAGGAAGAGGTGTACGGGGAGCAACCACCCGGATTTGAAGACGAAGAGTTCCCCGACCACGTGTATAAACTGTGTAAGGCTCTCTATGGCCTCAAACAAGCTCCTAGAGCTTGGTATGAGTGTCTTAGAGATTTTTTAATTGATAATGGCTTTCAAATTGGCAAAGTAGATTATACACTATTCACGAAAAATCTGGATAATGATCTTTTTATTTGCCAAATCTATGTTGATGATATAATTTTTGGATCAACTAACCAATCTTTCTGTGAAGAGTTTACTAAATTATGACAGACAGATTTGAAATGTCAATGATGGGAGAATTGAAGTACTTCTTGGGATTCCAAGTGCGGCAACAAAGGGAAGGAACATTCATAAGCCAAACCAAGTACACACAGGAAATCCTCAAGAAGTTTGGCATGGACAAGGCAAAGCCCATAAAGACTCCCATGGCAACGAATGGCCACTTGGATCTCAATGAAGATGGACCGAGCGTCGACCAAAAGGTATATCGCTCCATGATTGGATCTTTACTTTACTTATGTGCATCTAGGCCAGATATTATGTTGAATGTATGTTTGTGTGCAAGATTTCAAGCCAACCCTAAGGAATGTCATTTGACAGCCGTAAAGAGAATCCTAAGATATTTAGTTCATACACCCAACCTTGGTCTTTGGTACCCAAAAGGCTCAAAATTCAATCTCATTGGGTACTCCGATGCAGATTATGTCGGGTGCAAAGTTGATAGAAAAAGCACTTTCGGCACTTGCCAATTTCTAGGAAGATCCTTAGTTTCTTGGTCATCCAAGAAACAGAATTCCATTGCATTATCCACAGCCGAAGCGGAGTATGTTGCAGCCGGGAGTTGTTGTGCACAACTCCTTTGGATGCGACAAACTCTAAGGGATTACGGTTACAATATGAACCGTATTCCTCCCCTTTGTGATAATGAGAGTGCCATTAAAATAGCCCACAATCCAGTTGAGCACTCTAGGACTAAACACATTGACATAAGACACCATTTCTTGAGAGACCATTCCATGAAAGGAGACATATCCATCTCTCATGTCAACACCAAAAACAACTGGCCGACATATTCACCAAGCCACTTGATGGAAAACGTTTTTGCGAACTCCGAAATGAGTTAAACATTCTTGATTCTCGGAGTGTGGCTTGAAAAGTTGCATATCTGTATGATTGCTTCAAAATATTGATTGAATTGTGAAAATTAACCCTCCCCATTTTTCTCTCGAAAAACTATGTCAATTATTAGATCTTGATGAATTTTTTATCATAGTATGATAGTTGTTTGCTTACTGGTCAAATTCATCAAGATTATTTGAATTGTTTTGCCTCTCTACTCTCAATTATTAAACCTTCAAATATATATGAATGGGCTATGCAATTCTTTCCTGGTGACCACGGAAAAGTCCGTGGTTACCCGGACTAGTCCGCCCTTGCAGACTAGTCCGCAGAGTGCCGGGTAGGCCGGACTAGTCCGACAGACCACGGACTAGTCCGATATAGGTCCCTGGATGACTTCGGACTAGTCCGGTCATGTCCGGACTTGTCCGATTTTTCGTGTCCATAACCCTAGCCGCCACCAAACCCTAATCCCTTCACCCCTCACTCGCCCCCAAGCTTTCTCTCTCTTGCGCTCGAGCTCCCAAGGCGAATCCTTGATTCCTCCGTCGAAAAGCCTCAATCTTGGGCGGAGATCAAGCTTGAAGACTCGGGGATTGAAGTTAGCGGACAAGTCCGGCCTCCAACCCCCAAAATCTCAAGCTTCCTTTGATTTCTTGGTAAATTTTCTTCCAAACCCTAAGAAATCACAAATTTGTCTATTGCTTATCGTTTGGCCTAGCATTCTTCACTAGTTACATGTCTAGTTGATGTACTATGTGTATGCTAGACTAGTTTTACCTTAGGGATCAATTTTTGTCCAGTCTGTTAGGTTTTTGCAGATGAACACCGGACTAGTCCGGTCCAGGTACGGACAAGTCCGGTCCCCCGGACTAGTCCGTGCCTGTGCACCGGACAAGTCCGTTGTTTCTGAACCAAAACCTAATTCCTTAATTCTCTAATGTCTTCCATTGCCATCTTACCTCACCAATACCTTGTATAACTTGTCCTTTCTCTTGATCACTCATTCACAGATCATGTCGAGCTCTGACAACGAAATTTCCGATTTCGAGGCCGAGTTGGACCACGAGGTGGCACCTCGGTCCTCGGTGGGTCTTGGCAAGAAACGCCAAGAGAGACCCTCCGAGCCTGCTCCCTCACCTCCCCAAAGTCGAAGGAAGTTCTGTGCCAAGAAGCCTGCCTCGAAGGTTGCTCCGTCTACAAGCGGCCTTCGACAAGCTAAAGGGAAGGGCAAGGGGGTTGCCACAGGGCCTGTTGGGCCCCTGAAGCTGCATACTCCCAGAGAAGGGGTCCGGGACCCTAATGAGGAAAGATTCACTGGCAAGGGCAGCGATGTGGCTGCAAAGTTGAGAAGTGTTGATTGCTATGCAAGGCCTAAGCAAGCAGCTGATGGCAGATTTTGGTCAAATTTTCATGCTGACTTCTACAAGCTGGTCTACTTGCTGATGAAGACCCCGGTGGTGCGCAGTCAATGGATTGACTGGGCCTACCTTGAGAAGAAGAAATGTGCAGCCTTTGATGAAGTGATAGCAGCTGCAGAGAGACATGGTCTGAAGGATCTCTTTGCCTTCAGACACAACTGGAATGATGAAGTGATAGCACAATTTTATACAACGTGCCACTTCTCAAGCGAAGACGAAGAAAGTGTGACTTGGATGACTCATGGATCCAAGTATTCTATTACTCAGGAAGAGTTTGCCAGCCTGCTGCACCTTGACTCTGAAGAACATGACCACCTCATTATCCACAACATTGGGGTCATTGAGAGGGATGGAATGAAGTTCATGTATGAGCCCAACTCTAAGTATGTTCCTCCCTCCACAAAGAATATGAAGCCTTTCTTTGTGGTCCTCAACAGAGTCCTCAGGAAGACCATTGCCCCCAAGGATGGGGATGCAGGGAGTGTGCAAGGCTACCTCCGAACCCCGATGAAGGTCATAAGAAGAGGAGACAGTTTGATGTTGCAGACTATATTTGGAATGATATGGTCAATATCTCAAGTACCCCCAACCGATCCTGTGGCTATGCCCCTTACTTGATGTTTATGATTGAGAAGGTCACAGGGATCGAGTTCGTGAAGGATGTGGAGCACACTCCACTGAGGCCTCAGAAGCCTCAGCCAGTGAGTGTCCAGGCTGCTCCATCGCCGGCCTCAAGCCCCGAGGCACCGGCAAAGCAAGAAGAAGCTGCTAGGGCTCCTCCTCCCTCCAGAGTAGCCCCTCAGAAAGGATCCGCCAGTGGGATCCTCAAGTACTTAGCTGCAATTTTCTCCTCATGCAAGAAAACTGAAGTGAAGCTTCACAAGCTAAATCAGAAGAGGAAGGAGAACATGAGGTACATAAAAGCCAATGTGAAGCAGCTGAGTGAGAAGCTGGAGATCAACCCAATTGGATCTCCAGTACTTTCTGAAGATTCTGATCCGGACATCACCGAGCTCAGCCCCTTGACTACCTCCGAGCTTGCCTATTTTGGCATTGGGGGCTCGAGCAGCTCCGCTCCTCCTCCTCCCTCTCAACCTCGTCAAGCGGAAAGCGATGAAGACGATGAAGACGACGAGAGGACTGACAGCGAAGAGTGAAGCCCTAGGACCTTCCTCTCTCTCTTTTTGGTGTCTTGATGCCAAAGGGGGAGAGATTGAGGGGAGTCTCTAGTCTTAGCTTTAGCTGAATAGGATGCGAGGAGAGAGCTCTCTATGTATTTTTTAAGTGTGATGGTATTTGTTTAACACTATTTTCATATCATGTTTGGTCCTGTGTTAAATTGCTCAATTAATTTGCAAGTGTGTGATGAAATCTGAATTTTTGCTCCTGAAATGCCATATTCACTTGATATTAGTTGATCAATGCAAATTCTGTCATTCTTAATGCATTCATGCTCTTAGTATGCATCCCACCATAAAGAATGCACACATGAATAATTATCTTGTTGCTTGATGTATTTTTGAGTCATATGTGCATACTTTATGAAATTCTCATTTTATACCTCATTTTGTGAAATCTCAATTGGTTGTCATCAATCACCAAAAAGGGGGAGATTGAAAGTGCATCTAGGACTCCCTTGTGGGTTTTGGATGATTTATGACAAGCAATTGGGATCCTAATCCCTTTGTTGAGATGAATGCAGGAAAATGATGAAAAATGAGCAAAGTGCCAAAAAGAGGGAAATTGAGAAAGAAAATGAATTTGAGCTCAAGGAGAAGAAATTAGTGTTTAGTATGTATGGAGTGTGTTAAGGAAACACACCCAAGAGCTCAATCTCAGTTAATCACACACACACAATGCACAAAGCTATACAGGACCGGACTAGTCCGATATCAGCCGGACTAGTCCGATATCTTTCTGTTCCACTTCGGACTAGTCCTCCCCAGTGCGGACTAGTCCTTAACACAATGCACAAGTCACACAAAATCGGACAAGTCCGTTGTGACCCGGACTAGTCCGATATTCATTCTGATCAACTTCGGACAAGTCCGGTGTCTACACGGACTAGTCCGATATACACACTGATCTAAATCGGACAAGTCCTCCAAGTGCGGACTTGTCATCCTAAACACTTAGGGTTTCATATGTCCGGACAAGTCCGATGGCAATCGGACTAGTCCGAAGCTTTCCAGTAACTAAATCGGACAAGTCCGTTTTCAACCGGACTAGTCCGATATTCCAGGACACTTAGGGTTTGCTTCGCACAGCACACCGGACTAGTCCGGTGACCACCACGGACTAGTCCGATCTTTCTGAACCCTAACAGTAACTTCTAGAAACCCCATATAAATAGAGGTGCACGGCCCACTTTCAACAGCTCTCGAACCCTAGCGCCGTCACACCTCCCAAGAGACTCAAAAACCATCTCTCTCCACGACATTAAGTGCAAGATCAATCAATCCATTGAAGATCACTTCTAGATCATTGGAGAGGCACTTGGCACACGATTGAGCTCTTGGTTTGAATCTCTAACACACTCTTGTATCTCAATTTGTATATTTCGAAGTGTGTTATTGGTGGTCTTGAAACTTGTAATCAAGGGAGCTCTCAACTTGTGAGATCGCCCCTTCAACTTGGTGATTTACCCCTGTGTGATTAGTGGAAGAGGATTGGCCTTCGTGGCGATCCGACGAGGGAAGGGTTGGTGAAGACCCAGTCCTTTTGTGGGCTCCTCAACGTGTACGTAGGTTGCCTTCGTGATAACCGAACAACGGGATAAATCTTGTGTCTTGTTCGTTTGTGTTCATCATTCTAGTTGATCAACAGTATCTAGGGTTTGATTCATTTTGTTGAATTCAAGTTAAATAGTTGAACAAGAATCATACTTGCAATAGAACTTGACATACAACCATTGAACTGTTATTGAAGTTTATATTTCCGCTGCAAACGTCAACGAAACAATCAAATTGACCTAACTTGATCAACCTAGTCCGTGAAATCCGGACTAGTCCGCACTTTACCGGACTAGTCCGATATATCTGGTTTTGACCTTGTTGTTGAAGTGCTACAAGAACCGAGAAAATTCAAGAAGGCATATTCACCCCCCCTCTAGGCCTACATTCAGGCAATACCTGCACGAGGCGACCATCTACTGGCGGGGTCATGGAGGAAACACCCTACTGATGGGTGTCTACGTCGACGACTTGGTGATCACCGGCATCAAGGATGCGGAGGTGGCAGCGTTCAAGGAAGAGATGAAAGCCACCTTCCAGGTGAGTGACCTGGGATCCCTCTCCTTCTACCTAGGGATTGAGGTGCACCAGGCCGACTCCGGAATCACGCTTCGACAGACCGCCAACGCCAAGCGCATTGTTGAGCTAGTTGGGCTCACAAACTGCAACCCAACCCTCACTCCGATGGAGGAGAGGTTGAAGTTGAGCCGCGACAGCACGGCGAAGGAGGTGGGATGCTACACAGTACCAGCATCTTGTGGGGAGCCTTCGCTACCTCGCCCACACACGATCGGACTTGGCATTCTCCGTCAGCTACGTTAGTCGGTTCCTGCAGCGACCGACGACGGAGCACCAGCAGGCTGTGAAGAGGATCATTCGCTATGTTGCGGGGACTCTCGATCACGGCCTCCACTACCTGAGGTGTCCTGGAGAGGCACACCTTGTCGGGTACAGCGACAGCGACCACGCTGGCGACATCGACACCAGCAAAAGCACGAGCGGGATCCTCTTCTTCTTCAGCAAGTGCCTCGTTAGCTAGCAGTCGGTCAAGCAGCAGGCGGTGGCCATATCCAGTTGCGAGGCCGAGTACATAGCGGCCTCCACCGCTTCGACTCAAGCGCTCTGGCTTGTTCGACTGCTTGGTGATCTCCTCGACAGAGACACTGGAGCGGTGGAACTCAGGGTGGACAACGTGTCTGCTCTAGCCCTGGCAAAGAACCCCGTTTTCCATGAACGGAGCAAGCACATCAGGGTGAGGTACCACTTCATCCGAGGCTGCTTGGAGGAAGGCAGCATCAAGGCAATCTACATCAACACCAAGGACCAGCTTGCGGACCTGATATCTTTCGAGAAGGGGGAGGTCAT
Source organism: Tuctoria greenei (assembly GCA_036927565.1). Lineage (NCBI taxonomy): Eukaryota > Viridiplantae > Streptophyta > Magnoliopsida > Poales > Poaceae > Tuctoria > Tuctoria greenei. Next base: position 93,590,994 of record JAYESD010000009.1, on the reverse strand, counting down.
TAGAGGCGAGATTCTTTTTGAAGATAGGAATGGAATACACTAATCGATACTCAACGTATGCGGAAGATCGAGCTCTCCCGGTAGGTGAACGACGCAAGAGATAGGCTCAAGTTCATTGAACTTTGCTCCAAGATCGGGATGGTCCAACCCTCCCAGAAGACGACGTACAAGACTTAGGGGAAGAATGATGGAATAAGTCTTGTATTCCTTTGGTCTTTGGTCCTCTAGTCCCTTGTACCCTTGTCCTTAGTTTGTTGTACCTTAGTCCTTGGTCTTTGGTCCTTGTTGTACTCATCTTAGACTAGAGGACATCATCTTGGACTGCTTTGAGAGCAGCTAGGAGAGCAGCTAGGACAACAACATCTTCACTGCTTTTAGGACAGTTGTTAGCATCTTTAGGACAGCACCTTGCATGGCACTTTGGACTAGCAAGAAGGCATATGCTTAGCTGGTTGGCTGCCCTTGGGCTACTATAAATATGTAGCCTCAACCCCTTGGGTTGGCATGGTATTGTGTGAGGAATAGACAAGAAAATTGTCCCAACTCTCTAGTGTCATCCTCTCTTCAATGAGTAAAAATTCAGCTACTAACAGACCCATCGATATTGGTGGCTTAGGTATTCTTAATCTTGAAGTCATGGTGTGCGCTTTACAAATGCGATGACGATGATTCAAAAAGACCAAAGTTGATCGACCTTGGAATGAGCTTGATCTCCCATCGCATCCAAACACTCTTGCACTGTTGCTGTTGTTGCTAGGGGTGGGCAATCAGTTAACTGAAACCGATCAGTTCAGTTTTCTGATTTTTTTGAAAAAATCGATTATTGAAAACTGGTAACCGAAATCATGAACACAAAGAGAAAACCAGGGTCCCGGTTAACCGAAAAATTCAATTCGGTTTTCGGTCAAACCGAAAAAAAACGAATCTCACGACATACACTTATCGCGCCCGCGCTAGAGGAGCGCCATGGCTGCGAGATCAGGCCCCGCCGCGTCGGCGGTGCGGTGCGAGGTAGTCATGGCCCGTGGGGCGGCGCGGTGAGGCGTTCATGGGCGGCGGAGCGAGGCGACTTCGGGCATAGCGAGGCAGGGCATGGGATCGGGCGAGGCAGCCGCGGCGAAGCGAGGCGGCTTCAAGCGCACGGAGGCAGGGCACGGCGCCGGGGAGCCAGCCGCAACAGAGCTAGGCAGCTTCCGGCGCAGTAAGGTAGGGCGTGGGGCCGGATGAGGCAACCGCTGCGGAGCAAGCCAGAGGCGGCGGGCTCCGGCCGCACGGCTCGTGTGGCGGGGGGCGAGACTCGGGCGACAGGCGCTGGTGCGGTGAGGCCATGGAATGGCACGATGAGGTTATTAGTTTGGGCCAAATATCTGATTGAAGTGGGACGCCGAGCGGGTAGTGGGTGTTGTTGGGCTGGTCTGAGGCTAATGGGCTGAGGGAGGCTGAAGGCTGACCCGGTTAACCAGAATAAAAAACCGAAATCAGAAAAAAAAATCGGTTTTGGCAAACTGTCCAACCGAAAGTTACACCGGTTTGACCGGTTTCGATTAATTCGGTTCCGGTTTTTTTGGTTTTTGGTTACCGCTTTATTTGCGACCACTCAGGTTGGCAATGGAACCAAAACCCTATTTTGGACAGACCATTGGCTGCATGGGAGGCTATAGCTGAACTAGCACCACTGGTGTTGCACGTGTCCAGGCCAGAATCCAGCAATGTAGAATGGTGGCTGAAGCATGACAGGATCAGGTTTGGACAGGTGATATATGGGGTGGACTAAGTTCGAATGGATTAAGAGAATATTTTCAGTTATGGGCAATGTGTAAAAAAAAAGTCCCAGGCGGCCGCTTAAGCGCCGCGTAGGCGCTGTGCGTTCCCCGGCCGCCTCGCTTTTGGTTGAGCATCACAGGTTAAGCGCAGGTGGCGCTGAATACCGCTAGGCGGCGCTTAATTGGCTGGGCACCACTTAATACCGCTAGGCCGCTTTTCTGGCCCACATAAAAGGATACAACAAAACCCAATTCGTCGTCCCCTTCACTGGTGGCCGCTTCCAGTTCCCTGATTGTCACGAGCTCGCCCGATCCGGCGATCCCTACTTCTTCCTTCCCCATTCTTGGCGCTCCCGCTCTGACCCCTCACCGCCGTGATCCCGCTCTGTTGCCACCTGCGTGAGCCGCCTCGCTCACACGCCGCTGCGCCTGCGCTGCCACTGCCTGTCTCGCTCCCACGCTGCTTGATGCTCCGTCCTGGGAAGATGACTTGGAGGGCGTTCCAATCCTGCTCCATTTCCTCATTGAGTACTCTTCCATCTCCCGTACTCTTCCATTAGTATGCCTCACAGTCACCGTTTGCTGTTTTCTATTTAAGACTGTTGCATCTCCGGCATTTTTTTTACAAGTCATAATATTCTTGGTCGACAGTTGTTTATGATATAGTTTGTTTCAGTTTGGGTCTTTGGGATGATCCATTCGCTGATGCATACTTGGTGGGATGCGTTTCAGATCCATTATATCTGATATTCCCGTGTATTTTGATATCCACCTGCAACTGTAGTTAAAACCTGCTCAATTCTTTCTCAAAACATTGTAACCAAGCTAAATTGAATCTTGTAACTACTGAGTGCGGAACAGAACATTACATTTTCAGCTGTTTTAAATTTGTAGTACCAGCCATTACGTTTATTCTTGCATTCTACTCATCTCATGGATTGAATATTTTCAAATAAAAAATGTACATATATATTATATTATATAAATTTAGCTCCGCTTTTTGCAGAACGCCTAGGCGGTAGGCGGAGCTCCTCCGCTTAATTTTCTCCACCGTTTTTTTAAACACTGGTTACGGGCATGCATAAAAATGTGGTATTATCCGTGAAGAAAATCCACACTTATGGCGCTCCGAAGCCTCTGGACAATATTCTTCCAAATCTGCATACTGAACATAATTTGCTGGAGCCATCATCTTTGAACCATGGCGACGTTTATACAAAACTTAGGCTCCTACAAAATGTAAGTTTTTTTGTGGCTAGCAATTTATAACAAATGTTGGACAGCTGATTGCCTATCACGGTGAGGGCTACCAAATCCTGAACAATGTCCCTGCGACCAAGAGACCATCCGGCATACTTTATTGACATGTGTTTTTGAAAGACAAGTTTGGTTCAGACTGCTATCATATAAAGGCAAGGTTGTAAAAGGTCGCCTGGACGCTTAGGCTCCCGCGGGCACCTGGACGCCTAGGCGACACCGCCTAGGCGCCAAGGCGTCCGGCCAGGTGAATGTGACACCGGCAGGCGGCGAGCGGGTGGCGGCGGCAGCGGATGGGAGGCGGGGAGGCGGAAGGGTTTGGCCAGTTGGGCTTGTGGGTCGGTTGCTCAACCGTTGGATTCAACCTTTCAGATCGGACAGCTCTCCTATGAGATAAGATTGTATGAACCTTATCCTTCAGGGTACCTAACCCTAATTCTCTTTCCCACCTCTCCTCTTTCTCCCATCTGAATCAGCAGTGGGGCTGCAGCGCGTGATGACATGGGCAGAGGACGGCGGCGGCAGGGCGGAACACGGCGGCAGACGGCGGCAGCACTCCTTCAAGACGAGGCGACCGACTATAGCGTCCAACCTGGAGCGACTAGATGCTTAGGCACCGCCTAGGCGACGCTTGGACAACACTAAATAAAGAAATTAATTCTCTAATCATCATGGGTACTTGGCTCATGAGGAAGAAGCAAAACGAGTGCGTCTTTGGAGTATCTCCCTCAATCAGTGAGGTTATGAAAACATTAACGGACAAACAAAACTTTTGTGTCTTATTGGGGCCAAAATACTCCAAGCTCTTAACTTCCACCACATGACAGACAACTACAAGATCTTGTATAGGTCGGGTCGTGTTTTTTGTTCAAGAGTATCTCCTCTATGTAATTCTAACAGCCCCTCATACCTGGTCCATATGAGGTGGCATCAATGTACAGGGGTCTGCTATTTCTCTCTTAATACAAAGATGTGCAACTCTCTTGTGTACAACAACAACAACCAAGCATTTGTCCCAAACAAGTTGGGGTCGGCTAGAAATGAAACCCAACAGTTTTAGAAGAAAAGTAATAGAAAATAAGATGAGACAACAAAAACAACAACCAAGCATGTCCCAAACAAGTTGGGGTCGGCTAAAAATGAAACTCAACAATTTTTGAAGAAAAGTAATATAAAATAAGATAAGAGTAAAAAAATACAAATAAAATAAGATTCTACATTTTATTCATTTAAAATGGATTAATAAGAAAGAAGATAAAAGTAACAAACTACGAATAAACTAAGATTCTAGCACATGAATTGCTAATTTCCATGTAGTTCTATCATGTGTCAAATCTCTAGGTATGTCCCACTCCTTTAAGTCTCGTTTCACCGCTTCCTGCCATGTCAACCTTGGTCAACCTCTATCTCTCCTAAAATTTTCTCTACTCTTTATAGTTTCACTATTAACCGGTGCTTCTGAAGGTCTCCGCTGGATATGCCCAAACCACCGTAGGCGATGTTGGACTAGCTTCTCCTCAATCGATGTCACTCCTACCCTATCATGTATCACTTCGTTCCTAATTTTGTCTCTTCTTGTATGACCGCACATCCACCGTAGCATGCGCATTTCAGCAACACTCATTTGTTAGACATGTTGTCTTTTAGTTGACCAACATTCTGCTCCATACAGCATCGCAGGTCTGATCACCATCCTATAGAATTTTCATTTTAATTTTCGTGAAACTTTCTTACAATAACAACAACAGTCAAGCCTTTGTCCCAAACAAGTTGGGGTCGGCTAGAAATGAAACCCAACAATTTTGAAGTAAAGTAATAGAAAATAAGGTGAAAGTAAAAAAATAACAATAAAAAATACAATAGTAATAATAAAAAATACAAATAAAATAAGATTCTACGGTTTATTTATTTTAGAAATGGGTTAATAAGAAAGAAAACAAGAGTAACAAAACACGAATAAACTAAGATTCTGGCACATAAATTGTTAATTTCCATGTAGTCTTATCATAAGCCAAATCTCTAGATATGTCTCAGTCCTTTAAGTCTCGTTTCACCGCCTCCTGCCATGTCAACCTTGGTCGACCTCTACCCCTCCTAAAATTTTCTTACTCTTTATAATCCCACTGTTAACCGGTGCTTCTGGAGGTCTCCGCTGGATATGTCCAAACCACCGTAGGCAATGTTGGACTAGCTTCTCCTCAATCGGTGCCACCCCTACCCTATCACATATCACCTCGTTCCTAATTTTGTCTCTTCTTGTGTGACCGCACATCCACCGTAGCATGCGCATCTTCGCAACACTCATTTGTTGGACATGTTGACTTTTAGTTGGCCAACATTCTGCTCCATACAGTGTCGCAGGTCTGATCACCGTCCTATAGAATTTTCCTTTCAATTTTTGTGGAACTTTCTTATCACATAAGATTCCAGATGCTTGTCGCCACTTCATCCACCCGATCTTGATCCTGTGGCAAACATCTTCGTCAATATCACCATTGTTTTGTAACATTGATCCCAAATATCGAAATGTGTCCCTCCTAGGTACTACTTGTCCTTGTAAACTAGCATTTCCATCCTCGCACCCAACATCACTAAAGTCGCATCTCATATACTCGGTCTTGGTTCTACTAAATGTAAACCCCATAGACTCTAAGGTCAGCCTCCATAGCTCCAATTTTCTATCAACACCATCCCTAGTTTCATCTACCAACACTATATCATAAGCAAATAGCATACACCAAGGAATATCCCCTTGTATATCCTTCGACACCTCATTCATCACTAAGGAAAAGATGTAAGGACTTAAGGTTGATCCTTGGTGTAGCCCTATTGTGATAGGAAAAGTGTCGGTCTCACTATCTCTTATGCGCACACTTGTCACCACACTATCGTACATATCCTTGATAAGGTTAATGTACTTTGTTAAGACTTTGTGTTTCTCTGCCTACCACATGACCGGTCTTGGTACCTTATCGTATGCCTTCTCCAAGTCAATGAACACCATGTATAGATCCTTCTTTTGCTCCATATACCTCTCCATAAGCTGACGGGGTAAAAAAATCGTCTCCATAGTAGACCTCCCAAGCATAAAACCAAACTGGTTTTTAGTGACAATGGTCACTTTCCTCAAGCCCTGTTCAATCGCTCTCTCCCAGAGCTTCATAGTATGACTCATAAGCTTAATTCCTCGGTAATTAGTACAACTTTGAACATCTCCTTTATTTTTAAAGATGGGTACTGAAAACTTTTCCGCCACCCTTCAGGCATTTTGTTTGACTGAAAAATGCGGTTGAATAGTTTAGTGAGCCATACTATTGCTAGTTTGCTACATCCCCAAACATCTCCACACCTCAATGGGGACATCATCGGGGCCAAAGGTCTTTCCTCCTTTCATCCTTTTTAAAGCCTCTCTAACATCAGACTCTTGTATCCTCCGCATGAATCGCCTGTTGGTGTCATCAAATAAGTCATCCAACTCGAACCTAATGCTCTCATTCCCGTCATTGAATAGTCCATTGACTTAGTCCCGCCATCTGATCCTAATCTCTTCATCTTTCAATAGAATTTGATCTGCCTCATCCTTAATGCATTTGACTTGGTTGAGATCACTCACCTTCCTCTCGTGAAGTTTCGCCATCTTGTATATATCCTTTTCGCCTTCCTTTGTCCCTAGTATCTCATATAGCGCATCATACGCCTGCCCCCTTGTTTTACTCACAACACGCCTTGCATTTTTCTTAGCCTCTTTATACTTTGTCATGTTACTTGCACCTCTCTCATGATGCCAGTTCTTATAAGACTCCTCCTCCTTAATGGCTTTTTGTACATCCTCATTCAACCACCAAGTGTCGTTATCTACAAGTTTCTTACCTTTTATCCATCCAAGCACCTCCCTAGCTACCTTCCTAATGTGAGTCGCCATCATCACCCACATACTATCTGCATCTTCCTCTTCGCTCTAAGGTCCTTCCGCGATCATCCTCCTTTTGAATAATTGTTGTGCTTCATCCTTCAACTTCCACCACTTTGTTCTTGCGGTTTTAACACATTTGTCTCATGACACACACACACATGAAAACGAAAGTCGACTACCACAAGTTTATGATATGGAACAACACATTTCCCAAGGTTCACCTTACAATCTAAACATGTCCCCCGCTCCCTTCTCCTGGTGAGAATATAGTTGATTTGACTAGAAGTAGGGCACTAGTAAAGGTCACTAAGTGAGATGGCCTCTTCTTGAAGAGGGTGTTAGCTACCAATAGATCATAAGTTACAGCAAAGTCTAGGATATCCTTACCCTCCTGGTTTCTATCGCCACACCCAAAATCTTCGTGTACCCCCTCAAAGCCTACATTAGTTGTACCTACATGGCCATTGAGATCTCCTCCTATGAAGAGCTTCTCGGCTATCGGTATACTACTAACCATATCTGCCAAGTCCTCCCAAAATTGTCTCTTAGTGCTCATGTCGAGTCCAACTTGTGGGGCATAAGCACTAATGACATTCAAGATAAAGTCCCCCACAACTACCTTGACTAGGATGATCCTATCCCCTCGTCTACGGATATCCACTACTCCATCCTTGAGGCTCTTATCTATAAGGATGTCTATGCCATTCCTAGTCCCAGTCGAGCCAGAATACCAAAGCTTGAAAACGGTATTCTCAACCTCTCTCGCCTTTTGACTTGTCCATCTAGTCTCTTGTACACAAAGGATATTAGCACGTCTCCTAATCGCAACATCCACTAACTCTCGTAGCTTTCCCATCAAAGATCCTACATTCCAACTACCCACCTGAATCCTAGTTTCCTCGACTAGCTTCCTTACCCTTTGCATCCGTCGAGTAAGATGCAAAGACCCTTGCTCACTTAACACTACATTCGGGCGATGATGTAGCACGCCACTAAGGTGGTGGCGATCCGGCCCTTGCCCATTTAACACCACATCCGGGTTCCGATATGGCGCGCCACTAAGGCGGTGGTGACCCGGCCCTCGCCCACTTATCACCATACCCAGGTTCCGGTATGGCGCGTCGCTAAGAGGGTTACGCCCCAACAAATATCCAATGGGTTTCATGTCCATAAGAGTGGCTAAGTATAGTTGTTGGCTCGCCAAGCCTATCACAACCCCTCCTCCTTTATCTGGGCTTGGGACTGACTATGTCATTACAACATAGGCAGAGTTAGAAAATAAGATGAGTAAAAAAATGAAAAAATAAGATGAGAGTAAAAAATAAAAAAATACAAATAAAATAAGATTCTACATTTTATTTATTTTAGAAATGGATTAATAAGAAAGAAGATAAGAGTAACAAAATTCGAATAAATTAAGATTCTGGCACATGAATTGCTAATTTTCATGCAGTCCTATCATGAGTCAAATCTCTAGGTATGTCCCAGTCCTTTAAGTCTCGTTTCACCGCCTCCTGCCATGTCAACCTTGGTCGACCTCTACCCCTCCTAAAATTTTCTCTACTCTTTATAATCCCACTGTTAACCGGTGCTTCTGGAGGTCTCCGCTGTATATGTCCAAATCGCCGTAGGCGATGTTGGACTAGCTTCTCCTCAATCGGTGGCACTCCTACCCTATCACGTATCACCTCGTTCCAAATTTTGTCTCTTCTTGTGTGACCGCACATCCACCATAGCATGTGCATCTTCACAACACTCATTTGTTGGACATGTTGACTTTTAGTTGGCCAACATTCTGCTCCATATAGCGTCGCAGGTCTGATCACTGTCCTATAGAATTTTCCTTTCAATTTTTGTGGAACTTTCTTATCACATAAGATTCTAGATGTTTGTCGCCACTTCATCCACCCGATCTTGATCATGTGACAAACATCTTCGTCAATATCACCATTGCTTTGTAACATTGATCCTAAATATCGAAATGTGTCCCTCTTAGGTACTACTTGTCCTTGTAAACTAACATTTCCATCCTCGCACCTGACATCACTAAAGTTGCATCTCATATACTCGGTCTTGGTTCTAGTAAGTCTAAACCCCTTAGACTCTAAGGTTTGCCTCCATAGCTCCAATTTTCTATCAACATCATCCCTAGTTTCATCTACCAACACTACATCATCAGCAAAGAGCATACACTAAAGAATATCCCCTTGTATATCCTTTGACACCTCATCCATCACTAAGGAAAAATGTATGAACTTAAGGTTGATCCTTGTTGTAGCCCTATCGTGATAGGAAAATTATCGGTCTCACTATCTCTTACGCGCACACTTGTCACCATATTACCGTACATATCTTTGATAAGGTTAATGTACTTTGTTGGGACTTTGTGTTTCTCTAGCGCCCACCACATGACCGGCCTTGGTACCTTATCGTATGCCTTCTCCAAGTCAATGAACACCATATGTAGATCTATATACCTCTCCATAAGCTGACGGAGTAAGAAAATTGCCTCCATAGTGGACCTCTCAGGCATAAAACCAAACTGGTTTTTAGTGACATTGATCACTTTCCTCAAGCGGTGTTCAATCACTCTCTCCCAGAGCTTCATAATATGACTCATAAGCTTAATTCCTCGGTAATTAGTACTGTTGGAAATCCGGCGTGTTCAGCCCTGTTCCTAGCTCTGCAGATGTGCTGTTCTAATCTGTTCGATCAGAACAGATCTGATATGCAGTGCAGATCAGGACAAGGTAATCCCTGTGTGCAGAACAGAGAGGACAGAGAGAGTAGAAGGCACCTCTGGTGCTGATCAGATCGGAGAAGAGGGGAGCAGAGGAGAACTCGGCGTGTTCCTGATGGAGCAGAAGCAAAATCCTGATTTAGGCGAGTTAGGGAACTCGGCTAGATCAGGTTCTGCCGTGGGGAGGCCTTCTCTGGTGGAAAACTTGTATTATTTGATAATGAGGTGCGGTTACAGGGGGCGCAACCCTGTTTTTATGGGGGATTTTTGGGAGAGTCTCAACCCCTTACAACTCTTATTCTATCTCTAAACTAAATAGGACTTTAAACAGAATTTCTAATTTTCTGGACTCTATCTTAACTGATCGCACCAGAGAGGTGGGCCCCGCCTGGGCGCGCGCGCCCCTGGTGGGCTCAGCCGCACCAGGCCGCCCCAGGCCCAGGCCCAGGGTCACCCGACATTCTCCTCCTGACCTTGGACCTGCAGTATGTCCAGAACGTCAATTCTTCTTCTCATCTCGATGAACTTCTGTCTTCCAAGTGCCTTGGTCAAGATGTCCGCCATCTGGTCCTTCGTAGAGATTTGCTCAAACACTATAACACCATTGTCTACACACTCCCGTATGTAGTGATATTTGGTGTCGATGTGCTTGCTCCTGTCATGGTGTACCGGATTTTTGCTCAAGTCTATGGCAGACTTGTTGTCAACCCGTAGCACTGACGTCTTCACCTTTTCAGCCAAGTCTTCCATCAGTCGTGCCATCCATACACCTTGACATGCCCCTTGAGCTGCTGCAATATATTCTGCCTCACATGAGGACAAGGTCACCACCTTTTGCTTGCTGGACTGCCACGAAACGAGGCTGTCTCCTAGACAAAACAGCACCCCGCTTGTGCTCTTGCGGTCCTCCACGTCTCTCGCATAGTCGCTATCCGAGTAGCCAATCAACTCCAAGTTGCCTCCCTTTGGATAGAAGACTCTGAAGTGCATCGTACCCGCTATATAGCATACGATGCGCTTGACTGCAGCGTAGTGTTCTTCCCTTGGCTCCTCCAAGAACCGACTCACGTACCCAACCGAGTAGGCGAGGTCGGGGCGTGTGTTCACCAAATTTCGCAGCCCTTCCAACAAACTCTTGTAATCCGTTGCTTGCACCAACGGATTGTCACTTGTCTTGTAAAGCTTCAGGCCTTGCTTCATGGGGAATGCACAAGGGTTGCACTCCTCCAGACCTGCTTTTGAGACAAGCTTGGAAGCGTAGGCCGCCTGCCCAACACTTATCCCTGATTCAGACTGCCGCACCTCCAGGCCAAGATAATACGACAGGAGGCCCAAGTCGCTCATCTTGAACCGCTTCATCATCTCCTCCTTGAACTTCTTGATGTCGCCCCCTCCTGTGATCACGAGATCGTCGACGTACACGCCGACGATGAGCTTCTCCTCTCTGGCTCCACGGAAGTAAATCCCGTGCTCGCTTGTACTCTTCTGGAAACCAAGCGATAGCAAGCTATCGTTGAGCTTGGCATTCCAGGCCCTGGGCGCTTGACGAAGTCCGTACAAAGCCTTCTTGAGCCGGTACACCTTGTGTTCGGCTCCGTTGACGATGAAGCCAGCAGGCTGAGAGACATACACCTCCTCCATCAGATCGTTGTTCAGGAAGGTGCTCTTCACATCCATGTGGTGTACCTCCCATCCCTTGTGCGCAGCTACTGCAAGGAGCAAGCGAACAGACTCGAGACGGACTACAGGAGCGAATACCTCGTCAAAGTCTATTCCTTGCCGCTGGACATAGCCTTTAGCCACCAATCGAGCCTTGTGCTTCACCACCTCTCCATGCTCACCACTCTTCACCTTGAACACCCACTTGAGACCAATGGGCTTGTGTCCTGCAGGAAGATCAACAAGTTGCCACGTCTTGTTCTCTTCTATGGACTCCACCTCCTCGAGCATGGCCCGTCTCCAGCACGGGTGTTCCTCGGCATCGGCGAAGGACGTAGGCTCCTCCGCGGTGGTAAACATGAGCTCCCCCTCCTCCAGGCTCGATGGGCATGGCGCGCGCCCAAGAGGGGTGAGGGTTCCCAGCACGTTGCGCATCGTGCGGAACCGAAGTGCAACGTTGTCGTTGTGGTAGGCGTCGACGTTGTTGCCGACATCCGTCGGCGGCGTAGCGAAGCGGATGGTTCGTGGAGGCTGCTGGGGGGTGACGAAGGTGCTGGAATCTTCAAAATTGGACCCTCCCGCTGCTGCTGACCCCTGTGCAGGGCTGTCCCAGCTCTGCTCCGTGCTGGACAGACCCTGCAGGAGCCTACGGGGAGTCGCGGGAAGTGCTGGTCGCCTACCAGCAGCCCTGGTGTGCCCCACCGGGGCCCCTGGGGTCTGGACAGACCCTGCTGCGCACCTCCTGGGTGCTGCAGGGATGCTGTTTGGCCCCTCCGAGTCCTGCAGCACCTTCTAGGTGCTGGAACAGCAGGTTCAGCATGTGCTAAACCCATGGAGTCGACGTAGAACGCGTCGTAGTCCTCTTCTTCAGCTCCTTCACCCAGTCCCACTTGACTGCCTTGTCGAATATCACGTCACGTGATATGTGGGTGCACCCATCGGCCAGATTGTACATCCGGTAGCCCTTCGTCCCTGCAACATAGCCAAGAAACACCATGGGCGTACTTCGGTCTTCCAACTTTTTCAGGTGGGGGCTTGTATTTTTGACATGTCCCACGCACCCAAAAATTCGGAAGTAGTTGATGGCTGGTCGCTCCCCGTGCCAAGCTTCATATGGCGTCTTCCCGTCGAGGCCGCGGATGGGGAATCTATTCAAGATGTAGACGGCTCTCAAGACCGCCTCACCCCAAAAGAACCCGGGCATACCCTTCGCCTTCAACATGCTTCTCGCCATCCCGACCACCGTCTGGTTGCGCCGCTCCACAACCCCATTTTGTTGCGGCGTGTATGGGGCTATGAGCTGACGCTGTACGCCGTGCTGAGCGCAGTACTCACCGAACTCCTGTGAGGTGAACTCCCCTCCGCGATCAGTACGAAGTAGCTTCAGCCTCCTCCCGGTCTCTAATTCAGCTGTCGCCTGGAATTGCTGAATTAAGTCGAGCGCCTTGTCCTTGCTTGCTAGGAGATAGAGCCACATATAGTGGCTCATGTCATCCACTAGCAACAAGATGTTCGCCTGGAGTCATCGGCGTGATCGGCCCACAGATGTCGTCGTGGACGAGGTCGAGCGCGCCCTCCGCGCGCCGACGAGCTTGCGTGGGGAAGCTGGAGCGCCTCTGCTTCCCGGCCAAGCAAGCCTCGCACAATTGATCGACATGATCAATTTGCGGAAGCCCGAGCACCATCTCCTCCTTTGCCATCTTCCGAAGCGCCTGGAAGCCGACGTGTCCGTAACGTTCGTGCCAACGCCACGCGACGTCACCACGTCGTGCGGTCAGGCAAACTGGACGCGTGATGGTGAGCCTGATGGGGTACAACTTGCTATCGTCGAGCTGCACTCGTGTGATGAGACGATTCTGCTCGTCTCGAATGTGCATCACCCCTGCATGCATGGTGACGCTGTAGCCATCCTCATCCAGCTGCCCGAGACTGATGAGGTTGGTGGTGAGACGCGGGATGAGGTAGACACCAGTGAGCCGCCAGCCGCCGATGCTCACCCGTGTCGCAGGCGAACAGGACCGTGCCCTTCCCCTCGATCCGCACGACCGAGTTGTCGCCGAACTTGATAGTTCCGACGACGTTCTCGTCGAGCTCGGAGAAGACAGCGCGCGAACCAGTCATGTGGTTGGTCGCGCCCGTGTCGAGGTACCAAAGGGCGTCGTCGGAGTCGTCGTCGTTGTGGCCACGATGTGCGAAGACGCGTCCCTCCACTATCTCCAGTGGACGCGTGGAACGCTCGCGTACAGGCTCCTCCTGTACTGAGATAGCCCTTGTCATGAACAAGGCGCCATCCTCCTCTGCCTTCGTCACGTGCGCCTGCTGCTGCGGCTCCTCCTGCTGCTGCTTCTTCGAACGACACTCCTTGGCCCAATGGCCCTTCTTGCCGCACTTCCTGCACTAGTCCCGCGGAATGTCCTTCCCGGAACCCTTCTTCTTCTTGGGCGTGCCTTTGCGGCCGCCCTTCTTCGAAGAACCCTCATTGCCTCGCGCCTCCTTCCGGCGTGCCTCCCACTCCTCCTGAGTGAGGTACAGCTGGCCGTCGTGCACTCCTCCCTTGCGCCGCGTCGTGTCGAAGGCGTTTTCGGCAGCCCTCAGCCGCCTCGTCACATCCGACAATGTGAGGGTCGACACGTCCAGCAGGGTCGAGATCACCACCACGATCTGCTCGAAGCGTTCTGGAACACTCTGAAGGAGCTTCTCCATCGCCACATCTTCGTCGATGTGCTCCCCTAGCGTCTCGAGACAGGCTATGATGTCGCTCAGACCAAGGGAGAAGTCCTCCACGCTCTCGGCGTCCTTGAACGTGGCGGCGTCAAACTCCCGCCTGAGTTGACGCGTTGTGGTCTTCTACACGTGATCGGCCCCCACCCGCATGAGGGTGATCGTGTCCCAAGCCTCATTCGTCGTCTTTTTCTTCACGATCGTCGTGATCATCTCCGACGGGATGGCGCTGACTAGGATGTCGAGCGCCAACATGTCCTCCTGCTGCGTCACGTTGCCTTCTTCCACCGCCTTCCAAAGTAGTCGCGCCTTCAGCTTGATATCCATCATGACGGCCCACTCCGCATAGTTGGTCTTGGTGAGCAGCGGAAACCCGGTTCCTGTGTTCACCTCACGAACTACTAGAGAGGTCGTCATCGTGATCTTGCCGCCGTTGCCGGTGACGCTGCCGCTGCTTGGGGGAGAGGTCGACATGGCTCTGATGCCACGAATGTTGGAAATCCGGCTTATTCAGCCCTGTTCCTAGCTCTGCAGGTGTGCTGTTCTGATCTGTTCGATCAGAACAGATCTGATATGCAGTGCAGATCAGGACAGGGTGATCCCTGTGTGCAGAACAGAGAGGACAGAGAGAGTAGAAGGCACCCCTGGTGCTGATCAGATCGGAGAAGAGGGGAACAGAGGAGAACTCGGCGTGTTCCTGATGGAGCAGAAGCGAAATCCTGATCTAGGCGAGTTAGGGAACTCGGCTAGATCAGGTTCTGCCGTGGGGAGGCCTTCTGTGGTGGAAAACTTGTATTATTTGATAATGAGGTGCGGTTACAGGGGGTGCGGCGCAGCCTTGTTTTTATAGGGGGTTTTTGGGAGAGTCTCAACCCCTTACAACTCTTATTCTATCTCTAAACTAAATAGGACTTTAAACAGAATTTCTAATTTTCTGGACTCTATCTTAACTGACCGCACCAGAGAGGTGGGCCCCGCCTAGGCTCGTGCGCCCCTGGTGGGCTCAGCCGCACCAGGCCGCCCCAGGCCCAGGCCCAGGGTCACACAACTTTGAACATCTCCTTTATTTTTGAAAATGGGTACAAAAATACTTTTCCGCCACTCTTCAGGCATTTTGTTTGACTGAAAAATGTGGTTGAATAATTTAGTGAGTCATACTATTGCTACATCTCTCAGACATCTCCACACCTCCTCAATGGGGACATCATCGGGGCCGAGGGCCTTTCCTCCTTTCATCCTTTTTTAAGGTCTCTCTAATATCAGACTCTTGTATCCTCCGCACGAATCGTATGTTTGTGTCATCAAATGAGTCATCCAACTCGAACCTAATGCTCTCATTCCCGTCATTGAATAGTCCATTGAAGTAGTCCCATCATTTGTTCCTAATCTCTTTATCCTTTAATAGAATTCGATCTGCCTCATCCTTAATGCATTTAACTTGGTTGAGATCACTCACCTTCCTCTCACGAAGTTTCGCCATCTTGTATATATCCTTTTCGCCTTCTTTTGTCCCTAGCCTCTTATATACCGCATCATAGGCCTGCCCCCTTGCTTTTCTCACAACACGCCTTGCATTTTTCTTAGCCTCTTTGTACTTCGCCATGTTATTTGCGCTTCTCTCATGATGCCAGCTCTTATAAGACTCCTTCTCCTTAATAACTTGTTGTACATCTTCATTCCACCACCAAGTGTCTTTATCTACAAGTTTCTTACCTTTTGTCCACCCAAGCACCTCCCTAGCTGCTTTCCTAATGTAAGTTGCCATTTTCACCCACATACTATCCGCATCTTCCTCTTCGCTCCAAGGTCCTTCCGCAATCATCCTCGTTTTGAATGATTGTTGCGCTTCATCCTTCAACTTCCACCACTTTGTTCTTGCGGTTTTAACACCTTTGTCTCGTGACGCACGCACGTGGAAACGAAAGTCGGTTACCACAAGTTTATGTTGTGGAACAATACATTCCCCAGGAATCACCTTACAATTTAAACATGTCCCCCTCTCCCTTCTCCTGGTGAGGATATAGTCAACTTAACTAGAATGTTGGACACTAGTAAAGGTCACTAAGTGAAATAGCCACTTCTTAAAGAGACTTCTTAAAGAGGGTGTTAGCTACCAATAGGCCATAGGCTACGGCAAAGTCTAGGATATCCTTACCCTCCTGGTTTCTATCGCCACACCCAAAACCTTTGTGTACCCCCTCAAAACCTACGTTAGTTGTACCTATATGGCTATTGAGATATCCTCCTATGAAGAGCTTCTCGGCTATCAGTACACTACTAACCATATCCTCCAAGTCCTCCCAAAATTGTCTCTTAGTGCTCATGTCAAGCCCAACTTGTGGGCATAAGCACTAATGACATTCAAGATAAGGTCCCCCACAACTACCTTGACTAGGATGATCTTATCCCCTCGTCTACGGACATCCACTACTCCATCCTTGAAGCTCTTATCTATTAGGATGCCTACGCCATTCCTAGTCCCAGTCGAGCCAGAATACCAAAGCTTGAAACCGATATTCTCAACCTCTCTCGTCTTTTGACCTGCCCATCTAGTCTCTTGTACACAAAGGATATTTGCACGCCTCCTAACCGCAACGTCCACTAATTGTCGTAGCTTTCCCATCAAGGATCCTACATTCCAACTACCCACCTGAAACCTAGTTTCCTCGGCTAGCTTCCTTACGCTTCGCATCCGTCAAGTAAGATGCAAAGACCCTTGCTCACTTAACACTACATCCGGGCGATGATGTAGTGCACCACTAAGGTGGTGGCGATCCGGCCCTTGCCCATTTAACACGCGCGCCACTAAGGCGGTGGCGACCCGGCCTTCACCCACTTAACACCATACCGGGTTCCGGTATGTCGCAACTCTCTTGTGTATTCAAAAAAAAAAATTGTTGGCTCTGCACAACATTACACAGGTTCTCCTGTTTGGAACATGAGAGACAAGTTCCTCCTACATTGATAACTAGTCGCACACAATAGTAAGATGGATTATTTAAGGCCAGTAAAATTTAAATACCTCCCTTTTCCCCTATTCAATAGACATTTCACTCCCGGGTCCCGGCTAGCTGTTGCAAACTTGAAAATGTTTTCTCAGTGGTTAAATACATTGATTGCATGCTGAATTGCTTCTTGGAAAAGTTCCTATATTTACGGATCACCAGTTACTTAGGCATTCTCCAATGCATGTAACCTGCATCCTGGAGCAAAACTGAAGAATATTATGATGCCAGCCGAGACCATGATGGCCACTGCCCTAACAACTAACGTTTTGTACATTAAATATCACGAAAGTAATATCTGAATACACTCCAATAAATCGATCCATTCACTCGACTCAGATTTCTTCAATACAGTGTCCATTCTGTATCGATCATGTTCATACCATGTTCCTGAAATCTACTCGACTAGTAGCGCCCTCTTTTCTTGGCACAACCAGTAAACAGGTTTCTTCCCAGCAATCCAATGCAAGTTGAAGAAGCTAAAACTCACCAGACATGACGGCCATCGCCAGATGTGTCAACGACTGTGACTGCGTCGGCCTCCAGCTGCTCCTTAATCTGCCGAGAAACGACAGGAACAATGCTATGAGCCACCGCGGCAAACACATCGCTTGGATTTTGTCGCAACATCAAGATTTTTTTCGAAGCCAGCTGGTCCAAGCAGCCAGCGGCGCTGATATAAGGTGGGGTCGCAACATCAAGATTGAAGGAAACACCACGGCGGTGCCATAGATAAGTAGTACCTTTGCCTCCAGCGCCTTCGTGGCCGGGGACTCGGCGGGCCCCGCCGACCCGGGCGCCGACGCCCAGGCCGCGAACCCCCGAGCCCGATGGCTGCAAGAAAGCGAGAGAGGAGGAGACCATGTGGCGGCGGAGGTTGTTGACCGGGAGGAGAAGGCAAACGAGGCGTGGCGGCGGATGGAACAAACGGGAAAGGCGGAGCAGGAGAGGCGGCAGAGCAGGAGCGCGGCCAGGGAGCAGGGAGCGGCGGCGGACCTCATCGGCAGCATCGTCGCACCGTCGACTACCAGCACCAGAGAATCCTTAATTTTGTTTTCTCTTTTTGATTGAATGGATGGGAAAGGATCTCTGAGCCTGGTGCTCGTGGATGCCACAAGCATGGACCGCTTTTTGTTTTGGGCCAAAATTGAGGTGCGTCCGCGGCCTGGAAATGGTTGCAGCTGGGGGCAAATTTATGTGTCGTCTCATTGATTTTTTACAAAAATAATATTATTGTAGTAGAATTTTTCAAAATAGGTACTGATTTTGAAAAAAAAAATAATGCAGGAAATATATATGGTCTGCCCAACAATGAAGTGGGTCAAAATAGCCACGGAGCAATTACGTAGATGGCCCCCTGGCCGAATTACGTAGATGGCCCCTGGCCGATGGTCCGTCTGACCATCGTCGGCAGAGCACCTGCGGTAATTTGCATATGACCCCTGGTGGACCGACCACCGGTCGGATCATCCGTCGAGCGGTCGAGGACTACATAAGACTGAAGTAGTGGGAATTAGCTCATTCTCTTCATCCAAAAAAAAAAGTAAAGTGGAGAGGAGGAGAGAGAGCAATAGGGAACCGCTGCTGACTTTTCGGATATGTTTTAAATTGTATATTTAGCATACATAGGACATTTAGATGGTTTAAATTTTAGTATTTAGTTATACGTAGTTATGTAATGTAGGAAATTTAGATAGTTTAAACTTTAGTACTTTGTTATATACAGTTACGTAATTTAAGTAACTTAGATCTATAGTCTACACTTTACTATTAGTTATACGTAGATAAGCAATGTAGACAATTTAGTTAGTTTAGACTCTGTTATTTAATTATAGCTAGTTAAGTAATGTAAGTAATTTAGATAATTTAGACTTTGGTACGTAGATATGTAATGTAGTTAATTTACAAAAAAATATACCTTGGTATTTTCTTATATAATAAATTTTGATTAAACTATATTAATTGTTTCTAAGGACGTATTTATATGCATTATAATTAATAGAAATATTGATATCTTAGGTATGACGTTTAAGATTGAGTCTAAGCTCAGACTGTGTTATGGTTGGTCTGCAATGTCATCGTAGGGCAAGAGATGTGAGGCGCCAACAAGCTCACCACGTTTAGTAAAGTGAGTATTAGCTAATTAAGAGTCGAATTAGAATTAAGGTATGGAATAAATGGTCGGGATTGTTAAACCGTGCCTGGATCAGTTGAGTCAGAGTCGTATTTGGGTTGGAGGGTGACGGACTCATGTGTCTTGTCCAAATTAGTGTTGAGTCAGAGTCGTATTTGGGTTGGAGGCTGATGGACTCGTGTGTCCTGGTCAAGTCAGAGTCTGTAACAGGTTCAGGACTCTATTCCTGAATAGATCATGTATCAGGGGTGATTATTTATATCCCCCAACATGCAATGAGAAAGGCCAAGCATTATTAGAGTCTACATACCTTTGGACCTTGCCTGTTGGCGGCACGACATCGCCGACTTGCAAGCGCCCAGCTCGGAGTCACCTTCGCTCATCCATTGTTCATCCGTATTTCCTATGATCCTGCAAGAAAGCAACCTGTTCCTGTCACAATTTGGTATCAGACGACACCGGCAACAATCCCATGGGCGACAGATTCGACAAGAAGTTTGAGACCCTGCAAGATCAGATCGGCAAGACGAACTCGTCACACAATGAGACAAATTCTTCCCTCAACGCGACGATCTCTACGCTCAATGACCTTGCTGCGCAGATGAAGTTGTTGTTCACTCAGACAGAAGCAATTCCATCTATCAAAGCAGATCTTCGTGATGTCAAAGAGCAACTCGTAGCCCATAATATCGCAATTTCTCGACCGGGGCACCCTAGCAGTTCCAGCGAAGATGCAAGATCTGCCAAAAGCAAGCCCAACTCTAAGAATAAAAACAACATACCACTGGTAAACTCCTTGTAGAAGATTGGAGGCGAGGATGATGATGATCCAGAGGAAAATTCAGTCAATAATCACAATCACAACAGGCGTCATAACAGGGAAGCAAGAAATCCCAGACGTCCTAACGATAATGCTCGGCAAGGAAGACGGTTTTCTCAGCAGCTCCACCGAATCAAATTCCCTGTCTACGACGGCTCATCAGACCCGCTGCCGTGGTTAAACAAATGCCAAGAATTTTTCCATGGGCAAGAAACCTTGGAGGAAGATAAAGTTTGGTACGCCACGCTACACTTAGAGGGTAAGGCACATTTATGGTATTACAGAGTTGTTCGCGATCACGGTGAGCCAAGCTAGCCTGAATTCGAAGAATTAGTAAACCAGCATTTTGGACCTCCATTGCGGAACAATGCTCTGGGGGAACTGGCCAAACTAAGCCAATCAGGGACAGTAGCAGATTACCAGGATCAGTTTTTGCAACTTCTTTGCCGCTGCGATTCAATTTCGGACTCCAACTCTATGAACCTGTTCACAGCAGGGTTATGTCAACCCCTCCGAACAGATGTAGAGCTGCAGCGTCTGACTTCTCTGGAAGAAGCCATGAGCTTGGCCCGAGCATATGAACGACGTAGCTCATTCACTTCAGACAACAGAACACGGTTGTTCCGTTCCTCAATACCAAATAGAGACAAAACTGAACCAACCACAGCAATCACTCAGGCAACGGGTCAGGCTCTACCCGACATGAAGAACTTGCTGATCGCCGAGTGAAAGGGCTCTGTTATAACTGCAACGAGAAATTCTCATTGGAACACAAAAAACAGTGCCCCAGGCTGTTCCACATTGCACTCGACCATGAAAGGGGAGGTAACCCATATGCGATTGATGATGATGAGGAAATGCCAGAAATATCCTTATATGCAATTACAGGAATTAAACAGGACTCCATGTGAATCCCTATGATGATTGGGGGAGAACAACTCACTACTCTCAATGATTCCGGCTAGACACACAATTTTATATAAGAAAGTGCTGCAAGACAACTCCATCTGCAGCCAGCAAGACAGCAATTTTTAAAAATAGCGGTGGGCAATGGAGATATTGTTGAATGTTCTGGAATATGTTCCAATATGACACTACAGATTAATGATGATATGTTTTCAGTAGAACTTTTTGTGGTTCTTCTGGGAGATCACGACATAATTTGGGGTAGTTAAAGACTCTAGGGCCCATCCTGTGGGATTTTCATTCTATGAAAATGACATTTTGGCTGCACAACCAGAAGGTCATCTGGAAGGAATTAAGGATCAAACAGCTGTCAGCATACACCAAATATTTGTTCTGCACACCTCATGGATTCCTTGCTTTCTGAATTTGAAGGCATCTTTTCTACACCGAAAGGATTGCCTCCATCAAAAACTTATGACCATCACATACACCTATTACCTGGAATAGCACCTGTGATAGTCCGGCCCTATCGGTACCCCGAGTGCAAAAGAATGAATTAGAAAGACAATGTGCGGAGATGTTAGCTCAAGGGCTGATTCACAGAAGTTCTTCAGCATACTCCTCATCAGTACTTCTAGTCAAAAAGAAGGATGGTTCTTGGCGTCTATGCATCGATTGTCAAGCTCTAAATGAAAAAAAAAACAGTCAAAGATAAATTTCCAATACCAATAGTAGAAGAGCTACTGGACGAACTAAAATGAAGCTGTTTTTTCACTAAATTGGATCTCCGATCTAGGAATTACCAAGTGTGTATGTCTGAACAGGATATTGAAAAAACAGCTTTTCGAACACACGAAGGCCTATTTGAATTTTTCGTGATGCCTTTCGGACTTACGAATGCGCCAACTACTTTCCAAGCATTGATGAATTCAGTCTTGCAGCCGTACTTGCGCAGATTCGTACTAGTATTTTTTGACAATATACTAATATATAGCAAGTTATGGTCTGATCACTTAAGACATGTCAGAATGGTTTTTCTCCTCCTCAGACAGCATCAACTATATCTTAAAAGATCCAAGTGTTCGTTTGGAGAAGAACAGATGGCCTACCTTGGTCATGTGATTTCTAAAGGAGTTTCTATGGACACATCCAAGATACAGGCGGTTCAATCATGGCCTCAACCAAAATCTGTTAGAGCTTTGCGCGGATTTTTAGAATTGGCCGGATACTATCGAAAATTTATCAAGAATTTTGGCACTATTGCAGCACCCCTGACTAAATTATTATCTAAACAAGGATTTTACTAGAATCAGAAAGCAGCAACTGCATTCGCAGCGCTGAAAAGTGCTCTCACATCAGCTCCTGTACTACAGCTACCGGATTTCACATCTAAATTTATTGTGGAGTGTGATGCCTCGGATCCGATTTCGGAGCTGTCCTACACCAAGGAGAAGGACCTTTAGCATTTTTCAGCAAGCCTATGTTACAAAGACATGCCAAGCTAGCAGCATATGAACACGAACTTATTGGACTTGTATATGTTGTGCGTCATTGGAGGCCTTATTTATGGGAAAGACCCTTCGTGGTACGTACCAATCATTTTAGCTTGGAATTTATCCTTGATCAACGTTTATCAACAATTTCGCAACATCATTGGGTGAGCAAACTTTTTGGCTTCGACTTCATGGTAGAATTTAAGCCAGGGCGCTTAAATACAGTGGCCGACGCACTCTCACGTCGCGATTCTGAAATAACAAGCATCCCTGAACTAATGGCTATTTTTGGACCACGTTTTGATCTTCTTGATGATTTTCATAGAGAAGTAGCAGAAAATCAAGATTTAGTTGCACTATAGAACAAAATCGCAGCAGGTGTTATGGGTTCAGAATGGTCCCTATGTGATGGGCTGATTTTTCACAAAAGACGGATTCATTTGCATCAGAACTCTCCAGCAATATTGACCATTTTACAATCAGCACATGACACTAAGCATGAAGGAATTGAGAAGACTTTACATCGAATAAAAAGAGACTTTTCCTGGGCTGGTATAAGAAAGGTTGTAGAGGATTATGTGAGAGCTTGTGCTGTATGTCAACTGTTTGGAAGGATGTGGCTATGGATTTCATCGAATCTCTACCTAAAGTACATGGCAAGTCAGTTATTTTAACAATTGTTGATAGGTTCTCAAAATATGCATATTTTATACCCCTTGCTCACCCATATACAGCAGAAACAGTGGATCGTGCCTTCTTTATTGAAGTTGTCCATTTACATGGTCTCCCTTCCACAATCGTTTCAGACAGGGACACGATTTTCACAAGTAGGTTATGGCAAGAATTGTTTCGATTACAAGGAGTCCAAATATTACTAAGTACGCCATTTCACCCACAAACTGATGGTCAATCAGAAGCTGTTAACAAAGTTATCACTATGTATCTAAGATGTATGACGGAAGACAAACCAAGACAATGGGTTCAATGGCTACCGTGGGCTGAATATAGTTACAATACGTCCTAGCATTCAGCTTTACAAACAAACACCCTTTCGTGTTGTCTATGGACGTGATCCACAATCCCTTCACTCTCATGATTATAGATCAGCAAAGGTCCAAGTAGTAGAAGAAATATTAAGTGAAAGAGAATTATTTTTGTAAGAAGTCAAGGAACGACTCCATCAAGCCCAACAGCACAATAAACAATATTATGATAAGAAACACAGAGAATTTCAGTTTAATGTGGGGCAATGGGTATGACTGCATCTTCATCATAGAGCAGCAGCAACTTTGAAGCGAGGCCCTCAAGGAAAGCTTTCTGCTTGTTTTTATGGACCTTACAAAATCATAGATTGGTGAAGTAGCATATAAGTTGGAGTTGCCTAAGCGTGCTGGTTTGCACCCAGTATTTCACGTTGGATTACTCAAAGAATTTATAGGCACACTACCTGATGCTCCACCAGCACTACCAGCCATAGAAGATGGTCGACTGATTTCAAAACCATCGGCAATACTTCGCTCTCGAGTGGATAGAGGAAATTGGCAAATATTGGTTCAATGTGATGATCGACCAACATCTGAAGCTTCTTGCGAAGATGTTGCAAACTTCAAAAGGAAATATCCTACAATTAAGCTCGAGGACGAGCTCTTTCCTGAGGGGGGAGAGATGTTATGGTTGGTATGCAATATCATCGTAGGGCAAGAGATGTGAGGCGCCAACAAGCTCACCACGTTTAGTAAAGTGAGTATTAGCTAATTAAGAGTCGGATTAGAATTAAGTTATGGAATAAATGGCTGAGATTGTTAAACCGTGCCTGGATCATTTGAGTCAGAGTCGTATTTGGGTTGGAGGGTGACAGACTCATGTGTCCTGTCCAAGTTAGTGTTGAGTCAAAGTCGTATTTAGGTTGGAGGCTGACAGACTCGTGTGTGCTGACCAAGTCAGAGTCTATAACAGTTTCAAGACTCTATTCTTGAACGGATCCTGTATCAGGGGTGATTATTTATATCCCCTAACATGCAATGAGAAAGGTCAAGCATTGTTAGAGTCTACATACCTCCGGACCTTGCCTGTTGGCGGCACGACGTCGCCAACTTGCAAGCGCCCGGCTCGGCATCACCTTCGCTCATCCGCTGTTTATCCATATTTCCTACGATCCTGCAAGAAAGCAGCTTGTCCCTGTTACAGACTGGAGCATCCACAAGTACCACATGTCGTATCTTTCGGCCAATAAGCAGGAATACCTTGGGATAGTGCGATCACATCTGACTGGCAAGTTGTTGTACCTCACACTACGTAAGAAAGGCTCATCCGAGACATGCTCTAACAAAGAAGGGAGACGAAAAAACTGTGTGTCTCCGTCGTGGCGTCTTGTATTACGTTGTCATCAGAGATGTGCTTATGGCGCGTCGCCGTTCATGCTAAGTGTGAGACATGCTTAAAAGAAGCGTATAACAGACGGTCTTTACAGGGTCATTGGAGATGTGGGGGGTGTGTAGCTCATCAGCATACATGTGTGACAAGCCCTAACAAAGCACGTCGCAAATATATTGAATGATCCGATACATACTATATTGTAGTGTGTTGCAATTTTGTTTACTGATCTGAGACATGCTTTATAGAAGCTTGTCTCCTTTATGTAGGTTATCCGAAATGCTCTCTGCTACAGCTCGTCGCGAATTGTTTACAGATAGGGTCTCCTATTATGTGTCTCCGACTCCTGATTATCCTGATTGTCGGCTGCATCCTGGAGCTAGTCAGGATTTGTCAGCCGTATTATCAGTGTCAGCAACATACTGTTCATATATTAACATACTGTTCATACTGTTCATGAACATATGTATAGCAAAAAAGATCACACATTAAATTATATTGACCAATCAAATATTAACAAAGTGTCAATCGTGGTTATCAAGTATACCAAATACACAACAAAGATTGTTCATCCTGATTACAATATAACTAATTATACACATCATAACTGTCATCATCTAATCTTGTATACCGTAATGAAAATTCCCCCGATCAATGACTTTATTAACGATGAGCATTCATAGCATCTAATGCTCCGACTGAGATATCTTCAAATTCAATAAAATCACTGAAATCATATAAAATATTATCAAATTGCAGTCATATTCGCTTAACCAGTCACATAAGGTAGCAAATATTTGTTAGTGAATGGAGAACCGAACTTACTTGTAGCACAAACAGTTGGTGAGCATCTGCAAAGCATCAGTAGAAAAATTGTTCTCATGGTAAAGGACATGGTAGTGAGCTGGTGTGCTTGTCCCCTGAAAAACAAACAATTTACAGTCCACTGATACATTTATAGCCTGATATCAAAAACTCGTTAGAGAAACACCAATTATCGCATAGGTACCTTGATTCCAGCATGGTTGCAGAGGTAGAAATCAAACTCACCAGGATGGCAAATGCTAGTGTCAACCACGGTTCCTGCAGTTTCAAAGGTTTGCTAAACATAATTCATTATATACATTGATAGTCAAAACAAATATATTACTTCTGCACTGTACATAAACAAGAAAGATGAACGCATACCGTAGTGAAAATTCTCTCTTTGGATCAATGACTTCATTAATGATTAGCCTTCATTGGACATTCTCAAATTCAATAAAATCACTGAAATGAACGCTCTGAGAGTAAGGTCGAGGCGGCGGCGTGCTCTGAGGACAAGGGACAAAGCGGCGGCGTGCTCTGGGACGAGCTGGCGGAGGCGCCGGAGTGGTGGTTCCTCAACTCCCTGAAGACAACATGTCGGCATGCTCAGGAGACAGGGAGAACATTTCCACTTACGTGAAGGTGGCAGCGTGCTTATACCGATTACCGAGTTCAGGGTCGAGGTGGCGGTGTGCTTCGGGGATAGGGGAAGAGGCAGCGTTCTCCAACGTGCTCAACTCTCTGATGATGCGAAGGTTGGGGTCGACGACGGAGTCGGGTTCGACGGCGGTAGCGCGACGTTGACGATGACAGGACGGTGGTGGCGTGCTCAAAAGCTCCGATTTCTAGGTCGAGAGAGCGCACAGGAGCTAAAAATTTTCTCTAAATGTTGGGAGAGAGCGCGCGATGGATAATAACAGAAAAAATCGGAGATTTGCCTGTATAACACCCATCTCTCATTTCAGCATCCTTTGGTCGAGAGAGCGCGAGAAAATTTTCGCCATAGACCGCGTGGGAGTTTAAAATAAAACTCGTAGATGCACATATATAAGGCACGTCTCGCATTATCATCTTTCACATCAGGGCATTTTCCCGCATGCAAAAGATGAGCCACAGTGTGCTGAAGCCGGGAACATCTTTCACATGCGGGGATGTACCACTGGCAACTGTGTGCAATGTCTTATATGATTGTTGTATTGCGCTCAGCTTTCCAATGTGGGACAAAAGATCTTCGGCGTGAATCGGAGACGTGCCCATGTAAGGTGTGTCTCGCAATGTTTTGTGGCCCCAGACACGCTGGAGTGTCCTAAATGCGCCACAGTGTGCTGAAGCCAGGAATAAAATCTAGGACATTCCAGCGTGTCCAACTGGCAACTGTGCGCAATGCCTTATACAATCGTTGCAACGTGCTCAACTTTGTGAGGTGGCACAAAAGATCTTCGACACAAATCAGAAACGTGCCAGAGTAAGGCGCGTCTCCCTTTTGCCGGATCTCAGATATCTGAGACGCGTCTTTCTAAAGTGTGTCTCTCATGCACTCATGCCACTCACACGACATCGTGAGCGTCCGTTGCAGGGATAAACAAACGCAATGACATTACAATTAATGGATTAATTGGAATTCAGGGACAAACAAACACAATGACATTGCACTTCAGAGATAATTTGCAACTCAATGAATTTCATAGTTCATACATTGCGTGCCATCTAAATTAATTTTGAATCTAAGCTTATTCCTAAAGCTCCCATCAATCAATCTAAACTGTACCGTCCAGCTTGCTCCCGAACACGTCTCTTATATTCCCTAGATCCTGAAAATATTGACATTCTTTAATAAATGTCGAAGGAGGAATGAATAACCTACGTTGGTCACTAACAGAAAGTGTCTAACCTTGATAAGTAGATTATAGCAATCATTTTCAACATCGGGAGCATTTGGCTGATGCAGCAAACGCTGAACTTCAAGTAGTATAGTTTTGATTGTAAAACCAGTCCATCACCCCTACGAAATATCAATTTAAGCAAATAAGAAACCAGTTCAAATAAATTCAGTGACAATTACTAATTACATAAGCAAAATAGGTCTATCTTACAGTTTCTTGATCAAGAATCCCAATGCAGAGTTGGAAAGACATATCTTGGAGGCACCAATGGATAGTCCTCTGAGAAGGAGATTGTCAGAGGGTAGTAACCACATTTCCAGTCAGCCTACAAAAGAAATTCATTAATAGGAGAGCGATGGTTAAACACATATTGTGCTTGTTCTTCATGACTTACCCCTTCTTTACCGAGGATGGTGCAATGCCACTTCAATAAATCTCCTGATTCAGGCTTTGCAGGGAAACCTTTTGTGGAGAAATTGAAAATACCAAAAACAAATAAGACGAAAAAAATAAAACTACATTTAAGTTCATCAGTCCACTACAGATCTACATATATACAACCATGCGACCGGTGTGCCATATGTACATACATGAGTATGGTTCTTGCGCCACGCCAAGCGCTCCTCCTTCAGTCGACTACGCGCCAAGCCGATACCAGCCATGAATAGTGATGACGACGACGAGGACGACAACAACGATGACGAGGACAACGACGATGACGACAACGATGATGGGGAACAGAGGCGGCAGTCGTACTGGAGTTGGTCGATTAGTAAAGAACCGTTGGTCGATTAGTAAAGGGGCAATGGAGGCGAAGAGACAAGGGAGATAAATGCGAGACGCGCGAGAACAAAGATAGAAGCGCGTTACGTTAAAGCACGTCTTCCATTGTTGAAAGAGAGACACGCAGTATGAGGACTGCGAAGAACTTAATTTCGGCGGTGTGGTGCAGAGATGTGTGCGATGTCCGACGTCCGCGACCTTTCATTTCCCCGAGGCGGTGTCGATGCGTCCCATCGTTCCATCAATGCGCGGAAAACCAATCGCTCCATCGTCGACTCCACGCAGATCTTATTTAAGACGCGCCATCACCCGTGAGTTCTCCACAATCGCGTCACTCGATTTGGATCTGTTTCTTCTTTTCTTTGTCTTCCCCGCAACGACGACCCACCACCACCATGGCTGACCTTCAGCTGCCAAGCCCTCCGAGGGAGTCACCGTGCAAGAAACTTTGTTGCAGCTCCCCCGAGATGTTCAACACTGAGCAACACCTCCTTATGGCGCAAGAGACGTACAAAAATACGTCTCGTGCCATGAGTTCCTTGTGTCTGGGTACCCTTCCCCAGTTTACTGGAATGAGTACCATTGGCACTACCTCTTCACCCTCACGGGGGTGGCCGATCATCTCGACATTCTGTTCAAGACGGTGGCCTAGGTGCTTGACCCCGAGGGTCGTAGAAACCTGGTGGAGGCGACGGAGAGCAACCTCATTTTCGAGGTTGCACCACCAGCGCAGGCTCCTATTGCACCGGCGCCGGAGTCGCCGCCGGAGGAGGATCCAGAGGAGGAGGAAGAGGAAGAGTAGGAGTAGGATTTATTTTTTCTTTGTTGTTTTTAGTTGCTTCTGTTTGTAATATATTGTGTTAATAAATGAAATCTATTTTTGTTCATCTATGTGATTGAATATTATCTTGTGTGTTCTTCAATTGTGTGAACGAATGAATGTGTGGTGTGTTCATTGTGTTCTTCAGATATTATAAGGAAGGATTTGATTATTTTTTGGACAAGTGAATGATTTAGTTATCAAGTGAATGCGCTCTAAGTTCAGTGATGTGTGATATCAATAGTGAACTGAAGCAAAATAGAGAAAATCACGAAGCTAAAGGTGACATGTGGAATCGAAGACGCGCTCTTTCTAAAAGTGTGTCTCCATTTTGCTTCCCCGCAGAGACGATTTTATCTGGTTCCTATTTATTTATTATCCCTGATCCGGAAGTCACCTTTTTTTTTTCTTGGGGTGCCATTAGTCTCTTCTCTTCGTTCGTCTTCTCCGCGACGAAAAAGCTAAAGGTTTTCTTTTGTTGCTTTTTGGTTGATGTTGTTTTTATTTTCTCGTGTCTTGTTTTTTCCTTAGGCTTTGTAATATATTTGTTAATGAATGTTATATGTGTTCATCTGTGTGATGAATATTCTGTGTGTTTATCTGTGTTATATGTATTCAACTGTTAATGAATGAATGAATTAAACGTTCTGCGACGAGAGTCTATAAGCAAAGACAAAGGAGACACGCTTTGTGAAGAGCACATCTCATTTCTTGCGCATATTGGAGATGCGCTTTGTTTGATGCGCGTCTCCCGTTTGTCAGAGAGTCTGGCGTGTCTTGGATACCTATTTAACTGAGACGAGCTTTATTTAACGCGTTTCCTTGTACGTTCAGTCAAGCCATGTCAGATCTTCGCTGAAGCGGGCACGTCTCACTTAACCTTATCAGAGACGATCGCCTTTGAGCGTGTCGTTCATTTTTGTCTTCTATTTGGATTTCTTACGTAGTGTCAACGACCGCTAGATTACCAAGTGGCCATTATTTAGTCGCTATATGTATACTTTGCATTTGATTTAATAGAATTATCATGTTACCAGTTCAAAAAATTTATGCGGATTATGTGATACCAGATTGCCTCCGTTTGGCCTTATGCTCCAGGCAGCACCTGGAGAAGGTAAAGTTGTGGCTAAAGAAGAGGACGCAGCTGGACCGGTCCTTCCTAGCTGTTTTTCGACACGTGGAGATCGGAGATGCACATGTTTTCCTACTGTTTGGAAGGCCATTGGTACGCATGACCTTCTGTCGACCGTCGACGTGGAGGGTGGATTGCTAGACTCTATTTGCTATGGTGATCCCATGCTCGGCACTCCAATGTTGTCCCCTCCGCCAGAGATGAAGGTCTCTTGAAGATCTGAGTTATCTAAGTACTCCATCTATTCCAACTCAACTCCTTTTTTAACTTTGATGAGACTTAAATTTGACCAATGATTTTAATAGATTCTATTAACTTCAATAACATATAAATTGTATATTATAGAAATATTTTTATTGGTGAATCTAAATATACAATTTTTATATTGTTAAAATTGATCAAGATTAAATCATTAGTCAAAAGTAGATTTGACCAAATCCAAAAATAGAATTCACATGGGATGGAAGTAGTATAAGTATAACGTACTATTATATTATGACTAGCACATTATAATTGCACTGTAGGCCAAGTACATGCACCCTGGTGCTGACGCTTACGCAGTCAGCCGGTACCTCGAGACTTATTTATTGTGGTAATTAGGCTGAGTGACATTTTGATGTACTCTTACCGTTTCTAAAAATTTGTCACTTCGTAGTTCAAAAGTAAACTACAAAGCGACAAATTTTTAGGGATGGAGAGAGTACGTACAGGAACATACAATATAGACGGACGTGATCTGGTACGCTAGTTGGTGGGCAAGCGTCTGTTTGGCATGCACCAAGACAGGTGAGAAACCCATCTTGTCGGGTGCCCCCTCTTACTTACAACCTCTATTCCATTTTAACTCTATTTTTAGAATTTGTCAAAGTCAAACTAATCTAACTTTGACCAAATTTATAGAAAAAATATTAACTTTCGTAACACTATATTAGTACCATTAAATTTACCATGAATCATATTTTTATAACATATTTATTTTATATCTTAGAGATTTATATATTTTTGTATAAACTTGATCAAACTTAAATTAGTTTGACTTTGACCATTTCTAGGAATAGAGTTGAAATGAGATGGTGGTAGTACAAATGAAATCATATAAATGGTTCGCTGTTGCGCGTCTGCTCATTGGTCAGACCTTATGAGGAGCTGTACGGGGATCAGGGCCGGGCGGATGGGCGTGCAATCGGTGCCCCCGTACTGGGCCCCCATTTGCTAGGGGCCTCTTTCTCTTCTGTAGTTTATATCTCCAGTCACACACGGGTGTTGACCAGGCGGAATCGCTGCGTGGGCAATCATTCCACTCGGACCCGCATGGGTCAGGCACCATGCTGCTTCTGGCCAGGCGCAGCCCAGTGGTCGCCGGATCAAGGCACATGACGCTCGGAGTCTCGAGTCCTGGCAATAAAACGATGCAGTCCTTTTTTTATAAAAAAAACAATGCATTCTGACTTCTTGCGGCCTTGCCTGTCACCCTGCCGGTCTGTAGGATCCTAAACTACTCGCCTATCACACTCTGCCAAAGCGCCAAGTCGCCTAGAGGAGACACGAGATGCAGAAAATTGATCAGATCGCTGAGTCTATTGTACTTTGTACAATCATTTTCTTCATTATTTATGAACAACAACTAAAGCATAACAGAGATTTTAATCTATTGTTTTTTTCAATTACACAAAACTTACTGATTTAGATATAATATCACTTGAGAGTAATTTTTGGAGAAGGTTAAATATTAGCATATAATTAAAGATTTCATTTCAAACAATACTAAAAGAATGAGTCTATTTGAATAAACATTATGCATAAAGAGGCAAAAATTAAATAATATTCATTTTCTTTGATATAATCTATTGTTTTGTAAAATGTTATTATAATATATAAATTTATGAAACTACTTTTTTATAATGCTATGAAAAATTTCAATATTTTGTACGGGGCCTCAAATTTTGCTGGCTCGGCTGTGACGGGGATGACAGGGAGGAGCAGACCGCCATGACGGTGGCCAACCGACAGAGCCCAGTCGTCAACGCCTCATCATCCACGGCAGCGAGAAGGCCACCGTGTTGTCCTCATCCACGGCGCACGCCAGTATAGCTGTCCAACGAGCCTTATCGGGCAGGTCCGGCCCGAGCACAGCCAAGCTCGGGCATTAAAAGTCTCGGTCTGGTACGATCCGGAAATAAACTGGATCGTGCTTGGCATGGAGGTTGAACATTCCATTGAAGCCGGCGACCATGTCTGCCTTGATAATTGTCCAGCAAGTGCGATAGAATTCGACTTAGTCGTAAAGCAACTAACACGCGTAATCAACCTAGAGATCAGTTCTGCTACATAAATAAAAAAATGACATGTGAGTTCTCAATTTTCATGCATGCACTACAGGAATCCCGATCACTTATAAAGCAACTAACATGCGTAATCAACCTAGAGATCAGTTCTGCTACATAAATAAAAAACGACGTGTGAGTTCCCAATTTTCATACATGCACTACAGGAATCCCGATCACTTACGTCGGCCGTAGCTGACGTAATTAAGGCCCAAACCGGCATAATTAACTAACTTACATCGATTTTCCCTTAATTACGACGGTTATTGGCTGACGTTAAAGTTTGGTCGTAAATTAACTAGCTTATGTTGGACGTCGACATAAGTTATCTGTAACTAACTTACGTCGGCATGATTGGACCGACGTAAGTTAATCTGGGCTAACTTACGTCAGCTTTGCCATAGTCGATGTAAGTTAGGTTTGGAATTTTTTTTTAAAAAACACAAAACTGCCTACATCGCACGATGGCGAGCTCACAGATTCAAATACACACATTCACAGCAGCAATAAAATAGTCAAACAATACATTACAAATGGACTACACACTAGCCCCTCGACTACCTCCGGAGTAGCAAAGCTCATCTCCGCGCGTTCCCTCGGGTACCGGTAGCTGTGCTGAAGGAGTTTGCGCCTCCGTCGTCGAACCCTGCAAAAACACATCAGAGTTAAACATGTTACAAATGCATCTCTCTTTTTCTTTCTTTCACACTCTTCCTCTCTCTCTAGCTTCCATCCTCTCACTCTCTTCCTCTCCCTCTCTCTCTTTCTCTCCCTCCCTTCCTCTCCCTCTTTCTCTCTCTCTCTCTTTCTCTCTTTCTATCACTCTCTTCCTCTCTCTCTTTCTCTCACTCTCTTCCTCTCCCTCACTTTCTCTCACTCTCACTCTCTCCCTCTCTTTCTGTCACACTTTCTCTCTTCCTCTCCCTCTGTTTCTCTCATTCTCTCACTCTCTTCCCGACCCTCTCTCTCTATACATCCTCTCTTTATCCCACTCTCTTCCCCTCTCTAGCATCCTCTCTCACTTTACCCTCTCTCTCGCACTCTATCTCTCCCTATCTCTGTCTCTCTTACTCCACCTATCTCATCTCCCCCTCTCTCAACCTATATTTGTCTCTCTTACTCCACCTATATCTCACTCTCTCTCTCACCTTATGTTCCACCTCCTCTCCCTATGTGCAATAAATACGATAATATTAAAGAAAGATTTTATTACCTGTGTTAGGAGCGCCTGTGCCGGGGTCGCCTGCGGCAGCTGAAGCGTAGAAATCTCAATCTGG
Source organism: Tuctoria greenei (assembly GCA_036927565.1). Lineage (NCBI taxonomy): Eukaryota > Viridiplantae > Streptophyta > Magnoliopsida > Poales > Poaceae > Tuctoria > Tuctoria greenei. Next base: position 93,557,184 of record JAYESD010000009.1, on the reverse strand, counting down.
TGGCCGCTCTATCGAGCTATTGTCTGCCATTGCAAAATATTAGAAGATATATGTTACTGAAATAATATAAAATTAAACTACATTAGTTTAAAACTCTTACCTCCATCATTGTCTGCATCTGGGCAATGTACATGGTCGTGGCCTCCTGCATGGCCCTCGTCCTGTCGAGCTCCTCCGAGGTCCGCATTAGCATCTTCTTCATGGCATGGAACTTGAGGTCCTTCTGCAAGAGACAACCACTTGACGGCCCAACGGATGAAGCCTGCGTCGATGAAGCGCCTCTCGAAGGTCGCGCCGACCTCGAGTCGACAACTCTATCAGAAATGGCAAACCCGCAAAAGAATGAAAAATACTAAGTAAAAGAAGGTAGATTGAAAAAATGAAACAAATAACCAACTCACTATCCATGGGCCTTCTCGCCTCCGCTCGGGTACACATCTTGGGGGTTGATCTGTGCGTTTTCCCAATCATACCCTTCGCCGTGTATCTTCACGACCTCCTGCGTGTATTTTTCCTAAAAACAAAGAAATCGTGTAAGCATGTCAATAATAGTATTAATTATAATTTATATGATGAATTTTGAAAACTTACTGGTCGGTTAGATGTGACCTGACTGCACTGCCCAGGCTGGGAAGAGTCACTGCCCTTGTGACCTCACTTCCAAACCTAGGTCGGGGTTGGCTGCTGACCGGTCTCTCACTTCTGTATAGCCGTATTAGTGGGACAAATATATTATAAACACATAAATAAACTTAAAAGGTACTTACCATGCGTTTAGCCAAACATAAATAGCCATCGCTGTCGTATAGTGTTTGCCATCTGAGCCTCTGCAATGTGAAGCCTTTATGGACTTAGCGATGAAAGCATTGCTAGCCCAGTACCAACCGAGAGCTCGGTACGCGTCGGGTTGACCCTGTGACCAGGAAATACTAGCATGCCCATATTTAATATTTCATCAATACTGTTAACATACATAACTACTATAAATATTTAACAATAAAAACTTACCTCCGCGTACTCCTCCGCTCTCAAGTACGTGTCGGTGTCCTTCCTAAATGGACCCCGTTCCTGATGCTGCTGATCAAGATGCGTCTTCTTGTATTCGTTAACGGCCTGAATTCGGGCGTACGACAACACCGCCGTCACGAGCTTCCGAGCGTTGTGGTGGAACACGCGTCTTTCATGCTCCTCCATGCTCTCTCTCGGTTCCTCTAACTGGTGCATCAACTTTAAGCAAACGAATATTTAAGTGATATGCATTAAAAATTTAAATGAGAGTTGAAAAAATTTAAAGAGTTAAACTTACCATAGAATCATTCCACACGGCTCCTTGAAGGGTGTCGTGGACCTCGTGAGAGACACAAATGTAGTCGTCCCAGAACGGAGCAGGGAAACTGCCGATGATACCAGGATAGTGCAATTTAACTAAAGCCCAGATGACACTGTTAAGCTACCTGTGGTGTCCCTGTCCCGTGAACGAACAGTCGTCCAAGATATGCCAAATTTGTTAACTCATTAAGTATCGAAAGAAAACATCTAATATTTAATATTGTACAATTTTTTACATGTCTTCTACTGGACGAATAGTGATCCACTCATGAGGAACAAGAGGAGGAGCCGCAAAGTGGGTCCTCCTTGTCCGTCGCTTCTGGAGTGGCACCACATTTGGTGACACGAAAGGTTCCACTAGAGTGTTCTCCTGGTCACCACTGGAGCCTGAAGGCTCCACGCTCGATGACTCCAAAGGGAGGCTAGACGGCTCCGTGGGCTGGCTAGCTTGTGGCGACGCCCTAACCTCTGACTCTGACTCAGATGACTCTGATTAAAAATACAAAAATAAAGGAATGATAAGAACTAACTATTGATAAGTGCAATTTAAAATAACGTGATTGTCAACAAAAATTTACCTTCATTCACAGTAAGGCCACACCTGGAAGGTGCCTCATCAGCTGAGACCGTCTGCTCGCAGCTGACGAGGTACCTGAGAAAACGTCTCGTGCCTCGGAAAGAAACCCTATCACCCCTTTCAGTACCCTGCATACCGGGTACCCCATGATACCACAAGAAGTGCAAGAGAGTTCCACCTGTCAGAGTTGAAGGCTTCCTGAGGCCCCACGCGTCACACGACACTGGACCTGCCTCCCTCATATGGGTAGCTCCGGGATTGCCACGTGTACTGTAAGACCAGAGTTGAACTCCCAACATAGGGAAGCTCCGCAGTTGACACATGGATAATGACCCAAGACCTAACCCCCAGTAGAGGGGAGCTCCAGTGTTGCCACGTGTATAGCAGCTCCGAACCTATCTCGCGGCGAGGGGAAGCTTCAGAGCTGCCATGTGTGGAGCCTCCAGACCTACGACACCAACGAGAATACTAGTGGATCTCCAACAGCACAGACATTCAAGGGATAATTACCGCTACAATTAAAAGGCATGATTATGTGCCATTAATGCAATATTAACGGTGCACGATCAGAGGACCCTTAATGCTGGTAACGCTTCCATTAAAGCGCATTATCACACTATTAAGGTGCTTAAACACATTTAGACTGTGTATTAGGCAATAGTAATTGCCAGGACCACATGTTGGGTCAGGCAACTCATGTAACAACCATTCCTTGGTCTATAAAAGGGATGTGTTGCACGACGCAAAACAACTCAAGCTCATACGCATGCTAGCACTACTGAAATCCTCAATACAACAACACACACCCCATGGAGTAGGGTATTACACTCAGGCGGACCGAACCACGTAAATCCCCCGTGTCATCATCTTGTCTAAGATCTCCGCACGTCCAAACCGATACAAGAACCTCCGCAGGCTACATTTTAGTAGTACCGGGGGAAGTGTCATTCGTACGCTTCGACATTTGGCACTAGGAAGGGGACACTTGAGATCACAAGATGGTGAACTGTGCAGAAGGATCATCCAACAGTAACAACGTTGTGCAACCTATTGGAGGAAAACCTTCCAACATGCAGCAACCAGCGGGCGTCGTTGTCCCGGCATGCGTCGTACCACCACCACCACAATTTGCTCCAGCGAACAATGCTGGACAGTAGGATGGAGTACTTGTGTTGGTCACAGCATTGGCAAACAACAATCTTGAGAACGCGCTGATTGCTGCGCGTACTCTGCTGGAGCGCCCACCAGCACCCGGAGCACCTCAAGGTGTGATGGAGTAGTGGCGTGCTGATGTGCAACATCTGGTTGCAGCCGCAACTGATGCTATCAGCAACCAAGGTCCTCCCCCTTTGAGGCAGGCACCAGCTCAACGTAGGACCTTGTTCGGAAGACTTGGTCCTCACGCATCACAGCACTGGAGGTGTGCTGTATCTCAACAGGTGACATCGCTTCCTTCTGGGCGCGTCGCACCCATACCATGTCGAGACTTTCGACACATGATCTGCGGTCGAAACTCGACCACTGCTACAGACAGCAAGACGACTGTGTCCACATCGAGCGTGCTCGCGAGAGGCAAGAAGCTTGAGACAACCCTGCTCGAGTGGGAGTAGGAGGAGGTCATTATGCCTTGGCCATGCACCTACGCATGGTCCGTTGGCCAAAGAAGTTCTGACCTCATCTGTCAGAATAATTCGACGGGACTGTCAACCCTGCCGAATTCCTTCAGGGTTATTTCACTGCTATCTTGGCAGCGGGAGGCAATGAGGTCGTGATGCCTAATTATTTCCCAGTGGCTCTGACTGGGACCGCTAGGTCCTGGTTCATGAGTCTTTCGCCTGACTCCATCAACAGTTGGGCAAAGCTATGTCAACAGTTCACAGCCAATTTCGAGAGTTCTTACGCCCGACCTGGCACTGAACTGGACCTGTTTGCTGTGAAGCAAACAACAAGGGAACCGCTGTGATCCTTCATCCAGCGGTTTTCTCAGGTACGCAATACCATCCCTTATATCTCGAACGCTTCTGTTATTGTCGCATTTAGGCAGGGTGTTTGAGACAAGAAAATGTTGGAGAAGTTGGCGACAAAAGAAGTCACCAGCGTCACGGAATTGTTCAGCCTGGGTGACAAGTGCGCCCGAGCCGTAGAAGGTCGGGAAATGCACTCAAAGCCAACTCCGGAGGCTAATAAAAACTCCACCAAAGCTGAAGCCACTACCTCTGGAGGTGGCAAAAAGAAAAAGAAGTCCAACGACAAGAAGAAGCCGTCGGCCGGTGCACCTACTGCTGCAGCTGCTACAGCTCCAGGTGGTCGGGGGCAGCGCCCCAAAAAACGACCTCGACCTTCGTCAGAAGACGGCAGTAGTTCCAAGATGTGGTGTCCAATCCACAAGATGGACAAGCACAATCTGGAGGACTGCCGAGAGGTCCAAAATCTTGTCGAGCGCTACAACAAGCACCGAGAAGAAGCTCCTTTCCGCCAGCGGGAAGGAAAGCAAAAGGTTGACAAAGCTTCGGCTGAAATGGAGCTAGGCTTAGAGGACCCCAAGAAGGTCCTAAAGGCTGTGTACAACACAGTCGATGATGACTCTAATGTCTCTGACAATGAGCATCGGAAGACCCTCAGCACCATCTACAGAGGGTCCTGGGACATCACCTCTCGTCGCGTCCTCAAGACAATGCGGTGAGAAATGGCTGTTGTACCTCTTGTCACGTCCTCGAAAGAACCACATCGGAAGTGGATGGATATGCCCATCACTTTTGATGCATCAGACAGCCCCAGGAACATGGTCGGAGCTAGCCAACTTCCGCTGATGGTATCTCCAACCATCAACAACGTTCAGCTCTACCACGTTCTGGTAGACGGAGGCGCAATGCTTAATCTCTTGAGCTTTGAAGCGTTCATGAAGATCCAGCTACAACTCTCGGACCTTTGCCCCTCGAGACCTTTCTCTGGGGTAGGTCTGGGGGCCATCAACCCCCTCGGATCCATCACTCTCCCAGTGACTTTCGGGACTCGAAAGAAATACAGGACTGAGAAGCTAGTTTTTGATGTCGCTCACATCAGTCTGCCCTTCAACGCCATCCTGGGAAGGCCTGCCTTGTACAGTTTCATGGTCGTATCTCACTACGGTTATCTAGTGTTGAAGATGTCAATGCCTTCAGGCGTCCTCTGGGTCCGCGGAGACCGCTTTGCAGGAGTCACCGCGCTAGAGAAACTCCATGCGCTTGCCACGGTGCAAGAAGGAACCTCTGGCAAAGAGCTCATTGCTCAACCCCCGAGCACTCGTAATCGGGACTCAACCTTTGCACCACGTATGCAACCAAGCGACGACACCGACATTCTCGTCAAAATCGTCTAAATCGATTCTGATGCTGCTTAGACCACTCGTATATGAGGACGTCTAAACAACAAATAGGAACTCACGCTCATCACTTTCCTCTGGGATAATGTTGACATGTTTGTCTGGCAACCATCACAAATGACTGGGATCCCTAGGGAGGTGATTGAGCACAATCTGAAGATTTATCCTGATGCATGACCTGTACACCAGAAGCCCCAGAAGTAATCAATCGAGCGGCAAAACTTCATCCGACAGAAGATTAAGAAGTTGCTCGAAGCTGGATTCATCCGGGAAGTATTTCATTTGAATTGGCTGGCAAACCAAGTCGTTGTATCCAAGGCCGGTGGGAAGCTTCGGATGTGTATCAACTACACCACCTTAAATAAGGCATGCCCAAAAGATCCATTCCCACTACCTAGAATAGATCAGATAGTGGAATCCACCTCTGGGTGTGAGCAATTGTGTTTCTTAGATGCATATTCTGGATACCATCAAATCCAAATGTCTAAGGAAAATGAAGAACATATTGCCTTCATAACAGTAGATGGATTATATTGTTATATTGCAATGCCCTTTGGTCTCAAAAACGTTGCTTCAACCTTTGTGCGAGCTATGTACAAAATGTTTGGAGAGCTAATTAGAGACTTGGTGGAGGTGTACGTCGATGACATCGTTGTGACGATTAAGAACAAGGAGTCACTCCTTGACAACTTGCAAGCCGTCTTTGACAAGCTGTGCATCACACGCACCAAGCTAAACCCAAACAAGTGTGTCTTTGGGGTTAGCTCAAAGAAACTCCTTGGTTTATTGGTGACTCACAGAGGAATTGAAGCAAACCTGACAAAGATCAAGGCTATAGAAGACATGCAGCCTCCAGCCCGCATCAAGGACGTCCAGAAGCTAACTGGATGTCTAGCTGCGCTCAGCCGGTTCATTTCAAGGTTGGCAGAGCAAGCACTTCTCTTCTTCAAGCTATTGAGCAAATCCAAACCATTCCATTGGTCTGAAGAGGCAGAAAAGGCATTTCAAGAGCTGAAGCAGCTCCTCACCACCCTACCAATCTTGGTAGCTGCGAACCCCGGTGAGCCTTTACTGCTTTACATTTCTGCAACTACGGAAGTTGTAAGCATGGTCCTGGTCACGGAAAGACTGAAGCCACATCAAGTTCAGGAGCTTAGACCCCTCCGAGAGGGTCCGAAGCTACCTTAAGGTGACTCTAGGTCCCAGCCCCCAGACACGGATCTTCAAGACAGAGTGCTAGAAGATCAACCTCTCTCATCTGAGGGGGTTTTAACTGCTGCTCAAGAAGTTCAGGACCCATCAGGGAGGATCCGGGTTGAACAAGAAGAAGTTTCAGACCCCTCCAGGAAGGTCCAGGAAGCTCAACAAGAAGGTCTGGACCCCTCTGGGAGGGTCCAAGTCGATGGACAGGAAGATCCGGGCTCCTCCGGGAGAGTCCGGACAGTCCAGCGCCTAGTGTACTTCATTAGTGAAGTACTTCATGACGCCAATACACGCTACATTGAGGTGCATAAGCTGCTTTACGCAATCCTTATTGCCTCAAGGAAGCTTTTTCACTATTTCCAAGCCCACAAGATATCAGTGGTAACTTCTTGTCCACTGCGTGCTATATTGCATAACCCTAATTCAACTGGGAACATCGCAAAGTGGGCAGTGGAGTTGCCTGAGTTCAATCTCGAACTCATGCCACGGCAAGCAATCAAGAGTTAGATTTTGGCTAACTTCATGGCGGATTGGACTCTCTCTCCATCAAATTCTAGGGGGCCCAGTGAGCAGAAGCCGGAACCCAAGGTCTCGATCTTCATTGAACCTCACTAGACTCTCTACTTCGACGGCTCCGTGCAGAAGCAGAGGGCCGGAGCTAGAATCCTTCTCTTTGCCCCGACCGGGGAGAAGGTTAAATACATGGTTCACCTTGACTTCAAGGCAACCAACAACATGGCGTAGTATGAAGCTCTCATCTACGGGATCAAAGTGGCACTATCTTATGGTGTCAAACAGCTGTTGGTGAAGGGTGATTCACAGCTTATCATAAAACAAGTCAAAGGTGAATGCTGCTGCAACAACCCCCAACTAGCCGCTTATATTCTTGAAGTCCAGAGGCTCCAAAAAGACTTTGAAGTCATGGATCTCCATCGTGTTCAGCGTCACCATAACACTGAAGCCGATGAACTCTCGACGAAGGCTTGAACCGGAGCTCTGGCTCCCGATGGAATCTTCGTCCGGAGGTTATCAAGACCAACAGATCAGCCTACCGAACTGAGCAAAGGGGGCGAGACCAGCACCCCGAAGCTGGTAGTCTCGGTGGCCCTGTTACCATGGCATCCACCAAGGGTCGTAGGTGCTGCCGAAAGCTCCAAGCAGCCCAGCACGCAAGACACAGAATATCAAGTTAGCTCTGATGCATGGATCTTGGAGATCCGATGCTACTTGAAAGCAACTTCCTTCCTGAAGATGGTGTATCCGCTGACCGGATCGTCAGATTGGCTAAACGATACACGTTGGTAGAAGGGGATATCTACCGGCGCGATGCCAATGGTGTCCTAATGCATTGCATTGCTAGGGAAGAAGGCCGCGAGCTCCTCGCGGAAATCCATGGAGGTGAGTGTGGGAATCACACATCTTCCCGCACGTTGGTTGGTATAGCCTTCCGACATGGCTTTTACTGGCCTACAGCACTCCTGGATGCAGTCGAGCTAGTGAAAAAGTGTGAAGCATCCAGTTCCACGCAAAACAAATTCACACACTGGCTCAATCACTGCAAATAATACCTCCGACATGGCCATTTACTGTGTGGGGTATGGACATCTTGGGACCATTCCCAAAAGCCGTCGGAGGTTACAGGTTCCTGTACGTCGCCATCGACAAGTTCACCAAGTGGTCGGAAGCTACTCCAGTTGTGACTATAAATAAACAATCAGCAATCAAATTCTTGAAGTCAATTATATGCAGATTTGGAGTTCTGAACAAAGTCATAACTGACAATGGAACCCAATTTACAAGTACTGCATTCCAAGAATATTGCGAAGACCTGGGCATTCAAGTCAGCTACGCCTCAGTAGCTCACCCAGCAAGCAATAGCCAAACCGAAAGAGCAAATGCAGAAATCCTAAAAGGACTCAAGACGCGTACATATGAACGCTTAGAAAAGCATGGAGCCAACTAGATTGAAGAGCTTCTGTCTACAGTGTGGGCGAACATGACAACACTTAACCGGTCAACTGGGGAGACAACCTTCTTCCTGGTGTACGGAGGTGAAGCAGTCCTTCCTTCGGAGATCACCATGGGGTCGCTCCGGGTCCGGACCTTTGACAAAGCAGCGCAGGACCAGCTCCGGTGCAAAGACCTCGACCTCGTCGACGAGGGAAGGTGCCAAGCAGCTGTTTGGAATGCACGCTATTGTCAAGCGCTCCGACGCTATCATCAAAGGCATGTGCGCAACCAACAGCTCGAGGAAGACGATCTGGTGCTGCAGAAAATACTAACTCACGAAGGGATGAATAAACTTTCCCCCAGCTGGGAAGGTCCCTTCCAAGTGATCAAAGTATCCCGCCTCGGATGCGTTCGCTTAGCAACTGAGGATGTGACTCCGCTTCCTAATCCTTGGAACATCGAGCATCTCTGTAAGTTTTAAACTTAGAATCACGAAGGTGAGTCTATAATTACACACAATGTATGTTATAGAGTCAATATACAGAATCGGGTAGGTCCTCTAGGAGAGCATACGGACCCCTTCGGGAGGGTCCGGGAAGTTCAAGTAACACTTGATATAGTCACAGCATTAAAAGTGTAACTACCTGCCCTAGGCTAGTACAAGATGTATAACACACTTAGCCTTGTCTTGTACCCTAAGTGTGTCCTTGTCTTCCCTGTAATCCAAACCTATAATGAAAGACATTGTTGTGTGAAAACACACTCCACGTGCATTTATTTTTGTACAAGGCTCGATATTTTAAATTATTATTTTTATCCTTCTTGTCTATAATAAAGTTGTGCAATTCTTTTTTAAGTTTTAGTCCAAGTTATTCATATGCGTCAAAAGTTATATTGATGGTCTATTTGTATCTTAACATTGCTGCATAGTCTACTTGCCTGAACTCCAAGCCAGCATAGGTTCGGAGTGTGCTATCGACTTAGCCTAGTCCCGCACCCTAAGTACGCCACTCTACCTACATCCCGACAGGCCTCAGTAGGGTGAGTACTAAAAATGCATGCGGGTCTACAAAGATTAAACCAATATGCTTGTTATCATATCGAGTTTCTTTAGATCTAAAACTCAAATAAGAACGATAAGTCACAAACGATTTATAGACAAGAGGACGGATTTTACTTTTTTTTTCTTGTAACTAATATGCAGGACAAACAAAAAAATCACAGCGATGGTGGACGACGTCAGAACTACTAAGCTCCGACATCCTCCAAGGAGGCGCGCCGTCGACGTTTTATATGTTGACAATAGGTGCCGTCGGAGCCATCAAGCTCCGACAGCCCTAGGGGCACTACAACAATCTCGATAATAGACGAGGGCCGAAAACCGTCGTCAATAAGCTAAAACCGTCGTCTATAAAGAATAGACGACGGTTTTTCCTTATAGACGACGGTTTCCGGCCGTCAACGTTTATTAGTCAACTATAAGCTTATAGACGACGGTTACCGTCGTCTATAAAATAATTGACGACGGTGCTCACTGGCCGTCGTCAATAACCACAGACGGCCACGTGGCACCGGGTGGAGGTTATAGACGACGGTCTGTTGAAACCGTCGTCTATTGTTGAACCAATAGACGACGGTGCCGCCGGAACCGTCGTCTATTGATGAACTTGTAGACGACGGCCTTACAGAAACCGTCGTCTATAAGTGACCTAATAGACGACGGTACAGCAAAACCGTCGTCTATTAGATTTCTAATTTTTTTTAAAAAATTAAAAATAGTACACTGGCTCGATGGCCAGATCACACAGGCAGCAGGATACAAATATACAGATCAGCAAGACAGAAATACACACAAAAGCACATAAACTCTACACATAAACTCTTCACGAGTCCGGGAGCCACAATCATCAAAGTTTACATAAGCATACACAAGAAACACTCTCGAAACCTCGTAGCCGCCGACCGAACTTTGCCTTCTTTCCTTGCAAAACAACATTCAAAGAAAAACATCTTATATCAGGGTGAGCTAATGGAGGCAAAGAGAGTAATAGAGTCAAAGTTCAAGGATCTTGCAAACATAAATAAGATGTGTGACCAAGTAAAAGACTACCTAACAAATGCATATATCTAACATCCCAAAATGTAAAGAAGATAAGTAAAAGACTATCAAGTCTAGCAAACTCAAGAACAAAGTTGAATTCTATGGCATCATTCGACTCATGTATTGAAGCACAAAAATCTCAAGCTACATCTACACTCAAGAAAAGGCGAAGAACCACTACTTACCATCATTTCAAGAGCCGCCGCCGCTACCCCGTCCGCTGCCATCGGAGTTCAGAAAGTCGTCCTCCCGCCCTTGTCCAAAAGCAGGAGTTTGGGGCGACGGAGTTTGAGCCTGCGTCCTCGATCCCTGTCAAGTGCAAGTTGAGTACAAAAATGCATATTTTACTAAATTTGAACAAACTTAACTAACTTAAGGACTTTTTGTACCTCTGCTCCCGTCGTCGGCATAGGTGGCATCTCCATCGGTGGCGGCGCCCACTGCGGAAAGGCAGCAGGCTGTCCTGCTGCTATAGCCTGCAAATACAAAGGAAATCATTATACAAGTCATTTATATATTAAAAATGTTATGTACAATTATCAAAACATACCTGCATGGCAGCTTGCCACTGTAGCATGAACGAGGTTTGATACTCGTCTCTAGCCCGAAGCGCCGCAGCCTGCATCTCGTCTCTAGTCCGAAGCGCCTCGTCCCTACTCCTGAGTGCTTATTGCGTCCTCTGGAGCTCCTCACGAACGCTCTGAAGCTCCAGATCTCGACTTGTGTGGCTGCTGCTGGAGCCGGCATACTGCGATGAAGAGGCTCTCGAGCAAGCTCGCGCCTGCCTCGAGTCAACCGCTCCATCGAGGACGCCTAACCTGCACGACGGAGTAAGATTATCAGTATCTTATATCTCAAACTTCATGATAGTAAACTGAAAACAACAAAACTTACCGTCCGTGAGGTTTACCGCCACCGCTTCCATAAACGGCTTCGAGGACGACAGGAGCGCCCAACCAATCATAACCCTCGCCTCGAAGCTTTTGCACCTCCTCTCGGTACTTTGCCTGCAAATAGAGGAACATAATCTCAATATCATTAATAATTAAAGACAATTCAATTAACATTACAAAATAACTCACCACATGCTGAGTCGACTTCTGGGAAGACAGCTGGTCAGGCTGCGACGGGTCACTTCCCAAATGACCCCTCACCCACACCTCCATAGGTGCTGGCTCCCGACCGGTCTCACGCTCCTATCGTTACATGTTAGAACAATGATGTATTATAAAATCACTTAAATAGAATTTGAATCACACTTACCATCCGTTTAGCAAGACGTACGAAGCCGTCCCCACCCAAATGGTGTTTCCCGTCCGTCCCTCTACACTCGCGACGGGTTTTAGAGACGTCCTGGAAGCCCTGGCTCGCCCAACGGGCACACAGAGCACGGTACGCGTCCGGACGAGTGTCCAGCCACGCTACGCTGACCTGAATGAAAACATTGATCACAATCGGATAATAAAGCAAAGTAAAAATAAATACAGTACCTCTAAGTATTGCGCCTCAGTGAGGTACTTGTCCGCCACGTCCCTGAACTGCCCCGGCTCACCCTCGTCCGGATGCAGCTTGAAGTACGACTTCGTAGCTTGAATCCGAGCAGTCGAGAGTGACTGCGTCACGCACTTCCTTGAGACGTTATGGAAGACGAGACGTGCCTGATCCAACTGTGACGCCTCGTCCTCCAAACGGTAGCGTGCCTGAAGAAGAAACATACAAGTAAATGTATATAACCCATAATAGATTGATTATTACTATACAAATATTCTTAATTCTTACCATGAAGTCGTGCCAGACAGCCTCCTGGTGGTTGCCGTAGGCAACGTCCTGGGCCGTAGCATAATCGTCCCAAGAAGTAGCGGCAGCTCCGTTCACTACACCGGGGTAGTGCAAACGGACAAGACGACCAAGGACACCGTTTACCTGCTGGTGGTGTCCCTGACCCGTGAAGGAACAGTCATACCAAGACCTGGTACATGATTCTCAATTAATACATATAGTTAAGTCTAAGAATATCTATATTGACTCGTTACAAATTTACTTACCTGTCACCAACCGGACGAATAACAATCCGATCATCTGGATTTGCAGGAGCCGGAGGAGGAGCCACGTAGTGCGTCTTCCTACGTCGTGGCTGTGGAACCTCCGAACCCGCCTCCGCAGCAGGCTCAAAAGGAGCCTCTGAAGTAGGCTCCAAAGGAGCCTCAGAAGTAGGCTCCAAAGGTGCCTCCAAGGAACCCGTAGCCTCGGAGTCCTCAAACGTAGAGTCATCCTAACAGTTTTAAAGATTTGTATTATTAATAAAGAATTACTTGTATAATTTTTGTAATTAGATATCATTTACCTGCGGCGAACACTGTGACGGCTCTGGTAAAGAGGACCTCAACTGAGTCCGTCTACTCCCGCTAGACTGACTGCCCGAGAAGACAGAGTCTCTGTCCGCCCTCGGGGGCAGTAAGCCTCGTGCTCGTGACTCCGGTCGTCTGCTGCTCGACGACATCCTGTTGAAAGTACAATTTGCTAATGAACTTCAAGAAAAAATATAGAAAAGAAAAGAAGAGATGATTGATACGTTACTTGTACTCAATTTTCAAAATTCATCAATGTCACGATCATGTACTCTACTTCTTAAACCGGACCATCGATCCTGTGTCGTTGTTGTTGTTTGACGTTTTCGTTTTCGCATCTCACGAGTCTCTACATCTTCTGCATCTCCAACTAAGTCATCGAGTCCTAAACCAGGCTCGACGACAAAAGAGTTCGGCAACTCTTCTTCTTGGTAAACAACATCAACCTCATCAACGTACCCAGAATTATCTGGTGTATATAACCGCTCACGAGGATTCACTTTGTGTACAACCCACCAAGCTTTAAGCTTTTCACATGGATAATGTAGATAATACACTTGCTCGACTTGGTGTGCTAGTACGAATGTGTCGAACCCTCGAAGTCGTTCCTTGTGTTTGACTTCTACCATGCCAAATTGATTTTCTCGAATTCCATTGTTATGATCGAACCAATCACAGTCAAAGAAGACTACTTTAAGGACTTTATTCCCGGCAAAACTGAATTCAAGGATTTTTTTAATAATCCCATAATAATTGGTTTCACGTCCTTCGGCATCAACGGCCCTAGTCACAACTCCAGTATTAGAAGTTGCCCTTAGAGGACGAAGAGCTTCAAATTCAGCTGATCGGAATCGGAACCCATTGACATCGTATCGACCAAAGCTTTTAACTTTGATTGATCCGTATGACAGTTGGCGCAAATCTTCATGGACATCAGCTTGTTTTGTGCACTGTCCAACATATGAAGTTTATTTTCAGTTACAACATATCACATAATTACTAAGATAAACAAGATAAGAGAACATTACATCATTTCGGAACCAAGTTTGGAAGTTAGGCCCTCCATTTACTCCATAATGACGCATAGATTGTACTTGCTTGCTTGTAGGTTGCTGCCTAGATTTCCAATTTTGTTGATCAAACTCACTAAATAAGAAAAAAATATGATGATTAGCACATATGTGTACACGTTAATTAGTATAGACATCGAACAAACACTTACTGAAAATATTTGTCCATCCCGTCTATGTTAGCGTACATGTAGAGCAAAGCAGCTGTCTTTTGATCTGTTGAAGCATCGTAGCTCGTGCTTGAACCAACAGTGGTGCCTCTTGTTTGAAAAATGTTAAGGTCGCTACAAGGAGATTGTTCATCCATATTGTACCGCAACGTGGAAGCATTAATGTTGTTATGTTCTGCGAAATAGACACTTGAAAAGTATCCTACTTCTTGAAGTGTAAATGCTTCAGCGATACAACCTTCAACCCTTGCCCTATTGCGAACCATTGGTTTCAGACATCTAAGTGCTCTTTCAATATGGTACATCCATCGATACTGAACAGGACCACCAACTTTAGCTTCATACGGAAGATGGATTAGAAGGTGTTGCATTGGGTTGAAGAAACCTGGAGGGAAAACTTTTTCCATCTTACATAAAAGCACTGGTATCTCTCTTTCCAACTTCTCCATCATCTCCTTTGAGATTTCTTTAGCACAAAGTTGTCTATAAAAATAGCTGAGTTCGGCTAATACCTTCCAAACTGCATCATCAAGGTACCCACGAAACATAACCGGCAGAAGTCTTTCCATGATTATGTGATAATCATGACTCTTCAACCCGGTAAGATTTCCAGTCTTAACATTCACGGCTCTTCTCAAACTAGCAGCATAACCGTCTGGGAATTTCAACTTTTTCAACCACCTGAAGACTTCTTTCTTTTCTTTTGGTCGAAGACAGAACGAAGCACGTGGTTTGCCACCAGCTTCGGAGAGCTCAAGAGTTGGACGGTTACAAATCTCTGCCAAATCCTTTCGAGCTTTTATATTGTCTTTTGTTTTACCCGTCATATCTAAACAAGTGCTTATGATGCATTCGCCCATGTTACGTTCTTGGTGCATGACATCAATGTTATGCATTAGAATTAAGGACTTCACATACGGTAGATCCCATAGTGCACATATGTGAGTCCAATTATTCTCTTCTCCGTAACCAACAAAGTATCCAGGACGAGCTTCATCTTGCACTAGCTTGTTCAACCCTTCCGCAATCTCCGAACCGTTGAGACGGCGCGGTGGTCTCTTTTTTACAACGGTATCCTTCCTGAAGGCATTTTTTTGTTGCCTGAACACGTGATTTGGCGGTAACCATCGTCTATGACAATCAAAGTAGCATATTTTGCCACCATGACTTAGACGAAAACATTCCGTGTCCGAAGCACATATCGGACATGTCAAGCGACCATGAGTGCTCCAACCAGAAAACATGCCGTAAGCGGGGAAATCATGAACAGACCATAAGTAAGCGGCTCGAAAGTTGAATTTCTGTTTTTTGTAAGAGTCATACGCTTCGATACCTGTCCATAACATTTTCAACTCCTCAATTAACGGCTGCAACATCACGTTCAGTCGTGAACCAGGATGATCCGGTCCTGGTACAATAAGGCTGAGGAACATGAACTCATACTTCATACAAAGAGATGGTGGCAAGTTGTACGGAATAACGAACACAGGCCAACAAGAGTACGGTGTGGCGTTTGTACTGAACGGTGAGAAGCCATCTGTCGCCAACCCGATGCGAATATTTCTCGCATCCTTGGCGAAATCTGGATCGAAGCGGTCAAGCGCCTTCCATGCCTCACCGTCAGACGGGTGCACCATCATTGCATTGTTCTCACGTACACCTTCTTTGTGCCACCTCATGTGTCTAGCTGTTTTCTTGGAGAGAAACAAACGCTTCAGTCTGGGTGTGACTGGCAAGTAGCGAAGCTGCTTCTGTGCGACTTCAGTCATTACTTTTGCACCGTCCTCATTAACAACTTCAACAAATCTCGCTTTATCACATTTTAAGCACTTGTTCTCGTTGGCATGCTCCTTCCAGAAAAGCATGCAGTTGTCGGGACACATATCAATCTTCTCATATTTCATTCCAAGACCAGAAATCAATTTCTTAGACTGATACATATCTTTAGGCAGTTTATGGGGATGTGGAAAGGCATCGCTGATCAAGTTGATGAGTTCGTTGTAGCAGTTGTTAGAAAAGAAATACTTAGATTTAATTGCCATAAATCTAGTCATGAAAGTGAGGACTGTCATTGTTGTGTTTGCATGCAACGGCTCTTCTGAAGCTTTGAGAAGCATGTAAAATGCTTCAGCCTCTGTTGTAGGAGGATCCTCTGTCAATTCAGGATTTATGGCCTCAAGCATCTCATCCATCCTATCGACCCCTGTGTTGTCATCCACATCTAGATCTTCTACGACTTGTGAAGGTGTCTCACCGTGAAAAGTCCACACCTCATAACGTTGCATGAAACCATTTCGACACAAGTGAAACGTCAACGTCACTTTGTCAAAACACTTCGCATTCTGACATTTCATACATGGGCACCGCACCTTACTGTTGTTTGACAACGAGAAAGCTCGTTCTATGAAACCATTTGTCTTGGTGAACCAATCTTCTGAGTGTCTACCATCCTTTTTCCAACCAGTATACATCCAACTGCGGTCTTCAGCCATTTTTCAGAGTACACCTTTTGAAACAGATAAATACTTATTAGTTTCATTGTTACGTTATGTCACGGCCCTACAACCTAGGCAGATAGATCCTAAACCCACCCAAGAGTGACCGAGCGGAGCGTGCTCATGACGAAACGCGTGATCCGGATTCGAACGAAATTTCGGCAGCATAACCCCGCTGTTCTCCACTGCACGCCCAGAAATGGTGCAGCAGAGAACAACAGGGTTATGCCGTCGAAATCTCGTCCAAATCCGGACCCGCGACTCGTCACAAGCCACGCCCCCTCGGTCACTCTCAGGCTGTCCAAAAAGGGACAATTCCGAACCTCCACGTCTCACATGCCAATGGCATGTGAGACGTGACGATCCGAAACGGGTAACACATTGCTATAGGTTACGTTGCTCATTTTCAATTTCAAGTAATTTAAGAGAGAGGAAAGAACGAGAGAAAGAGTGAGAGGAAAGTTAATCGCAGGTCCAGCTCCACCATCCACGCAATCGCGGGTCATTGACGTCATCACCAACCCGTTCGCTTCTGTGCCACCTTTATGAATAACTTATCACTACAACAGTCTATACGGCACGAACGCATTTATTGCGTGTCGTGCCGTGTCGGGTCGGGCCAGGCCAGCCTGAAACAATAATATTTATTTGGGGAAAGGGTCATCACGTCAGAACAACACCAGATCTACGACAACAAAAACGAAGCACTAGAAACACGTAGAGATCAAAACGAAATCCATAAAGACGAGGAGATGCGAGGAGCTAGAAGCGCAGCCGCAAATGGAGTTGAGACATCGTCGAGGAGTCCTGGTTTATATAGGAAGCCACGAGTGCCCGCGGATGAAACCCTAGCTCCCGCGGGCCGTGATGAACGGTCGGATACAGAAGACCACGTTGCCCCGGAAGATTCTAGAGTGGCCTGGGAGAAGTGGCCCGCGGCGGCGTTAGTTTGGGCCGCATCTTAACCAATCTAGGCCCAGTGTGTGCCCATTTCATCTTTAGATCCATGCTAGGTCTTCTCTCTGGACTCTGAATGAGTCAGCGATGGTAGCGCGAGAATCGGTCACGCCCACGCCCGTGCATGGCGTGCACGATGCCACGTGAAGATATAGCAGCGTGAGATGCGGTTGCATGGAGCCGTCTAAGCCAAGCGATTCCGCACGATGCTACAGTACTTTGGAATCCAAGTATGCGATTCCTCTTCCTGAAAGACGTCAATCGTGCAAATCTAATCGTGTGAAACAACCAACGTACGGGCATTCAGAACGCGGTACCGTATACTGTAATGGGCAAAGAATGCAGTTGTGTAAACAAAAATGACGAGAAGCAGAACCACGATCTACTACATTGACAAGATATCAAAAGCTTTCCACGAAAAAGAATTATTTTATTGAATGGACAATTATCAACAATAAGTGACAATTAAACCTTGCTGCATGCAGCTGAGATCTTAACAACGACTTTGAGTATATCTATAATTAACTAACCCAAACTGCTAAATCAATGGACAAATGATCCGTCATAAACACACGAGCGTTCGTTAAAAACATGATATGCAATGACCTAATTAAACTAAACCTGATGCTACACCTAATCAGTGTATCGATCAGCTATCCACAGACGTCGACGTCAGGGGGGTCAGGAACACACACACACACAACAGCAGCAGCGCGCGCGCACGGCGTTCTCATCAAAAAGGGACACCGCCGTGTCGGGTCGGTATAGCAACTTGCTAGTCTAAATGGTTGAATCCATCCCATCCACATTTTCACACAACACATAATGGCTGAATACTAGCATGTGGACAAATCTAAAGTCTATGCACAAACAATAATATGTAGCATCTAGCTAGCATTTGAAACTACAATTTGAATCAATTAAATCACATGAATCAAACATTTGAATCAATTAAATGACTTCAATCAATTGGTAAGAGGAGAGAAGTGGGGATACTCGGAGGTGGAGCTCGGTGCCGACGGGGGAGGAGCCGCGGGGGCGACGGCGGCGCGTGAGGCGCGGGGGGAGACGACGGCGCGCCTCCCGGAGGCACGGCGGCGCGCAGACCGGCGGCGACGGCGGCGCGGCGACGCGCCCAGCGCGGGGGCGACGGCGGCGCACGACACGGAGAGGGCGGTGCGGGGCTGCGGGAGGAGGAGCGCGGCGCGGCGGCGCGGGGGGCGGGAGGAGGAGCGCGGCGCGGCGGGCGGGGGGCGCGGCGTGGTGCGGAGGCGCAGGGCGGCGGAGCGCGGCGCGGCGGAGCACGGCGCAGGGCGGCGGGGCACGGGCCAAATGAGGGCACCGCGCGGCGTATAAACCTCCCAATAGACGACGGTGTGGAGAAACCGTCGTCTACAAAGACTTGGGCCGACCTAGGTTCTGGCCCATTACTTATAATAGACGACGGTGACCTAAAACCGTCGTCTATAGAGTATTAATTGACGACGGCTAGGACCACCGTCGTCCGTTACGACTCGGGTGGGCCCTGTTCGCACTGTAATAGACGACGGTGTCCTTGAACCGTCGTCTATTACTGCTAATAGATGACGGTTAATACTAACCGTCGTCTATTACTTATAATAGACGACGGTGACCTAAAACCGTCGTCTATAAAGTATTAATTGACGACGGCTAGGACCACCGTCGTCCGTTACGACTCGGGTGGGCCCTGTTCGCACTGTAATAGACGACGGTGTCCTTGAACCGTCGTCTATTACTGCTAATAGATGACGGTTAATACTAACCGTCGTCTATTAAGTCTTTATTGACGACGGTGACATTTAGCCGTCGTCTATAACTTTAAAGACGACGGCACCGTCGTCTATAACTTTAGCCGTCGTCTATTTTCGTGTTTCCTGTAGTGGGGGCCCGCTATCAACGTTTTATATGTTGACGGTAAGTGCCGTCGGAGCCATCAAGCTCCGACAGCCCCAGGGGGGGCCGCCGTCGACGATTTGTGCATTGACATTGGGTGCTACCAGACCTATCAAGCTGTGATAACAGCCAAGGGGCCCGCTGTTGACGTGTTATATGTTGATGGTGGGTGCCGTCGAAGCTATCAAGCTCCGACAGCCCCAGGGGACCAGCCGCCGACGTGACAAAGGGTTTCTAGAAGTATCGGAGATAAAGACTTCGGACCTAAAATCTACAAGTTTGAAGCGTTCAAGTCATCAACATACTATCAAAACCTCTTGGTACATATTCATAATTGAATTGTGCACATATACCAGGGGGCCAACAAGAGAAAGCACAGTATATTGAAGACAAAGACAAAGTGAAATTCACGGCAGAAAGAGTGGATTTCATTCATTCAAAGTATTGGATTACAAAATAAGGGTTACAACAAAAGGAAAAAGGAAAAGGCCTTAACTACTGGAGGATCTAAGTCCTGTGGAAGAATGAGGCGACCTTCTTGGCAACTTCTTGAACGCTGACCTTGGCGGCGTTCTCCTCTTCAGCAATGGGACCTTTAAGCACCAGATCTAGAGGGAATTGGGGATCTCGGCTCACGTAACACGACATCACATATTCTGCTACGTTCTTAGCCAAATATTTCCCCTCTATCTCTAGCTGGTCCACAATGACGTCACCCATTGCGTCAAGTTTGCCGCCAGCAGCGTTGAGGACGACCAGTGCTCGGTCCAACTCCAGCTCTGGATTGTCCAGACGCACAGGACTGAAGCCTAGTGGTGTCAACGCGTCGTTGGCTCGCCCCAAGAAGTCCCATACTTGAATGGATTCAGTCTCCCTCAAACTCTGCAGCTCCTCTAGTGACCTTCGGGCAGCCGCAAGCTCCGAACCTTCTCGAGCGAGGTGCTCGGCCACTTTGGCATGTTGATGCATACTCACAACAACTTGCTTTTCGTGATTGGCTAGCTCCGTCTCCCGGAGGTGGATACGGTTCCACCGTTCGGCCAGGTCCTTCTCCCTGCCCCTTACCTTCCCTTCCCTGGTGGCAATATCAACTTCTCTTTTTGAGAGCTCCCACCCCAGTTTCCAGTACTTCTCCTTTTCCTCCTCACTCCATAGATCCAACTTCTTAGTGCGATCTGTCAAATTTTGCTCAGCCAGAGTCAATTTCTCGGTGAGCTCCGCCTCTCTTTTCAAAACAACCTCATGCTGTTCCAGGAGCTTCTCATCTCTTGCATCAAGGTCTGCTCGATGCTTCAGGAGGACCTCGTTTAATTCATTGAGGTTTTCGTGATGCTCGTCAGCAGCATCACTTATTTCCTTGGCATGCTCGAGGATCTCCCAAGAATTAGCGTCAAACGCCCTGATGGCGGCTTCCTTCTCCTCCAGTAGTTTGCCCCAGTATTCCATCCGTGCCGTTTTCCTCTTCACCCACTCCTTCTGATCAGCAAGCCTCATTTTTGTGAGCTTGGTCTCAAAGTGGAGCATGTTGCACCAATGCCTCAAGGTGTGGTGCTCCTCTTCAAGGACCTTGCTGTCGTGATCGAAGGCAAGTTGAACTTGTCGGAGGCTCGAGCAAGCATTGTCTATGGACAATGCCAAGGGAATATGCTCCGGACCTGACGGGGTCACCTCCGCTGGTTCCAAGGGGTCTTCTAGAACAAAAATAGGGTCCCACGCCACGAGCGTGGTTCCTTGAGCTTCTACAGCACTAGGACCGCCCTCTGGGAGCTCTTCGGCGGTAGCTGAGGAAGAACCCACTGGGGGAACTCCTACTTCTGGGGCTGACACCGAAGGTCCTACCGCAGGAACTTCAATTGTTGGCTCTGCGGGTGGAGAGCCTACCACCGCCTCTTCATGATGTTTCGCTTCGGGCATGGACACCTATGGAGCAGCTACTTTCGGGGTGGCCGTTGGAGCTTCACCCGAAGCCATTTCCATCTTCGGCTCGGGCGCCAGAACATCAGCCACTTCTGGTTCAGTAGTCAGAGCTTCAAGCATCTCCGGCTCGACAACCGAAGCTTCAACCTCGACAGTCAGAGCTTCAATCATCTCCGGCTCAGTGGTCGGAACTTTAATCATATCCGGCTCAGTGGCCAGAGCTTCAAGGATTTCCGGCTCAAGGGACAAAGCTTCTGGCGCCACCGGTTCACCTACCAGTCCTGCAACAACCTCTAGCACAGGAATAGGAGCCTCAATTACCTCTGGCTCAGACGCCGGAGCTTCTGACACCTCTGGCTCCTGCACTGGAGCCTCAGTCTCTGGTGTTGTTGCCATTGGTGCATCTTTAGCAACCCCCCCTGTGGTCCAACGCTACCACGAGAGCTTCTGACGTCTCTTCTGGATCAAAGTCCACGACAGCTAGCACCGGAGCTATTGTGTCTTCTACTACCACTGGAGGAGGCTCAATGGTTGAAGCCGGAGCTTTAGCATGCCCATCCCTAGTCGTTGCGACAGACGCCGAAGCATCGGACTCCTTTCTCGACACCCTAGAAACAAAAGGATGATAAGATTAAAAACATAATAAAAACAAGATTAGCATTTCAAGGTAAGTCCATGATGCTTACCTGGGGATGCTACCACCCCAGTCGCTACATAACTTCTTCTTCTGAGGCCCGGAGTCAGAGCCCACGAAGTTTGGTGAGACAACAACTTCGGACCTCGGCTGGAGGCCATATGCAGCAGCTGGAGTCTTCTCGGCCGGAACTTCCCTCGGCTGGGAAGGACCTCTGGACCTGGAGCCCCTAGCTGGCACTGGGACTGGAGTCGACTGTCCAAAGCTAGCACCTCTTTAAGACGACTGTACTGGAGGAGGTGTCGCCACCGAAGATCTCCCTCGCTGGGGAGAAGGAGCAATTGTTGCTGGAGCAGACCTGACGAAGCTCTCATCAGCATGCCTCAAATTTCTCTTCCGACTGGAAGGTTCGGCTAGCTCCTTGACCTTGCCCTTGCCGACGTCATCAGCCCTCTAGCTCAGGGCAGGGGCAACCACCTCTTCAAAAGCTTCGAGAATCACAACCCCAGAGGTCATGCGCTTCTCCACCTCACCCAGGTCATCTAGCGCCGACATCTTCCTCTGGAGCTCCCTGCTGATCTCTGGAATCATGTTTAGAGGCAGGAAAGCAGCCGGCAGAGTTAAGGCATCATCGGCAATAGACCCATGCTGAAATTTCTTGAGATGGAGCCTGAAATCTTCGTCATCTAAGTTGGATTTCAAACCGGTTTCAATCGATCGTCATCCATCACACTGTTGAAAGCCCAAGCGAACTTATCCCTCCTCCTCAGCAGAGCCCACCTATTCACCAAGAAATTTCCGAAGACCATCTGGGGGGTCACTCCACCCTCCACACATTCTCGGATCCTGGTCAGGACAGGGTTAAATGCATCCGGCAACTTCGGAAATACATTCCAGGCATCAGTGTCAACGTTGGGGAGTCCTTGAGGCAGCTCTAGCATATCATGCTCCTCCACTGCAATAATAACCCAATCCTTCTTCCAGTCATCCTACTTGCCAGAGGGAGATGACTTCAAGTACTTGAAGGGGCAGTTCTTGCACTTCACGAAGTAATAGAAGCCAAGCAGCTCAGTCCCCTTGCCGGTGGTATGAATCGTGAAGAAGGTCTGGAACAACTCGATGCAGAGAGGCACGCCCACCCACATCTCGCAGAAGTGGACGAAGGTCGCCACCAGCAGAAGAGAATTGGGGCCGAGATGATACACCTGGAGGTCGTAGAAGTCCAGCAACATCAAGATGAAACTTGAAAAAGGTGGGATCAGCCCCACCATGGCGAACGCCGAGAAGTACACCATGTCACCACGATGCTCTTTCTTGAAGGGGACCTTGCCGACGCGAATCAGGTGGTTGAAGGAGTCACTCGACCATCCCATGTAGGTCCGAACCTTCATCAGATCGTCCTTGCTCTTGATGCGGCTTTTGGGAAGACCTAATTCCATCGCAGCAAAGTGGAGCGAAAGAGGAGAAAGCTAGGCAAAGTTTGGGAGGCTCTGAGCGCGAGTTTGATGGAAACCGTAAAGAGTCCTCAAACCGTGCATACTTTCCTTCTTAAGTAAGCCTCCACGAAGTTTGAATGGAAACTGCAACGAGATCAAGTCCACATTACAGAGAATCTACCCCGTCAATGATGAATGGGCCCGGGGCCACCTCGACAAAGAAGTTGAGGTTATTACCCCAAGCGAATCATTGTCATGATGAGCGGCGGGAAACCAAAAGGCAGCAGCCTGACAAGGCGCTCAGAATCAATACGATTTTCGTATTGGGAACCGGCGACCTTCAATTGCGTGAGATCCGCACTCAAAGACCTCACCTGCCGCATTCAAAATAAGCCACACAGCGATGGTTTAACCCTGGACCATCACCCCAACGGTACATCAGAAGACTTTGAAGTTGTAGCACGGGAATCGAGGATGGCCCCACCTTCGGTAGAATAACTTAACCCAAAGGGTTTCTCCTAGAGGTAGGCTTGGGGAACACTGTCGGTACCTTGCATACCGGATACCCCATGATACCGCAAGAAGTGCAAGAGAGTTCCACCTGTCAGAGTTGAAGGATCCCTCAAGCCCCACTCGCCACACGACACTGAATCCGCCTCCCTCATATGGGTAGCTCCGGGATTGCCACATGTAATGTAAGACCAGAGTTGAACTTGTAGGATCTAAGAGCACATGAAAAGCTACCAGAGGGGGGGGGGGGGGTGAATGGTAGATTTTAACAATCTTACGCAGCGGAAACAATTAAACTCCAACCCCTTCGACAGAAAAACGATCTCTTAAAGAAATCGTGTGTGAGACTAATCTAAATGTGTTTCACCGTGACAAAAGTGATGGATATCAGAGAGAATCAAGTCACGAAGACAACACAAAAGGAATCACTCAAATCCGTCGAGAAAAACTCAAGCTATGATCGAAAGATCAAACAAGGTCAATCTTCCCTACCCGAGAAAAAACAGTTCTGGAATGCTGCAAAGAAACTCGTGTAGATCAGAAACCACAAATCCAATGACCGTGAAATTTTGACATATGATAGATAATCAAGTTGTGAAGACAACCTAAAAAGAATCACGTCAATTGGATCTGTAAAACTCGAGTTATGAGAAAACCACCGATGAAAGGTAGTGATGTCCAGAAACTCGACGAGTAAAACTTGTCTGGAACAAGTCGGACGAACAAGGCACAAAAGTTCCTTCAAGCTACGAATTTTATTCAATAAAACACAAGAGGAACAGCCCCCCCCCCCCCCCCCCCGCCCCAAAGTCGTCTACACGAGCTCTGGGCTCCCTTGCTTATATAACCAGCTCTAAAGCCAACTCAACTCAGATCAGGAACCTAATCCTACTCTGTTCACAAATCGTAACTTTCCATAACTGCTTAGGATTCTTCTATACGCAGATAGAAGCAATATTAAGACTTCCAAACACCTTAGGAATGTATCCCACATTCCTAAACAACTCAAATTCATGACCCACATGAAATCCTATCATAACCAACTCAAATCTTTCCATATTTGAGTCAAACCCGACTCAGCCGCAACCTGAGTCCATAACCTAGTCGGTTGGACCTTTCCGACCAACTCTTTACGTCCACATCTCTTCATCATGTCTCGGAACCATGTAGCCACGTCCATGCACTCCTTGCACACGTGCAAACATCTTCCAATGACGTCCACGATACCTTCATATGCATTGTTCTTGATTCAATCATGCTGCGCAACCTCCTGATCAACTCAACCACAATTCCTCCTGAATTTGGTTGTTGGAACCTCATCTCCTCCCTGAGACTAGTCCAATGGATCCCGTCACCAGCCATGTCTTGAACTCAAGCAACACCTGCACATGAATAAACAACCAATCCATACGAGCCCAAGTCCTTCACTTGACTCAAGTTAGTTCCGAACACAACACCTTACGTGAGAACCTCTCATAAGCATGTTACAAAGCATAGCAAAACGATATCAGCCATATCATCCAAAACGCACCAAAAACTTAGTAAAAGAATACTAAGAAAACTTTCCAACAATGTAAAGCAAGTACAAAACATTGCAAATGAATAGTAGAAGCACTGCGGTCAAGTTCCGGACATTGCCAGAGCAAACCGGACCTTGAGCCGGAGCTTACCAGAGCTAGTAAAATCAAGCACCCGTTGGAGCTTACCAAAACTAGCAGGACCTAGCGCCGGAGCTTACCAAAACTAGCAGGACCTAGTGCCAGAGCTTACCAAAACTAGTCCAAACTAGTCAACCCAAAAACCGGAGCTAGACAATGTATGTCAGAGCTTAGTAAAACATGCCGAAGCTATTGAAGATATGTCAGAGATAAAGACAAATCTCACCGGAGCTAAACAAAGCTAGTCGGACCTTAATAAAAAGGTGTTTTAGTGATATTAAAAACTTTTATCGTTAAAGCAAGTATATTCACTACAAGCCAATGTATTCAGCACACATAGGTCTTACAATCTCCCCCTTGATGAATGCATTGGCAACACCATTTAAAATCCGAACATTGGCTTATTCACATAAAAGTTTTGAAGGCAATTTCTCCCCCTTTGTAAATCATAAGTAAAATGAGAAGAAAAATTATCCCATATTATCTCTCCCCCTTTATTATCTCTCCTTATGCACATATTCTCTTTCTCTTGATGCTTATCTCTCCCCCTTTGACAATGTATTCAGCAAGTCATGAACATATAAACAAATTATCTCTCCCCCTTTAGTTGTTATGAGCATATTATAACATATACATATAAACAAAGCTCATCCAAGTCATACTATCAAGTACCTTACATTATCACATCAATGAAATACAAAAAGTAGTGTAAGTCATGCTAGTGATCAAATGTAATTTTCAATTTAATCAAGTCATGATCTCACAAACTTAACTATTTCAAAACCTGAAGGCATGACACTAGTTGCTGCATTTTATTATTTTTCAAAGCATAAATTTAGATCATATGATATTTACAAGAGATTATATGTGCATCTGCCTTATTCTAACCAACCAAGCCAAGCCTATGTCATTTGACAATCAGAATCTTAAGGACATGGTTTTACTCATACACAACTTCTTCCAAGTTCATATCTAAGTGCAATGATAAGCCATCTCAAAAAAAGAAGTGCGATGCATGCATATTCTCTTGATCTTTTATCAATTTATATTTGTTCATAAAAACTCAACATGTGAGTTGATTACTTGATTAATTCTTTATGATTAAAAGCACTTGTGAACATGTAACAAGTTCAAAACAGCAAGAAAGTTCGACCATGACCAGTTTTAGTGTAAGTAATTATTCCAATTACTAGACATGGCAAAAACTACAAAATGTATAACACGAGTAATGTAGTAAGAACTTTCAGCATGTAAAAGGAATCACAAAGTCATATATGTATGAAATACTATGCTCATATTATTTTAATTTCAGATTCACAAATAGACTTCCCAAGTTTCAAAAACTCCCCCTCAATTTAAGCCATGAGGATGCATAACCCCTATTTCACGACGAATGTAACAAAAACGAGTGAAATCCAAAGGTTTTGTAAAAATGTTAGCCAATTGTTGTTCGGTATCTACATGGTAAAGCACAATGTTTCCTTTTTCAACGTTATCTTGGAGAAAGTGATACCTAATGTCAATGTGCTTAGTTCTAGAATGTTGCACGGGGTTTTAGCAATGCAAATGGCACTAGTGTTATCACAAAATAGTGGAACACTATCTAGATCAACCCCATAGTCCTTAAGTGTTTGAACAATCCAAAAAATTTGAGAGCAAGCACTAGCAGCAGCTACATATTCAGATTCGGCTGTGGATTGTGCAACAGAATTTTGTTTTCTAGAGGACCAAGCAACAAGAGAATTACCAAGAAAATGACAAGCACCGGAAGTACTTTTCCTATCAATCCTACAACCCCCAAAATCAGCATCCAAAAAAGCTTTCAAAGTAACGATTGAGGAAGAAGGAAGAAAAATTCCAAATTCTTGTGTTCCATGTAAGTACCTGATAATCCTTTTGACAGCTTGACGATGTGAAGCACGTGGGGAAGCTTGAAACCGTGCACAAAGACATACGCTGAATTGTATGTCCGGTCTTGATGCCGTGAGGTACAAAAGTGATCCGATCATGCTTCTATATTCTTTTTGATTCACGGGTTCACCATCTTCATCAAGTTCAAGTGTTGTTGCTGTTCCCATTGGTGTCCGAAGAGGCTTGCTTTTGTCCATGTTGAAGCGCCTTAGGAGGTCTTTGGTATACTTCATTTGATGCACAAAGGTACCCTCCTTGGTTTGCTTGATTTGCAGCCCCAAAAAGTAAGTGAGTTCACCCATCATACTCATTTCAAATTTGGAACTCATCATTGCTGAAAACTTGGACACAAGATCATGAGAAGCACAACCAAAGATAATATCATCCACATACACTTGAACGAATAATGAGTCATTGCCATGTTTAAGCACAAAAAGAGTTTTATCAACCTTGCCCATGGTAAACCCCTTTTCAAGTAAGAATGTTTTTAACCTATTATACCATGCTCTAGGGGCTTGTTTGAGACCGTATAAGTCTTTGGACAGTTTGTAAACATGATTAGGAAAATATGGATTTTCAAAACCCGGTGGTTGTTTGACATAAACCTCCTCATCTATGTAGCCATTAAGAAAAAGCACTTTTAACATCCATTTGATATAGCTTAAAACCTTTAGATGCTGCAAAAGCTAACAAAATTCTTATGGCTTCTAATCTAGCGACAGGAGCAAAAGTTTCATCAAAATCTAGACCTTAAACTTGAGTGAAACCTTGAGCAACCAACCTAGCCTTATTCCTAACCACAACCCCATCCTCACTTTGTTTATTTTTATATGCCCATTTAGTTCCAATTAAAGTGTGACCTTGAGGTGGAGGTACAAGTTTCCAAACATTATTTCTTTCAAAATTTTCTAACTCTTCTTGCATGGCAATAATCCAAGATTCATTAGTGAGTGCGTGTGATATATCTTTGGGTTCAAAAGAAGCAACAAAAGCAAAATGAGCATAAGAGTTTGGATCGCAAAACCTGGACCGTGTGACTCGTTCGTGCAAGCTTCCAATCATCTGTTGTTAGGGATGATCTTTGTAAAACCATAGGGAAACAGATGTCTCACAAGCTTCTTATTCTTCATGTTCATCATAAATAGATGAGCTTGTGACTTGAGGAGGATCTGGACCAGTAATGATGGTCGTCGGTGCTGGCTGTGGATCAATATCAGGAGCTCGAACAATGTCATTAGTTGCTGAATTTTCGGGCAGCAGTTCTACTTCTTCCTCATCTTCAACGAAAATGCTCTCCCCCTACGGATATGGATCTGGACCTGCAATGTTTGAGCTAGTACCTGGGCTAGCTTCATCAAAAGACACTTCACAAGTCTCCACAATTTTTTAGTGTCAAGTAAAAGCACACGGTAGCCTTTAGTATGAGATGGATAACCAAGAAACATACCATCAATGGATCTAGGTTCAAATTTATCAAGATTACCATGTTTGTTAACAAAACATTTGCAACCAAAGACCCGAAAGTGTGTAACACTAGGCCTATGTCCAAACCGGAGCTCATATGGTGTTTTACCTAGCTTAGCACGCAAGAAAACACGATTTGAGACATAACAAGCGGTTGCTAATGCATCAGCCCAAAATTTCCTAGGAGTTTGATATTCATCAAGCATAGTCCTAGCCATCTCAACTAAGGTTCTGTTCTTTCTTTCTACAACACCGTTTTGTTGAGGTACATATGGTGAAGAGAATTGATGATCTATTCTATTTTCAGCACAAAAGTGATCAAAAGATTGATTTTTTAATTCAGTTCCATTATCACTTCTAATTGCTTTTAAGGATCCTGGGTAATCAATTGATAATCTAAGAAATAAAGTTCTAAAGTGACTAAAACTTAATTCTTAGCCGCCATAAAGTAAACCCAAGAGTATCTAGAATAATCATCAGCAATAACAAGAACATACCATTTACCTCTGAAGGATTGAACACGTGAAGGTCCTACGGTGTCAAGATGCAAAAGTTGACATGGTTCAATTGTCATGATCATTGTGAGAGGAGTATGTGAACCTGCAACCATCTTAGCATGTCTACAAGAAGAGCACACAATTTCTTTGTCCCCTTTAAGCTTAGGCAGCCCACGTATGTGATCAAGAGCACTAACACGCGTTAGGTGATCAAAGCCTATGTGACCAAGTCTACGATGCCAAAAATATAAGTCCTTTGAATTATTAGCAATTAGACACCTATGCTTAGAGGAAGACATATCAAAATCAGCTTTAAAAACTCTTCCAAACCGAGACATGTTAAAAATAAGCTCACTATTTGAACCTACAACTTTGCAGCAGTTTTTATTGAAAATAATTTCTAGATTTTCATCTAGCAATTGTGCAACAGAAAGCAAGTTGTATTTCAAACTTTTGACAAGTGCCACATCCTTCAAAGTGTAGTGATCATATACTCTAACCGAACCCTTAGCAATTATAGGAGTTGAAGAATTATCGGCAAAAGTAACATTCTCTACACGTGACACAAAAGAGAGGGTGGAGAACCAATCTTTGTTACCGTTCATGTGGCGTGAGCGACCTGAATCCACAATCCAAATGTTCTCCTTCCTCAAACGTGTAACCTACATAGAAGCACAATACGTCGATGACTCAATACTGGGGTTAGTCAAAAGGCATTTAGGAATCCAATACTGAGTCACGCGATGTGCAGCAGGAAAAACACGCGAAAGCTGAGACAAAATAACAAGTTTATGAGTCGAAGTTTGAGATTTTTTATTCTTAACTACTGACCTATAAGGTGTTACTTGTGTAGCACAAAAATCAGTAGCTCCGGAGGCAAAAACAGAAGGTCCGGAGGTAAACTTTGAATGTTTTTGACTCATAACAGCAGGTTGTATATTCGGTTCAATGTGTGCAGCAAATTTTGCATGAAAGTTATGAGATCTAGCAACCATTTTTTCCCTTTTCTATTGTTTAGCTAGTCTATAACAAAAATCTATGACATGACCATCTCTACCACAGAAGGTACAATGAAATTTAACTTTGTGTTCATGTCTAGATGAGCAAGCAATATTTTTATTTGAAACCGAATGAGACAACACTCCTGCAGATTTGAAAACCACTCCTTTTTGTTTAGGAACTGTTTGAATCAAATCACTTCCTAATGACTTTACAATTTTAGGTGGATGTGCCTTAGCATGAGCATGAGAATCAAAACCTAAACCAGTTTTATCATTGCAAGACTTGGAAGAATTCAGCAGTAGGTTTAGGTTCTTATTCCCATTACAAAACCGATCTAATGTCCTATGCATGTCATCAAGTTTATTGGATAGATCAAGGCAATTTTCACATGAAGTTTTTCCTTTTAGTTTGCAATTGGAACAAAATTTAACTTCATGAGAACGTAAAGCATTGTTCAATATAGAAATTTCATTCATAGCATCTTGTAGTTTCTTATCAAGATCATCACAAGTAGAACAATGCAAATCAATTGTAGAACAGCTAGCATCTTTCAAGTTTTTATCATTAAGTGCAGCAAGCTCTTTGTTCTTTTCAATTTCTAACTCAAGTTTATCAAGTGTGGAGGTGTGCCCACTTCTTAATGAGGACAATTGTTCATATATTAAATCACATGAGGAACATGCATCATCACTAGGAATCAAAGTTTTTAAACGGTTGATTTCAGATTCTAGTGATTCAATTTAGCAGCACTATCCCTAAGCTTTTTGTCCTTTTTCTTAAAAATAATAGTGGCACGAGAAATGGAATCACACATTTATTCGCAAGTAGGACATATCTCTTCATGATCGCTGTTGTGTTCTGCCTCCTCCATACTTGATCTTGACTTGCCCGCCATAAAGCACAAGTTTGCCAAATCATCTTCATCTTCATCACTTCCAATGTCCACGTCGCTTGAACTGAACTCTTGAAGCGCGGTGATGAAATTGTTGATCATCTTGCGTCCTATGGTACCTTTCTTCTTCTTGTTGAAATTTCCAAAGGAGGTCTGAACCTTGCTTTGTTTTTCTTCCCGGGTGGTTGGACCTGAAAGGTTAGGGCATTCTGTACGAAAGTGTCCTGTTTTACCACATTCAAAACAGCGTTGAGGTCCGGAGCTTCCTCTCCTTCTAGTTCTCACATTTTGCAATGCTTTTGAGAATCTAGTAGAGATGAGTGCCAACTCCTCTTCTGGAAATTCTTCGATCTGCTCCACGGTTAGTGAGGACAACAAATCAAGAGTATTGCAAGATGATGATTGGACGGGGCTAGACATATCACGTTGTGAAACAAATGCAATAGACTTATTGGGGTTCTTACGTGAGATTATGTCAATTTCATGAGTTTTTAACTTGGAATATAGCACATCTAAAGTAAGTGAACTCATGACAGTAGATTCACGAATAGATGTGACTTTCATCTCCCAAATTGACATATCTAATACACTTAGTAATTGCCTAGCATTTTCAGCATCTGAAAAATTAACATTGACACTACGCAAGTTGCTGAGAATCTTATTAAAGCGAGCAAAAAGGTCATCAATAGACTCATCGGGTTGCATCTCGAAGCGCATGTATTCTTTCTTGAACATGTCTTGCCTTACCTCTTTGATCGTGTTGGATCCTTCGTGGTAGTCACAAACTGCTTTCACACATCGTATGCAGATCGGAGGTGTGCAACACGGTCGAAGTCGCTTTGTGTTAATCCTTGTATGATCAAGTTCCGAGCCTTGTTGTTGTTGTCGACATCTCTCAGATTTGTAGCTGTAACTTGATCGTTTGATGGCACTTTGTAAGGCTTGTATACCTTCTCCCATATTGCAAAGCCTTGTGTCTGAATGAAAGCCTCCATGCGTGCCTTCCAAACCTGAAAATCACTACCAGCGAACACACAAGGTTTGGCAGAGTACTTATCCATGATGATTAGTCAAAAACACGCGCAAATCACAAAGACTAGAGCATCATGGCTCTGATACCAATTGTAGGATCGAAGAGCACGTGAAAAGCTACCAGAGGGGGGGGGGTGAATGGTAGATTTTAACAATCTTACGCAGCAGAAACAATTAAACTCCAACCCCTTCGGCAGAAAAACGATCTCTTAAAGAAATCGTGTGTGAGACTAATCTAAATGTGTTTCACCGTGACAAAAGTGATGTATATAAGAGATAATAAAGTCACAAAGACAACACAAAAGGAATCACTCAAATCCGTCAAGAAAAACTCAAGCTATGATCGAAAGATCAAACAAGGTCAATCTGCCCTACCCGAGAAAAAACAGTTCTAGAATGCTGCAAAGAAACTCGTGTAGATCAGAAACCACAAATCCAATGACCGTGAAATTTTGACATATGATAGATAATAAAGTTGTGAAGACAACCTAAAAAGAATCACGTCAATTGGATCTGTAAAACTCGAGTTATGACAAAACCACCAACGAAAGGTAGTGCTGTTCAGAAACTCAACGAGTAAAACTTGTCTGAAACAAGTCGGACGAACAAGGAACAAAAGTTCCTTCAAGCTACGAATTTTATTCAATAGAACATAAGAGGAACAGCCCCCCAAAGTCGTCTACACGAGCTCTGGGCTCCCTTGCTTATATAACCAGCTCGAAAGCCAACTCAACTCATATCAGGAACCTAATCCTACTCTGTTCACTAATCGTAACTTTCCATAACTGCTTAGGATTCTTCTATACGCAGATAGAAGCAATCTTAAGACTTCCAAACACCTTAGGAACGTATCCCACATTCCTAAACAACTCAAATTCGTGACCCACATGAAATCCTATCATAACCAACTCAAATCTTTCCATATTTGAGTCAAATCCGACTCAGCCGCAGCCTGAGTCCATAACCTAGTCAGTTGGACCTTTCCGACCAACTCTTTACGTCCACATCTCTTCATCATGTCTCGGAACCATGTAGCCACATCCATGCACTCCTTGCACACGTGCAAACATCTTCCAATGACGTCTACGATACCTTCATATGCATTGTTCTTGATTCAATCATGCTGCGCAACCTCCTGATCAGCTCAACCATAATTCCTCCTGAATTTGGTTGTTGGAACCTCATCTCCTCCCTGAGAATAGTCCAATGGATCCCGTCACCAGCCATGTCTTGAACTCAAGCAACACCCGCACATGAATAAACAACCAATCCATACGAGCCCAAGTCCTTGACTTGACTCAAGTTTGTTCCAAACACAACACCTTACGTGAGAACCTCCCATAAGCATGTTGCAAAGCATAGCAAAACGATATCAGCCGTATCATCCAAAATGCACCAAAAACTTAGTAAAAGAATACTAAGCAAACTTTCCAACAATGTAAAGCAAGTACAAAACATTGCAAATAAAAAGCAGAAGCACTGCAATCAAGTTCCAGACATTGCCAGAGCAAACCGTACCTTGAGCCGGAGCTTACCAGAGCTAGTAAAAATCAAGCACCCGCCGGAGCTTACCAAAACTAGCAGGACCTAGCGCCGGAGCTTACCAAAACTAGCAGGACCTAGCGCTGGAGCTTACCAAAACTAGTTCAAACTAGTCAACCCAAAAACCGGAGCTAGACAATGTAAGTCGAAGATTAGTAAAACATGCCGGATCTATTGAAGATATGTCAGAGATAAAGACAAATCTCACCGGGGCTAACCAAAGCTAGTCGGACCTTAATAAAAAGGTGTTTTGGTGATATTAAAAACTTTTATCGTCAAAGCAAGTATATTCACTACAAGCCAATGTATTCAACACACATAGGTCTTATAGAACTCCAAACATAGGGAAGCTCCATGGTTGACATGTGGATAATGACCCCGGACCTAACCCCCAGTAGAGGGGAGCTCCAGTGCCGCCACGTGTATAGCAGCTCCGGACCTATCTCCCCGCAAGGGGAAGCTCCAGAGCTGCCACGTGTGGAGCCTCCGGAC
Source organism: Tuctoria greenei (assembly GCA_036927565.1). NCBI lineage: Eukaryota > Viridiplantae > Streptophyta > Magnoliopsida > Poales > Poaceae > Tuctoria > Tuctoria greenei. The sequence goes on along the minus strand of JAYESD010000009.1, from coordinate 93,522,722 downwards.
CCACGACACCAACGAGAATACTAGCGGATCTCCAACAGCACGGACATTCAAGAGACAGTTACCGCTATAATTACAAGGCCTGATTATGTGTTATTAATGCAATATTAATGGTGCACGATCAGAGGACCCTTAATACTGGTAACGCCACCATTAAAGCGCGTTATCACACTATTAAGGTGCTTAAAGACATTTAGACCCTGTATTAGGCAATAGCATTTGCCAGGACTACTTGTCAGGTCAGGCAACTCATGTAACAGCCATTCCTTGGTCTATAAAAGGGATGTGATGCACCACGCAAAACAACTCAAGCTCATACGCACGCCAGCACTACTGAAATCCTCAATACAACAACACACACCCCGTGGAGTAGGGTATTACGCTCAGGCGGCCCGAACCACGTAAATCCCCCGTGTCATCATCTTGTCTAAGATCTCCGCGCACCCAAACCGGTACAAGAACCTCCGCGGGCTATATTTTAGTAGTACCAGGGGAAGTGTCATTCGTATGCTTCAACAACCCCCTTCCCCTTCTTTCCCTTCGATGATGACATCTTGTTGTAGGGAAAATTCATGTTAAGTTAATATACAAAATATACTAAGGATAATTGATAAATATTCTAAGATAATATACACAATTCATGTTAAGTTAGTGAAGAAAACATTACTTCATGAATTTTGAAATTCATCAACGTCACGGTCATGCACCCTACTCCTTAAACAAGACCATTGATCTTCTTTTGTGAGCGTCTCGATTGCATTTTGTTTCCATTTTCACATAGTAGCATTCTCGATATCTTGAGTGTCTCCAACTAAGTTATTGAGTCCTACACCAAGCTCGATTGTGAACGAATCTTGCAACTCTTCCTCTTGATAAACCTCATTAGTTTCATGGTAACCATCATCTTATGGTGTGCGTAACTGCTCATGAGGATTCACCTTATGTACCACCCACCAAGCTTTGAGGTTTTTGCATGGATAAGGTAGATAGTACACTTGCTCCACTTGGTGTGCAAGAACAAATGAATCAAATCCTCATAGTGGTTCCTTGTGTTTTATTTCCACCATGCCAAATTGGTTTATTCGAATTTCATGACTGGCATCAAACCAATCACAGTCAAAGAATACTGCTCGAAGATCCTTGTTTCCAGCAAAAGCAAATTCAAGGGTTTTTTAATAATTGCATAGTAATTAGTTTCACGTCCTTGAGAATCGGTTGCCCTCGTCACAACTCCGGTATTACATATTGCCATGAGAGGATGAAGATATTCAAATTGAGTTGTACAGAATCAGAAGTTGTTGACATCATATCGACCATAGCTTCTAACTTTAACCAATCCATAGGATAGTTGTCGCAAGTCTTCATAGACGTTGGCATCTTTCATGCACTGTCCAAGATATGAAGTTATCAGAACACTTTGTAAATATTCGCAAATTATTAGAAAACATTATAAATACTGATAAGTTAACGAGAAAATGTTACATGATCTCGAAACTAGGATAGAAAATTAGGTCCTCCGTTTATTCTATCCCGCCGCATCGCTTCTACTTGTTTGCTCGTAAGTTGCTCTCTATGCGCCCAATTTTGCTTGTGGAACTCATTGTACAAAAAGAGAACTTTTTAAAATAGATGTGTTGCAAAATATGCTAATTAGCATAAATATAGGACAAACACTTACTTGAAATATTTGTCTGTCTCATCTATATTAGCATACATGTAGAGGAAAACATCACTCCTTTCTTTTTCGCTAACGTCGTAGGAAGTGCAACTACCAACAGTAGTGCCTCTTGTTGCAAAAATAGAGAGATCACTACAAGGAGGTTTCTCATCCATATTTTACCGGATTGCCAAAGTATTGATATTTTGTTCCTCTGCAAAGTAAACACTTGAGAAGTATCCTACTTCCTTAAGAGTAAAAGCTTTGGCAATGCACCCTTCAACCCTTGCTCTGTTACCAACTATTGGTTTTAGATATCTTAGTGTTCTTACAATACGATACATCCACCTATATTGTATGGGACCACCCACTTTCGCTTCAAATAGAAGATGGATAAGCAGATGTTGCATTGGATTAAAGAACCCTAGAGAAAAAACAAATTCCATCTTACACAATAGTACCTTTATCTCCTCCAACTTACTCATCATCTCTGGTATCATTTCTTTAGCACATAGTTGTCTATAGAAGTGGCTAATCTCGACTAACAATTTCCACACCGCATCATTAAAATAGCCCCAAAACATAACACGTAGAAGTATTTCCATGATTATGTGATAATCATGACTCTTCAACCTAATGAGCTTTCCCGTTTTCACATTCACGGCTCGTCTCAGACTAACTGCGTAACCATCTGGGAATTTTAAACTTTTCAACCATTCAAGAACTTCTTTCTTTTCTTTAGGTCAAAGATAGAAAGAAGCATGTGGTTTACCATCACTTTCGAAGAGCTCAAGAGTTGGACGGTTACAAAGCTTAGCCAGATCCTTTAGAGCCTTTAAATTGTCTTTCGTTTTGCCCGTCATGTCCTTGCATGTGCTTATGATACATTCACCCATGTTACGCTCTTGATGCATGACATCAATATTGTGCATTCGTATCAACGACTTCACATATAAGAGCTCCCGTAGTCCACATAGGTGAGTCCAATTGTGATCCTCTCCATAACTGAGAAAATATCCAACACGACCTTCATCTAGCACCAATTTGTCCAACATATCACATATTTCTGACCTGATAAGATGTTTCGATGGTCCTTTAGTGACAATGGTGTCCTTTCTGAAGACATTCCTCTATTGCCTAAACACATGATTTGGAGGCACCCAACGTCTGTGATAATCGAAGTAGCTTATCTTGCCTCCACGAGTAAGTCAAAAGCAATTCATGTCTGAAGCAAATATCGGGCACACCAAATGACCGTAAGTGCTTCATCCAGAAAAATGTCGTATGCTGGGAAATCATGGACGGACCACAACATTTTCAATTATTCGATCAACAGTTTCAACATCACATTGAGATGTGACCCAGGATGATCCATCTCAGGTACAATGAGGCTCAGAAATATGAACCCATACTTCATGCAAAAAGCAGGTGATCGGTTGTACGAAATGACAAATATGCCAAAAGTAGTATGGTGTGGCGTTTGTACTGAACTGCGAGAATCCATCTGTCGCCAACTCGATGCGAACATTTCTCGCTTCACAGTCGATATTTGGATTGAACCAGTCCAGCGCCTTTCATGCCTCACCATCGGACAGATGCGCCATGACTCTATTGTTCTGAGTACACCTTCTTTGTGCCATATCATGTGTTTGGCAATTTTTTTTGAAAAGAACAACCGCTTCAATTGAGGTGTCATGGGTAAGTAACGAAGCTACTTACGTGTGCCTTCTGTCATCACTATGTCACCATCGTTATTAACAACTTCAACAAATCTTGGTTGACTACATTTTAAACATTTGATCTATTTGTCATGCTCTCTCCAGAAGAGCATGCAATTGTCCAGATACACATCAATGTTCTCGTATTTTATACCGAGACCGGAAAGAAAATTCTTCGTCTGATACATATCTTTAGGCACTTTATGGGACTGTGGAAGGACATCGCTGAACAATTTGATGAGGTCGTTGTAGCAGTTATTAGAAAAGAAGTACTTAGACTTAATTGCCATAAGTCTAGTCACGAAAGTGAGGAGGGTTATTGTGAGACCTATGTGCTGAATACATTGACAATTATCTTAAAAATGAGGCTTTACATGCAAAGTTTTAAATATATCCGAGAAACCCGCTTCACACTGTACGAACTTTTCACGCACATGAGATACACGTGTTTTCACTTTGGAGTGTCTGAACTTTTCATTTTATAATGCATAGCTGCTGTTTGGACTGTGCAATCTTTCTCCTGCTGAAATATTTGTGCGGCTGTTATGTTTTTATCTCGCAATGTTTTAAACTTGCTTTACACTTATAGGAAGTTTTTTTAGTACTTTGGGACTAATTTTTTGATGCGTTTTGGCTGATCATGATGGATATTATCTTCCTACGTTTGCAACATGCTTATGTGAGGTGCTCACATAAGGTGTTGTTGTTATCAGACTCATGTGAGTCAACTCACGGACTTGTATTCAGGAAAAGTTGCTTGTTGTTCATGTGCAGGTGTTGCTTGAGGTCAAGACGTGGCTGGTGACGGGATCCATTGAACTGGTCTTAGGGATAATATGAGGTTCAACAACCAAGTTCGGGAGGAATTGTGGTTGAGTTGATCAAGAGGTAATGCAATATGTTTGGGTCAAGAACAATGCATATGAAGGTATCATAGACATTCTTGGAAAGTGTTTGCGTGTGTGCAAGAAGTGCATTGACGTGGCAACATAGTTACAAGATGTGGATAAGAGTTATGGACGATAAAATGTGACCGAAACGGTTAAACCGACTAGATTATACCTCAGGCTGCGACTGAGGTGATTATGGTCTGTTTATGGAAGCTTTCAAGTTTGTTTTGGTTAGATTTCATGGTGAGTACGAAGTTGAGTTGCTTTAGGAATGTATCGGACATTCCTAAGGTGTTTAGAAGTCTTAATATTGCTTTTATCTGCGTATGGAAGAGTCTTGAGCAGTTATGAAAAGTTTCGGTTGAAACTGAGTAGGAACAGGAGTCCTAGTGTTGATTGGGTTGGCCTAAGGACTGGTTATATAAGCAAAGGAGGCCAGAACTCGTGTGGGCACGACTTTGGGGCTGTTCATCTTGTATTTTGATCAATAAAATTCTTAGTTTAGAAGAGATTTTGGGCCTTGTTCGTCTGAGTTGTTTTTGGTAAGTTTTTCTCATCAAGTTTCTGTACAGCCAGATGTTGCATCTGTGTTTCAATCAAACTCGCGTTTTATTTATCCAATTGATGTGATTACTTTTGTGTTGTCTTCACAACTTGATGATTTATCATCTTTGAAAATTTTACGGTCATTGGATTTGTGGTTTTTGAGTTACACGAGTTTCTTTGCAGCATTGCAAATCTGATTTGGGTCTGTCAAAAATAGATTGACCTTTGCATAGGGTTTTGGTCATAACTTGATTTTAACTCGACAATTTTTCATGGTTCTTGTTGACATGTCCTCGTGACTTGATTCTCTACAATCTATACTAGATTTGTCACGGTTGAACACATCTAGAATAGTCACACATGATTTCTGATCAGATTGTTTTCCTGTCGAGGGGTTTTTATAGCTTCCGATGAAAAAGTTTTAATTTACCATTCACTCCCCTTGGTAGCTTTTGACGTGCTCTTCGATCCTAAAATTGGTATCAGAGCCACGATGCTCCAATCTTTGTTATTTGCACGTGTTTTTACTAATCAACATGGAGAAGTACTATGTGTTCGATGGCGTTGATTTTCAGGTTTGAAAGGCTCGCATGGAGGTTTACATACATGCGCAAGTTTTTGCAATATGAGAAAAGGTCTTCAAGCACTTTGTCATGTCTTCAAACGATGAAGTTACAACTGCTAACATGAGACACATTGACAACAATAACAAGGAACGAAACTTGATTATTCAAGGATTGACTTAAAGCGACTTCGACCGTGTTGCACACCTCCGACCTACGTATGACGTGTGGAAAAAACTATGCGACTATCATGAAGGCTCCAACACGATCAAGAAGGTAAGACAAGATATGTTCAAGAAAGAACACATGTGCTTTGAGATGCAACCCGGTGAGTCAATCAATGATCTTTTTGCTCACTTTGATAAAATTCTCAGCAACTTGCATAGCCTCAATGTTAATTTTTCAGATGCTGAAAATGCTAGGCAAATTGTTAGGTGCATTAGACATGTCAATTCGGGAGATGAAAGTTACATCTATTCGTGAATCCACTGTCATGAGTATAATTACATTATATGTGCTGTATTCTAAGTTAAAAACTCATGAACTTGCCATAATTTCACAAAAAAATCCCAACAAGTATCTTGCATTTGTTTCACAACGTGACATGCCTAGTTCTAGTCCATCTTCATTGTGTGGCACACTTGCTTTGTGTCTTCTCTAACCCTTGAACAGATTGAATAGTTTCTAGAGGAGGAGCTAGCACTTCTCTCTACTCGTTTCTCAAAAGCATTGCAAAATGTGAGAACTCGAAGAAGAGAATGTGGTAATTCTCAACGATGCTTCGAATGTGGTAAGACAAGACATTTTCGTACAGATTGTCCTAACCTTTCAGGTCCTACTACCTGTGATGAAAAGAAAAATAAGTTCAAGTCCTCTTCTAACAACAACAACAACAACAACAAAAAAGACTTTTACAAAACGTCAAGTGTTGGACCATATCCTCTCATCTCTCCTAGGAAACAACTCGAGCAATGTGGACTCCAAAAGTGATGAAGATGAAGACAATATGGCAACTATGTCTTTCGCGGCAGGCAACTCAAGATCAAGTATAGAGGAAACAGAACACAACATCAATGATGAAGAGGTATGTCCCACTTGTGAAGAAATGTGTTATGCTATTTCTCGTGCTACTGTTGCACTTAAGAAAAAGGAAAAAAAACTTAGTGACAATGCTGTTAAAATTAAATCACTAGAATATGAAATTAATCGTCTAAAATCTTTGATGCTTAGTGATGATTCTTGTTCCTCATGTGAATTAATATATGAATAATTGTCCTCCTTAAGAAGTGCACACACCTCCACACTTGATAAACTTGAGCTTGAAATAAAAAAGAACACAAAGCTTGCTGCACTTAATGATAAAAACTTGAAAGATGCTAGCTGTTTAACAATTGATTTGCACTATTTTAGTTGTGATGATCTTAATAAGAAACTACATGATGTTATGAATGAAATTTCTATTTTGAACAATGCTTTACATTCTCATGAAGTTAATTATTGTTCTAATTATAAATTAAAAGGAAAAACTTAATGTAAAAATAGCCTGGACTTGTTTAAGAAACTTGATGACATGCATATGACATTAGAGCAGTTTTGTAGTGAGAATAAAAATCTAAATTTGTTGTTGAATTCTTATAAGTCTTGCAATGATGAAACTAGTTTAAGTTTTGACTCTCATGCTCATACTAAGGCACATCCACCTGAGGTTGTTAAGTCATTAGGAAGTGGTTTGATTCAAACAATTCCTAAACAAAAAGATGTGGTTTTTAAGTCTGCAGGAATGTTGTCTCATTCAGTTACTAACAAAAATGTTGCCTGCTTTTCTAGACATGAACATAATGATAAATTTCATTGTACATACTGTGGTAGAGACGGCCATGTCATAGATTTTTGTTATAGACTACTAAATAAGAAAAGAAGCAAAGAATGTGTGCTAGGTCTCATAACAATCAAGTAAAAATTGTGGCACGTGCTAAACCAAATTTTAGACACTTTCAACCTGCTGTGATGAGTCGAAAACATGCAAATATTGCACCCAAACCTACTATTTTTCATGCTACACATGAATACCTCGTAGGTTAGTAGTTGGATGCAAAAATTCTCAAGGTTTGGATCACAAACCTGCTGTTTTATCTCAGCTTTCGCATGTTATTTTGTTGACGTAGTGTGACTCAGTATTGGATTCCTAAATGCCTTTTGACTAACCCCAGTATTGAGTCATCGACGTATTGTGCTTCTCTGTAGGTTACATGTTTGAGGAAGGAGAACTTTTGTCTTGTGGATTCAGGTTGCTCACAACACATGACTGGTAACAAAGAATGGTTCTCCTCCCTCTCTATTGTGTCACGTTTAGAGAATGTTATTTTGGTGATAATTCTTCAACTCCTATAATTGCTAAGGATTTAGTCAGAGTCAATAATCACTACACTTTAAAAGATGTGTCACTTGTTAAAAACTTGCTCTCTGTTTCACAATTGCTATATGAGAATCTTGAAATTGTTTTATTGCTGCAAGGTTGTAAATTCAAATAGTGAGATTATTTTTAACATTTGTCGATTTGGAAGAGTTTTTAAAGCTGATTTTGATTTGTCAACCTCTAAGCATAGGTGTCTAGTTGCTAATGATTCAAAAGACATATAATTTTGGCATCGTAGACTTGGTCATGTAGGCTTTGATCACTTCACTTGTGTTAGTTCACTTGATCGCATACGTGGATGCCTAAGCTTAAAGGGGACAAAAAAATTGTTTGCTTTTCTTGTAGACATGCTAAAATGGTTGTAGGTTATCATGCTCCACTCACAATGACCATGACAATAGCACCAACACAACTTTTAAACCTTGATACCGTAGGACTTTCGCGTGTTCAATCTTTTCGAGGTAAGTGGTATGTGCTTGTAATTGTTGATGACTTTTCATGATACTCTTGGGTTTACTTTATAGCATCTAAGAATGAAGCTTTTAGTCACTTTAGAAGTTTAGTTTTTAGACTTTCACTTGACCACCAGGGATCTTTAAAATCAATTAGAATTGATAATGGAACCAAATTTAAAAACTAATCATTTGATCACTTTTGTGCTGAAAAAGGAATAGATCATCAATTTTCTTCTCCATATGTACCTCACAAAAATGGTGTTGTAAAAATTAAGAACATAAACTTAGTTGATACGGCTATGGCTATGCTTGATGAATATCAAACTCCTAGGAAGTTTTGAGCTGATGAAATTGCAACAACTTGTTATGTCTCAAATCGTGCTTTCTTGCATGCTAAGCTAGGAAAAAACCCATATGAATTTCGGTTTGGACATAGTAGTATCACACACTTTAGAGTCTTTAGTTGCAAATGCTCTGTTAAGAAATATGGTAATCTTGATAAATTTGAAGTTAGATCTGTCAATGACGTGTTTCTTGGTTATCCATCTCATACTAAAGGCTATCATGTCCTTTTACTTGACACAAACAAAATTGTAGAGACTTGTGAGGTTCCTTTTGATGAAGCTATCTCGGGCACTAGCTCTAATATTGCAGGTCAAAATGTATATCCGTAGGGGGAGAGTATTTTTATTAAAGATGAGGAAAAAGTGGTGCTACTGCCCAAAAATTCAGAAGTTAATGACGTTGTCTCAGCTCCTAATTTTGATACACAACCAGCACCGACAACGACTCTTGCTAGTCCAGATCATCCTCAAGCAACAAGCTCTTCTATTTGTGATAAACATGAAGAACAAGAAGCTTGTGAAGTGTCTACTCCCCTTCACATCCTAAAAAATCACCCTCCACAACAAATTATTGGAAGCTTGCACGAACGAGTCACACTGTCCAGCTATGATGAGTTCATAATTTGAGATGAGTATGATGGAAGAACTGGCATACTTTTTGAGGCTGCAAATCAAGCAAACTAAGAAGTGAACCTTTGTGCATCAAACTAAGTACACGAAAGATCTTAGGCATTTCAACATGAAAAACAACAAGCCTCTTCGGACACTAATGGGAACAATGACAACACTTGAACTTGATGAAGATGGTGATCCTGTTGATAAAAAAGAATATAGAAGCATGGTCAGATCACTGTTGTACCTCAGAACATCAAGATCGGACATACAATTCAATGTATGTCTTTGTGCAAGATTTCAAGATTCCCCACGCGCTTCACATCGTCAAGACATCAAAAGGATTCTCAGATATTTACATGGTACTCAAGAATTTAATATTTTTCTTCCTTCTTCCCCAACCGTTGCTTTGAAAGCCTTTTTGGATGCTAATTTTAGGATTGTAGGATTGATAGAAAAAATGCTTCGGGTGCTTGTCATTTTCTTGGTAATTCAGTTCTTGCTTGGTCCTCTAGAAAACAAAATTCAATTGCACAATCCACGGCCGAATCTGAATATATAGCTGCTGCTAGCGCTTGCTCATAAATTTTATGGATTGTTCAAACACTTAAGGATTATGTGATTGATTTAGATAGTGTTCCGCTATCTTGTGACAATGCTAGTGCCATTTGCATTGCTAAAAATTCTGTGCAACAGACTAGAACAAATCACATTGATATTAGGTATCACTTTCTTCGTGATAATGTTGGAAAAGGAAATATTGTGCTTCACCATGTATAAATCGAATAACAATTGACTGACATTTTTACAAAATTGTTAGATTTCACTCGTTTTTTTCATTCATAGTGAAATAGGGGTTATGCATCCCAACGACTTAAATTGGAGAGTTTTGCAACTTGGTAAATCTATGTGTCAATCTAAAATTTAGAAAAACAATATGAGCATAAGTCACCACAAAAATCGGTTAATAGAATGTTAAGGAAAATAAAGGCGTCGGGACCGTCGACTAACAATATCCGACATAAAAAAGAAAAGAACTCTGTAGAACAACATTAACCGATGGCTATACATGCAGATCCGACACGCTCAAGCGAATCACCTCCCGCACCCGACTAAAGCTGTTAGTTTTTTGACTACTTCCGACACTCGTAGGTATAGCCGTCAGCTCTAGCCTACGACCCTAATTGTGCGCCCTCCCCATTCAATTTTTAAGTCCGCTGGCGTGTGGCGCCGCTTCTCTGTCCAAATTTTTTATTCGACTGACGCTTCTTCTCAATCCTAGTTTTTTATTCCGCTGGAAAGCGTCCGATCTTTTTTTATTCTGCTTGTGCCGCTTCTCCCGAGAGAAATTTACTATTGTAAAACTCATATATTTAGGCTTCTCTAAAATGGATCTTGTACAATGGGCTTCGATATAATAGGACTTACAATAGTGCCGAACCGTTAAAATAGAATTTGTACATTTGTTTTCATATTTTATGTATTTTCTTCTTTTTTTATATTCCCAGAAAATTTGAAGAGACGAAACTGCCCTTGAGCTCTTCAATGCTAGGATCGATTGTTTTCTGGAAAACAACCGCCATCGGAAGAACAGCCGCCGTCGCCATTCAGAGAGGCGCGCCCGCCGCCGCCATCGATAGACCCAGATCCCGCCGCCACAGCTAGGCCCAGGGCCTGCTCCCACCACCGGCGCCCTCCGTGCTCCCATTGCCCCCCGACGGCCAATGGTGCTCCCGACGGTGCTCCCAGCGGCTGCTCCTCACGTTGGCTCCTCACGGTGTGCTATTAGTTGAATCTGGTGTGTGTAGTGCAGCTGCACAAGTACATTAGCATATCTCAGATTTTTTCTTCACCCACCATGTGCAGTGCAGCTGCACATGTACATTAGCATATCTCAGATTTTTTTTCACCCACGGTGTGCAGTGCAGCTGCACATGTGCTATTAGCTGGATCAGGCCAAGTGTTCTATAGGTGCTATTAGCTGACGTTGTGCACCGCAGCTTCACACAGAATAGACAGCACCAGAAACCGGCCGCAGTGTGTCTGCTTCAGCGTGTACAGCTCCTCCTTCTCTGGCCAACTGTTCTAGGGGTAGTATCATCATTTTAGATACTAAGAAAAGAGAATATACATTTAAAGATGTTAAAAAACGCAGAAATCCTATTTTAACGGTAGGTTAACATTGTAAGTTCTATTATATGGAAGCCCACCGTAAAAGTTTCATTTTAGAGAAGACCAACTATATCAGTCTTACCGCTTCGACCACCGCTTCTCTTTCTCCAGATCGAGACCAGCGCAAGATGGCCAGCTTCGAGCTCGGCAGCGGCAACGTGCGCTCCTTCGCGTACGGGATCATCGCTTAGGAAGTGGACGCCCGGCTCGTGCTGGTCCTCGCCGACGCCGCCGACCGCGGCGCGGTGGTCGACCTGCAGGACGTGTTTCGCCGCTTCGCGTTGGACACCATCTGCAAGATCTCCTTCGGGCTGGACCCGAGCTGCCTTGAGCCGGAGATGCCCGTGTCCAGGTTCGCCGACGCGTTCGATGCCGCGTCACGCCTCTGCGCGATGCGCGGAGTGGCCGCGTCACCGTTGGTGTAGAAGGTGAAGAGGCTGCTCAACGTGGGTCCGAGAGGCAGCTCAGGAACAACATCAAGCTCGTCGACGCGTCGGCCACCTCCTCCCCGCACGGCCTGGGCTGACGATCCCGACGCCGCGCCCGAGCCTCCCCCTCCTCCCCTCGCTGCCAACGGCCTCGCCCTCTCCTCCCTCGCCATCACGGCCGCGGCTGCCGACCCGGTGCCCTTGGAGGACCTTCGCTGAGATCGAGACTCGCCACCTTCGCCGAGATCGACCTCGGTGGCACGCTCAACGACATCATCTACAAAGCTTGTGGAGGAGGCCCGACGGTGCGGAGGAGGCCGGGGAGTTGGTCGCCCATCATCTAACATTCCGGAGGAGATTGATCTTGTGTTCCATCTTTTTTTCTCGTGCTTGTGTTTATGTTGTGTTCGGCAGATTGATGTTTGTGTTTACGAGCAGATTGATGTTTGTGATATTTCAGATTAAATTCATGCTTGTGAGCATATCATTGTTGTTATCTGAGCTGCGTGACTAAGGCTCTGTTTGGAACCTCTATAACTAATAGTTAGCTGCTAAAAATTAGCTATAGAGGTTCCAAACAGTCCAGCTAATAATACAACTAATTATTAGCTAACCCTATAACTAATAATAATCTCATTAGCTGATCCAATCCAACTAATTGTTGGCTAAAGTCCATTTTACCCTTGCTCTCTCTCATCCCTCCATCTCCTTGAAGGGTACTACAATCAATTAGTATATAGAAACAAAATTAGCTCTAGAGGTTCCAAACAGACACCAACTAATAATTAGCTAGCTAATAATTAGTTGGTACAAGCTAACTAATAGATTATTAGCTAGCTAACAATTAGCTCTAGGGGTTCCAAACAGAGCCTAAGGGTCTGTTTAAAACCACTAAAACTAATAATTAGCTAGCTAATAATCTATTAGTTGGATTGCCCCAACTAATTATTACTAGGTAATTATTAGTTGAATGGTGTTTGGAACCTCTAAAACTAAATGTGGTTAATAGTACATTTGACTGTCCTACCTCTCATTTGATACCCATCCGATCCACGGAACAGGCCCGACCGGCGCGTGTAGCCAGCAGTCAGTCAGCGGCCGATCCACGGAACTAGACCCGGTCGGCCCGCCGAGATGGGGCTAGCAGTCATCCAGCGCTCGTGATTCCGAGACAGATGGGACGGGACTGCGAAGCATTCTGGACCGGCCGACCGAGCAAACTTGGAAGAGGGGCGGCGGCGCGTACCGTCCGGGCAACGGGGGAGACGGGGCAGAGGGCGGGGGCGCGAACCGTCCGGGCAAAGGCGGAGAAGGACGGGGATGCAGACCGTCCGGACGACGGGGCAGAGGGCGGGGGCGTGGGTCAGGAGGCGGCGCCGCGTCGCCGGCGGCCGCCGGTGCCGAGCTGACGGAGGCGGGTTCCACGGGCGGCACCCCCACGATGCCTCGGTAGCAGATGGAAAGAGAGGATAGGGACAGATGAGGGAGAGAGGGAGGGGTAATTTGGACTTTAGGCAATTATTAGCTGGTATTAGCTGGGGTGGAACAACTAATGAAATAACTATTAGCTGGGAAGTTAGCTAATTTTTTAGTCCTGCTATTAGCTGGGGGGTTTGGAACCCCTAGAGCTAATTTTTAGCAGCTAATTATTAATTTTAGTGGTTCCAAACAGGCCCTAACAGGCCTCGGGAACTGCTTCTGGCTGGTGCAGACCGGAGATCAGAGTGGTATTTTTTTATGATGTCATAGAGTTAAAAGTGTCGGTGACCGACAATGGTATTTTTTTGTCGTTTCAGGGAGTTAAAAGTGTTGGTGACCGACAGTTTTAATTATGTAGAGATGTTTGGAGTCATGCTGACGGTTATAACTGGTAAATGTGTCGATCTAAAAACCGACAGCTATAGTGACTAAATATGTCGGTACCGACGACTTTAGATAAAGAGTGTCGGGTAAAATTGTCGTTACACCGACACCTATAAAATATGACGGTCGGCTACAATATCCTACCGACAGTCATATGGTTGATACTCTTTTTTTTTTCATTTCTTGTAGTGAGTGGTTCATACATATATGACTTTGTAATTCTTTTTACTAGCTGAAAGTTCTTACTAAATTACTCGTGTTATACGTTTTGTAGTTTTTGACATAACTAGTAATTGGAATAATTACTTACACTAAATTTGGTCATTATTGAACTTTCTTGCTCTTTTAACTTGTTGCATGATCACAAATGCTTTTAATCATAAAAATTAATCAATCGACAGTCCACATATTGAGCTTTTATGATCAAATAAAAAATCTGAAAAGATGAAAAGAATATGCATTTATCACACTTTTCTTTTGAGATTGCTTATCATTGCACTTTGATATGAACTTGGAATGAGTTGTCTATGACTAAAACCATATCCTTAAACTTTTGATTGTCAAATGACATAGACTTGACTTGGTTGGTTAGAATAAGACTGATGTGGTATATAATCTCTTGCAAATGTCATATGATCCAAATTTGTGCTTTAAATGAAAATGAAAAATAAAAATGCAGCAACATGTGTCATGCTTTCAGGTTTTTGAAATAGTTAAGTTTGTGAGATCATGACTTGCTTAAATTGAAATTACACTTGATCTCTAGCACGACTTACACTACTTTATGTATTTTATTGATGTGATAGTGTATGGCTTGGATGTGCTTTGTTTTATATGTATGTGTCATATTATCCTCATAACAAATTCAAATTTCTTTTTTATACCATGCTGAATCCATTGTCAAAGGAGGAGAAATTGGTCACACATTGCACATTCACAAGTGTGTTGTGCACGACTCTTCTCAAGGGGAGTTTACATCCTTAGGGGTAGACTTTTTGTTTTCTTCTCATTTGATTTTTCATTTTCAAAATTGGTGAGATATTTTTTGTTATCAAAACTTTTCATGAAATATGAATGAATCAATGTTTGATTTCATATTGGTGTTGCCAATGCATTCATCAAGGGGGGATTGTGAGACCTATGTGCTGAATACATTGGCAATTATCTTAATAATGAGGCTTTACATGCAGAGTTTTAAATATATTTGAGAAACCCACTTTGCACTGTCCGAACTTGTCACACACATGACCTGCACATGTTTTTACTTCAGGTGTCCGACTTTTCATTTTATAATGCATGGCTGCTATTTGGACTGTCCTATCTTTCTTGTGCTGAAATATTCGTGCGGCTGTTATGTTTTTCTCTTGCTTTACACTTATGAGAAAGTTTGCTTAGCACTTTTAGACTAAGTTTTGATGCATTTTAGCTGATCATGGTGGATATTATCTTGCTATATTTATAACATGCTTATGTGAGGTTCATATAAGGTGTTGTGGTTATTAGACTCATGTGACTCAAGTCGCTAGCTTGTGCTCGGGAAAATTTGCTTGTTTGTTCATGTACAGTGGATTCTTGAATAGATGTAACTTTCATATCCCTAAACCCTAAGCAAAAATCCCTCGATAGCAAAACAATCTGATAAAGAAATCATGTGTGCAACTGATCTAAACGTGTTCAATCTTGACAATAGTATTATATATTATAGAGAATCAAGTTACAAAGATAAGACAATAAGAATCATGAAAAACCGTCGAGAAAAACTCATGTTATGATTGAAAGATCGAACAAGGGTCAATCTTTCTACCCGAGTAAAAACCAGATCTGCAACACTGCAAAGAACTCGAAAGAAACTCGTGTATATCACAAACCACAAATTCAATGACCGTGAAATTTTCTACATATGATAGAAAATTGAGTTATGAAGACAATAAAAAAGAATCACATTGTTTGGATCAGTAAAATTCGAGTTATGATCAAAATACCAAGGCAACGTCGTGCTGTCCAGAAACTCGACGAGAAAGACTTAACGAAAACAAGTCGAACAAACAAGGCACAAAAGCTTCTCTAAAACTACTATATTTATTCAATGGAACACAAGACAAACAGACAAAAGCCATATTACCATGAGCTTTGGCCTCCCTTGCTTATATAACAAGCCCTAAGGCTAACCCGACCCAAACTAGGATTCCAATCTTACTTGGACTCTAATTCAAACTTACCATAACTGCCTAGGACTCTTCCATACGCAGATAGAAGCAATCCCAAAACTTCCAAACACTTTAGAACGTATCTCACATTCCTAAAACAACTCTACTTCGTGTACAACACGAATTCTAACCAAAACTAACTCAAACATTTCCATATTTGAGCCATAACTGACTCAGCCGCCGCTTGAGTCCATAATCCAACCGGTTGAACCTTTCCGGCCATATCTTCACATCAATATCTCTTCACCATGTTTTGGAACAATGTATCCACGTCCATGCACCCTTGAATACGTGTAAACACTTTCCAACAACATTCACGATACCTTCATATGCATTCTTCTTGACCCAAACATGCTGTGTGACCTCCCGATCAACTCAACCACAATTCCCCCCCCCCCCCCCCCCCCCCCCCGAACTTAGTTGTTGAACCTCATCTTCTCCCTAAGACTAGTTCAGTGGATCCCGTCACCAGCCATGTCTTGACCTCAAGCAACACCTGCACATGAACAAACGACCAATCTTTGCGAGCCCAAGCCCTCGACTTGACTCTCGTTAGTCCGAAAAATACAACACCTTACATGAGCACCTCACATAAGCATGTTGCAAACAATTGCAAGATAATACCAGACATAACGCATCAAATACTTAGTCCAAAAGTACAAAGCAAATATTCTCATAAGCCAAAAAGAAAGTTTGAAACATTGCGAGTTAAAACAGAGCAACCGAACTCAATATGAAAACTGTGCGCAGTAACTGTTACTCCCGATATGCACTGAGAAAGTTCGGACAGTCCTAAACTATCGAGGGTAACATTACTCCCAAAAACACGTTTATAAAGACCGACCATGTCGACTCACGTGCCTCTCATGTGTGTAAAAGTTCAAAAAGTACTAAGTGCCAAAAATGTGCAAATCACGTGAGAAAAGTTCGAACTTTCCGAAGCGAGAAAACACGTGAAACTCATGTGCGATGAAGTTCAGACAGTATAAAATGGATCCCCGCAGGTTCCGACAATCCATAGTGGGCTTTTCATCAATATTCAAAACTTTGCGTGTGGACCCTAGCTTTTCTTTAAATTGCCAACATATTCAGCACACATAGGTCTCACAAATCGGGGAGGAGGCCGAGTGGGAGCAGCTCTATGTGGGCATTACCCATGCCTACTCCCAGCTTTCCAACTGTAAGTGCATCTAGGTCCCTTGTGGGTTTTGGTGGATTGATGATGAACCATTAAAGTGCTGATGAACTTGGTGGAGCATGAGTGCAGATCCGAAGTACGGAATGGAGCTTTGAAGAAAGACGGCAAAAGGAGAAAAGTTGTGGCGAAGAAGAATAGAAATAGGGTTTTCTATTTTCTCCTTGAGTCATAGGAAAAACCGTACTATTGAGAGGGACACGACGTGTAGACATTTAGTGAGTCATTCGGGTGCTCAACCCCTTAGTAGAAGATTTTAGTAGGGCCTTTGTGGCTTGGGCGGACTTGTCTGACTTGTGGTGTCAGACATGTCCGAATCCTCTCTGCAGGAAGTCAGACATGTCCGAAACTGTGAGTCAGGCATGTCCGAATTGGCACTGGAAGGGTTCCAGTGAGAGTTCCAGTGAAGTTTCGGACTTGTCCGAACCTGGGGGTCGGACATGTCTGAGATGGATCTGTTCCCAGGGACTAAGAAAAATTTTCTAAGTCCCAGAGAGTCAGACTTGTCCGAGTTCTCTCTGCAGAACTTCAGACATGTCCGAGATTGTGTGTCAGACATGTCTAAAGTGACTTTGGTCAGACAAGTCTGAAGTGAAAGGCCTGACCTTTGATGTCAGACATGTCCGACTCTGTGTCAGACATGTCCGACGTGGGTTGTGTCAAACGGCTCTAATGACCTTTTGGAGTATAAATAGTGGGTGGTTTTGAACCACCAACCATGCCTAACACCCCTGAACAGTTCTGAACGCCCATTTGAAGTCAAGAACCTCTCTCCACTTGTTCTTCACTTCTAGAGCCCAAATTCGAGTTTTTGGGAGAGTGAAGAGTGCTTTGTGAGAATCGGGAGAAACGGTTTGTTGAGGGGTTGAGCAACATGTGATTCACTAAGTTTCTTCGTGATTGCATGTTTGTTGCTCTTGGGGTTCTCTCCTAGACGGTTAGGCGTCGCCTCGTGATTTCTTTGTGATCTCTTGTAATCGGGGAGTTTGTAACAATCTTTGTGATAGTGGAAGATTTGGGAGTTGGCCTTTGTGGCAACTCATGAGGGAAAGGCTAGAGAAGGCCTAGTCCTTTGTGGACTCCTCAACGGGGACGTAGGATCCTTTGTGGTTCCGAACCTCGGGATAAAATTGTTTGTCTCTCGTTGTTCTTCCTTTCCTGCGAGTTTTGATTCTAGTGTTTTCCGCGTGATATCTCTCCCTCAGCTTTCTTCCTACTCCATACTTCGTGTAGGACTGCTAGGGATAGATATCTCTCACTAGATCGCTTAAAAATTGGATTTTTGATCTGATCATGCAGGTAATCTCGGACTTATCCGACCCAGGTCACACTTGTCCGACTTAGGTCAGACAAGTCTGACTAGAAGTCAGACAAGTCTGACTTCTCTGTTTTCATAACTCTGAATTAAGTTTAAATTATCAATTATCGCCTATTCACCCCCCCTCTAGGCCGCTTTCAATTGATATCAAAGCAGGTTTCTCCGAAAGAGACTAACATCTCGGATAATCGATGGCGGACGAAAGGAACAAGGATGATACCTCATATGTCGAGGGTGAAGGCTCAAATGACAAGAACTACGACATTCTTCTTGATGATCTGAAGGACGATGAAGAGACTCGTCAACTCAAGGCGAAGCTTCGGGAGAAGCTCGGGAAACAACCCAAGATCAACAAAGAGAAGGAGAAGAGTAACGATGACTATACTCAAACTCACTTTGATTATGATCGTCTTCATGCTAACAATCACTATTTGTCTATTCCACTTGGCAAACCTCCTCAATTCGATGGAAATGACTATTCAATGTGGAAATAGAATATGAAGATGCATTTAATCTCTTTGAATCCTAGTTTGTGGCAGATTGTGCAAACCGGAGTTCATATGCCAAGGAATGAGGAAGACGTCACTCCACAACAAGCTATCCTACTTCATCGCAACACTCAAGCCGTGGGAGTCATAACCTCATCTTTGACTCGGGATGAATTCAACCGAGTCGAAGGTTTGGAAGTGGCCAAAGATATTTGGGATACACTTAAGACGGCGCACGAGGGCAACTGAGTCATCCGGGAGGCGAAGATCGAGATGATCGAAGGAGAGCATGGGAGATTTACCATTATGGATGGTGAGTCGCCCCAAGACATGTACAACCGCCTCAAGGTGCTTGTGAGCAAGATTCGTGCCTATGGAAGCACTCAATGGACGGACCATGAAGTGGTGAAGAGGATGCTTCGGGCGTTCATGCCTCGAAACATTGCTCTTTGCTCCTTGATCCGCGAAAGCCCCGACTACACCAAGATGACTCCGGAAGAAGTGCTTGGGAGGATAATCAACAATGAGATGATGGAAAAGGAAGATATGTTCTACAACGATCTCCAAAAGCTTGCCTCATCAAAGAAGAAAGACATAGCCCTCAAAGCAACTTCCACATCCTACAATGAAGATGCAAGTGATGATGAGAGCATGGACTCCGATGAGGAAGAAGCTTTCTTCATCAACAAGTTTAGAAGGATGATGAGAAGGAAGAAGGGAGGTTATCACCAAGAAGGCAAGAGCAAGGAGAAGCTAAAGAAGAAGACTTGCTACAAGTGTGGTGAACATGGGCACTTCATTGCGGATTGCCCATACAATGAAAGCAAGAAGAAGGAGGTCAAGACCCAATATAAGAAGCTCTTCAAGAAGAAGAAGCCATCGGGACATGCCCACCTTGGAAGAGAATGGGACTCAAATGAAGACTCATCTTCCGACGATGAAGAGAAGGTGGCAACCATTGCCATCGGAAAGAGCTCAAGTGCAAGCAAGCTCTTCCCAAACCTTGATGATTTCAAGTCCACATGCTTCATGGCAAAGGAGGGAAGGAGAAAGGTCAACTCTAAACCCACTCCCTCTATAACTTCTTTTGATGAACTTGATAGTGGTAGTGAACTTGAATCCATGCTTAAAGGCTTAAGTAAGAGTGCCATGATAAAGATGAACTTTCTTATGGATGAAATCTCCGAGAAGGAGGATCTCCTTGAGCGTCAAGAGGACATGCTCATCCAAAAATTGGAGAGATGTCAAGAGCTTGAGGAGCTCCTCGAGCGCGAGAGAGAAAGAAGCAATGCATTGGAGCATGACCTTGCCATGAGCAAGGAAGCATGCTCAAATCTTAAAGCCAAGACCGTTGAGCTCAAGGATGAACTTGTTAACTTGACAAAGGTTAACAAGATTCTAGAGACAAAGGTTGAGTCACTTAAGATCAATGCACCTTCTTCCTCAAAGAGCTCATCTTCTCAAAAGATTTCATCCGAGGAAGTTCACACTTGCATGTGCTCAAGCTTGATCCTAAAATTTAAGGATGAACTTAACTTGGCACAAAACAAACAAGCACCGAAAGGTGGCATCTTTGACAAGGAGAAGGTGGCCTATGCACGTAGTGCATACACCAATGTGAGACCTCCCCATGTCAAGGATGGTCTTGGTTATTCTCGGGAGCGGAGGCAAAATGCCAAAGCCCCCAAAAATAACAAAGACTTGATTGTTTTTGTCAAGGAAGGTTCATCCACTCAAGATAAAGGAAATAACATTGTCTCAACATCTTATATGCCTAAAAATGAACCTCATCCTTTGTTCCATGACTTTGATGCTTCTTATGTTTTATTGAGGAACAAATTTGGCAAGACTTATGCTAGATATGTTGGGCCACTTCGCAAGAGCCCAAAGCCTTGCGTGTGGGTGCCCAAATGTCTTGTGACTAACATCAAAGGACCCAACTCCGCTTGGGTACCTAAAAGAAAGGCATAACATTTTTTTGTAGGCATACTCCTCCGGTGGATCAAAATGGGTGCTTGATAGTGGATGCACTAATCATATGACTGGAGAGAGGAAGATGTTTGTAGAGTACAAGGAGAATGAAGATCCTAGTGAAGGAATCTTCTTTGGGGATAATAGCCAAGGGAAAATCCTTGGCACCGGTAAAATTGCTATCTCCTCAAAACACACTCTTTCTAATGTGATTCATGTTGATTCACTTGATTACAACCTCTTGTCTATTTCTCAATTATGTGATAATGGTTATGATTGTCTTTTCACTAACAACGGTGTGGCCGTCTCAAGAAGATGCAACAACTCAATCGCCTTTAAGGGCGTACTCAAGGGAAAGCTTTACCTTGTGGATTTCTCCACGAATAAAGCCCAACTTGATACGTGCTTAATGGCGAAAACTAACATGGGATGGCTATGGCACCGAAGGCTAGCCCATGTTGGGATGAGAAACTTGCAAAAACTTCTTAAGGGGGATCATATCCGTGGACAAAAAGATGTTGTCTTTGAGAAAGATAGACCATGTAGCGCATGTCAAGCCGGAAAGCAAGTAGGAGCTCAACATCCGTCCAAGAACATCATGACAACCTCAAGACCGTTGGAGCTACTACACATGGACCTATTCGGACTGATCGCCTACATTAGCATTGGCGGTAACAAGTATGGTCTAGTTATTGTTGATGATTTTTCTCGCTTCACGTGGGTATTTTTCTTGCATGACAAAGGTGAAACCCAAGGAGTTCTCAAGAAGTTCTTGAGGAGAGCTCAAAACGAGTTCTCCTTAAGAATCAAGAAGATTAGGAGCGACAACGGGACAGAGTTCAAGAACACTCAAGTTGAAGACTTCTTGGATGACTAAGGAATCAAGCATGAGTTCTCCGCTCCCTACTCCCCTCAACAAAATGGAGTAGCGGAGAGGAAGAATAGGACTCTAATTGAGATGTCAAGGACGATGCTTGATGAGTACAAGACGTCCGACCGGTTTTGGGCGGAAGCGGTTAACACCGCTTGCCATGCCATAAACCGGTTGTATCTTCATCGACTCTTGAAGAAGACCTCATACGAACTCCTAACCGGTAACAAACCCAACATCTCATACTTTCATGTTTTTGGGAGCAAGTGCTATATTCTCAACAAGAAGTCTAGGAATTCGAAGTTCGCTTTGAAATCCGATGAAGGTTTCTTGCTTGGATATGACTCAAACACCTACGCCTATCGTGTCTTCAATAAGTCCTCCGGGATTTTTGAAGTAGCACATGACGTAGTGTTTGATGAGACTAATTGCTCTCAAGTGGAGCAAGTTGATAAGTGTGTGCTAGATCAAGAGGAGACCCCATAAGAAGCACTTAGGAGAATGGCACTTGGAGATGTGCGACCACATGATCCAAATGATCTTCAAGCAAGCGAAGAATATGCAAATCCCCCACATGAACAAGATCAAGATCCTCAAGATGAATCTCAACAAGATCAAAATCAAGGAGGAGGCTTGGATCAAGGGGGAGATCAAGAAAATGATCAAGATGAAGACAATGATCGAGGAGCTCAACCACCACACCCAAGAGTACATCAAAGCGTTCAACGGGACCATCTCGTTGACAACATACTTGGAGACATCTCCAAAGGGGTAACTACTCGCTCACGTATGACTAACTTTTGTGAACATTATTCCTTTGTTTCCTCTCTAGAGCCACGGAAAGTAGAAGAAGCTCTACAAGACCCGGATTGGGTAATGGCGATGCAAGAAGAGCTCAACAACTTCAAGAGGAACAAGGTGTGGGAACTCGTGAGAAGACCAAATGCAAATGTTGTTGGAACCAAGTGGGTGTTCCGCAACAAACAAGATGAACACGGGGTAGTAACAAGAAACAAGGCAAGACTTGTAGCGAAAGGATACACTCAAGTTGAAGGTTTGGATTTCGATGAAACATTTGCTCCCGTAGCTAGGCTTGAATCTATTTGCATATTATTGGCCTTTGCTACTCACCATGATTTAAAGTTATATCAAATGGATGTGAAAAGTGCATTCCTCAACGGTCCAATCAAGGAGGAAGTGTATGTGGAGCAACCGCCCGGATTTGAAGATGAAGAGCATCCCGATCACGTCTACAAGTTGTGTAAGGCTCTCTATGACCTCAAACAAGCACCTAGAGCTTGGTATGAGTGCCTTAGGGATTTTCTCACTCAAAATGGTTTTAAGATTGGGAAGGCCGATTATACTCTCTTCACTAAGCATTTTGATAATGACTTGTTCGTATGCCAAATTTATGTTGATGACATCATATTTGGTTCTACTAACAAAACATTTTGTGATGAGTTTTCCAAAATCATGACGGGGAGATTTGAGATGTCTATGATGGGGGAGTTGAAGTTTTTCCTAGGTTTCCAAGTAAAGCAACTCAAGGAAGGGACTTTCATATGCCAAACCAAGTACACTCATGACATTCTCAAGAAGTTTGGCATGGAGAAGGCGAAGCCCATCAAGACACCTATGGGAACAAATGGGAATCTAGGACTAAATGAAGAAGGAGTGAGCGTGGACCAAAAGGTATACCATTCTATGATTGGCTCTTTGCTTTATCTTTGTGCTTCTAGACCCGACATTATGCTTAGTGTGTGCATGTGTGCTCGATTCCAAGCCACTCCAAAAGAGTGTCACTTGACAGCGGTTAAGAGGATCCTTAGGTATTTAGTTCACACTCCTAATCTAGGTCTTTGGTACCCTAAAGGATCCAAGTTTGATCTCATCGGTTATTCCGATGCGGATTATGCGGGCTGTAGGGTAGATAGGAAGAGCACATCCGAGACATGCCAATTCCTTGGTAGGTCCTTGGTTGCGTGGTCTTCCAAGAAAAAAAACTCCATTGCCCTTTCCACAGCCGAAGCGGAGTACGTTGCAGCCGGAAGTTGCTGTGCGCAACTTCTTTGGATGCGACAAACTCTTAGGGATTATGGTTACAATCTGAGACATATTCCTCTCATATGTGATAATGAGAGTGCCATCAAGATAGCTCACAACCCCGTCTAGCATTCTATAACCAAACACATAGATATTTGTCACCATTTCCTGCGAGATCACTCTATCAAGGGAGATATCGTTATCTCTCATGTTAGAAGTGAGAAGCAATTGGCAGATATCTTCACCAAACCCCTTGATGAGAGACGCTTTTGTGACCTAAGGAGTGAGCTAAATATCTTGGATTCTCGAAACATTGCTTGAGTCGTGCACATCCGATTGCTATTAGTTTTCAACTTCAAAATGTTGTGTGTTTTCGAAAATCTCATCTATTTTTCTTGAAAACTATGTTCTGAACTTCTCTTTGGTGAAAATGATCATAGTTTGATTGTTGGTTGCTTACTGATCATTTTTGTCAAAGATATTTGCAAAAACTTATCCAAAATGTTCATATATACCTATATTTAGATCCCCAAGTGTTTGCACATTGCATACACTCAGGGGGAGTCGGACAAGTCTGACAAAAGTCAGACATGTCCGAAGTGGGTTTTAAGTCTGCAGGGAGAACTCAGACTTGTCCAAAGTAAAATCTCGAACATGTCCGACGTGGGAAATCCGAACCCCTTCAAAGAGGCCGACGGTTTCCTTTCCTTCTCTCTCTCCTCACTTCAAACCCTAACCTCTCTCTCTCTCTCAAACCTCCCAAGGCGATCCACATTGCTTTTGAGGCTTTTGTGAGGAGTTCTTGAGGGAAAATCTCCCTCGAAGTTGGAGGATTCACATCCCCTTCGGAGTTCTTCAATCTTTTCTCCATCCGAAGGTATTTTTCTCATCTTTCCTCTCATTTCTAGATCTAGCAGCAAGTTTGCAAATTTATGCCCTTGGAATTGTTCCTAGGCATGTTTGCAACCTTGGTGCAAAATTTGGTCGGTAGAAAAATTGATTTGCTTAGTTTCCTTAGCAATTAGGGTCAGTTCTGTACAGGTCGGACAAGTCTGACAGAAATTCGGACATGTCCGAATTTTCTAAGTCAGACAAGTTTGACTTTCCAGTCAGACATGTCCGATCCTGTATAACTCTGAGACCTAATTTCTATCGAAACTATCAAGTTAATTGCTCTATCTATCTTGCTTTGACTCTTATCTATCCTTGTATCTTTTTCTAGCTATGGGTCATGACAAGAGAGACAAGGAGCCCGCGGATCCCGATTCTTCAGCTCAACCATCAAAGCGACCAAAGAAGGTGGTTGTCAAGCGACCCGCAAGCAGTCAGCTCACTATTCACAGTGGTCAGGGGGGCAGCTCGAGCTCCCAAGGGCAGCAAGAGATCGGACCGTTGGTCGTGCACTCTCCGGTTGGTGACACCCGATGCACGGCCGACAGAGTAAACTATCGGAGGAACATCCACGACACCATGCACATGAGAGATGTGCGGTGTTATGACAAGCCAAGGGAGAGCAAGGATCCCCGTTTCTGGTGTTTCTTCCACATGGACTACTACCGGTCCATCCTCACGACCAAGAAGAACCCAGTGACGGAGATGCAGTGGGTGGATTGGTAGGCTGCTTTGAAGAAGAAGGACTGTTACCTTCTTTTTAGAGGGGTGCTCGATGCTTGTGAGCACCACGGAGTCAGCGAGATCATGGGTCTACAATACCCATGGAACGAGGAAGTCATCCTCCAATTTTATGCCACAGTGTTCTATTGGGTAGACAAGCTCGACTTCACCTGGATGACCAATGGGGTGAAGTACGAAGTCAACTATGAGGAGTTTGCCCGCATTCTCGGGATGGAGGACAACCTGCAACACTCACTAAAGATCCATGAGATGGATCTTGTGAATTTGGTAGAAATGGAGAGTTTCTATGAGGATGGGTATCCAGCTAACCCTCCTCATATCAACGGCCTCAAGCCTTTCCATGCCGTGGTGAACCGTCTAATAAGGAAGACCCTCTCGCCCAAGGATGGGGATGCCAACAGGATCAATCACAACAGCAGAAATCTGATCCAGCTCTTGGCAGGGGAGCAGCAATTCAACGCTTTTGACTATATCTACGAGGAGATTTACATCGCCTCGGAGACACCGGCTAGGTCTTGCTGCTACGCCCTGTACCTGATGAAGCTAATTGAGACGGTGTCCGGGCAGAAGTTTGTGAAGGATGTGCCCCATAGGCGCCTTGTGCCTCAGAAGCCTTCCAAACTACACCGCCCGATTCGAGCAGCTGCACCGGCACCGGCACCAGCAGAGGGAGGACCCAGTTCCTCGAGGAGGAAGTCAGCTCAGCCTCCCAGTTCAGCCTCCGTGCCCCAGCAGCAGCTGTCTTGCTCCTCAGGACTGCTCAAGATCCTGAAGTCGATCTTCACCGTCTGCCGGTCAACTCAGCGCTTGGCAAAGAGGAACTAGAGGAACCTCGCAGCCATCAGGGAGCACCTCCAGCTTCCTTCAGTCGACGACGTCAGCTCGGACGAGGAGCCACCGGATTTTCCGGAGCTCACCGAGGCGGAGATGACGTTCTTCACCGGCACCAGCGCCTCTTCCTCAGCACCTCCTGCGGCTCAAGGTGACTCCGGCGAGGAGAGCGACTATGAGCAGGAGAGCGACGACGACGATGACGGCGACGAGGACGAGGACGACAACGAGTAGACTAGGTCTTAGTGTCCACTTTTCTCCTTTTTGGTGCCTTGATGCCAAAGGGGGAGAAGTATTAGACTCTTGTGCTTATTCTTGGACATGGACATGTATCTATTCATATTTTCTATCGTGGTGTGTCTTGTACTTATTTGTTACTCGTTTATGACTGTTAATGCTTAATGATGTTTGTTGATGCCTTATGATGATCATTATGATGCTTCATTGATCTCGTGTGCATTTCTTCATATTTATCACGTTGTTGCACACACACGAGCATATAGGCACCCCACGACGATTGAGTGTATATGAGTTGTTTTTATTGTTATTCCAAAAGCTCATATACACTTGAGACTCAAAACTTCTATCAAATCTTATTTTTGTCAAAGACTTTAGTTGGTTGTCATCAATCACTAAAAAGGGGGAGATTGTAAGTGCATCTAGGTCCCTTGTGGGTTTTGGTGGATTGATGATGAACCATTAAAGTGCTGATGAACTTGGTTGAGCATGAGCGCAGATCCAAAGTATGGAATGGAGCTTTGAACAAAGATGGCAAAAGGAGAAAAGTTGTGGCAAAGAAGAATAGAAATAGGGTTTTCTATTTTCTCCTTGAGTCGTAGGAAAAACCGTACTATTAAGAGGGACACGATGCGTAGACACTTAGTGAGTCATTCGGGTGCTCAACCCCTTAGTAGAAGATTTTAGTAGGGCCTTTGTGGCTTGGGCGGACTTGTCTGACTTGTGGTGTCAGACATGTCCGAATCCTCTCTGCAGGAAGTCAGAC
This sequence comes from Tuctoria greenei, assembly GCA_036927565.1. Taxonomy (NCBI): domain Eukaryota; kingdom Viridiplantae; phylum Streptophyta; class Magnoliopsida; order Poales; family Poaceae; genus Tuctoria; species Tuctoria greenei. The sequence goes on along the minus strand of JAYESD010000009.1, from coordinate 93,495,499 downwards.
ATGTCCGAAACTGTGAGTCAGGCATGTCCGAATTGGCACTGGAAGGGTTCCAGTGAGAGTTCCAGTGAAGTTTCGGACTTGTCCGAACCTGGGGGTCGGACATGTCCGAGATGGATCTGTTCCCAGGGACTAAGAAAAATTTTCTAAGTCCCAGAGAGTCAGACTTGTCCGAGTTCTCTCTGCAGAACTTCAGACATGTCCGAGATTGTGTGTCAGACATGTCTGAAGTGACTTTGGTCAGACAAGTCTGAAGTGAAAGGCCTGACCTTTGAGGTCAGACATGTCCGACTCTGTGTCAGACATATTCGACGTGGGCTGTGTCAAACGGCTCTAATGACATTTTGGAGTATAAATAGTGGGTGGTTTCGACCCACCAACCATGCCTAACAACCCTGAACAGTTCTGAACGCCCATTTGAACTCAAGAACCTCTCTCCACTTGTTCTTCACCTCTAGAGCCCAAATTCGAGTTTTTGGGAGAGTGAAGAGTGCTTTGTGAGAATCGGGAGAAACGGTTTGTTGAGGGGTTGAGCAACGTGTGATTCGCTAAGTTTCCTCGTGATTGCGTGTTTGTTGCTCTTGGGGTTCTCCCCTAGACGGTTAGGCGTCGCTCCGCGATTTCTTTGTGATCTCTTGTAATCGGGGAGTTTGTAACAATCTTTGTGATAGTGGAAGATTTGGGAGTTGGCCTTTGTGGCAACTCGTGAGGGAAAGGCTAGAGAAGGCCTGGTCCTTTGTGGACTCCTTAACGGGGACGTAAGATCCTTTGTGGTTCCGAACCTCGGGATAAAATCATTTGTCTCTCATTGTTCTTCCTTTCCCGCGAGTTTTGATTCTAGTGTTTTCCGCGTGCTATCTCTCCCTCAGCTTTCTTCCTACTCCATACTTCGTGTAGGACTGCTAGGGATCGATATCTCTCACTAGATCGCTTAAAAATTGGATTTTTGGTCTGATCGTGCAGGTAATCTCGGACTTATCCGACCCAGGTCAGACTTGTTCGACTTAGGTCAGACAAGTCCGACTAGAAGTCAGACAAGTCCAACTTCTCTGTTTTCATAACTCTGAATTAAGTTTAAATTATCGATTATCGCCTATTCACCCCCTCTAGGCCGCTTTCACCAACGCCCTAACGAATCTCAAAGCCGGGAGCAGAACCTCTCCGCGGTGCCCCGTCACCTAAGGGTGGCGGCTTTTGATGACTTGGTATGTCCCTGCCTCGACCTGGCGATTCATGAGTGCTTTCATCCTGAAACCAACTGTGGTGTGACATATTGTATTTACTTGAAGTCAACCAGCAGGTCGACGAAAAGACGCGGGCCTTTTGGGGGGTCGGGCTTCACCTCTGTCCAGCAGGGACTGCGCGAATGTCGCTGCAGTCGGAGCTCAAGCGTGCCTGGGTAGATGCCGCTAAGGCCCGATCGAGCCTAGCCTGAATGACCCAGGAGAAGTTGAGGGAGACGGCTGCTCGCGAGAGGTTAGATACCGAGCTGGTCCGGGTGCGTACCTTAGCGCAGGGGGCTCGTAATAGCCTAGAGCGGGCTCATAGGGAAACAAACAGTTAGCCTTCCCCTCTATTGTTCCGTGTTAGGAATATATTCTTCTTTCAGTTGATAGTACTAACTCGTCGGGCACTTTGCAACCTTGAAGATGACCCAGCAGTGGATGGAGCATACCACCCAGATCTGGCAGGACGAGCTGGACGCCCTTTAGAGTGTCGTAGCCTGCATTTCTGTCACAGTGCTTGGGCCATCAGGGGTGGAAACCCATTTGGAGACCCGCCTGGGGGGCATCCCCGCCCAATTTGCAATTATCCAAGAGGAGGCTTTGGAGTTCCACTCTGCCGCAGCAGTAGTTTGTGAGTCAATGCTCGACTCGTTGGAGCCTGGGGACGCGAGTGGGGGCCCTTTGGTGGCCCGCCTCCATGAGATTCCATATCAAGTGATGGCTCGGTGCGTGTGGCTCAGAAGATCTGAGGCCTTCTTGGAGGCTCGCATCGCCCTCACCGTTGCAACATCCCGTTACAATAGTGTGGACTTACAGGTTTGTGGGAGAGGGATATGCGGCCGAAAGATTAGCGAAGGAGCTCATCGATATTGCCTAGGAGGTCGAGCACGCTGCTGCCTCTTTGTCTCCAGGTCATTCTCCCCTTTTTCGCTCTTGCGCCTACTTCTGGGTCACAACGAGGAAATCGGATCGACATACCACAGCCCGGACTGCGAGACGTAGAGTAGAGGGCAGTTTTATAGTGGATCCCCCGAGCGAAGCGAGGCGAATGGCGCAATCCAAGCATCACTCAAAATCTCATGAATATTCTGCGGGGCAGTATGAGAACACCTTCGTTTGGTCTGCTTGCGGCTCAAAACCACGCTCAATTTTTAGGAACACTGAACACACTTGATTTACGATCAAAAGCCATTGAGCATTCCGGGGTCGCATGCGAACTCCTAATCGCTCCTTTTGCTAGCGCAGCCCCCGAGTCCTTCGACGCTGTTACCGGGTTTTTCAGTTGCGGTTCCCGAACTTCTTATGACATAGCCCTCGAGTCCTTCGATTCCATTCTCAAGTTTCTTATCGCTGCTCCCAGACTCTCCGCCATCCCCAAGCCCCCCGCTGTCACTCCCTGGGCGGGTCCTAGATAAGGCTGGTGGCCTTGTGGAAGACATGCTCTTTCAACTCGGGACTCGAGGGTGCAGGCTGCTTTCCTTTGTTGCTCGAGCCGCCGTGTTTCCTTCCTATAATGCGTTAGCGAAGGATGTAATCCTTGAGGGTGTGCTATACCGGGGCCGCGTGATGGGTGCATGACTTTTCTAGAATTTTCTTGAAGTAGCTGGTCAACGATTTGGTCTGTCTCTTGGCCCCCCGATGATCGGCAGCGGCGACTAGCCCCCTGTCGTCCATCTGGGGGCAACGTCTCTTGTAGCCGGTCTTCCTCTCGTCATGGCAGGGCGTTGCGTCCTTCTTTACTTCAGGATTCTTAGGCTTTTGTTTTTGCGCGTCGAAGATAGCACCGACTGCCTCTTCATCGGAGGCCTGGTTGGTTGCCATGTCGAGCACTTCCCCTGTGCTCCTTGGCTTGGCACAGCCGAGCTAATGAACTAGAGACTTGCATGTGGTCCCGTAAAGGAATTCTCCAACGATGTCGGCGTCAATGACATCGGGAAGCTCGTTGCACTTCTTGGAGAATCATCGTATGTATTCGCAGATAATTTCCCCTGACCTTTGCCTGCGTCCTTTTAAGTACCATGAGTTCCTTGGACACAAGCATGTGCCCTGAAAGTTACCAGTGAAGGCGGACTCGAACTCGGCCCAATTGCGGATTGTGTCAATAGGTTGGTACTCGAGCCACGCCCGAACTGAGTCGGCCAAGTATTTGGGGATGTACTGGATGATGAAGAGGTCATTCGTGGCGCCTCCGGCCCAGCACGCAAGACAGTACTCCTCCAACCACACGTTAGGGTTTGTTCCTGGGTCATACCTGGCATTATTGTTTGGTGCGTGGAAAAGGGGCAGAAATGCCACGCCGTGCACTCGCCTATAAGAGGCTTTCGGCCCAGGAGCATGGGAGCTAGGGCTCCGTCCATCACCACTATTGTGGTAGCGTCTTGGATGAGGCCGACGATGTGAGATCCCTGACCGGAGTGCAGGGATCAAGTCTCGATTCTGCCGTTGTGCTCCGGTAATCTTGCGAGAGTTGGAGTTTTGACTCCAGTGCGTAAGTGGAGACGCGCGTCGTGTCATATGGTCCCGCTCCTTTGATCTCGCTTACCTCGTCCGGGGTGCACGACCTCAATGGTCCGTTTTTGCCTCAGACGCATCCTTGACTCCTGCCTCGATCTGATGCCTCCTGCGACCGGCCGAAGGATCTTTCTGCGTGCTGAGTGGACACCTAGTCCAATAGAGACTATAGGTTCTGGAAGGCTATCTGGGGTTTAGGCTCCTCGGGTTATGCCACTCCGCGTAGTATGTCAGCTGCCGTGGCCACATTCTGGCTCGCCCGCTCGAAGCACGGGGGGTTTTCACGCTGGCAGGAATGCTAGCGCGAATGTGAAATGCTCGAGATTGCACTGTGCCTGAATCTGGGCCGCGACATGGCACAAGCCGATATGTGGCTCTTTCCATGCCTGGTCACGAGGGTCCGACATGGGTTGTGATACCCTGCGTCTGCAGGGGGGATGAACCCACCGACGCAATCCCACAATGGAGGGTCCCTGCCTCCAGCTGTGCTGGTGTGAACTCTGGCGGAGTGTTGGTGGCTATTCTGTCACGGATTCCTTCACCAGTTTTGGAGACATAACATTCGCGAGTGCGGTTACTTACTTTGTGGTTGTTGTCGGGATCGGATTCGCTGCCGTCGGTTTCCTACGAGATTTGTTGGAGAGGCGGTTGTCGTGGTCGATCATCCCAATGAAAGAAACAGCTGGAGCGTTGTTGGCGTGGACATCACATACTCTTTAGAGGGTGTCGAAATTATCGGCGATGAATTCCAGGCTTCCAAAATGGAAAGCCTATCCTGGGGCGAACATGGAGTTTACATTGAGCCCCTTGATGCCGTTGGCGAGGAACTCAAAGTCGGGAACAAAAATTGTTGTTGATGAAGCCATGATGAAGCTCACGAGAATGCGCAATAGAGTTCTCTTACCTGGCGCGCCAACTGTTGACGTTTTGGAAATTGACTAGTAAATTTGTATTGAATCACGTCCGTCTTTGTATGGCTAGCTGTAAAGAACAAAAGATTTATCATGGCCCGGGCAAAAAAGGCCCCACGTCCAGGTGGAGTCTATCCGTGATCTTTGTTAGCTCAAACGGCAGGAGAATAGATTACAAGCAAGACTTGCACGAGTATATAAACCCTATGAAAGTAAGAACGTCTATGAAATCAATGCGTAAGCGTAAATGCACACAGGTGTATGAAAAGTAAGACATGACTGCAAGTGCGTCAATAGGAATAGGGTGCGAGGGCACCAAAGAAAAAAGGCGCAAGAGCACCAAAGGAAAAGTGTGTAAGGAAATAATTAAGATAAATGCGGAAAGTAAATGTGTATAGTAACCGCGAATACAAAGTGAATTCGCCTCCCTCGCGAAAGGCCTTGGAGGTCCTTTTATAGGGGGCGAGGCGGTCCTACCTATCTAACATTTCTTATAGTGTGGCTGGTTTTACAGTGTTAGTTCTATGCATCCAGTTTGTCTAGGGAGTGGAAGCTTTAGTCTTGGCTTCTTCTTGGTCTCCAAGGCACCGTCTTGTAGATGAGGTTATCGTCCTTCTGCCAATGAATGGGATGGATGGCAGACTTATCCTGCAATAGGTCACATTGCGGATCACATCAAGTCAGAAGCTAATGCAACAAGAATCACGTGAAAATGTCGAGTAGAACTCAATTTATAGACAAAAGCCTAACCAAAGGACAATCTGATCTAACAAAAGAAAAACAGATTTGCTACTCTGTAAAAAAACCGTCTAGATAAAAAACCACTAAACCAATAATCGTGCAATTTCCATAGATGATAGAGCATTAAGTTGTGAAAAAAACACAAAAGGAATCACGGTAATTGGATTAGTAAAATGCAAGTAATGATTGAAACACGAAGCAATATAAGACTCCGCAGAAACTCACCGAGAAAAACATGCCAAAAACAAGTCGAACGAACAAGGCACAAAAGCTCCTATAAAACTACAAACTTTATTCAATGAAACACAAGATGAACAGCCACAAGTCGTGCTATACACAAGTCCTGGCCCACTTGCTTATATGACAAGCCCTTAGGCCAACACATCCAAGCTAGGACTCCTACTCCTACTTAAATTCAATCAAAACTTTCCAAAACTGCTAAAGACTCTTCCATATGCAGATAGAAGCAATCTTAAGACTTCCAAACACCTTAAGAACGTCCCTACACATTCCTAAAACAACTCAACTTTGTGCTCAACATGAAATCTAACTAAAATGAACTCGAAACATTTCATAAATGAACCATAACCGACTCAACAATAGCCTAAACGCATAATCCAGCCGGTTGGACCTTTCTAGCCATAGTTTGACATCCTTAACTCTTCACCACGCCTTGAACAATTTTTCCAAGTCTATGCACCCCTTGCACACGTGTAAACACTTTCTAAAATGTCCACGATACCTTCATATGGATTGTTCTTGACCCAAACATGTTGCGTGACCTCTCGATCAACTCAACCACAATTCCTTCTGAACTTGGTTGTTGAACCTCATCTTCTCTCTAAGACTAGTTCAATGGATCACCATCACCATCCATATCTTGACCTCAAGCAAAACCTGCACATGAACCAACAACCAATACTTCCGAGCACAAGTCCTCGACTTGACTCACATTAGTCCAAAAATCACAACACCTTATGTGAGCACCTCGCATAAGCATGTTGCAAAATAACAAAAATATTACCCATCATAATCAACCAAAACACATGAAAAACTTAGTCCAAAAGTACTAAGAAAACTTCTCATAAGCCATAAAGCAAGTTCTAAATATTGCAAGTTAAAAAAAGAGCAGCTGAATTAAAACAGTAAGATCAGACAGTCTGAAGTGCTCTATTTAGTAACAGTTACTCCTAATATGCCCTGAATAAGTTCAGACAGTCATAACTGATTGAAGGTAACTGTTACTCCAAAACATATTGAAAAGTTCAGTCAGTTTGAACTGATTGAAAGTAACTATTACTCCCGATACACAGTGAATAAGTTCAGTCAGTTCAAAGTGTGTTGTGTGGTTCAAATGGAAGGTAATTGTTACTTCCAAATGCACATTTGAAAAGATCGGACATTCCAAAGTAAGTTTCTCAGATATATTCAAAAAGCATCTAAACCCAAACTTTTAACACAATTGCCAATGCATTCAGCACCTAGGTCTCAAAATCTCTCCCTTCATGAATGCATTGGCAACACCATATAGTATTCGCTCATTTATGTTTCATAAAAAGTTTTGACAAAAGAACATTTCTCCCCCTTTTTGAAAATCCAAAATCAAATGAGAAGAAACCTCTCATTTTAAAAAATCCCCCCCCCCCTAAGGATGAAGACTCCCCCTGAGAAGAACGTGAAAATCAAAACATTTGTAAATGTTCAATGTATGACATATCCCCCCCCCTCTGACAATGTATACAACAAGGTTCAAAAGAGAATTCTGAATTTTTTATGAGCATAATATGACATATACATATAAAACAAAGCTCATCTAGCCATACTATCAAGTAACTTACACTATTACATCAATGAGATACATAAAGTAGTGTAAGCCATGCTAGATATGATGTGTAACTTCAATTTATGCAAGTCATGATCTCCCTAACTCAAATATTTCGAAACTTGAAAGCATGATGCATGTTGCTGTTTTTTTATTATCTTTTAATGCACAAATTTAAATCATGTAAATTTTGCATGAGATTATATGCAACATCAACCTTATTCTAACCAACCAAGCCAGGTCTATATCATTTCACAATCAGAAGCTTAAGGACATCGTTTTAGTCATACACAAGTTCTTCCAAGTTCATATCTAAGTGCAATGATAAGCAATCTCAAAAGATGAAGTGCAATGCATGCATATTCTCTTGATCTTTCATGATTTTTAAATTGATCATAAAAGCTCAACATGTGGGCAATTGATTGATTATGTTTTCTAGATTAAAAGCACTTGTGATCATGCAACAAGTTCAAAACATAAGAAAGTTCAATCATAATATATTTAGTTTAAGTAATTATTCAAATTACTAGTCATGGCAAAACCTACAAAATGTATAACATGAGTAATGTAGTAAGAACATTCAACATGTAAAAGGAATCACAAAATCATATATGTGAGGAACACTTATGGTCATATTATTTTTTAATTTCAATTCACATATAAACTTCTTAAGGTGCAAAAACTTTCTCTAAATTTAACCCATGAGAATGCATAACCCCTATTTCACTACAAACGAAACAAAAACGAGTGAAATCTAAAGGTTTTGTAAAATGGCAGCCAATTGTTGTTCGGTATCTACATAGTGAAGCACAACATTTCTTTTTTCAACATTATCACAGAGAAAGTGATACCTAATGTCAATGTGCTTTGTTCTAGAGTGTTGCATGGGGTTTTTAGCAATGCAAATGGCACTAGTGTTATCAAAAAACAATGGACCACTATCTAAATTAACTCCAGAGTCCTTAAGTGTTCGAACAATCCATAAAATTTGTGAGCAAGCGTTAGCATCAGCTACATATTCAGATTCAATCGTGGATTGTGCAACTGAAATTTGTTTTCTAGAGGACCAAGCAACAAGTGAGTTACCAAGAAAATGACATGCACCCAAAGTACTTTTTCTACAAATCCTAAGATCCCCAAAATCAGCATTCGGAAAAGCTTTCAAAGTAACGATTGATGAAGAAGGAAGAAAAATGAAAAACTATTGAGTTCCATGTAAATACCTAAGAATCCTTTTGACGGCTTGACAATGTGATACACGTGGGGAAGCTTAAAATTATGCAAAAAGACATATGATGAATTGTATATCCAGTATTGTTGTTGTGAGGTACAAAAGTGAACCGATCATGCTTCTATATTCTTTTTGATCAACGGGTGCACCAGCTACATCAAGTTCAAGTGTTGCCGTTGTTCCTATTGGTGTCCGAAGAGGCTTGCTGTTTTCGATTTTGAAGCACCTAAGGAGATCTTTCGTATACTTCTTTTGATGTACAAAGGCTTCCTCCTTTGTTTGCTTGATTTGCAGCCCCAAAAGGTACATGAGTTCTCCTATCATACTCATATCAAATTCTAAACTCATCATAGTTGAAAACTTGGACACAACATCATGAGAAGCACAACCAAAGATAATATCATCTACATAAACTTGATCGAATAGTGAGTCATTGCCACGCTTAAGCACAAAAAGAAGTTATCTACTTTACCCATGGTAAACTCTTATTCAAGTAAGAATGTTGTGAAACCATCATACCATCCTCTAGGGGCTTGTTTGAGACCATACAAAGCTTTGTACAGTTTGTAAACATGATTAAGAAAATCTGAATTTTTAAAATCTGGTGGTTGCTTAACATAAACCTCCTCATCTATGTAGCAATTAAGAAAAGCACTTTTAGCATCCATTTGATATATTTGAAACCTTTAGATGCAGCAAATGCTAACAAAATTCGCATGGCTTCTAATCTAGCAACATGAGAAAAAGTTTCAGCATATTCTAGACCTTCAACTTGTGTGAAACCTTGAGCAACCTTCCTAGATTTATTCCTAACCACGACCCCATCATCACTTTTTGTTTGTTTTTAAACACCCATTTAGTTCCTATAAACGTGTGACCAATAGGTGGAGGAGCAAGTTTCCAAACATTATTTCTTTCAAAATTTTCTAACTCTTCTTGCATGGCAATTGTCGGCGGTTGAGAACCGGTAGATCTCCCTACACTGCTAGAGTGATAGGGGAGTTGATGTTCGGTGTGGGCGCGCGGAGATTCAAGAAGGTGAATTGAAGTTTGACACAGGAGACACGGGAATTTACGTGGTTCGGGCCGCCTGAGCGTAATACCCTACTCCACAGGTGTGTTGGTGTTGTATTAGCAGTAAGAGCTTGTCACGAGTGTATGGGGTGCGTGCGTTCGTTCGTGAACGTCCCTGAGTGTATCGTCGGCCTGTCCTTTTATAGTACAAGGACAGGCCGTTACAAGTTAGCCTGGCTCGACATGTGGCCCCGGCGGTTACTAGTATTGATACACGCTTAATTGCTCTTAATAGCTCTGTAACGGGCTTTGACAGCACCGTTACTAGTGTTAAGATCGTCCGTTTAAGTGTCATTAATATGGAATTAATGGCACTTAATCGGGCCTTGAAGTCCTTGGCTCTCCTTTGAAGATCCGGAGCCGTTACAAGGTCTTCCAGAGGTTAGAAGCTGGAGGTCTGACGATTGGACACGTGGCAGCTCCGGAGCTTGCTGTAGGAAACAGGTAGCTCCGGGGCTACCAGACACATGTCAGGTCCGGAGCTTCTCTCGGTCTGGGGTTAAGTCCGGAGGTGCCGTTTCGGTACGTGGCCCGGAGCTTCCAATATTAAAAACCAATGCTACCGAACACACAAGGTTTTCCGGAGTATCTCCATGACAATTAACAAAAAACACGTGCAAATCACGAAAATTAGAGCAACGTATCTATGATACAATTGTAGGATCGAAGAACACGTGAAAAGCTACCAGAGGGGGTGAATGGTAGATTTAAAACTTTTTATACGGAAGCAACAAAAACCTCTCACCAGGAAATTAACCCAAAAAAAACCGTGTGAGCTACTATTTTTAATGTGTTAAAACATGACCAAACCACTATAGATGATATAGAATTAAGTCAAGAAGCTAATGCAACAAGAATCATGTGAAAATACCGATTAGAACTAAAGTTATAGCAAAACCCTAAGCAAAGGACAATCTGATCTAGCAGAAGAAAAACAGATCTGCTACGCCGCAAAGAAACTCATGTAGATCAAAAACCACAAAACTAATGACTGTGATTACACATAATAAAGCATTAAGTTGTGAAGAAAACACAACAGAATCACGATAATTGGATCAGTAAAACGCGAGTTATGATTGAAACACCCAAGTAACGTTAGGCTGCGCAGAAACTCACTGAGAAAAACTTGCCAAAAACAAGTTGGATGAACAAGGTACAAAAGCTTATCTAAAACTACAAACTTTATTTAACAAGCACAAGAGGAATAACCACAAGTCATGCTATCCACGAGCCCTGACCCCTTGCTTATATGACCAAACCTTAGGCCAACTCAATTTAAGCTAGGACTCCTACTCCTACTTAGATTCAATTTAAACTTTCTATGACTGCTCAAGACTCTTCCATATGCAGATAGAAGCAATCGTAAGACTTCCAAACACCTAAGGAACGTCCCACACATTCCTAAAACAACTCCACATCGTGCCCAACACGAAATCTAACCAAAACAATCTCAAAACATTCTATAAATGAACCATAGCCGACTCAGCAACAACTTGAGCGCATAATCTAGCCGGTTGGACCTTTTGGCCATATGTTCACATCCATAACTCTTCACCACGCGTTGGAACAATGTTGTCACATCCATACACACATGTGCAAACACTTTCCAAAATGTCCACAATACCTTCATATGCATTGTTCTTGATTCAAATATGTTGTGTGACCTCCCGATCAACTCAACCACAATTCTCGAACTTGGTTGTTGAGCCTCATCTTCTCCCTAAGACTAATTCAACGGATAACCATCACCACCCTTGTCTTAACCTCAATCAACACCAACACATAAACAAACAACCAATACTTCCGAGTACAAGTCCTCAACTTGACCCACATTAGTCAGAAAACCACAACACCTTATGTGAGCACCTCGCATAAGCATGTTGCTGTGAGGACCGAGCTCCACACTTTCTAGGAATCGCATTGGATGGTGCCATGCGATGCGGCACCCAACAACACACATGTAAAGGAACACATATTACATAAATCATTTGCTGAAATTTACAAAGTTGTGTAGTTTACAAATATTTTTCATAAAATAAACTACAACGGAAGATAAATTTATAACTCTCATACTCAAGTCTAATAAGAAAATTAGAAGCCGATCCCACAGATGCTCCTCACTATTTGGCCCCACAGGAATCGCTTCTTTGGGCTCTGGGGTCTCCTTGAGTTCGGTAACTATTTGATATGGAAAGAAGATGCAAAGTGATTCAATAATGATAATATAATATAGTTGAATGGAAACAAAGTTAAGTATATGAAACCATGGACACTGATTCTGGGAATTTTACAGGGGACACTAGGTAGTATGGGTGAGGTTCTGGCCAAATTTGGGCAATGTTCATGGAAGTCTCTGGTGTATAAAATTCAATGAACCCAAACTTCTCCCAGAAAATTCAGGAAAAACCTTTAGTTTCAACATGGCCAAGAGTTGGATTTCTGTTTATAGGAGGTTAATATTAATCCAAAAAAATTGGTTTCACAATCTTCTAAGTGTTCTACTGTGAGATATTAATTTTAGAAGTTTGGACAATTTTCTAAAAAAGTTTCTGGACATTTTTGATTTTTGTCAGGTACATTCAGATTGGGAACACAATTTGTCCACCTAAATCAACTCAAATGGATCTGAAATTGTTACTGGAGCTCAAGGGGATTATATGGAATAATCATGCCAAATTTGAGAATTTTTCAATGAATAGGGCATCAGGAACTAATTCCAAAGACATTTTGCTTCATGGAATTATTGAGGAAATTTCTTGGCTTTTCATTCTGATCCAAGTGCACCACTGGAAATTATAGATCTTCCTGGTTCTAACAAAATTTAGTTTGTAATTTGGGCCAAATACTCTAAGAGATATGGAATTTCCAAGTTTGGAACAAAATCTGGAATTAATATTGAATTGGAAAATTTGAATAATAAATGTGGGCCCACAGTTTAAATCCTCCACTCAGATTTAAGCCACATGGATCTGGGCCATAGTCACACCGGATCCCTATGTCGCACCCAATCCGAAACCAGGCGCCAACACACTGACGGTCGGGCCCCACCCGGCCCGTCTTCTACCTCGCGCCCAACAGCGCCGTGGTGGCGCAAGCCGGCGGCAGCACACCGCAGCTTGCCCTAGGGCAGATTGGCCTCCAAGATTCACCGCCCTACCTAAAATTCAACGGGAAACTCGACGGGATAGGTGGCGCCGGCGATAAGTGTCCGGAAAGGGGTACCCGACAGCGATCGACGGAGCTAGGATTCCGGCCATGTCGGCCGGCCTCTATGGTGCTCTATTGCGGTCGGGATTTCTTCCTAAATCTTTACCATGATACAGGGAGCAAGAATATGGCACAAGAACTCGATGGCAAGGGCAGCAACTTGAGCTCGAAGGTGAACTGAACAAAATTTTGAATGGTGGACGTGAAAACTTGGTTTTCTTAGTGTACAATCGATGGATTTCTTTAGTTTTTCTTTGAGAATGTGTGTGTGGATGTTCTGAGGATAAAGTCTCATGGCCACAATGAATTAACACGTGTAGAATCAGAATTGCAGCAAAGACCTAACAATGTTCATATGCTGAACTCGTCGGGAAAATTCGGAGTAGTGGAGCTAGGAGGCAGGGCATTTGGAGCAACTTTGCAGGCACAGACTAGATGACCTTGCACACCTTTTAGCTTCAGATATGTGGGAGAGAAGACAGCTGTAACATCAGCGCAACGGTGGACCAGAGGAGAAACGTCCACGGTGGCCGAAAAGTGACGGTGTAAAGCTTCAAAATACGGTGAATAAGAGTGAGGAAATAATCAAGCAAATGGACGAGAAGTGAGAGCAAGACGTCATGCTACTTTTTTCTTTTTATGGGGAGGTGAATTCTGGCCCGTAGCTCCAGTGGCAAGGGTTGCTAGCGAGGTGGTCGCTGGTGGGGGATAGAAACAGGGGAGAGAAATGTCTCCGTTTTGTTGCACCGGTAAGCAATCCATAGGCTTGGCCCTAGGTCCCTGCTTGGCTGCCTGCCTGCCTTCATGAGCAAGAGATCAAGCGGGCAAGCAGCTAACTGCTGTCACATGCATTCCATGCGTTGGTAAGCTGAGAAGAGGCAGAGAGACAGAGAAAAAACTGGTTCACTGGCGCGTGGGGTCCACTGCACATACAACCCTCCACTCTGTTAAAATTTAATTAAAATATGAACATGCTCAGAAAATCTTCAAAGTTGGCATCTAGACTAAACCCACTGTGCAGAATTCAAATATGAAATCTGAATTGGACAATTGACAAGTTGAAAGTGGAGTTTGAATTTAAATTTGAACTTGAATGCTCTCATTTGAATCGAGTCAAATACAAGGCAAATGTGGTTCAAATGTAAAGGTTAGGTATTTGAATCATAATAAACACAATAAAGAATTTGAATTTGGAGTTTGCCATGTTTGAGCAGGAGAATTTAATTGATTTTGAAATCCCTGATTAGAGTTTAAATATCAATACTACACATGAGCTCTATGTTCTATTGCAAAGTTTATTTTCTCTGCATGAGGTTTGAGCTGAGAGTTACAATAGGGTTTTTAGGGCCTTTACAGTTGCAAACATAGTAAAAATATTACCCACCATAATCAACAAAAACAGATCAAAAACTTAGTCTAAATGTACTAAGCAAACTTCTCATAAAGCCAAAAATCATGTTTGAAACAGTGCAAGTTAAAAACAGGGCAACTGAAGTAAAACAGTAAGATCAAACAGTCTAAAGTGCTCTATATAGTAACAGTTACTCCTTATATGGACTGAATAAGTCCGGACAGTCTGAACTGATTGAAGGTAACTGTTACTCCGAAAGATATTAAAAATTTGGCATATTAAAAAGTTCGGTCCGTTTGAACTAACTGAAAGTAACTGTTACTCCTGATACACAGTGAAAAAGTTCAGTCAGTTCAAAGTGTGATGTGCAGTTCAAATCGAAGGTAACTATTACTTCCAAATGCACAATTGAAAAAATCAGACATTTTGAACTAAGTTTCTTGGATATATGCATAACTTTGCATCTAAACCTTCATTTTTAACACAATTACCAATGTATTCAGCACTTAGGTCTCACATCATCCACTCCTATGAGGTACTCCACATGCAACATTGTCAGCTCTCCTTACACATGAACCAAATTCCTAGAAACTTTATTCTCCCCATCATCTTCAATGTTGAATGGGACAAGAGAGATGAAGCGAGTAGGGTCCACCAAGAAGTTGGCCATTGAATCGTGACCCTGGTGCACATGCAATAGGGTAAAAAATAATTATCCTACTATAATATCACAAGTGTAGCTGAAGATTGTTTGAAATTAAAACATGTCTAATACTAAGTAACTAGGGTACTCACCACTCTAGCTTCATCGCTGGAATTGTGGGAATGGGAGAGAGGGGATCTTAGCAAGTTGAGAGCAAGGAGGGTGAGAGGAAGAACTTTGCGTGGTGATGCAGAACGCGAACAACTATGCACTTCTTTTCTTGGTACCTGTCTTCGATTTTGCCATGGTAAGCGGCTCCTTTGTAGTTATGAAAGGTGAATCTGTGAGACCTATGTGTGCTGAATACATTGGCTTGTAGTGAATACATTAGCTTTGATGATAAAAGTTCTGAAAAACTGCTAAAACGCCTTTTTTGCAAGGTCTGACTTGTTTTGTCAAGGTCCAACATGTTTTTGGGTAGCTCCGGTGAGCTTTGTCTTTAGCTCTGGCATGTTTTTGATAGCTCCGGCATGTCTTTGTTAAGGTCCGATATGTTTTGCTAGGTCCGACTTATGTTGGTTAGCTCCGACATGTTTTTCTAGCTCCGTCTTTTGGGTTGACTAGTTCTGACCAGCTTTGGTAAGCTCTGGCGCTAGGTTGTACTAGCTTTGGTAAGCTCCAGCGCTAGGTTGTATTAGCTTTGGTAAGCTCCGGTGTTAGGTTGTACTAGCTTTGGTAAGCTCCGGCTCAAGCTCCGGTTAGCTTTGGCAAGGTTCGGAGCTTGATCGCAGTGGTTCTGCTTTTAACTTGCAATATTTCGAACTTGCTTTACATTGTTAGAAAGTTTGACTAGTATTCTTTTACTATGTTTTTAATGCGTTTTGATTGATATGGCTGATATCGTTTTGCTATGCTTTGCAACATGCTTATGTGAGGTGCTCACGTAAGGTGCTGTGTTTGGAACTAACTTGAGTCAAGTTGAGGACTTGTGCTCGAAAGTATTGGTTGTTTATTCATGTGCAGATGTTGCTTGAGTTAAAGACATGGCTGGTGACGGGATCTATTGAACTAGTCTTAGGAAAAAGATGAGGTTCAACAACTATGTTCGGGAAGAATTGTGGTTGAGTTGATCGGGAGGTCGCGCAGCATGTATGAATCAAGAACAATGCATATGAAGGTATCGTGGACATCGTTGGAAGATGTTTGCACGTGTGCAAGGAGTGCATGGACGTGGCTACATGGTTCCGAGACGTGATGAAGAGATGTGGACGTAAAGAATTGGTCGGAAAGGTCCAACCGACTAGGTTATAGACTCAGGCTGCGGCTGAGTCGGGATTGACTCAAATATGGAAAGTTTTGAGTTGGTTATCATATGATTTCGTGTGGGTCATGAATTTGAGTTGTTTTAGGAATGTGATATACGTTTCTAATGTGTTTGTAAGTCTTAGGATTGCTTCTATCTGCGTATAGAAGAGTCTTAAGCAGTTATGGAAAGTTTCGATTCGTGATTTGAGTAGGATTAGAGTTCTAGTTGAGATTGGGTTGGCCTAAGGGCTGGTTATATAATCAAGGGAGGCCAGAGCTCGTGGGTGCCAACATTGGGGCTGTTCCTATTGTGTTCTATTGATTAAAGATTGTAGTTTAAAGGAACTTTTGTGCCTTGTTCGTCCGACTTGTTTCTGTCAAGTCTTTCTCGTCGAGTTTCTGCACAACAATACCTTTCTTTGGTGGTTTTATCATAACTTGAGTTTTACAAATCTAATTGACATGATTCTTTTTGGGTTGTCTTCAAAACTTGGTTATCTATCATCTGTCAAAATTTCACGGTCATTGGATTTGTGGTTTTTGATCTACACGAGTTTATTTGCAGTATTACAAATCTGTTTTTTTTCTCGGGTAGGACAGATTGACCTTTGTTCGATCTTTTGATCGTAACTTGAGTTTCTCTCGAAGGATTTGAGTTATTCTTGTTGTGTCATCTTCGTGACTTGATTCTATATGATATCTATCACTTTTGTCACGGTGAAACACGTTTATATTAGTCTCACACACGATTTTTTTAATGGATCGTTTTTCTGCCGAGGGGTTTTCATTGCTTCTGCTGAAAAAGTTTTAATCTACCATTCACATCCCCCTCTGGTAGCTTTTCACGTGCTCTTCGATCCTACAATTGGTATCAGAGCCACAATGCTCTAATCTTTGTGATTTGCACGTGTTTTTGACTAATCATCATGGAGAAATACTCCGCCAAACCTTGTGTGTTTAGTGGTATTGATTTTTAGGTTTGGAAGGCACGTATGGAAGCCTTCATCCTGGCTCAAGGCTTCGCAATATGAGAGAAGGTATACAAGCCTTACGAAGTGCCGTCAAACGATCAAGTTACAGCTAAAAATCTGAGAGATGTCGACAAGAACAACAAGGCTCGGAACTTGATCATACAAGGATTAACTCAAAGCGACTTTGACCGTGTTGCACACCTCCGATCTGCATACGATGTGTGGAAAGCACTTTGTGACTACCACGAAGGATCCAACACGATCAAGGAGGTAAGGCAAGACATGTTCAATAAAGAATACATGCGCTTCGAGATGCAACCCGATCCTACTTCCCGGGATGAAAAGCAAACAAGAACGAAGCACTCCTCTGCAAAAGATACGAAGAAAAAGAAGGGTTTTACAGGACGTCAATTGGTGAGCAGTTTTATCTCCACACTTCAAGAACTTGGCTCAAGCAATGTGAACATTGGAAGTGACGAAGATGAAGATGATTTGGCAAACTTGTGCTTCATGGCGGGCAAGTCAAGATCAAATATGGAGGAGGCTGAACACAACAGCGACAATGAAGAGGTATGTCCTACTTGCAAAGAAATGTGTGATGCTATTTCTCGTGCCACTATTATAGTTAAGAAAAAGGACAAAAAGCATAGGGATAGTGCTGTTAAAATTGAATCACTAGAATATGAAATCAACCGTTTGAAAACTTTGATACCTAGTGATGATGCATGTCCCTTATGTGATTTAATGTATGAACAATTGTCCTTATTAAGAAGTGTGCACACCTCCACACTTGATACACTTGAGTTAGAAATTGAAAAGAACGGAGAGCTTTCTGCACTTAATAATAAAAACTTAAAAAATGCTAGCTGTTCTACAATTGATTTGCATTGTTCTACTTGTGATGATCTTGATAAGAAACTAGAAGATGTTATGAATGAAATTTCTATATTGAACAATGCTTTATGTTCTCATGAAGTTAAATATTGTTACAATTGCAAATTAAAAGGAAAAACTTCATGTGAAAATTGCCTTGATTTGTCCAATAAACTTGATGACATGCATAGGACATTAGATCGGTTTTGTAATGGGAATAAGAACCTAAATTTGCTACTGAATTCTTCCAGGTCTTGCAATGATAAAACTGGTTTAGGTTTTGATTCTCATGCTCATGCTAAGGCTCATCCACCTAAAATTGTAAATTCATTAGGAAGTGGTTTGATTCAAACAGTTCCTAAACAAAAAGAAGTGGTTTTCAAATCTACAAGAGTGTTGTCTCATTCGGTTTCAAATAAAAATGTTTCTTGCTCATCTAGACATGAACACAAAGTTAAATTTCATTGTACCTACTGTGGTAGAGATGGTCATGTCATATATTTTTGTTATAGACTAGCTAAACAACAGAAAAAGGAAAGAATGATTGCTAGATCTCATAACTTACATGCAAAATTTGCTGCTCATGCTATACCGAATGATAGGAACATGCAACCTGCTATAATAAGTCAAAAACATGCAAAGTTTGCTCCCAAACCTACTATTTTTCGTGCTACACATGTAACACCTCATAAGTTAGTAGTTGAGTACAAAAATCCTCGAACCTTGGCTCAGAAACCTGCTATTTTGTCTCAGCTTTCGCGTGTTATTCCTGTTGGACGTCGTGTGACTCAGTACTGAATTCCTAAATGCCTTTTGACAAATCCTAGTATTGTGCTTCTATGTAGGTTACACGCTTGAGGAAGGAGAACATTTGGATTGTGGATTCAGGTTGCTCACGCCGCATGACCGGTAACAAAGAATGGTTCTCCTCCCTCTCTTATGTGTCACGTGTAGAGAATGTTACTTTTGCTGATAATTTTTCAACTCCTATAATTGCTAAGGGTTTGGTTAGAGTAAATAATCACTACACTTTGAAGGATGTGGCACTTGTTAAAAATTTGAAATACAACTTGCTTTCTGTTTCGCAACTGCTAGATGAAAATCTGGAAATTATTTTCACTAAGAATTGCTGCAAAGTTGTAAATTCAAATAGTGAGCTTATTTTTAACATGTCTTGGTTTGGAAGAGTTTTTAAAGCTGATTTTGATATGTCTTCCTCTAAGCATAGGTGTCTAGTTGCTAATGATTCAAAGGACTTATATTTTTGGCATCGTAGACTTGGTCACGTAGGCTTTGATCATCTAATGCGTGCTAGTACTCTTGATCGCATACGTGGGCTGCCAGTACTCTTGATCGCATACGTGGGATGCCTAAGCTTAAAGGGGACAAAAAAATTGTGTGCTCTTCTTGTATACATGCTAACATGGTTGCAGGTTCACATACTCCTCTCACAATGATCATGACAACTGAACCGGGTCAACTTTTGCACCTTGACACCGTAGGACCTTCACACATTCAATCCTTCAGAGGTAAATGGTATATTCTTATGATTGTTGATGATAATTCTAGATACTCTTGGGTTTACTTTATGGTATCTAAGAATGAAGCTTTTAGTCACTTCAGAGCCTTATTTCTTAGATTATCAATTGATCACCCAGGATCTTTAAAAGCAATTAGAAGTGATAACGGAACCGAATTTAAAAATCAATATTTTGATCACTTTTGTGCTGGAAATGGAATAGATCATCAATTTTCTTCACCATATGTACCTCAACAAAACGGTGTTGTCTAAAGAAAGAACAGAACCTTAGTTGAGATGGCTAGGACTATGCTTGATGAATATCAAACTCTTAGAAAATTTTGGGCTGATGCAATTGCAACCGCTTGTTATGTCTCAAATCGTGTTTTCTTGCGTGCTAAACTAGGTAAAACACCATATGAGCTCAGGTTTGGACATAGGCCTAGTTTCACACACTTTGAGGTCTTTTTTGCAAATGCTTTGTTAAGAAACATGGTAATTTTGATAAATTTGAAGCTAGATCTGTTGATGACATGTTTCTTGGTTACCCATCTCATACTAGAGGCTACCGTGTGCTTTTACTCGATACTAACAAAATTGTTGAGTCTTGTGAGGTGTATTTTGATGAAGCTAGCCCAGGTACTAGCTCAAATATTGCAGGTCTAGATCCATATCCGCAGGGGGAGGGTATTTTGTTGAAGATGAGGAAAAAGAGGTGTTGCTGCCCGAAAATTCAGCAGCTAATGACATTGTTCCAGCTCCTGATTTTGATTCACAACCAGCACCGACGACTACCATTGCTGGTCCAGATCCTCCTCAAGTAACAAGCTCATCGATTTGTGATGAACGTGAAGAAGAAGAAGCTTGTGAAGTGTCCTCCCCTCCGGGTTCTCAAAAGTCATCCTCCACAACAAATTATTGAAAGCTTGCATGAACGAGTCACACGATCCAGGTTTTGCGATCCAAACTCTCATGCTCATTCTGCTTTTGTTGCTTCTTTTGAACCCAAAGATATATCACACGCACTCACTAATGAATCTTGGATTATTGCCATGCAAGAAGAGTTACAAAATTTTGAAAGAAATAATATTTGGAAACTTGTACCTCCACCTCAAGGTCACACTTTAATTGGAACTAAATGGGTGTTTAAAAATAAACAAAGTGAGGACGGGGTTGTGGTAAGGAATAAGGCTAGGTTGGTTGCTCAAGGTTTTACTCAAGTTGAAGGTCTAGATTTTGATGAAACTTTTGCTCCTGTTGCTAGATTAGAAGCCATAAGAATTTTTTTAGCTTTTGCTGCATCTAAATGTTTTAAGGTTTATCAAATGGATGTTAAAAGTGATTTTCTTAATGGATACATAGATGAGGAGGTTTATGTCAAACAACCACCGGGTTTTGAAAATTCAGATTTTCCTAATCATGTTTACAAACTGTCCAAAGCCTTTTACGGTCTCAAACAAGCCCCTAGAGCATGGTATGATAGGTTAAAAACATTCTTACTTGAAAAGGGGTTTACCATGGGCAAGGTTGATAAAACTCTTTTTGTGCTTAAGCATGGCAATGACTCATTATTCGTTCAAGTGTATGTGGATGATATTATCTTTGGTTGTGCTTCTCATGATCTTGTGTCCAAGTTTTCAGCTATGATGAGTTTAGAATTTGAGATGAGTATGATGGGAGAACTCACGTACTTTTTTGGGGCTGCAAATCAAGCAAACCAAGGAGGGTACCTTTGTGCATCAAACGAAGTATACAAAAGACCTCCTAAGGCGCTTCAACATGGACAAAAGAAAGCCTCTTTGGACACCATTGGGAACAACAACAACACTTGAACTTCATGAAGATGGTGAACCCGTGGATCAAAAAGAATATAGAAGCATGATCGGATCACTTTTGTACCTCACGGCATCAAGACCGGACATACAATTTAGCGTATGTCTTTGTGCACGGTTTCAAGCCTCCCCACATGCTTCACATTGTAAGACTGTCAAAAGGATTCTCAGGTACTTACATGGAACTCAAGAATTTGGCATTTTTCTTCCTTCTTCCTGAACCATTACTTTGAAAGCTTTTTCAGATGCTGATTTTGGGGGTTGTAGGATTGATAGGAAAAGTACTTCCGGTGCTTGTCATTTTCTTGGTAATTCACTTGTTGCTTGGTCCTCTAGAAAACAAAACTCAGTTGCACAATCGACAGCTGAATCTGAATATGTAGCTGCTGCTAGTGCTTGCTCACAAATTCTTTGAATTGTTCAAACACTTAAGAACTATGGGGTTGATCTACATAGTGTTCCACTGTTTTGTGATAACACTAGTGCCATTTGCATTGCTAAAAACCCCGTGCAACATTCTAGAACTAAGCGCATTGACATTAGGTATCATTTTCTCTGTGATAATGTTGAAAAAGGAAACATTGTGCTTCACCATGTAGATACCGAACAACAATTAGCTGACATTTTTACAAAACCTTTGGATTTCACTCGTTTTTGTTTCATTCGTAGTGAAATTGGGGTTATGCATCCTCATGGCTTACATTGAGGGGGAGTTTTCAAACTTGAGAAGTCTACGTGTGAATCTGAAATAAAATTATATGAGCATAGTATTTCATACATATATGACTTTGTGATTCCTTTTACATGCTGAAAGTTCTTACTACATTACTCGTGTTATACATTTTGCAGTTTTTGCCATGTCTAGTAATTGGAATAATTACTTACACTAAATCTGGTCATGGTCAAACTTTCTTACTGTTCTGAACTTGTTGTATGCTCACAAGTGCTTTTAATAATGAAAAATTAATCAATCAACTATTCACATGTTGAGCTTTTATGATCAAATAAAAATGAGAAAAGATCAAGAAAATATGCATGCATCGCACTTCTTCTTTTGAGATGGCTTATCATTGCACTTAGATATGAACTTAGAAGAAGTTGTGTATTACTAAAACTATGTCTTTAAGCTTCTGATTGTCAAATGACATAGGCTTGGCTTGGTTGGTTAGAATAAGGCAGATACGCATATAATCTCTTGCAAATATCATATGATCTAAATTTGTGCTTTGAAAAATAATAGAACGCAGCAACAAGTGTCATGCTTTCAGGTATTGAAATAGTTAAGTTTGTGAGATCATGACTTGCTTAAATTGAAAATTACATTTGATCTCTAGCATGGCTTACACTACTTTATGTATCTCATTGTTATGATAGTGTAAGTTACTTGATAGTATGACTTGGATGAGCTTTGTTTTATATGTATATTTTATAATATGCTCATAACAATTAAAATTTCTCTTTTGAACCTTGTTGAATACATTGTCAAAGGGGGAGAGATAATAGACAAAGATAATAGACAATATGTGAATTTTTAAAGATAAGTATGCAAGGGGGAGAATTTGATTACACATTGCACATATTCAAAAATTGTTTTGGCACAATTCTTCTCAGGGGGAGAATTTGTCTTTCTTCTCATTTTATTTCTGTTTTACAAAGGGGGGGAAATTGTTCTCAAAACTTTTAATGTGAATCAGCCAATATTCGGATCTTAAGTGGTGTTGCCAATGCATTCATCAAGAGTGAGATTGTGAGACCTATGTGTGCTGAATACATTGGCTTTGATGATAAAAGTTCTGAAAAACTGCTAAAATACCTTTTTTGCAAGGTCCGGCTTGTTTTGTGAAGGTCCAACATGTTTTTGGGTAGCTCCGATGAGCTTTGTCTTTAGCTCTGGCATGTTTTTGATAGCTCCGGCATGTCTTTGTTAAGGTCCGATATATTTTGCTAGGTACGACTTATGTTGGTTAGCTCTGACATGTTTTTCTAGCTCCGACTTTTGGGTTGACTAGTTCCGACCAGCTTTGGTAAGCTTCAGCGTTAGGTTGTACTAGCTTTGGTAAGCTATGGCGCTAGGTTGTACTAGCTTTGGTAAGCTTCAGTGTTAGGTTGTACTACCTTTGGTAAGCTCCAGCTCAAGCTCCATTTAGCTTTGGCAAGGTTCAGAGCTTGATTGCAGCGGTTCTGGTTTTAACTTGCAATGTTTCGAACTTGCTTCACATTGTTGGAAAGTTTGCTTAGTATTCTTTTACTAAGTTTTTGGTGCATTTTAGTTGATATGGATGATATCGCTTTGCTATGCTTTGCAACATGCTTATGTGAGGTGCTCATGTAAGGTGTTATGTTCGGAACTAACTTGAGTCAAGTTGAGAATTTGTGCTCGAAAGTATTGGTTGTTTATTCATGTGCAGATGTTGCTTGAGTTCAAGACATGGCTGGTGAAAGGATCCATTGAACTAGTCTTAGGGAAAAGATGAGGTTCAACAACCAAGTTCGAGAGGAATTGTGGTTGAGTTGATCGGGAGGTCGCGCGACATGTATGAATCAAGAATAATGCATATGAAGGTATCGTGGATGTTGTTGGAAGATGTTTGGACGTGTGAAAAGAGTGCATGGACATGGCTACATGGTTCCAAGATGTGATGAAGAGATGTGGACATAAAGAATTGGTCGGAAAGGTCCAACTGACTAGGTTATGGACTCAGGCTACGGCAGAGTCGGGATTGACTAAAATATGGAAAGTTTTGAGTTGGTTATGATAGGATTTCATGTGGGTCACGAATTTGAGTTGTTTTAGGAATGTGGGATACATTCTTAATATGTTTGGAAGTCTGAGGATTGCTTCTATCTGCGTATAGAAGAGTCTTAAGCAGTTATGGAAAGTTTCGATTCGTGATCTGAGTAGGATTAGAGTCCTAGTTGCGATTGGGTTGGCCTAAGGGCTGGTTATATAAGCAAGGGAGGCCAGAGCTCGTGGGTGACGACTTTGGGGCTGTTACTCTTGTGTTATATTGAATAAAGATCATAGTTTAAAGGAATTTTTGTGCCTTGTTCGTCCAACTTGTTTCTGTCAAGTCTTTCTCGTCGAGTTTCTGCACAGCAATACCTTTTTTTGGTGGTTTTATCATATCTCGAGTTTTACAAATCTAATTGACGTGATTCTTTTTGGGTTGTCTTCAAAACATGGTTATCTATCATCTGTCAAAATTTCACGGTCATTGGATTTGTGGTTTTTGATATACACGAGTTTATATGCAGCATTACAAATCTGTTTTTTTCTCAGGTAGGACAGATTGACCTTTGTTCGATCTTTTGATCGTAACTTGAGTTTCTCTCAACGGATTTGAGTGATTCTTGTTGTGTCATCTTTGTGACTTGATTATCTATGATATCTATCACTTTTTTCACGGTTAAACACATTTAGATTAGTCTCACACATGATTTCTTTAATGGATCGTTTTTCCGCCAAGGGGTTTTTATTGCTTCCGCTGAAAAAGTTTTAATCTACCATCCACCCCCCTCTGGTAGCTTTTCACGTGCTCTTCGATCCTATGGACACCTGCAAAAGTTGAAGCGGCGTCCTTGCACTATTTCTTCTTGAGAACCGAACTGCCCCTGCCTCTTCCAGACTCTTAATAAGATAGAATTCAAGACCTTATGAACCCATATAAGATTAAGAGTAAAATACGCTGGTGGTACACAAACTTGTGAGGGCGTGTCTGTCGGTACTCCCTGATACTGCACTTAAAACCAAGGAGTTTCTATGTACGACTTGAAGACTTCCGAAGGCAACACGTCTGACAGCACTAGGCCCGCATCCCTCATTTGGGTAGCTCCGGTACTACCACGGGTCCTGCGGGACCGGACCTACCTCCCTTCACAGGGAAGCTTCAAACCCACCACATGTCTAGAAACCCCGGACATAACACCTAGTAAAGGGAAGCTCCAGTGCCACCACGCTTCAAGTGGCTCTGGACCTACCTCCCCGCAAAGGGAAGCTCCAGAGCTGGCACGTGTTGTACCTCCGGACCTAAGCCAACAACGACTACAGGATCCCCAATGGCACGGGCATTCAAGAGGCTATTAAATAGCTGTTACAAGACCTAATTAACGTGTCATTAATTCAGCATTAATGACACACGATCAGAGGACTATCAAGACTTGTAACACCATTATTAAGGCGCGTTATCGCACTATTAATCACAATTTATACATGTAGATCGTGTATAGGTGATTAATTACAGCCAGGGCCACATCTCGGGCCAGGCAATCCCTGTATGGCCGGCCCTTGGCATATAAAAGGGTTGCGCCGCACAGTAGAGAAGGCAAGCAAGCTCACACGCATAATACACACACCTACTCATCAACAACCACCCCATGGAGTAGGGTATTACGCTCAGGCGGCCCGAACCACGTAAAAATCCTCTGTGTCACCATCTCGCTCATAATCTTATGCGCGCCCCAACCGAATATGAACCTTCGTGGACTACACTTTAGTAGTACTGGGGGAAGTGTCTTAGTCTACACTTCGACATTTGGTGTGCCAGGTAGGGGGCGCTCTAGATTTTGAGATGGTGAATTCCGCCGCAACATCGTCCAACGGCCATGCTGAGCAGCCTGCTGGAGGAAATCCCTCCAACGTGCAGCATCTAACCAACGCTATTGTCCCGACGGGAGTTGTTCCACCACCACCTCCACCATCGCAGCAAGATGGTATGTTTGCATCGGTCACTGCATCGACGAACAACCCTGAGAACATGCTGAATGCAATGTAGACTCTTCTCCAACGTCCTCCAGCGCCCGGAGCTCCTTAGGGCGAGATGGAGCAATGGTGCACTAATGTGGGTCATTTGGTTGCAGCTGCAGACAGTGCCCTCAGTAACCAAGGTCCGCCCTCTGCTAGGTAGGCACCTTAAAAAAAGAGGACATTGTCGGGTAGACTTGGTCCTCAAGTGTCACAACACAGGAGGTGTGCGCCCTCCCAACAAGTGACGTCACTGTCCTCCGAGGTACGCCACACTCATACGACATTGAGGCTCTCAATGCATGATCTTAGGTCGGAGCTCGACCACCAGTACATGAGGCAAGATGGCCATGTCCTCATGGAGCGCGCCCACGAGAGGCGGGAAGCTCGGGAAAACTCTTCTCCTTTGGGAGTGGGGGGTGGCTGTTCAGCCTTTGCCATGCATCTTCACATGGCTAATTGGACACCCAAAATTCGGCCTCATCTTACAGAGAAATACGATGGGACAATCAACCCCGTTGAATTTATTCAAATCTACTCCACCGCCATCCTCGCGGCTGGAGGCAATGAGGCCGTGATGGCTAACTATTTCCCTGTGGCTCTAACTGGGATAGCAAGGTCCTAGTTCATGAGTCTTCCTCCTAACTCCATATACAATGTGGGGGAACTTTTTCGTTAGTTCACCGCCAACTTCGAGAGCTCCTACACCCAACCTGACACAGAACTGGATCTGTTCGCTGTACAACAGAAGGCGGAAGAATCGTTGTGATCATTGATCCAGCGATTTTCTCAGGTATAGAACACTATGACCTATATCTCCAGTGCTTCTATCGTTGTCGCATTTCGATAGGGAGTTAGAGATAAGAAGATGTTGGAGAAGCTGACAACTAAAGATGTCAGCAGCATCACTGAGCTCTTCAGTCTAGCCGACAAATGTGCTAGAGTTGCGGAGGGCTGGGAGATGCACTCCAAACCAACTCCATAGGCTGGTAAGTCCTCCTCCAAGGCTGAAGTTGTTGCCTCCAGCAGTGGAAAAAAGAAGAAGAAGCCCAACAACAAGAAAAAGCCGTTGGCCAACACACCTACTGCTGCTGTTGTTGCAGCTGCAGCTCCTGGTGACTGAGGGCCACGCCCCAAAAAATGACCCTGACCGTCGACTGAGGAAGGTGACAGAGAGAAGATGTGGTGTCCGATCCACAAGACGAACACCCACAACCTCAAAGACTATCGCGAGGTGCAGCGACTCATTGAAAGCAACAATGAGTGCCAAGAAAAAGCCCCTTTTCGCCAACGAGAAGGGAAACAGAAGGTCGACGAAGCTCCGACTGATCAGGAGCTAGGTTTCTAGGACTCCAAGAAGG
This sequence comes from Tuctoria greenei, assembly GCA_036927565.1. Classification (NCBI taxonomy): domain Eukaryota; kingdom Viridiplantae; phylum Streptophyta; class Magnoliopsida; order Poales; family Poaceae; genus Tuctoria; species Tuctoria greenei. Next base: position 93,468,183 of record JAYESD010000009.1, on the reverse strand, counting down.
TCCTAAAGGCCGTCTACAATAACGTCAATGATGATTCTGACATCTTCGAAAACGAACGTCAGAAGACTCTCCATATGATATATGGAGGGTCCTGGGATATTACCTCCCGGCGTATCCTCAAGATGATGCGTCGTGAGATGGCTGCCATAACTCCCACCGCTAAGGCAGAACCTCATTGGAAGTGGATGGACACTACCATCACTTTTGATGCTTCAGATTGCTCAAAGAGTATTACTAGAGCTAGTCAGTTACTCTTGATGGTTTCTCCTACCATCAACAACATCCAGCTCTACCATGTCTTAGTGGATGGAGGTGCGGCGCTCAACCTTCTCAGCTATATGCAGTGTTCATGAAGCTCCAGCTCAGCCTTTCGGACCATCGTCCCCCACGTCCCTTCTCCGGAGTAGGTCTAGGAGCTATCACTCCTATTGGATCAATTATACTGCCAATGACCTTTGGGACTCGGGACAACTATAGGTTCGAGATGTTGGTCTTCGACGTAGCGCACATCAACCTTCCCTTCAACGCCATCCTAGGAAGGCCTACCCTATATAGGTTCATAGTCGTAGCTCACTATGGCTACCTGGTGTTGAAGATGCCGACTCCTTCAGGCGTCCTCCGGTTTCACGGGAATCGCACTGTGGGAGTCACCGCGCTGAAAGAACTCCACGCGCTTGCAACATCGCAGGAGGAAGGATCCGACAAGGAGCAAGTTGCTCAACCTCTGAGCTCTCGTCAATGAGGCTCAACCTCTGCACCACGCGTGCAACCAAGATTCCCGTCAAAGTCATCTGAATTGGTTCTGATGCTGCTGAGACCACCCATATATAGGGAGGGTTGGACAACAAATAGGAACTCGCGCTCATCACTTTCCTTCAGGCGAATGTCGACATATTTGCATGGCAACCACACAGATGTCTGGGATTCATATGGAGGTGATTGTGCATAATCTAAAGATATATCCCGATGCACAGCCAAACATCAGAAGCCCAGGAAGCAATCAGTCGAGCGGTAGAACTTCATCAGACAAGAAATCAAGAAGTTGCTCGAAGCTGGTTTCATCCGGGAGGTTCATCATCCCCGGTGGCTGGTAAACCCAGTCTTTGTACAAAGGCCAGCGAGAAGCTTCGGATGTGCATCGACTACACCACCTTAAATAAGGAATGTCCAAAAGACCCATTTCCACTACCTAGAATAAACCTGATAGTGGATTCCATCTCCGGGTGTGAACTATTGTGTTTCCTAGATGCATATTCTGGAGATCATCAGATTCAAATGTCTAGGTAAGATGAAGAGCATACTATCTTCATCACAGTAGATGGGTTGTATTGTTATACTGCTATGCCTTTCGGTCTAAAAAATGCTGCTTTAACTTTTGTGCGAGCCATGCACAAAACATTTGGAGAGCTCATTAGGGACTTGGTGGAGGTCTGCGTCGATGACATCGTCGTGAAGGTGAAGAACAAGGAATCACTCCTTGACAACCTGCAAGCCGTCTTCGACAAGCTGCGTATAACGCACACCAAGCTAAACCCAGACAAATGTGTCTTTGGGGTTAGCTCCTAGAAGCTCATTGGGTTATTAGTGACTCACCGAGGAATTGAGGCAAATTTGATGAAGATCAAGGCTATTGAAGAGATGTGGCCCCCAGCCCGCGTCAAAGATGTCCAGAAGCTAACAGGATGTCTAGCTACGCTCAGCCGGTTCATCTCAAGACGGGCAGAGCGGGCACTTTCTAAAAGCATCTAGGCCCCCATGAGGTATGGTTTCGGTGATTAATGACAACCATTGGATTTTACTAATGAATTTGTGAATGCAAGGTCCCCATAATCACTCAATCAAATGAAATAAATATGTTATTGGAGACCCATATACAATCAATGTATGAGATCAAATCAATTATGTGAAAACAAGAAGTGAAAGCTCTTATGTCAAAGTCACTCAACCAAAATTGATGACACGTAATGCTTGACAATCATGAGAAATAGATTTTCAACAAAGTCTAAGAGGTCAATCGAGCAAGACACAAAAGAATCACTTAGAAATAACTCGAAGCAAACAAAATCAACTCACCAAATCAACCGATGATACCCCAGAACAACACATCGGTTGAGTTGGTTCAGCTAAAGAAGAAGACCTCAGAACAAAGTACTCACCGGATCATCCGATGTGAATGGCTCAGCAACATCGGTCCATCAGTACAGTTTGCAAGATCATTGGACCAAGTGTAGCACCGGATCATCCGATGTACAGAGAAGCACACATCGGTGGATTACTCCAGTAAGCATCAAGTTTGAGTCAATTCTGGAGAAAGAGCCACCGGATCATCCGATGAGAAGACAGGATCAACATCGGTCTAACAACGGTCATATCTGACACAATGACGTCAGCTAAAGTAACTTGACCGATGATAACTAAAGGGGAGACATCGGATCATCCGGTGTTCACAGTAAAGTTCTGTCAGCCTAATTTTCCAACGGCTATTTCGGGAAGGCTGGCTATAAATACCCCCTAATCCTGTCATTTCGTAAAGTCTTGATCACTAGACACTATCAACACATCCACAAGCATTCAAGACCAAGAGCAATCATCTCCACATCATTTCGATCACCTTTACACCAAGAGTTAGGCTAGAACTAGCTAGAGAGAGAGCTTGTGTGCCTCCATTCTGGGTGAGTGGACTCTCTAGGATAGTGAGAGATCCTCAAGGGAGTGCCCTTGGTGTTTGTAATTGTGAGGAGACTTCCAGAGCTTGCCAATGCATTTGTGGAAGCCCGGAAGGTCGAAGTTGTACAAGGCTTGAGCTCCACCTTGCCAAGGGAGGCGAACGGAGAGGAATAGTGAAGATCCCTCGTCTCGGTGACTTGGGTGTGGCAAAACCCTTTGGTGGGTGCCATAACGTGGATGTAGGAAGATCTTGACGATCTTGCCGAACCAAGGGATAAATCCTCGTGTCTCCTCGGGAGTTTGCATCCTTCCCCTTTCCCTTACTTTTATGCATTTTATATTCTGTGAAGTTTCTATCTACTAGAATGCATAGATAGTTTGCGTAGGGAATTGGGCTTTAGAAATTAATTTTTCATTGCTTAGAATTTTTCGAAAGAAGCCCAATTCACCCCCCTCTTGGGCATTCGGTCCTTACAATCGGTATCAGAGCAAGGTTGCTCATAGGATCATTCTAGCTTCACCGCTAGAAAGCTAAAAATGGCCAAGGTTGGGGGTTCGGTTCCTATCTTCGAGGGAAAGAACTTTGCCTATTGGAAAGCATGCATGCGCGCTTATCTAGAGGCTATTGCGCCCGAAGTATGGGAAGCGACCCACGCGGGGTTTGGAGAACACGATTATGTTGGTAATCAAATTAAATGGGATGCTAAAGCTAGGAATGCAATCTATGAATGTATTAGTCAAGATGTGTTTTCTAGGATTGCTAGCAAGAAAAAAGCCTGTGAAATTTGGGCGTGCCTAATAGAGATTCATGAGGGTTCTTCTAGAGTCAAGGAACTTAAATATCACATGATTAAAGCAAAATATGATGAATTTAAGATGCTACCCCATGAAAATGTCAATGAGATGTTCTCTTGCTTAAATGTGCTTATTGAAGAAATAAATGCTCTTGACATTGCTTCTCTTGGCAAGGGACTCATCAACCGCAAGATCCTCATGCTCCTTCCCAAGCCAAAGTACAACATCATCAACTCCATGCTCCAAAAAGAGTCGCTTGACCACATTGAAGTTTCAGAGCTAATTGGAGAAATACACGCTCATGAGATGAGTGTGCTTGGGATGATGGAGCAATCATCTTCAAAGACAATTGCTCTAAAGGCCTCCACCAAGAAAACAAGCTTCAAGAAGAAGAAGGTGGTTGAGCCTAGCTCAAGTGAAGAAGAACAAGCCTCAAGTGAAGATGATGATGATGAGCTTGCGTTGATGATGAGAAAGTTCTCACGCTTGAACTCAAAGATCACTAAGAAGGGATACACATTTGATCCCAAGAAGAGAGCATTCCTACCAAGGAGAGATGATCACAAGACATGCTACAATTGTGGTGATCAAGGCCACATCTCCTATGATTGTCCAAGACCGGACAAATGAAGAGAGAACCACAAGAGCAAGCATCACAAGCTTGAAGGAAGTGATGATGATGAAGAAGAAGCCAAACCAAAGCCAAGATCCTTAGGGAAGAAGAAACATGACAAGGGCAAGAAGGCAAGGCTCTTCCCAAAGAAGAGAAATGGCCCACAAAAGGTGTTCATGTGTGAGGCAAATGAATGGGTCAACGACGAAGAAAGAAGTGATGAAGAGAGTGAAGAGGAGGAAGAAAGCTTGGCCGGCCTCGCCATCGCCAACGATGATGATGCACCTCTTCATCCAACGCACATGTGCCTCATGGCGAAAGGTAACACCAAGGTATGTGACGACTCTAGCGATGATGAGCTTTCCCCCGATGATTTAACTTCTTTGATAAATGAATATCATGCTATCATTAATAGGGAAAAGAGTAAAGTTAAAGTGCTTGAAGAAACTCGTGCTAGACTTGAGAGTGCTAACCTTGATTTGCTTGACAAGTATGAAAGCATACTCAAAGAGCATGACATGCTCAAATCCCATGTCAAGCAAATTGAGGAATAAAATGCTAAAATCAAGATAGATAATCATGAACTTAACTTAGCACACCAAACACTCTTGGAAGAGCACAACAAGTTAATACAAGAACATCAAACACTTAACCTTGCTCATGACATGCTTGATCAAGAGTTGAAAAATATGAAGAAGCAAACTCTTAATGATAACATATCCATTACTTCTCATGCCACTAATGCTTTGCACAAGTCTTTGCCTTTGAAAGCTAATGCTAGGGAGAAGGACTTGTTGGAAGAAATTGAGAGTCTCCGCACTAGTGTGGCTAGACTTTCAAAAGGGGAGGTCAAACACAAGGAAATCCTCTTCCAACAAGCAAAGGCCTTCAACAAAAGAGGACTTGGATCCTTCCCGGTGCCCAACAAAGGAAAGGTGCCCTCATCGGAGATAAAAACAAGCTTCATCAAAGAAGTTGGTTCTTATTGCCAACATTGTGAGGTCACCGGTCACCACACAAGGGAGTGTCCTCTTCCTAACCGACCCTCTCCCAAGCTTCCTACTAATTACAAATCTACTTTCAATGATCGTTATTATCTCTTAAGTAAAGTAGATGGCAAGGTGAAGGCTAGGTACATTGGCAAGGACATGAAAGGCATGAAGGGGAAGCTCCCCAAGCAACTTTGGGTCCCAAAGACACTTGTATCACACATACAAGGACCTAAGTTGGCTTGGGTGCCTAAAGTCAAAAATTGAATTCATGTGTGTAGGTGAACTACAAAGCCGGAGGAAAGCATTGGGTACTCGATAGCGGGTGCACCCAACATATGACCGTCAATGATGGTATGTTCACCACCATAGAAAACCCCGGCAATCATGAACAAGTCACCTTTGGTGATAACTCTAAGGGCAAGGTAATAGGCTTAGGTAAAATTGCTATTTCAAATGACTTGTCTATTTCTAATGTCTTGTACGTTAAGTCACTTAGTTTTAATTTACTTTCTATTGCACAACTATGTGATCTTGGACTAACGTGCACATTTAGCAAAAATGATGTTGTTGTGAGTAGTGAAACAAGCCAAGACATAGTCTTCAAAGGATTTCGGCATGGACATCTCTACCTAGTGGACTTCGCCAACAAGAATGCTAGCTTGACCACTTGTCTTTTCACTAAGACAAGCTTGGGTTGGCTATGGCACCGACGCATAGCGCACATTGGAATGAGCAAACTCAAGAAGTCATTCAAGCTTGGGATGGTGACCGGCGTGAAGGATGTCACATTTGAGAAGAACAAGCTTTGTAGCGTTTGTCAAGCCGGGAAGCAAGTTGCTTCACACCACCCAATAAAGACAATGGTGTCAACCTCCAAGCCACTTGAGCTACTCCACATGGACCTCTTCGGACCGTCCACATATCAAAGCCTTGGTGGTAACCTCTATTGTCTCGTTATTGTTGATGACTATTCTCGCTATGCTTGGACTTTATTTCTAGGTGACAAGAGTGAAACTCCGGAAGTGTTCAAGACCTTCGCCAACCGTGCTCAAAGGGAATTTCAACTTCCCATCATCAAGGTCCGGAGTGATAACGGCACCGAATTCAAGAACTACAACATTTGGGAGTGGTGTGACCGCGAAGGCGTGAAACATGAGTTTTCGGCCACATACACTCCTCAACAAAACGGTGTCGTTGAAAGGAAGAACAAGACACTCATCACTCTTGCAAGAGCAATGCTTGATGACTACGGCACGTCAGAGAAGTTTTGGGCCGAAGCGATCAACACGGCGTGCCATGCCGCAAATAGGGTCTACCTACATCGCCTACTTCAAAAGACCCCGTATGAGCTTCTCATTGGGAGAAAGCCCAACATATCCTACTTTCGAGTCTTTGGATGCAAGTGCTACATCTACCGCAAGAAAAGGCTCGGTAAGTTTGAAAGAAGATGTGATGTTGGTATATTTATTGGTTATGCATCAAACTCAAAAGCATATCGAGTATTCAACCAAACCTCCGGTTTAGTTGAAGAAAGTTGTGATGTTGAGTTTGATGAATCTAATGGCTCCCAAGAGGAGAGTTTTGGTCATGATGAAATAGATGATGAGCCTCTACGAGAAGCCATGAAGAACATGACCATTGGAGACATCAAGTCCGAAGTTGAGGAGATCCATGATCAAGGGGGAGCCTCAAGTTCCAACAACAACACCTCTATGGCGCCTCAAGTTGACGAAGAAGAGAAGGATGATCCATTGCCAACTCAAGACTCACAAGCACAACAACATCAAGAGGAAGAAGAAGTCCATGATCAAGTCCAACCACAAGAGGAACAACACGCATCACCTTCGCCAAGTGCTTCACAACCACTTATGAGGCATGGACGCATCTCCAAGGCGCATCCAACGGACCAAATCATTGGAAGTCCGTCAAGGGGTGGAAGCACACGTTCTTGCCACTTTGCTTCATTTTGTGAGCACTACTCGTTTGTTTCGTGTGTAGAACCCACTCACATTGAGGAAGCACTCCAAGACCCAAATTGGGTGATGGCCATACAAGAAGAACTCAACAACTTCATCCGCAATGAAGTTTGGGTGTTGGAGGAGCGACCCAAGGACAAGAACGTCATCAGAACAAAGTGGGTGTACTGCAACAAACAAGACAAGAATGGCGTTGTGGTCCGCAACAAGGCAAGACTTGTGGCCAAAGGGTTCTCGCAAGTTGAAGGACTAGACTTTGGGGAGACATTTGCCCCGGTCGCCCGGCTAGAAGACATCCGTATACTTCTTGCCTTTGCATCACATCATAGTATTATACTTTATCAAATGGATGTGAAAAGTGCCTTTCTTAATGGTTACATTAACGAGCTTGTTTATGTTGAACAACCTCCTGGGTTTGAAGATCCGAGGAATCCTAATCATGTGTATAGGTTGCACAAGGCACTCTACGGGCTCAAGCAAGCACCTAGGGCGTGGTACGAACGACTACGGGATTTCCTCATCATGCAAGGATTCAAGATCGGGAGGGTGGACACTACACTCTACACCAAGGACATCAACGGAGATTTGTTCATTTGTCAAATTTATGTTGATGACATTATTTTTGGTTCAACTAACGAAGCTCTTAGCCATGAGTTTGGCAAAATGATGTCTAGGGAATTCGAGATGTCAATGATTGGAGAGTTCAACTTCTTCCTTGGATTTCAATTCAAGCAACTTCAAGAGGGGACCTTCGTCTATCAAGAGAAGTTCACCAAGGACCTCTTGAAGAAATTTGAGATGGGAGATTGTAGCTCAAGAAGCACTCCAATGGCAACCAATTGTCATCTCGACGCGGATAAGGACGGTAAACCTATTGATCAATCTAACTACCGTTCTATGATTGGTTCATTGCTTTACCTTACCGCATCTAGGCCCGATATCATGTTTATTGTATGCTTGTGTGCTCGCTTTCAAGCGGCACCTAAAGAATCGCATAGGAAGGCGGTCTTTAGGATACTGAGGTATCTTAAGCATACCCCTAGTGTGGGCTTGTGGTACCCTAAAGGTGCAAAATTCCATCTTGTGGGATACTCGGATTCGGACTTTGCCGAATGCCGCGTGGATCGCAAGAGTACCTCCGGTGGGTGCCACTTGCTTGGGCGTTCCCTAGTATCTTGGTCAAGCAAGAAGCAAAATTCCGTCGCCTTGTCCACGATGGAAGCGGAATATATAGCGGCCGGTGCATGTTGTGCCCAAATTTTTTATATGAAACAAACCCTTTTGGACTTTTGTATTAAACTTGGTTGTGTGCCTCTCCTTTGTGACAATGAAAGTGCGGTTAAGATAGCTAAAAACCCCGTTCAACACTCCCGCACTAAGCACATTGATATTCGCCATCATTTCCTAAGGGACCATGAAGCTAAGGGAGACATCTCTTTGAGAGGTGTTAGGTCCGAAGAACAATTGGCGGATATCTTCACTAAACCACTTGATGGGAAAACTTTTTCTAGGCTAAGAAGTGAGTTAAATGTTCTAGATGCAACGAACATCATGTAAGAATGCACTTCATATAGGTCTTGCCTAACTCTCAAAGGATAGGGGTGAGCAAGGGTTAGCTTGGGATGGAGGTTCTTTTGGGTTTTCCCAAGGTTTGGAGAGTGGTTCTCCCTGAAGAAGCCTTTGAAAGGTTCAAACTTGGCAAGATAGATTTATTTTATGCCTTGCATGATGCCTGCCATATAGACTTAAAATTTCTTGCATTATATCATGTTTGGCATTGCATACGGTAGATTGTCACAAAGGGGAACCCACCTCATGAGATAGAAACTTGTTTGAAATGCAATATCTCAACTAATACAAGGTGGAAAGAACAAGATGTTAGGTGCATTTATGCCTAGAGGAACATGCTTCAAAGAGATAGAAATCTTCATACTCTAGCTCACAAAGCATGGGCCTTACATTTTATTTGGATAATTTCCTTCCCATTTTCTTCCTTCGATGTTCTATTTGCCTTAAGGATTAGCCAAGTTATTGGCATATTAGCATTTTTGAGGGGTAAGGGGTTGCCCAAAAAGTCCTAAGACATGTGTTTCTCTTTGCTTGTTTGTTTGGTCAAAGGACATATATGGGATGTTATTATTTTGTAGTCATCGGATTATCCGATGCTTAGGTCAATCCCTCATCGGATCAATTGGTGTTCAATCTCCAAGGGCCAGTTCAGTCAGTATCTCAAATCATCTGACGAGTTCATTCTAAAAAACATCGGTCCATCCGGTGTTCACAATTCTGGAGCTGTGCCAAATTCCACCGATGCTACTTCCTCCCTCGTCGGACCATCCGGTGTCAACATTCCATTTTTGAATACCCTTACTGTGCCATTCGACCGATGATCCCATCCTTCAATGTCGGTCCATCCGGTGACAACGGTACCTTTTTGAATATCCTTACTGTATCATTCGATCGATGCTCCCATCGTTCATCATCGGTCCATCCGGTGTTAAAAAGACGGCTAGGGTTTGGGACCCACTATTTAAACTGGCCGTTCGTATCCCCCTCTTCTCTCTCCCGATCCCGTCGCCCAACCATCGCTTCCCTCCACCGCCGAGTCTCAAGCGCCGCCACCACCGCCGCCGGACGCCGCCGTCGCCCTCCGGCTGCCGCCGCCCGTCGCCGCCCGCCGCCTCCAAGCGCCGCCGCAGCCGCCGCCTCACCTCCGTCGCAGCTGCCGCCGCTGCTCCACCAAGCGCCGCCGCCGCTCTCCCTCGCCACCACAGCGCCCAAACGCCGTCTCCTCTCGTGCACCGCCATCGTCCCTAGCACATCACATTTAGGGTTTTCGGCCGCATCAATCTTCGTCTTGACATTCCGTGCATTCGACATCGTCAACCTCATTCGTCGGATCGCAATGGCCCGCGACAAGAAGAACAAGGGCAAGGCCATCGCGGAGCCGGTCGCGAAGAAGCAAAAATTGTTGAAGGAGGATAAGAAGGCATTGATGGCCGCTCGCGCCGCCGAGGAGCGTGAGCGTGGCCGAGGAGGATCGCTAAGGATCCGCGAGGATCGTCCAAGGCAGCCTCCTGTGATCGATGACTCCAAAGCCGAAGAAGAGCCGGTAGAGCCTCTCGTCCGCCGGCGCTCAGCCCGGACCCGTGGGGGTCATCCCGCGGCAGCTCCACGTCCGAGACCGACGGCTGCCGATCGTCATGAGGATAGGGAGGCCCAGCGAGCCATCTACGAGATGGAAACCACTGTCCATGTCGCTGAAGGAGTCCGGTTGACCGACTACCGGAAGATGAAGGCCAAGCAGCTCCGCAGACTCAGGTGGAGTGTGCTGCTTGAGGAGTGGTACCCGCAGCCCAGAGAGGCCCTGGTGGACAGTTGTTTCTAGACAGTGACGCAGGCGTCCCTCTACGAGACCTACAGACGCCGAGGCCACAAGTTGTTCCAGCACAACTTTCTGGATTGGCATCAGCTTGCCCTCGCAGCAGAGACGGAGATACTGCCCTACTTTGAGAGGTTCAGAGGGCTGGTTCACCTGATGTCCTAGGAGAGGAGTGCTTATGTGGAGGACTGGGTACGCGTGTTCTACGCTACTCTCTACGTCTCTGAGGGCCGTAGGTCAATTGATTTCATGTTCATGGGATAGCACTATCACCTGACGAGGCAGACGCTGGCACAGCTGCTGGGAGTGGACTTGCACGACACCTGCATGCATGAGAGGGTCTACGGTCAGGCAGATCCACCGAGGAAGCCGCTCACTGGAGGAGTGGCACCACCGCTGGAGGAGATTCGTTCGCTGTTTGGTCCCACTTTCTCTCCTGACCAACCGAGAGTACTGGCCTTGTTGACTCCAGCTGCGCACACAGTGCACCTCGCCTTGCGCCGCACGCTCCTGCCGAGGTATGGTTACTTGGAGGGGTTCACCAGTTTACAGCAGACTCTCCTGTTCTACATCATGAACGGGATGGAGTTTGACATAGTGGACGTCCTCATATGTGAGATGGAGGATGTGATCACAGACGGAGTGGGCATGATGAGGCAGCTCATATATGGACACTGGATCAACTACCTGCTCACCATGATGGTCCCTGAGGAGTCCGTCGTGCATGACCGTCTCACTGACGAGAGTGTGACTCGGTTCGGCCACTACCGTGCCCCAGCTCCTGGAGACCGCCGCCTTGGCCGTCCAGTCGAGCGTCAGGTCAGGGCTCGACTTTCTGAGGAGGACTGGTCAGACTTGGAGAAGGAGGATGAGAGGCTAGCTGAGGCAGAGGCACAGTGTGAGGACCTGCAGCACATATGGTCGGAGAGCGACACCGATAGTAGTGTCGAGGAGTACTTTCCACCTCCTCCCTCACCCAGGCAGCATGACGTGGAGGCTGGAGGCTCTACAGTGCCACCACCTACTCCACCTCCTGTCAGTGAGGCACAGGTCACTCAGCCGTCAGAGCTGACTTCACTCCTCCAGCAGATGGTTGAGCAGCAGCGTCTGGACAGGCTGGCAGCTGAGCAGGCCCGAGCGGAGCAGGCTGCCCACCTCCTTGAGCTCCAGCAGCAGCAGGAGGAGATGCAGCATCAGATCGCCCGTGAGAGGCGTGAGGACACTGACCGGCTGACTGGACTCATCGACCAGATGCACCAGCGCACCCTCGACCAGCAGCAGCAGACGCAGCAGGCGATGATGGGCATCCTGGGGTTGATCACCAACCTCTACACCCAAACCGGGATTGCCCTCCCGTCGCAGCTGCCAGAAGTTGCTCCACCACCACCAGTCCTGGCTCCAGCTGCCACTCCGGTGCCGTCTACGCTGATTCCCTCCATCGGCATGTCTCCACTTCTGGCTCCTGGTGCTCCGATTCACTCCCCGCTGCCGGCTACGACCCTGTTTCAGCAGGCGCCGGCCTCCGTCGTCAGTGCCCCTGTTCCAATAGCTCCTACATAGCAGGCACCGACGGTGGCTCCTACGGCTCCGGCAGCTCCTTCCGCCGCTACTCCAGCCAGTAGCTCTGACAACAGCGACGGTGACCAGTTTGTCATCGTGCCTAGTACTTAGGATCCTTAGGCACTCGGATCTCTTTATGGTGTCTTGATGCCAAAGGGGGAGAAGAGTTAGAGGAGTCAGGGGGAGGTCTGCTTAGTCTCAGGGGGAGTGTCTTAGTCTCATGGGGAGTGTCTTAGTATCAGGGGGAGTCTTTTTTATGAGTTATCTTTTGTAATTTGGAGTTTATCTATTACATTGTGTAATTCGATGCATTTGGTATTCATTGAGTACTCTTATGTTAATTAATGATTGAGCTTTTTCACACTTGAGTTATTGATTGTTTTTAGGCTTTAAATGTTAAGTGTGATACATTGTATTCATTACATATCCGTTTAAGTTTCATTCTACCAAATTCATTACTATTGCGCTTTAATTGTTGTGTTGTCATCAATCACCAAAAAGAGGGAGATTGAAAGCATCTAAGCCCCCATGAGGTATGGTTTCGGTGATTAATGACAACCATTGGATTTTACTAATGAATTTGTGAATGCAAGGTCCCCATAATCACTCAATCAAATGAAATAAATATGTTATTGGAGACCCATATACAATCAATGTATGAGATCAAATCAATTATGTGAAAACAAGAAGTGAAAGCTCTTATGTCAAAGTCACTCAACCAAAATTGATGACACGTAATGCTTGACAATCATCAGAAATACATTTTCAACAAAGTCTAAGAGGTCAATCGAGCAAGAAACAAAAGAATCACTTAGAAACAACTCAAAGCAAACAAAATCAACTCACCGGATCAACCGATGATACCCCAGAACAACACATCGGTCGAGTTGGTTCAGCTGAAGAAGAAGAAGACCTCAGAACAAAGTACTCACCGGATCATCCGATGTGAATGGCTCAGAAACATCGGTCCATTAGTACAGTTTGCAAGATCATTGGACCAAGTGTAGCACCAGATCATCCGATGTACAGAGAAGCACACATCGGTCGATTACTCCAGTAAGCATCAAGTTTGAGTCAATTCTGGAGAAAGAGCCACCGGATCATCCGATGAGAAGACAAGATCAACATCGGCCTAACAACGGTCATATCTGACACAATGACGTCAGCTAAAGTAACTTGACCGATGATAACTAAAGGGGAGACATCGGATCATCCGGTGTTCACAATAAAGTTCTGTCAGCCTACTTTTCCAATGGCTATTTCGGGGAGGCTGGCTATAAATACCCCCTAATCCTGTCATTTCGTAAAGTCTTGATCACCAGACACTATCAACACATCCACAAGCATTCAAGACCAAGAGCAATCATCTCCACATCATTTCGATCACCTTTACACCAAGAGTTAGGCTAGAACTAGCTAGAGAGAGAGAGCTTGTGTGCCTCTATTCTGGGTGAGTGGACTCTCTAGGATAGTGAGAGAGCCTCACGGGAGTGCCCTTGGTTTTGTAATTGTGAGGAGACTTCCAAAGCTTTCCAAGGCGTTTGTGGAAGCCCGGAACGTCGAAGTTGTACAAGGCTTGAGCTCCACCTTGCCAAGGGAGGCGAACAGAGAGGAATAGTGAAGATCCCTCGTCTCGGTGACTTGGGTGTGGCAAAACCCTTTGGTGGGTGCCACAACGTGGATGTAGGAAGATCTTGACGATCTTGCCGAACCACGGGATAAATCCTCGTGTCTCCTCGGGAGTTTGCATCCTTCTCCTTTCCCTTACTTTTATGCATTTTATATTATGTGAAGTTTCTATCTACTAGAATGCATAGATAGTTTGCGTAGGGAATTGGGCTTTAGAAATTAAGTTTTCATTGCTTAGAATTTTTCGAAAGAAGCCCAATTCACCCCCCCTCTTGGGCATTCGGTCCTTACACTTTCCTTCTTAAAGCTATTGAGGAAGTCCAGGCCATTACATTGGTCCGAAGAAGCAGAAAAGGCGTTCCAGGAGCTCAATCAGCTACTCACCACACTACCAATCTTGGTAGCTCCAGATCCTAGTGATCCTCTTTTCCTTTACATTTCAGCAACTACGGAGGTTGTCAGCATGGTCTTGGTCGCTGAGAGACTGGAACCATCCTCAGTTCAGGAGTCTAGATCCCCCTGGGAGGGTCTGGAGCTACCTGAAGGCGAGTTTGGGTCCAAGCCCCTAGGCACAAATCCTAAAGGCAAGTTGCTCGAGGATCAATCTCTCTCATCTGAGGGAGATCTCATGGCTAATCAAGAAGATTCGTACCCCTTTGGGAGGGTCCGAGAAGCTCAAGAAGAAGGTTTGGACCCCTCCGGGAGGATCCGGGTTGATGAAGAAGAAGCTCCGGACCCTTCTGGGAAGGTCCGGGAAGTCAAGCGACCAGTGTACTTCATTGGCGAAGTACCACATGATGCCAAGACTCGGTACATTGAGGTGCATAAAGTGCTCTATTGAGTTCTTATTTCCTCAAGGAAGCTTCGTCACTACTTCGAAGCCCACAAAATATAAGTGGTAACTTCTTATCTACTACGTGCTATATTGCATAACCCCAACTCTATGGGAAATATCGCAAAGTGGGCAGCGGAGCTGGCAAAACTCAATCTCGAATTCTTGCCTCGACATGCTTTCAAGAGTCAGGCATTGGCTGACTTTGTGACAGAGTGGACCCCTTCTTCATCAAATTCAGGGGGCCACAATGAGCAGAAGCCGGAGCCCAAGGTCCCAGTCTTCACCGAGCCTCATTGGACTCTATATTTCAACGTCTCCATGCAGAAGCAGGGGGCCAGAGCTGGAATCTTTCTCCTCACTCCGACCGGGGAGAAGGTCAAGTACATGGTACACCTTGACTTTAAGGCAACCAACAACATGGTGGAGTATGAAGCTCTCATCTACGGACTCAAGGTGGCACTATCATATGGCATCAAGCAGTTGATGGTGAAGGGTGACTCGTAACTCATCATCAAGCAAGCCAAATGTGAATGCAGCCGCAACAACCCTCAACTCGCTGCTTACCTCCTTGAAGTCCAGAAGTCGTAGAAGGACTTCAATGTCCTAGACCTTTGCCATGTCCAGCGTCCCAACAATGTTGAAGCTGAGGAACTCTCGATGAAAGCTTCAACCGGAGCTCAAGCTCCTGACGGAGTTTTTGTCAGGAGATTGTTAGGTCCTGCCGCTCAGCCTGCCAAACTGAGTGACAGGGGCGAGACAAGCACCTAGAAGCTGGCGGTCCCGGTGGCCTTGTTACCATAATGACCACCAAGGATCGTAGGCGCTGCAGGAAGCTCCGAGCAACCCAACACACAATATTCGGAAGCTCAAGTTAGCTTTGATGCATGGATCTTAGAGATCCGAAGATACTTGAAAGACAACATCCTTCCTAAAGACGGTGCTTCCACTGATCGAATCATCAGATTGGCTAAAAGATACATGCGGGTAGAAGAGGATCTCTACCAATGTGGTGCCAACGGCGTTCCAATGCGGTGCATTACCCGGGAAGAAGGCCGCGAGCTCCTCACGGAAATCCATGGAGGCGAGTGTGGGAACCACGCGTCTTCTCGCATCTTGGTTGGTAAAGCCTTCCGACATGGCTTTTACTGGCCTACAACACTCCAGGATGCAGTTGAGCTGGTAAAAAGTGTGAAGCGTGCCAGTTCCATGCGAAATAGGTTCACACACCTGCTCAGTCGTTGCAAATTATACCTCCTACATGGCCTTTCGCTGTGTGGGGGATGAACATTTTGGGACCTTTCCCAAAAGCCGTCGGAGGTTACAGGTTCTTGTATGTTGCCATTGACAAGTTCACTAAGTGGTCGGAAGCTACTCCAGTTGTGACAATTGAGAAGCAATATGCAATCAAGTTCTTGAAGTCCATAGTCTGCAGATTTGGAGTTCCGAACAGAGTAATAACTAACAATGGAATCCAATTCACAAGTGCAGCATTCCAAGAGTATTGCGAAGATCTCGACATACAAGTCAGCTACGCATCAATAACTCACCCAACGAGTAATGGACAAGCTGAGAGAGTAAATGCAGATATATTAAAAGGACTCAAGACACTTACATATGAGTGCCTGAAGAAACACAGTGCCAACTGGATAGAGGAGCTTCCATCTACATTGTGGGCGAGCTGGACAACACCTAACCAGTCAACTGGAGAGACACCCTTCTTCTTGGTGTACGGAGCTGAAGCGGTACTTCCTGTGGAGATCACCATAGGGTCACTCTGGGTCTGGACCTTCGATGAAGCCGTGCAGGATAATCTCCGGCGTGAAGACCTAGACCTCATCGATGCGGGAAGGTTCCAAGCAGCTGTTCGGAACGCACGATACTATCAGGCGCTCCGGCACTATCATCAAAGGTTCGTGTGCAACCTGCAGCTTGAAGAAGGTGATCTGGTGCTGCGGAGAATACTGACTCGAGAAGGGATGAACAAACTCTTCCCAGGATGGGAAGGTCCCTTCCGAGTTCTCAAAGTTTCTCACCCTGAATGTGTTCGCTTGGCAACATAGGATGGGACCCCGCTTCCCAATCCATGAAATATCGAGCACCTCCGTAAGTTTTATGCTTAGTTTCACGGAGGTGGGTCTGTATTTACACATAATGTAAATTGTAGAGTCTATGAACAGAGTCGGGTAGGTCCTAGACAAAAAGCACACTTAACTTGGTCATTGTACTTTAAGTGTAGCTTACCTACCTTGGGTTAGAACAAGATGAATAACACACTTAGCTTAGTTCCGTACTCTAAGTGTGTCCTTGTCACCCCTGTAATTCAAACCTATAATGAATTTTTTTGTGTGAAAGCAGACTCCACGTGCATTAATTTTTACAGGCTCCTTACTGTTATATCTTTTCCTTCTTCTCTATAATGAAGTTGTGTATTTCTTCTTTGAAATTTAGTCCAGGTGATTCATGTGGTATATAATTTATATTGTTGATCTTCATTCGGATCTTAGCATTTCTAGATGGTCTACTCGCCAGAAAATCAAATCCAATAATGGGTCCGGAGTGTGCTATCGACTTAGACTGGTTAGACACCCTAAGTACGCCACTCTACCTATATCCTGGCATGTTCCAGTAGGGCGGGTTCGGAAGGCATTTGAATCTGAAGAGATTGCATCAATATACTTATTATCATGCTTGAACTCCTGTGGATCTTCAATTCAAATAAGAATAGTAAGTTGCAAAAAAATTATAGACAAGAGGACGGATTTTACTACTTTTCTTGTCTTTAATGCGCAAAAATGAAAAAATCATGGCAATGGTGGACGATGTCGGAGCTGCTAAGCTCCGACAACCCCTAGGGGGCCCGCCGTGAACGTTTTTTACGTTTAAAGTGGGCACTGTTAGAGCCGACAACTCCCAGGGGGCCTGCCGTCGACATGAGCAATTAACGGCGATCTAAGTGAAGATGGTGGATAAATTACCCCGAGGGGGCTCGCTGTCAACGTTCCATACCTTGACATTGGGTGTCGTCGAAGCTGAGAAGCTTCGACAACCCCTAGGGGGCCCGCCGTCGACATTCCATACGTTGACAGTGGGCACCGTTGAAGCTAAGAAGCTCCGACAACCTCCAGGGGCCCACCTTCGACATTCTATACATTGAGAGTGGGCGCAATCGAAGCTAAGAAGCTTCAACAACCCCCAGGGGGCCGCCGTCGACATTCTATACGTCGACATTGGGCGCCATTGAAGCTAAGAAGCTCTGACAACCCCGAGGGGGCCCGTCGTCAATGTTCCATACGTTGACAGTGAGCACCGTCGAAGCTATGAAATTCCGACAACCCCTAGGGGGCCCGCCGTCGACATACCATACATTGATAATGGGTGCCGTCGAAGCTAAGAAGCTCCAACAACCACCAGGGGGCCTGCCGTCGATGTTCCATATGTTGACGGTGGGCGCCGTCGTAGCTAAGAAGTTTCGACAACTCCCAGGGGGTCCGCCATCGATGCCACAAAGGGTCTTCAGAGGTGTGGGAAGTATACTTTAGACCTAAGACCTAACGTTCTATCTACAAGTTCGAAGTGATCAAGTTGTCAAGTCATTGTCAAATCCTTATTGGTAAATGTCCGCAATAAAATTGTGCACATCTACTAGGGCCCAACAATATATAGGGCAATACATTGAAGACATATACAAAATGGAATTCATTCATTCAAAAGATTTGATTTCATTAATTCAAAATTGGCGGATTACAAGTTGAAGGCAAAAAGGAAAAGTCCTAGCTACTGGAGTTCCTATTGAAGAAAGAGACAATTGTATTGGCAGCTTCTTCAACACTAGCCCTAGCGGCTTTTTCCTCCTCACCAACGGGTCCTTTGAACACCGGGGCTAAAGACATCTGGGGGTCTAGCTTTTGAAACATGCCAACACATATTCGGCAACGTTTTTGGCCAGGTTCCTTCCTTCCGTCTCCAGTTCATTGACGACCACGTCACCCACGACGTCAAGCTTCTTGCTGGCAGAGGTCAATGCCACCATTGCCTTGTCCATATCTGGCTCTGGGTCAGCCGAACGTACTGGACTAAAACCAAACGGCACCAGAGCTTCATTGGCGTGCCCCAAGAAATATCAGATTTGATGGGACTCGGTTGCTCTCAAGCTCCTAAGGTCCTCCAGTGACTTACTGGCAGCTGAAAGTTCCGCAAAACCTTCCTTGGAGAAGAGCTCGACTTCCTTAGCGTGCTGCTGAATACTTTTAACCATCCGCTTTTCCTAGTCACTGAGCTCTTTCTCCTGGAGGTAGATACGGTTCCTCCACTCTGCCAAGTCCTTCTCCTTGCCCTTTACCTTGTTTTCCCTGGTGGAGATATCATTCTCTCTTTTGGAGACATCTTTTCCCACCTTCCAAATCCTCTTCTTCTCCTGAACGCACCATTGCTCAATCTGCTGGGCGCGATCAGCCAAACTCTGCTCTCCCAACGACAGCCTCTAGGAGAGCTCTTCCTCCCTCTTTATGAGGTCTTCCTCTTTATCCATGAGCTTATCCTCCCTTTGATCAAGGGCTTCCCTACATTTGAGGAGTACCTCGTTTAACTTGTCAAGACTGCCCGAGCGATTATCAGTTGCCTCGTTGGTCTCCTTGGCATTCTCGAAAATCTCCCGGGCCTTGTCATCGAGGGCCTTAATCATGGCCTCTCTTTCATTTAGTGGCAAGTCGAACAGCGCCAGCCGAGCCTTCTCCTTGGCCACCCACTCCTTCTGGTGAGCCAGCCTAGACTGCGTTAGCTTCGTCTCGAAGTGAAGTCTGTTGCACCAATGCCTTAAGGTGTTGTGCTCTTCTTCAAGAGCCTTGCTTTCGTGGTCAAAGGCGAGCTATACCTGGCAGAGACTTGAGAAAGCATTGTCAATAGACAATGCAGGGGGATCGTCTCCAGACCGGCTTGAGGTGCTTCGGCTGGCTCCAGTGGGTCTTCCAAAATCACAATCGGATCCCACGACGTGAGCATGTTATTCAACAGCTCCATGTTGCCGGGGCCGACTTCCAGGAACTCATATGTATTAACTGCAGCAGAAGAAGGCCCCGCCGCAAGAGCTTCGACCTCTGGGGTTGATGAAGAAGTTCCCTTAATCGGATCTTCAATCATTGGCTCGGAAGATGAAGGACCTACAGATGGATCCTCTGCTTGCCCCGGCTCGAACATAACCACCTCCGGAGCCGCTGCTTCTCGAGC
The DNA here is from genome assembly GCA_036927565.1 of Tuctoria greenei. Lineage (NCBI taxonomy): Eukaryota > Viridiplantae > Streptophyta > Magnoliopsida > Poales > Poaceae > Tuctoria > Tuctoria greenei. Next base: position 93,448,511 of record JAYESD010000009.1, on the reverse strand, counting down.
TGGCACTGAAATGCTTCCTGGAGCTTCCTCCACTTTCGGCACTGATGTCGGAGCCTCCACAGCTGGTTCTAGAGCTCCTGGAGCTTCCAAAAAATCTTCCTCCGCGTGGTTCGGTGCTACCATGGGATCTTCGGTTGCTGGATCCGGAATTTCATCCATGACAGCCGGCGCCAGAGCTATCGTGTCATTTGCCACCACCACCGGGGAAGTGGCAGGAGCCGGGGCGGGAGCTTCAGGCGATGCAGCCTCTAGAGCTGCAACAGACACCGGAGCTACAGTAGGCACCAGAGCTGCAGTAGGCGTCGGAGCCGCTGTGCTTGTTCTTGACATTTTGGAAACAGAGAGTAGGGAATTCAAGTCAAAGAAAAGAACAAAATCAAAACAAAATTTAAAGAGCTGATCCTTACGCTGGAGTATTGCTGCTCCAATTGGCGCAGATCTTCTTCCTCGGGCTCTGGGAGCTAGAACCTGCCATCATTGGCATGGTGGATGCTCCGGGGCCCGAACTTGGAGTTGTGGCGGCCGCAGGCGCTGCTAGCTCTGAGACCTCCGCCGATGGAGGTTGCACTCCGGACCCAGAGCCACTAGCTGGCGCAGGGCAGGAGTCGACTTGCCGGAGCTAGCGCCTTCTGTGAACACTAGAGCCGAAGAATCAGGAGCTGAAGGAATGATCACCACGGACCTAAGCCGAGGTGGAGGGGTCACTTAAGCCGAAGCTTCCCTTACTCTGCTCCCATCACTCCTCGTCAACTTCCACTTGTGACTCAGAACTTCGACGAGAGCCTTATCCTTGCCTTTGCCAGAGGTAGACTTCTTCGTAGGGGAAGCAGCGGGACCTTTGCCTTTGCCACTGACCGGCGCGAGTCTGGAGCTTCGTGGGAGCAATAAGCTACGGGGATAGCAATCCCAATCGGAGGAGCGCTTCGATTCTTGTCCACAAGGACCAAGTCATCAAGAGCAGACATCTTCTTCCGCATCTCCCTTTTGACCTCTAGCACCATGTTTAAGGGCAGGAAATTTGCCGGAGGAGTCAGATCATCGGGATGGATAACTTCGTGCTGCAACTTCTGGAGATGGAGCTTCAAAGCTCCTTCATTCAGATTGGACCCAAAGCTAGTCTCAATCCGGTTGTGATCATGCTCCCCACCGAATGCCAAGGCGGGCCATTCCCTTGTCTACAGCGGAGCCCACCAGTTTGTCAGGAAGTTGGCGATGACCATCAGAGGAGTCACCCCTCCCTCCACGCACTCCCAGATCCTTGTCAGGATTGGGTTGTACTCTTCTAACAACGTTGGAGCTACTTCCCAGGCGTCAGTGTCCATGTTGGGGAGGCTCTCGGGTAGCTCTAGCATGTCGTGGTGATCCATTGTGATCACCACCCAGTCTTTCTTCCAGCTATCCCACTTCCATGAAGGGAAGGTCTACAGGTACTTGAGCGGCGAGTTCTTGCGCTTCACGAAGTAGTAGAAGCCCACGTACTCGTTACTCTTCCCAATTGCATGGACCGTGAACAAAGTCCAGAAGAGCTCGACATAGGGCGGCACACCCACCCACATCTCGCAAAAGTGGACGAAGGTGGCCACTAGCAAGAAGGAGTGTGGGCCGAGGTGGTGAAGCTGCATACTGTAGAAGTCCAGAAGCATCAGCAAGAGTTCTTCAAGCTTGAGAATGGTGGGATGAGCCCCAACATGACATACGACAGGAAGTAGATGATCTCGCTGGGGTTCTTCTTCTTGAAGGGGAACTTGCTAGTGCGGATCCTGTTGTTGAAAGAGTCGCTTGACCACCCCATGCAGGTGCAGACTCTCGACAAGTCTTCATCGTTCTTGATCCGGCTCCGAGGAAGTCCCAACTCCATCCCCGCAAAGTGGAGCAGAGGAGGAAGAAGGATTGCAAGGGCGGAGAGCTCTAAGCGCAATATCAGATAAAGGCGTAAAGAGTTCTATCCCTCTGCAAACATCTCCCTTTAGTAAGCCTCCGCAACGCTTGGATGGAAACTACCTCCAGACCTGAATCATAGATGACCTCGTTAATAACAAGGGGGCCCGGGCCCAATTTGCTTAAAAAGTTACACTAGGCGAACCGTTGTCATGATGAGAAGTTGGAACCCCGAGGGCGGCCGCCTGACAGGACTACAAAGATTACGCTGGGAATCGATACGAATTTCGTATTGGGAACTAGCGACCTTCAATTTCGTGAGATCTGCACGCCAGAATCCCACCCGCTGTGTCAAAAAGGGCCACGTGGTGATGACATAATCCTTGTTGTCATCTCAATCGCCCAGAAAAAGACTTTGAAGCTGAAGCGCAAGAATCGAAGATGGCCCCACCTCTGGTAATATAACTTCACCCAAGAGGTTACTCCTAGAGGTGGGCCCGGGGGCCACTATGAGTACCCCCAGATACCGCACTTAAAACCAAGGAGTTCCTATGTCGGACTTGAAGACTCCCGAAGGCAACACACGTCTGACAGCACTGGGCCCGCATCACTCATTTGGGTAGCTCCGGTACTACCACGTGTCCTGCGGGACTGAACCTACCTCCCTTCACAGGGAAACTCCGGTCTCGCCATATGTCTAGCAACTCCGGACCTAACCCCCAGTAGAGAGAAGCTCCAGAGCTGCCACGTGTTGTACCTCCGGACCTAAGCCAACAACGACTATAGGATCCCCAACGGCACGAGCATTCAAGAGGTTATTAAACAACCATTACAAGACCTGATTAACATGTCATTAATTTAATATTAATGACACATGATTAGAGGACTATCAAGACCGGTAACGCCACTACTAAGGTGCGTGATCGCACTATTAATCATAGTTTATACATGTAGATCGTGTATAGGTGATTAATTACAGTGGGGACCACATGTTGGGTCAAACAATCCTTGTAACGGTCAGCCCTTGGCATATAAAAGGGTTGCGCCGCACGGTAGAGGAGGTTCAGCAAGTTCACATGCATACTACGCACAAGAACTCATCAACAACCACCCCGTGGAGTATGGTATGCTCAGACGGTCCGAACCACGTAAAAATCATCTGTGTCACCATTTTGCTTATAATCTTACACGCGTCCTAACTGAATACAAACCTCCGCGGACTACGCTTTAATAGTACCGGGAGATATGTCTTAGTCTACACTTCGACAGTGTCAAATAGGTACATAAACTTCTAAAACACTTTTAGAAGTACCTAAACTAATTGAGTCACTGTAGGTCCAAGACACACGTGGTATGGTTAGGTGGCGGAAACGCAGGGTGACAGTAGGCTCTGCTCTTTTTGCAGTTAGCCCCCCTGCATTGGTACTATTTAGATGTGCAGTTCCAAAATCGGCAGAGCAGCGGCGGCGGCGATCCAGAGATCGGACGGGCGAGGAGGGAAGCGGCAGCGGCGCTGGTCGAGATCTGGGAGACGAGGGAAGGGGCAGAGGTGGTGCTGGTCAAGATCTTGTCGACGATCGAAGAGGCGGTTGAGAGATTCATTACTGTCGATGCAATTGATTGCTCCAAAAAAAGCACCTACTAACAACGTCGGCACCATGGTTGAAGCTGTTCGCCCAGTCCCAGATCACCGCTGCAGCCGTCGATCGACCCAGGCAAGGTCACGCGCCACATCACCACCTGCTAGCCACGATGCCGCCCCCAATGTTCTATCGCCGCCGCCCGTTGAAACTCGCCGTAGCCCGTTAAATCGCGGCACAACCCCTTCAATCGCGGCGCAGCACCTTGAATCGCGCCTCAAGCCGCTGAATGGCGGCGCCGCCCGCTCAATGGCGGCGTCTCGGCTCCGCTCGCCCCTCAGGCTGCTGAATCGTGCCTCCGCCCGCTCAATCGCGGCGCGTCGGCTCCGCTCGCGCCTCAGGCCGCTGAATCGTGCCGCCGCCCCCTCAATCCCGGCGCTTCGGCTCCGCTGCCTCGATCGGATGTGTTTTCTGCGCCCAAGGCTGAACTGGTACCACTGTGAATACGAGAAGTACCGGGGCTTTAACTGCAAAAAGAGCAGATCATACGTGTCGTCCTACGTGTCCGCGCCACGTAAGCATGCCACGCGTGTCTTGGACCTGTAATGCCCCACTTAATTAGTTTAAGAACTTATAAATGCGTTTTAGAAATTTATAGACCTATTTGACACGTCCTCACAAGTTCATGTACCACTGCTGTATTTTACTCTAAGCTTAACTCGTCTGTAAAACATACCTATGCCGGTTCACAACTGTAACCAGTACAAAAACTAAATATGTGTACCGGTTCATATCTGGAACTAGTTCAGAAATATGCTTAGGTATCAGTTCCTGTTCTAGTTATGAGTCGGTACTAATAACAATTTTCTACTCCGAGTCTTCATGTCTCAATGGTTGATGCGGCTATGGAGGTTAAGACCGGAATTGATAATTGTTATGAACCGGTTCTAGTTCAACCGTTCTGATGGGATGGTACGAATGACTGTTCGATGCTTCAAATAAAGAACAGGGGGAGTAATAATTACTAATAAATATTTGACATCATAGGTTAATAACTCATCTACCACAATGTAAGAGATGAGTAAGGACCTGATTTTAAGCGCTAATAATAGATATGCTACATAATAAAATGTAATGATAACACTCTTCTACAAATAAACCATGTATCCTGAGTAATTAGAATTGGCAATACTCGTGCCTTCAGTTTTTGTGGTTCCTGGACCTGTGCAAACATGATATATCACAAGACTGACAACTAATATCCATGTTCATATCTCTCAGTAATTGTATCTGAGAAAAGATAGTATTAGACTGATGTTCCGATCCTTATTTCCAATAATTATATATTTATCAATTTACATTCATCTAACATGGCAAGGACTAACAATCAAAAGTGCAGAACAACGATATAGAAAAATTAACACTGCTGCAAACAGAAAAAAACGGCGGAAGCATACACAGAGTGGGAATAGCTTATGACATCATTTGCATACTTCTAGAATAAGCTACGTACATATACAATATCCAGAAAACAATTTAATTGTTTTGTCTCATGAAATTAAAATAACGGAAAGCCTAATCTACAGGCGCTTGAACCCAGCGCCTGAAATCAGGCGATGCGCATGCGCAACATGTGAATGTATTATTTTTTAATTTTTGTTAATCGTAATTTTGTAAGATTATATTAATTGTAAAATAATCAAATAAAAAATTACAATTGATTAGCCTATAAAATTAAGGGTTAATTATTAATTATAAAGATTAGTGGTTAATGATAATAATTAGGTGTTGATTACGCGAACACTCTCTTAAGAGCAGGTATAATAGAGCCTAGTCAGCTGGCTCAAAAGAATCCACGTCGGAATATTGCTTACGTGGATGATGGAGTAAAGAAGAGAGAGAGAGCTGTAGGCGCCAGAATAGTAGCCAGGCGCAGCGGCACTTACGAGATGACTCTACCGACGTGCCTGCATGCGATTAAGGGTGGGAAAAACAGGGCATTTATTCCAACCACCCTCCAGTCAATCTAATAGCTAGTCTATTATATAAGAAGGCTAAACTATTGACTCTAAAGTGACATGACATTAAGTTACAGCCTGCAACCGGCTACTCTATTATTCTTGCTCTAAAATAATGAGTTGGATCCACGTCACACAGCTCAACTCCTACATGCGCCTTTCCCGGACTTACCTCGAGAGAAGAGAGAGAAACCAAAAACAAACCCATACTAGCTACAACAGAGGCTACAGCAGTCACACGGCACGTAAGTGAGAGATATCCGGCCTTGAAACTTTTTATTAATATATCTTTTAAAAAATTATTTATAATAAATAACCTACGGAATATGAAATTGGTCAAAATGACCCACTGTCGTATGTGCCTCATACGAAATTCAAATTTCATATGAGGCATATACGAAATGCTCTTTGATCGATGTCACGTCGTCTAGTGTCTGCCACGGTGGACAAAACGCTTGCACGGTGGAAGAAACGCACGAATTTCGTACGTGCCTTATACGAAGTGAGCAGAACCTTCGTAAGAGGCACGTACGACACTCGTGCGTGCTCCAGTTTTGACCCTGCTTTTAATGGATTTTACGCAACTTTTTAAACATTTCTGGACCGATTTGCTAAAAATTTCCAAAGTATAAAATAGAGAATACATTGTGAAGTTTTGAATTTAATGAACTTCCTCTATGTTTAGTATGTAGAAGCAAGAGTAATTGTATGTGTTATTAGACAATACAATCATATTTCTGCACATTTGTAAAATGTATTCAGTTTTGGTTTTTTGTTTAGAAACATTTGGAGTTAGAATCGACAGAAACGTTCATAAAAATTATTGTAATGTAAGTTTTGTTGAGTATAAAAAATAAATTATGAATATAATTTACAGGAGTTTAATGAGAGTTTTAAATTTTTTAAAATCATATAGCGATAACAAATGCATAGTTTGGAAAATTATACAATTAATGTATTAATTTATACAAATGCATACTAATTGAAGGTAATTAATTGTAAGCTCAGTGGCGGTTACATCAAATGAAATTACATAGTTCCGAAAATATGTGCATGTTGTTTGCCACTCTACTACTATGGTACATGAGGCAAAACATAAGTACACATATTTCTGGAAGAAAATATAAAATAAGTAATACAAATGGCGTGTGTACAACACACTTAAGATGCGTCGATCTAATCCTAACACGCCTTAGTTGAATTAAATGCCGAGCATAGTTTACCCAAGTTGCTACTGAGTACAACCGGGGTATTTTCCCTTACGCAAAGCATCCGAACCAGCTTCTTTTGCGCGCGAGCTCTCTCGCGCATGCGTTCTCGCTCAGCCTCTCGTGCTTGTGCTGCGACGCGTTCCTCCTCTGCAGCTTTGCGATCACACTCTGCTCTCCATTATCGAATTTCTTCTTGCCTCTTGCGACGATGCTCCTCTTGTGCAGCTCTATTCCTCCTCTCTTGCTCTATTCTTTTATCCCACTCTATTTCTTCTTTGAACTTCCAATATGCAAGTTGAGCCATTCTCTCAACCTCCTCGGCGTCTTCTGCCGATTGTTCTTGGTCGATGTAGTTCCCGAAGTCGCAAAAAGGTGGTGGCGACTGCACAAGTGTTTGCACAAAAGATTAGATTCTATAGCATTCATAAAACAGAAAAAATGTTGTATATGACCTGTTTTCTACCACCTGGAAGAAATGGGCACGTCCTGTGAGGAGGATCGTACTCGTAGTTGTCGCACATCCAAATCCGACAACCATACGAGTAACCAGGTCGAAGATCTCTTACAAACCTACAATCAGTGCTACAGAAACACATTGGAGGTTATAATCCCTCGGGGATTGGAACCTTTTCTCTATTTGTGGGTGGTGAGTTCTCGTCCATGGTAGTAAAATATATAGAATGATTGTACTAAGTGTGTGCTGAAGCTGTTACCGGGGTGAGTGTTATATAAACGAGCAGATGATGGTGTATGTACCTAGTCTGCAAGAAATTTCATCCCTGAGATGTATAAGTGTGAACTGACATTTCACGAAGTCTGACATGGAGCAGTGCAATTTTATATTTCTCTTGTACGAGATGCGCCTGACATGGAGTACGAGATTCGCCTGAAATGGAGCAGTGCAATTTCATATTTCTCTTGTACGAGATTCACCTGCCATGTCATGGATAAGTTTCATGTCAGTTTTTGTCATATTTTACGTAGAAAAGATTCGTCTTACAAGATTCGTCTGACAAGGTAGAAAGTAGTATGGCGAGTCGCAAAGTACGAAGACGACAAAGTAATTTTAACAAAATTCTCATTCGAAATATAGTTGTCATACATGGGAACCATACTTCTGATACATATGGAACATACTTCTGATACATGCGAAATATATTTCGCTAATTCGCTACTACTTGTGATGCGGACAGTTGCAAGACATGTTATTGCAAATGCTGTTTTCATCTTTATCATTCGTCTAACTTGTTACATGATAAAATTCAATTTGTTGAAGTTCCATTTCAGCTAGTTCACCTACCAAATCTTGATTGCGATGTTGTACATGTTTAATATACTCTTGAGTAGCCTTAATAGGTGGTCAATCAACCCAGAGTGTATATCCACAGTTGTCATCATCATAGTAAGCCTAAAACCAAAAGTATTGTCATATAAATTGCATATATGAAATATGTTTTGCAAATGATATGTAGTACTTACTCCACCAACAGGACAACGAAAGAATCGACGACCGCTGTCGTATCCTTCGTCCATCATTTGGACAATACAATCCAGGTCACAACGACACTTAGGCCACTCTTGTTTGCTGCCATCGTATGGCCGTAGTGGATTAAACGGGCTAAAATCACTCTTACTAAAAAGCGGGAACTCATCTAATGGTGGTTCATACCAAGTTGGACCTCCCATCAAGTAATTTTCAGGCACTGCTCTAAAGTTTCTACCTCCTCGCGTAGCACAACTTGTACTCGCCATTATTTCACCTCCACGCCTACCTCGAACTCTACTCGTCATTGTTGGTGTGATGAACACAAGGATGCATGAGGAGTCGTATTTATATAGGCCCATGAGTGCAGGGTCGTTCTTCTCTTGTACGAGATTTGTCTACAATGTCGTTCTTTTCATGTATGAGTTTCTCCTGCCATGTATCTGTTGATGTCGTGGATAAAATTTGCCTAACACGATAAAGTGCATTGTCACGATGAAAGATATAGTGCATAAAGAAACATAACATAGTTCTTCTACAATATAACACACACATACATGGGTACACGTTACTAACGTCTATCACGCTTGTTGTCGAACCTACGCGCTAGTATTGCGTTACCTCGAGCCTTCGTGCAAGCATCACAAAGTCCTCTGTACGTGGCCACCAACACAACCAAACCCCAACAGAATCATGTATCTGTCCATGGAGTCACCGTGCGTGTTGGTGAACATGATCGCACCAAACGGCTACAACAAGTATGCCTCCAGGTATCTGGTAACTGTGACATCATCGGCGTGTGGATGCATAGTATCCACATACAATTTGAAAACAAAAAAGTGTAAGTTTCTTTTAAATTACATAATAAAATTACAAGGTTCATGTGCATCGAAATAACACTTAAGTAATGTGAAAACATTACCTTGTAGTACGTTAACCACTTTTTTGTCGGACCATGGTGCTGGTCGTTGTGAAGTGGAGAAACAGAGTTAGCCGCAGGGTGTTGTGCCACATCCTGAAACCGTGCAGACATCTCTGCGCGCCAAGTAGGTGAGTCCTCAGGAGCGCAAACAGGTGCACCTGCGATAGGAAGACCCAACAAGAAAGACACGTCCTCCAGCGTGACGCTCATCTCTCCACACGGCAAGTGAAACGTGTGGGTCTCTGGCCTCCAACGATCTGTCAAAGCTGACAGCAGGGCTCTGTCGAGGCTGAAATAGTACTTTCGATCATCCCGATCATACGGCCTCTCCTCAAGCAGCCTACATATCGAAAGCAGCCCAGCTGCACTCAACCTGTTTCATACCAAACAATAAATTAAAATCTACAGAATGATAAAAACAAATTTACTTTCATATTAACAGAAGAACGTACCTAGGAATCCATCTATCGTCTATCTTCCAAAACTTGGAAGGCAACTGAGGACGAAGAACGGGCAAATCCTCACCACACCAAAGTCAGAAAGCTCGGTGAGTTATATCAATCCAAAACTGAAGTAACTCAGGACACTGTCCTTGTTCTGCAGCCATACCTATATATGACAAGGATAACATTAGTAGGACGAAAAATATGAAAAACATATTCAAATGAACGACGTGGACAACATATTCAAATAAGAGACATGCACAACATATTATAACAGTAAATATGTCAATGTTCGATACAACACACTTAACTTAACGTACATGTACAAATTCATAGTTCATAATAATAAGATATTACATAATGTAGCACATCTGAGTATAACGATGCACATCAAATAGCATTGCTATCCCTAAACATAAATGTGCGGCGTGCACGAGGACGCCGACCATCCTTAGGATTCCCAGAAGGTCCAACTTCAGCCACATTTGCGTCATTGTTTGAAATGCAATTTTTGTAAGTATGTCCAGTTTGGTTGCACTTGCTACATGTTCCTTGAAATCTGCCAATTTCGGAGTCATCCATATCGTTTCTGATACGACGAGTCTTACGACGACCTCTTTTTTGTTTCAACCGCATGGCGTCAGGTCCTCGCAAAGCGTTTGGTCCTGGATCTGTGGTAAATGTGCCTTTTGTAGCAAACCCATATATCTCTGCATTTCAAGTACTCAGAAGAACCTCTTTCTGGAAGTAGTAGGATACGTAATTACTTGGTGTTAACTTGGTATATGAGCAAGCTGCAATAACATGAGAACAAGGCCTATGAAAGAGTTGTGACTTCATACATGTCCACGTGCAATCATCCTGATGAAGAATGCACTGCTGAACAACTCTCTCACGGTTAGCACCACGACGATTCTTGTCCCTACACAAAATTTCAAACCTGTGCTCCGCAGTTCCCATAGGTTGCACACGATGAAATGCGGCCTTTTAGATCTTCTTCTCCATGAACTTGCACATGTAGAGTGAATAAGCCAAATTGACATCATTCCTTACTAAAATTGCAGTAGTGTAGCGCTCACGAAAGTACTTGCATGTCCCATATAAAATGCACTCGACAATATCAATCAAAGGTAATCCTCTTAAACCACGTATCACCCAGTTGTATATCTGTATTGAGTACCACTGCATTAGCATGTGTAAAATATAGAAGACTAAATAAAAATTAATAGAAGTAATGTAACAGAAGAACCTCACCTCAGCTAAATTAGTTGTCATGATGCCATACCTAGCACCATTAGTGTCGTATAACAAAGACCACTTCTCTTTCGGTTTGCGCTGAGTCACACTAGAGAAATTTCGGCTAGATGAACCTACAGTTGGAACATATACTTCATTAGGATTGACTATGCTTGAGGAGGCCTCTTCTTGTGTCGTAGTCAATTCGTCTAGACATTGCCATAGAGCAATAAAATTCCTCTCTTGATTTTGACTACACAACATCTTGAACAAATTCATAAGTTGTTTGTTCTTGAAGTGACTGAAAAAGTTGGTGCCCAAATGCCTCATGCAATATCTTGATTGAATGTTTGTCCAATAAGGTTGTTGCTCACGCTCGGAGGAACCATGTTTCAAATCAGATATTGCTTTAAGCAGGCTAGCATGACGATTATGTATCAGACAAACATCAGACCGTTCTTGCACTACAGCCATCTTTACCCGACTAAGAAACCAATACAAGCTATCAGTGTTCTCGCTTTCGACAAAAGCAAAAGCTACAGGCAACACCTGTTGGTTCCCAATAACTACAGTAGCTATTAGAATTTGACCTTTGAACTTTCCAGTTAAAAAAGTATTATCAATGCAGAGGATAGGCCTGCAATGTCTGAATGCAGCAATACATTGACCTAATGCAAAAAATGCACGATGGAGAAACAACTTCCCCGGCATATCTCTGTTCGGCACATCCATAATGTCATAATGAGTACCAACATTCCTCTCCTGTATGGTTTGCAATAACTTCGGAAGATTTTCATAAGAAGCTTCAAATGAACCAAATCTTTGCTCAATCACCTTATGTTTTGCCTTCCACGCTTTGGAGTAACTTATAGTGTACTTAAACTCCTCCTCAATAGTGTTTATTATTAATTTCGGTTCAAACCAAATGTTGTCCACAATTCGGGCGTACATGTGATTCGCAATAAACTGCGATGTAAGAGTACTATTGCACTTCTCCAATTCATGCAACTCGCATGTGTGATCAATCATTTTTGATACTCTCCATAGTTTCGTCCACTTCTCTTGAAACCATGGACTCGAAAAGGACAACTTGAGAACACACACTACGGGAAAAGCGATCATTTGCGACGGCTATATTTATTTGCGACGGCCAGCCGTCGCAAATAGAATAAATTGCGACGGCCCGCCTCTGGCTGTCGCAAATAAAAGCTTATTTGCGACGGCCAACCCCGATGCCGTCGCAAATAACAAGTTATTTGCGACGGCCAACCCTAGTGCCGTCGCAACTAAGGCAGCCGTCGCAAATAAGTGTTTATTTGCGACGGCTGCTAAAAGGGTCGTCGCAAGTAACATTAATTGCGACAGCCATATGGTCGGGCCGTCGCAACTTAGTGGGCCGTCCCAAATAGGGGCATTTATCCCGACCCGACACTTCACTCTCGTCTTCATTCTCGACCACTCGACAACTGCCTCGCCGCCTGCCCGCCACCCTGCCACGCGCCGTCGCTGCCCGCCGTCGTCGCGCCGCCGCCGGCCCGCTGCCCCGCCGTCGCCGCCCCTCTGTCGCCGCCCCGCCGCCGCCCCGGCTCGCCGCCCCCGGTCCGTCGCGCCCCCGGCATCGCCGCCCTCGGCCTCAGCTCGCCGCGCCCCCGTCACCCCAGCCCGCCGTGCCCCCATCCCTGAGCCGCGTCGCTGCCCCGCCCGCGCCGCCGCCCCACCGCTGGCCCGCCGTAAATGGCTTCATTGCTTCTTTGTTTTGTGCATTTTTGTTCATTCGTTAGTGTTGTTTTGCTGGGGGAGTAGAATATAAAGCTTAGAATTATGCTTGTTGGGATCATGTCCTTATATAAGGGGGAAGGCCAAGCTGCATCGCAATGTAGGTCCAAGTTACTCCTGTGAAGTTGCATTGTGCTAAAATGTGATTTGCAGTTTTCGGGGAGCAATAGCAAAGAGAACAGTAGGGGGCCAATTTTTCTTTGCTAGGACATCTGCAGTAAGGGCCTTGTTGTGGAGAATTAGCCAAGCGAAGAATTTAGCTTTGGGTTCAGTACTGGCAGCCCATATTGAGGATGGCCTCTCCAATCTAATAGCTCCCTGATATTTGAGCAGATCCTTCCAAGGACGATCCCTGCTATTGAAAGCATCTAGGCCCCCATGAGGTATGGTTTCGGTGATTAATGACAACCATTGGATTTTACTAATAAATTTGTGGATGCAAGGTCTCCCAGATCACTCAATCAAACGAAATTTATATGAACATCAATATCAACTACTAATCATTGGAGACCCATATACAATCACTTTATGAGATCAAATCAATGATATGAGGATAAGAAGTAAAAGCTCTTATGTCAAAGTCATTCAACCACAATTGATGACACTTAATGCTTGACAATCATCAGAAGTACATTTCCAACAAATGTCTAAGAGGTCAATCGAGCAAAGTTCAAAAGAATCACTTAGAAACAACTCGAAAACAAAATCAACGCACCGGATCAACCGATATTTCCAGAGAACAACACGTCATTCGAGTTGGTTTAGCAGAAGAAGAAGACCTCAGAACAAAGTACTCACCGGATCATCCGATGTTAAGGGCTAAGCTACATCGGTCCATCAGTACAGTATGCAATATCCTTGGACCAAGTGTAGCATCGGATCATCTGATGTACAAAAATATACACATCGGTCAATCACTCCAGTAAGCATCAAGTTTGAGCCAATTCTAGAGGAAGAGCCACCGGATCATCCGATGAGAAGACAAGTGCAACATTGGTCTAACAACGGTCATATCTGACACAATGACGTCAGCTAAAGTGAACTTGACCGATGATAACTAAAGGGGAGACATCGGATCATCCGGTGTTCGTAGAAAAGTTCTGTCAGCCTACTTTTCCAATGGCTATTTCGTGGAGGCTGGCTATAAATACCCCCTAATCCTGTCATTTCGACAAGTCTTGATCACCACATATACTCTAAGCATTCACAAGCATTCAAGAAAAAGAGCCATCACTTCTACATCATTTAGACCACCTACACACCAAGAGATAGGCTAGAACTAGCTAGAGAGAGAGCTTGTGTGCCTCCATTCTGGGTGAGTGGAATCTCTAGGGTAGTGAGAGCCTTAAGGGAGTGTCCCTTGGTGTTTGTAATTGAGAGAGACTTCCAGAGCTTGCCAAGGCGTTTGTGGAAGCCCGGAGGATCAAAGTTGTACAAGGCTTGAGCTCCACCTTGCCGAGGTTGGCAAACGGAGAATAATAGTGGAGATCCATCGTCTCGGTGACTTGGGTGTGGCTATACCCTTTGGTGGGTGCCACAACGTGGATGTAGGAAGATCTTGACGATCTTGCCGAACCACGGGATAAATCCTCGTGTCTCCTCGGGAGTTTTCATCCTCTTCCTCTCCCTTACATTTATGCATTTTATATTCCGCGAAGTTGCTATTTACTTCAATGCATATATTGTTTGCGTAGGGAATTGGGCTTTTAGGAATTAAGTTTTATTGCCTAGATTTTTAAAAGAAGCCCAATTCACCCCCCACTTGGTCATTCGATCCTTACAATTAGTATCAGAGCAAGGTTGCTCATAAGATCATTCTAGCTTCACCGCTAGAGAGCTAAAATGGCCAAGGTTGGGGGTTCGGTTCCTATCTTCGAGGGCAAGAACTTTGCCTATTGGAAAGCACGCATGCGCGCTTATCTAGAGGCTATTGCTCCCGAAGTATGGGAAGCGACCCACGTGGGGTTTGGAGAACACAACTATGTTGGTGATCAAATTAAATGGGATGCTAAAGCTAGGAATGCAATATATGAATGTATTAGTCAAGATGTGTTTGCTAGGATTGCTAGCAAAGAAAAAGCTTGTGAAATTTGGGCTTGCTTAATAGAGATTCATGAGGGTTCTTCTCGAGTTAAGGAACTTAAATATCACATGCTTAAAGCAAAATATGATGAATTTAAGATGCTACCTCCTGAAAATGTCAATGAGATGTTCTCTCGCTTGAATGTACTTATTGAAGAAATTAACGCTCTTGACATTGCTTCTCTTGGCAAGGGACTCATCAACCGCAAGATCCTCATGCTCCTTCCCAAGCCAAAGTACAACATCATCAACTCCATGCTTCAAAAGGAGTCTCTTGACCACATTGAAGTTTCGGAGCTCATTGGAGAAATTCACGCTCATGAGATGAGTGTACTTGGGATGATGGAGCAATCATCTTCAAAAACAATTGCTCTAAAGGCCTCCACCAAGAAAACAAGCCTCAAGAAGAAGAAGGTGGTTGAGCCTAGCTCAAGTGAAGAAGAGCAAGCATCAAGTGAAGATGATGATGATGAGCTTGCATTAATGATGAGAAAGTTCTCACGCTTGAACTCCAAGATTACTAAGAAGGGATACACATTTGATCCCAAGAAGAAAGCGTTTCTACCAAGGAGAGATGATCACAAGACTTGCTACAATTGTGGTGATCAAGGCCACATCTCCTATGATTGTCCAAAACCGGACAAAAGAAGAGAGAACCACAAGAGCAAGCATCGCAAGCTTGAAGAAAGTGAAGATGATGAAGAAGAGGCCAAACCCAAACCAAGATCCTTTGGGAAGAGGAAACATGACAAGGGCAAGAAGGCAAGACTCTTCCCAAAGAAGAGAAATGGCCCACAAAAGGTTTTCATGTGTGAGGCAAATGAATGGGTCACCAACGAAGAAACAAGTGATGAAGAGAGTGAAGCGGAAGAAGAAAGTTTGGCTGGCCTCGCCATTGCCAACAATGATGTCTCACCTCTTCATCCACCGCCCATGTGCCTCATGGCGTAAGTTAACACCAAGGTATGTGACGACTCTAGCGATGATGAGCTTTCCCCCGATGATTTAACTTCTTTAATAAATGAATATCACACTATCATTAAGAGGGAAAATAGTAAGGTTAAGGCTCTTGAAGGAACTCGTGCTAAGCTTGAGAGTGCTAACCTTGAATTGCTTGACAAGTATGAAAGCATACTCAAAGAGCATGACACGCTCAAATCCCATGTCATGCAAGTTGAGGAGGATAAGGCTCAAATCAAGCTAGATCATTATGAGCTTGACTTAGCCCACCAAGCACTCTTGGGAAAGCACAATGAGTTAATCCAAAAGCATCAAACACTTAACCTTGCTTATGAAGTGCTTGATCAGGAGTTAAAAACTATGAAGAAACAAACTCTTAATGATAAGATATCCATTACTTCTCATGCCACTAATGTCTTGCACAAGTCTTTGCCTTTGAAAGAAAATGCTAGGGAGAAGGACTTGTTGGAAGAAATTGAGAGTCTCCGCACTAGTGTGGCTAGACTTTCAAAAGGAGAAGTCAAGCACAAGGAAATCCTCTTCCAGCAAGCAAAGGCCTTCAACAAGAGAGGACTTGGATCCTTCCCGGTGCCTAACAAAGGAAATGTGCCCTCACCGGAGCTTAGAACAAGCTTCATCAAGGAAGTTGGTTCCTATTGCCAACTTTGTGAGGTCACCAGTCACCACACAAGGGAGTGTCCTCTTCCTAACCGACCTTCTACAAAATTGCCTACTAACTACAAATCTACTTTCAATGATTATTATTATCTCTTGAGTAAAGTAGATGGCAAGGTGAAGGCAAGGTTCATTGGAAAAGACATGAAGGGCATGAAGGGGAAGCTCCCCAAGCAACTTTGGGTCCCAAAAACACTTGTATCACACATACAAGGACCTAAGTTGGCTTGGGTGCCTAAAGTCAAAAATTGAATTCATGTGTGTAGGTGAACTACAAAGCCGGAAGAAAGCATTGGGTACTCGATAGCGGGTGCACTCAACATATGACCGGCAATGATGGTATGTTCACCACCATAGAAAACCCCGACAATCATGAACAAGTCACCCTTGGTGATAACTCTAAGGGAAAGGTAATTGGGTTAGGTAAAATTGCTATTTCAAATGACTTATCTATTTCTAATGTTTTGTACATTAAGTCACTTAGTTTTAATTTACTTTATATTGCACAACTATGTGATCTTGGACTAACATGCACATTTAGCAAAGATGATGTTGTTGTGAGTAGTGAAACAAGCCAAGACATAGTCTTCAAAGGATTTCGGCATGGACACCTCTACCTAGTAGACTTCTCCAACAAGAATGCTAGCTTGACCACTTGTCTCTTCACTAAGACAAGCTTGGGTTGGCTATGGCATCGACGCATAGCGCACATTGGGATGAGCAAGCTCAAGAAGTCATTCAAGCTTGGGATGGTGACCGGCGTGAAGGATGTCACATTTGAGAAGAACAAGCTTTGTAGCGCTTGTCAAGTCGGGAAGCAAGTTGCTTCACACAACCCAATGAAGACAATGGTGTCAACCTCCAAGCCACTTGAACTACTTCACATGGACCTCTTTGGACCGTCCACATATCAAAGTCTTGGCGGTAACCTCTATTGTCTTGTTATTGTTGATGACTACTCTCGCTATGCTTGGACCTTGTTTCTAGGTGACAAGAGTGAAACTCCGGAAGTGTTCAAGACCTTCGCTAACCGTGCTCAAAGGGAATTTCAACTTCCCATCATCAAGGTCCGGAGTGACAACGGCACCGAATTCAAGAACTACAATATTGGGGAGTGGTGTGACCGTGAAGGTGTGAAGCATGAATTTTCGGCCACATACACCCCTCAACAAAACGGTGTCATTGAGAGGAAGAACAAGACTCTCATCACTCTTGCACGAGCAATGCTTGATCACTACGGCACGTCGGAGAAGTTTTGGGCCGAAGCAATCAACACGGCGTGCCATGCCGCAAATAGGGTATATCTACATCGACTACTTCAAAAGACCTCGTACGAGCTTCTCATTGGGAGAAAGCCCAACATCTCCTACTTCCGAGTCTTTGGATTCAAGTGCTACATCTACCGCAACAAAAGGATCGGTAAGTTTGAAAGAAGATGTGGTGTTGGTATATTCCTTGGTTATGCATCAAACTCAGAAGCATATAGATTATTCAACCAAACCTCCGGTTTAGTTGAGGAAAGTTGTGATGTTGAGTTTGATGAGACTAGTGGCTCCCAAGAGGAGAGTTTTGGTCATGATGAAATAGATGATGAGCCTCTACGAGAAGCCATGAAGACCATGACCATTGGAGACATCAAGCCTGAAGTTGAGGAGAGCCATGATCAAGGGGGAGCTTCATGTTCCAACAACAACACCTCTATGTCACCTCAAGTTGACGAAGAAGAGAAGGATAATCCATTGCCGACTCAAGACTCACAAGCCCAACAACATCAAGAAGAAGAAGAAGTCCATGATCAAGTCCAACCACAAGAGGAGCAACACACATCACCATCGCCAAGTGCTTCACAACCACTTATGAGGCATGGACGCATCTCCAAGGCGCATCCGATGGACTAAATCATTGTAAGTCCTTCAAGGGGTGTAAGTACACGTTCTCGCCATTTTGCTTCATTTTGTGAGCACTACTCATTTGTTTCGTGTGTAGAACCCACTCACATTGAGGAAGCACTCCAAGACCCAAATTGGGTGATGGCTATGCAAGAAGAGCTCAACAACTTCATTCGCAATGAAGTTTGGGTATTGGAGGAGCAACCCAAGGACAAGAACGTCATCAGAACAAAGTGGGTTTACCGCAACAAACAAGACGAGAATGGCGTTGTGGTCCGTAACAAGGCAAGACTTGTGGCCAAAGGGTTCTCACAAGTTGAAGGACTAGACTTTGGGGAGACATTTGCCCCGGTCGCCCGGCTAGAAGCCATCCGTATACTTCTTGCCTTTACATCACATCATAATATTAGACTTTATCAAATGGATGTGAAAAGTGCCTTTCTTAATGGTTACATTAACGAGCTTGTTTATGTTGAACAACCTCCCGGGTTTGAAGATCCGAGGAATCCTAATCATGTGTATAGGTTGCACAAGGTGCTCTACGGGCTCAAGCAAGCACCTAGGGCGTGGTATGAATGACTACGGGATTTCCTTATCATGCAAGGATTCAAGATCGGGAGGGTGGACACTACACTCTTCACCAAAGACATCAATAGAGATTTGTTTATTTGTCAAATTTATGTTGATGATATTATTTTTGGTTCAACTAACGAAGCTTTTAGCCATGAGTTTGGCAAAATGATATCTAGGGAATTCGAGATGTCAAAGATTGGAGAGCTCAACTTCTTCCTTGGATTTCAAATCAAGCAACTTCAAGAGGGGACCTTCGTCTATCAAGAGAAGTACACCAAGGACCTCTTGAAGAAATTTGAGATGGGAGATTGTAGCTCAAGAAGCACTCCAATGGCAACAAATTGTCATCTCGATGCGGATAAGGACGGTAAACCTATTAACCAATCTAACTACCGTTCTATGATTGGTTCATTGCTTTATCTTATAGCATCTAGGCCCGATATCATGTTTAGTGTATGCTTGTGTGCTCGCTTTCATGCGGCACCTAAAGAATCGCATAGGAAGGCGGTCTTTAGGATACTTAGGTATCTTAAGCATACCCCTAGTGTCGGCTTGTGGTGCCCTAAAGGTGCAAAATTCCATCTCTTGGGATACTCTGATTCGGACTTTGCCGGATGCCGCGTGAATCGCAAGAGTACCTCCGGTGGGTGCCACTTGCTTGAGCGTTCCCTAGTATCTTGGTCTAGCAAGAAGCAAAATTCCGTTTGTCGGTACCCTAAAAACCATACACCCCCTGAGGTTACAAAGATCTCAAGGGAAGGACATCTACTCAAATTGAAGACCCTCGGGGGCCCACCTGTCAGACATAACCGGACCTGCTTCTCCAACATGGTTAACCCCTAGGTTGCCACGTGTACTGTCAGACCGGGGCTATTACCCGAAAGGGTGAAGCTCCGGGCTAGGTACTGAAACGGCACCTCCGGATTTAACCCCTGACCGAGAGAAGCTCCGGACCTGACACGTGCCAGGCCACCCCGGAGCTTCCCGCTTCCCACAAGCAAGCTCCGGAGCTGCCACGTGTCCATACGTCGGAGCTGGCCGCTTCAAACCCCCGGAAGACATTGTAACGGCTCCGGATCTCCAAAGGACAGCCGCGGACTTCAAGACCCGATTAATTATCATTAATTCCACGTTAATGACACTTAATCGGACGATCTTAACACCTGTAACGGCACTGTCGGAGCCGTTACAGGGCTATTAACAACAATTAATCTCGTGTATCAATACTAGTAACCGCCAGGGCCACATGTCGGGTCAGGCTGACTTGTAACGGTTTGTCCTTGTACTATAAAAGGACAAACCGACGATACACGGAGGGGGGACTCTCGAACGCTCTGAAGCGGACAAGTTAATACAACACACACACACCCGTGGAGTAGGGTATTACGCTCAGGCGGCCCGAACCACGTAAACCACTGTGTCACTCAAGTCCAATCGTGATTCACCTTCTTGAGTCTCCGCGCGCCCACACCGAACTACAAACTCCTCCAACACTTTCATAGTGTCAGGAGATCTGCCGACTCCAACAGTCGACAGTTGGCGCGCCAGGTAGGGGCGCCTGAGATCTTCAAGAATGGTGAATTCTGCGGCTGGATCATCCAACGGGCAACCTGCTGCTCAGGCTGTCGGAGGCAATCCTTCCAACATGCAGCCACCGGCAGGAGCCTCAGCACCAGCAGGAGTCGCACTCCCACCACCACCATCTTCTCCGGCAAGACGTGCCGGGCAACATGATGGTGCACCGGCGTCACATACTGCGCCGGCAAGTCATGACAACCCAGAACATGCGCTCCATGCAGCGCGTGCTCTCCTCCAGCGACCACCACCTCCGGATGCATCTCAAGGTGCCATGGAGCAATGGAGGGCTGATGTTGAGCATTTGGTCGCAGCAGCGGCCGAACGCCTCAATAACCAGGGTCCACCTCCTTCAGGGCGGGCCCCGTCGCAGCGACGGACGTTGTCTGGAAGACTTGGTCCGCATGTCTCCAACAACCGAAGACGAGCTGCGTCACAGCAAGTAACGTCGTTGCCCTCTGGGGCACGACACACCCATACCGCATCTCGGCTTTCGACACACGACCTCCGGGCGGAGCTTGATCGTCGATACCGCCAACAGGATGGCCGTGTCCACATCGAGCGAGCCCGAGAAAGACGAGATGCTCAAGACCTTTCTACTCTGGAAGGAGTAGGAGGAGGCTGTTCCGCCCTAGCCATGCACCTACGCATGGTTAGATGGCCACAAAAGTTCCGGCCACATTTGCCGGAAAAATTCGACGGGACTGTCAACCCCGTAGAATTTCTGCAGATATACTCCACTGCAATCTTAGCAGCTGGAGGAAACGAGGCCGTAATGGCCAATTACTTTCCAGTGGCCTTAACTGGGACTGCCAGGTCCTGTTTTATGAGCCTTCCACCCAACTCTATCGACAGTTGGGAGGAGCTGTGCCGTCAGTTCACTGCCAACTTCGGGAGTTCATACACCCGACCGGGCACTGAACTGGACCTTTTTGCGGTCGTGCAAAAAGGAGGAGAATCTTTGCGGTCATTCATCCAGAGGTTCTCTCAGGTACGTAACACAATCCCTTCTATCTCAAGCGCTTCTGTCATTGTGGCATTCAGACAGGGTGTGCGAGACAAGAAGATGTTGGAGAAGCTGGCGATCAAAGAGATCACCAGCGTCACGGAGCTCTTCAGCTTGGCAGACAAATGTGCCAGAGCTGCGGAGGGCCGTGAAATGCACTCCAAACCAGCCTTGGAGGATCATAAAAAATCCTCCAAAGAAGAAGCCGCTACCTCCGGGAGTGGCAAGAAGAAAAAGAAGACCAACGGCAAGAAGAAGCCGTCGGTCGGCACATCCAACGTTGCAGCCACTGCAACTCCTGGTGGCCGGGGGCCACGCCCCGAGAAGCGACCTCGACCGTCTTCTGAAGACGGCGGCAAATCCAAGATGTGGTGCCCCATTCACAAAACGGGCAGCCACAGACTGGAGGACTGCCGGGAGGTCCAAAACCTTGCCGAGCGCTACCACAAGCGCCGGGAAGGGTCTCCTTTCCGACAGAGGGAGGGGAAACAGAAGGTTGACGAAGCTCCGGCTGAAGAGGAGTTAGGGTTTCAGGACCCCAAAAAGGTCCTGAAAGCCGTCTACACCTCCGTCAACGATGACTCCGACGTCTCCGACAACGAGCGTCGGAAAACCATGAACACCATCTTTGGTGGATCATGGGACATCACTTCTCGTCGTGTCATCAAGACTATGCGACGGGATATGGCTGCTGTAGCTCCTACAGCTAGACCGGAGCCACATCGAAAGTGGATGGACACACCCATCACTTTTGATGCTTCGGACTGTCCTCAAAGCATGGTCGGAGCTGGCCAATTACCCTTGATGGTATCTCCCACCATCAACAACATCCAGCTCCATCATGTCCTGGTAGACGGAGGTTCGGGGCTTAACCTCATCAGCTTTGAAGCTTTCACTAAGCTTCAGCTTCGACCTTCGGACCTCCAGCCCTCTCGACCTTTCTCCGGAGTAGGTCCGGGGGCCATTACTCCACTCGGAGCTATTACTCTCCCCGTTACCTTCGGGACCCGGGAGAAGTATCGCACCGAGAAGTTGGTCTTTGACGTCGCTCAGATCAACTTACCATTCAACGCCATCTTGGGTAGACCTGCCTTGTACAAATTCATGGCAGCTGCTCATTATGGATACCTGGTGTTGAAGATGCCAACACCAGTAGGCATTCTCCGGATCCACGGAGATCGCACTGCCGGAGTAACTGCTCTGGAGGAACTCCACGCACTCACCACAGCGCAAGAGGAGGACTCCAGACAGAAGCAAGCTCCACAACCTCCGAGCATTCGTCAACGAGGCTCGACCTCTGCACCCCGTGTGCAGCCAAGCGGCGACACCGACATTCCAGTCAAAGTCGTCCAAATTGGTTCCGATGTCACTCAAACTACCCGCATATCGGGTGGCTTGAACGACAAATAGGAACTCGCGCTCTTCACTTTCCTCCGGGCTAACGTTGACGTGTTTGCTTGGCAACCGTCACAAATGCCTGGGATCCCCAGGGAAGTGATTGAGCACAATCTGAAGATTTACCCCGACGCTCGGCCTGTGCATCAGAAACCTCGGAAGCAATCTGTGGAGCGACAGAACTTCATCCGACAAGAAGTGAAGAAGTTGCTCGAAGCCGGATTCATCCGAGAAGTTTACCATCCAAAATGGCTGGCAAACCCAGTCGTTGTGCCTAAGGCCGGCGGGAAACTTCGGATGTGCATCGACTACACCACACTGAATAAGGCATGTCCAAAAGATCCATTCCCACTACCTAGAATAGATCAGATAGTGGATTCCACCTCCGGGTGCGAGTTACTATGTTTTCTAGACGCATATTCTGGATATCATCAAATCAGGATGTCTAGGGAAGATGAAGAACATACTTCATTCATCACAGTGGATGGATTGTATTGTTACACAGCCATGCCTTTTGGTCTCAAGAATGCAGCTTCAACTTTTGTACGAGCTATGTACAAAACTTTCGAATAACTCATCAGAGACATAGTGGAAGTGTACGTCGATGACATCGTGGTCAAAGTCAAAAACAAGGAGTCCCTCTTGGACACCTTGCAGGCTGTCTTCGATAAGCTGCGGGCCACCCGCACGAAGCTAAACCCAGACAAGTGCATCTTCGGGGTTAGTTCCGGAAAGCTTCTTGGTTTCCTGGTAAGTCACCGGGGCATAGAGGCTAATCCGGCGAAGATAAAAGCCATTGAAGACATGCGGCCACCAACCCGCATCAAAGACGTCCAAAAATTAACAGGATGTCTAGCAGCCCTCAGCTGGTTCATTTCAAGACTGGCGGAAAGGGCACTTCCCTTCTTCAAGTTACTGAGGAAGTCCGTACCATTCCAATGGTCTGAAGAAGCAGAGAAGGCATTCCAGGAGCTGAAACAGTTCCTCACCACCCTACCAGTCTTGGTAGCTCCGAACCCTGGTGAGCCTTTATTGCTTTACATTTCAGCTGCTGACGAAGTCGTCAATATGGTTCTGGTTGCGGAGAGACCGGAACTACCCAATACTCAGGAATCCAGACCCCTTCGGGAGGGTCCGGAGGTTCCTGAAAGCGGGTCTGGGTCCCAGCTCCCAGACTTGAACCCACAAGAAGCCACTTCAGAGGACCCTGATCCCTCCGAGAGGATCCAGGTCATTCCTGAAGAAGCTCCGGGTTCCTCCACCCAGAACCCGGAGGTCCCCGAAGAGAGTTTGGACCCCTCCGAGAGGGTCCGGATCAATGAAGAGGAAGCTCCGGACCCCTCCGGGAGGGTCCGGACCATTCAACGCCCGGTATACTTCATCAGTGAAGTGTTACATGATGCCAAGACTCGATACCTAGAGGTGCATAAACTGCTTTATGCAGTTCTTATTGCCTCAAGAAAGCTTCGACACTATTTCCAAGCTCACAAAGTCTCGGTGGTGACCTCATATCCACTTCGAGCGATCCTGCATAATCCCAATTCAACTGGGAATATTGCAAAGTGGGCAGCGGAATTGGCTGAATTCGACCTTGAATTCATTCCAAGACAAGCAATCAAGAGTCAAGCGTTGGCAGATTTCGTGGCAGAATGGACTCCCTCTCCATTAAACCCTGGGGGCCCCAGCGA
Source organism: Tuctoria greenei (assembly GCA_036927565.1). Classification (NCBI taxonomy): domain Eukaryota; kingdom Viridiplantae; phylum Streptophyta; class Magnoliopsida; order Poales; family Poaceae; genus Tuctoria; species Tuctoria greenei. Next base: position 93,424,121 of record JAYESD010000009.1, on the reverse strand, counting down.
GCAGAAGACGGAACCTCAAGTTCCAGCCTTCACTAAGCCTCACTGGACCCTTTACTTCGACGGCTCCATGCAGAAGCAGGGAGCCGGAGCTGGAATCCTTCTCCTCGCACCAACCGGGGAGAAGGTGAAATACATGGTACACCTTGACTTCAAGGCAACCAACAACATGGCGGAGTACGAAGCACTCATCTATGGATTAAAGGTGGCACTATCATATGGTGTCAAGCAGTTGCTGGTCAAAGGAGATTCACAACTTGTCATCAAACAGGTGAAGGGTGAATGCTCCTGCAATAATCTCCAGCTGGCTGCTTACCTCCTTGAAGTCCAGAGGCTTCAGAAGGACTTCGAAGTCCTAGACCTTCACCATGTTCAGCGTGCTCACAACGCTGAAGCTGACGAACTCTCGACCAAGGCGTCAACTGGAGCTCCGGCTCCTGACGGAACCTTTGTCCGGAGGTTGTCAAAACCCACAGTTCAGCCTGCCGAACTGAACGAAGGGGGCGAGATCAGCATCCCGAAGCTGACGGTCCCGATGGCCCTGTTACCATGGCAGCCATCAAGGGTCGTAGGTGCTGCCGGAAGCTCCGAGCAACCCAGCATGCAAGACTCAAATGCTCAAGTTAGTTCCGATGCATGGATCTCGGAGATCCGGAGCTACTTGAAAGACAACATCCTTCCTGACGATGATGTATCCGCTGACCGGGTAGTCAGATTGGCTAAAAGATACACGTTGGTAGAAGGGGATCTCTACCGGCGCGGTGCCAACGGCATCCTAATGCGGTGCATCACAAGGGAAGAAGGCAGCGAACTCCTCGCAGAAATCCATGGAGGCGAGTGTGGGAACCACGCATCTTCCCGCACGCTGGTCGGAAAAGCCTTTCGGCACGGCTTCTACTGGCCTACAGCGCTCCAGGATGCCACTGAGCTAGTGAAGAAATGCAAAGCATGCCAATTTCATGCAAAGCAAATTCATACACCTGCTCAGTCCTTACAAATGATACCTCCTACATGGCCTTTCGCTGTGTGGGGGATGGACATCTTGGGACCCTTCCCAAGAGCCGTCGGAGGTTACAAGTTCCTGTACGTCGCCATCGACAAGTTCACCAAGTGGCCGGAAGCTACTCCTGTTGTGACGATCAACAAACAATCTGCAATCAATTTTCTACAATCTATCGTGAGCAGATTCGGAGTCCCAAATAAGATCATCACTGATAATGGGACTCAATTCACCAGCTCCGCATTTCAAGGATATTGCGAAGACCTCGGCATACAAGTTTGCTACGCTTCCGTAGCTCATCCTGCCAGCAATGGACAAGCCGAGAGAGCAAATGCAGAGATCCTTAAAGGACTCAAAACGCGCACTTATGAGCGTTTGAAAAAGCACGGAGCCAATTGGATCGAAGAGCTTCCGCCCACTCTATGGGCCAACAGGACTTCTCCAAGTCGGGCAACCGGAGAAACACCCTTCTTCCTGGTGTACAGAGCAGAAGCGATCCTTCCTCCGGAAATCACTTTGGGTTCCCTCCGGGTCCGAACCTTCGACGAAGCCGCGCAGGACCAGCTCCGGCGTGAAGACCTAGACCTCCTCGAGGAGGGAAGGTGCCAAGCAGCTGTTCGGAATGCCCGATACCGCCAAGCTCTACGGCGCTATCACCAGCGGCATGTACACAACCGACAGCTCGAGGAAGGCGATCTGGTGCTACGGAGAATACTATCCAGAGAAGGGCAAAACAAACTCTCCCCCGGCTGGGAAGGGCCCTTTCGAGTGATCAAAGTATCCCATCCCGGAAGCGTTCGCTTGGCTACCGAGGATGGGACACCTCTCCCAAATCCTTGGAACATCGAGCACCTGTTCTACACTTAATTCCACGGAGGTGAGTCTTATGTAACTTGAAATGTATGTTATAGAGTCATTGTACAGAGTCGGGTAGTTCCTCCGGGAGAGCATCCGGACCTTTCCCGAAAGGTTTGAAGAGCTCATGCAACACTTAATACAGTCTCCGGACTAGAAGTGTGGCTAACTACCCTGGGTCAAACAAGAAACCAAACACACTTAGCCTGGTTCCGTACCCTAAGAGTGTACTTGTTTCCCCTGTACCCCGGACCTATAATGAAAGACATCTTCATGTGAAATAGACTCCACGTGCATTCATTTTTGCATAAGGCTCGACATTTTTATTTTTCTCTTTCTTGTCTATAACAGAAATGTGCAATTCTTAAGAAATTCTAGTTTGACCGGTTTACGTACGATTCGAGTCGAATTGTCGGATTTTTTAGATTTAAATATCGTCTGTGGCCAACTCGCCTGAAAGCCGCCAAGCCATTCTAGGGCCGGAGTGCGCTATCGACTTAGCCTGGTCAAGCACCCTAAGTACGCCACTCTACCTACATCCCGGCAGGCCAAAGTAAGGTGGGTCCATGGACAATTGGATCTAAAAGAAAAGACAATTCATCCAGTCGTACTAAAAATCGTGTTCAACATAAAATTCTCTTGAGAACCGTAAGCCGCGACGAAGTTATAGATAAGGAGCGAATTTTACTATTTTTCTTGGCTTAAGTGTGCAGGAAAAATGAACCCTATGTTGATGGAGAAAAACCGGAGCTAACCAAGCTCCGACTCCTACCAGGGCGTCAACAGTCGGCGTTGACTTAAAGATGGTGAGAAGACCCTATCACTAGAGTCTGTTGCCAACAAACCAGGCGTGGCAAGGGTCATCGCCGGAGCTACTAAGCTCCGACACCTTGGAGTATTAACTATCGACGCTCAACGTGTTGGTAGAGGCTATTGCCGGAGCTACTAAGCTCCGGCGATGGACAGTGCCGGAGCTTCTAAGCTCCGACGACTTCAAGGGACCTTCACTATCGAAAACTTCGGACCTAAATTATACGAGTTCGAAGCAAATTTGTCTTCAACAAAACTCAACATCCTTTTGGTACATGTCCACAATCAAATTGTGCACATCTACCAGGGGGCCAAGTGAAGACAAAGATGTTGAAGACAAAAAAATGAAATTCACGAAAAATTGGGGATTTCATTTCATCAGAAGACCGGAGATTACATCTGGAGACAAGGGATTACAAAATTGAGGAAGAAGAGAAGATACAAGTAAAGGCTAAGAGAGATGGTCCTAGACCCTATGGAAGAACTCGGCGACCTTCTGGGCGACCTCCGACACGCTGGCTCGGGTAGCTTCGCCTTCTCCTTCGACGGGGCCTTCAAGCACTGGGTCCAGAGGGAATCGAGGGTTCCGGCTAGTGTAGCACGTCAACACATACTCTGTGACGTTCCTAGCGAGGGATTGCCCCTCGACCTCCAGCTGGTCCGCGATGACGTCGCCCACCTTGGAGAGCTTGCTGCCCGCAGCGCTCAATGCTTGCAACGCAAGGTCCGGCTCCGGCTCCGGATCATCCGGGAGCACGGGGCTGAAACCCATCGGCGCCAGCGCATCGTCGGCCTTGCTCAGGAACTCCCAAATTTGCAGGGAGTCCGCCTTCCTCAGGTTCTTCACCTGTTCCAGGGATCTCCGGGCCGCCGTCAGCTCCGAATTCTCGCGGGAGAGGCGCTCAACTTCTTTGGCGTTCTGCTGGATTTTCGCAGCAACCCGCTTCTCAAGTCTTCCGAGCTCCTCCTCCCGGAGGTGGATCTTGTTCCGGCGGTCAACCAGGTCCTTCTCCCTAGCCTCCGCTTTCTTCTCCCGGGCGATAAGGGCACACTCGTACTCGTAGAGTTCCTGCCCCCGCACCCAGGTCTTCTCCTCCTCCTCGAGGCAGCGCTCTTCCAATTTTTTAGTGCGCTCCTCGAGGCCCTTGTCCGCCAGAGCTGTTTTCTCGGCGAGCTCTTCCTCCTGTCGCAAGACGTCATCCCGTAGCTCCAGGAGTTTTTGCTCCTCATCCTCGAGCCGCCTTTCCCTTCCTTCAAGTGCCTCTCGGCGCTTGATGAGTGCGGTGCTGATGGCCTCGAGTTGATCGAACCGAGCGTTGGCCGCGTCGTTAGCAGCCTTAGCTTGGTCATGGAACTCCCGGGATTGAGCGTCGAGGGCGTGAGTCATGCTCTCCCTCTCATCCAGCAGCTCACCCAGAGCTCCAGGCGGATCTTCTCCCGCCTAATCCATTCCTTGTCATCCGCAAGCCTCGACTGCGCCAGCTTGGTCTCGAATTGGAGTCGATTACGCCACCGCCTAAGGGTTTGGCGCTCCTCTTCAAGAGCCTTGCTGTCGTGGAAGAAGGCTAGTTGGACTTGACGTAGACTGGAGCAGGCGTTGTCGATGGACATCGACAGCGAGATGGGCTCCGGACCTTCTGGGATCTCCTCCGCTGGTTCCAGCGGGTCTTCATTTACAAAAATTGGGTCCCACTCTACGAGAGTGGAACCCCGAGCTTCCAAAGCACTAGGGCACTCCTCCGGGATGGCCTCAGTCGTCACCGAAGAAGGTCCCGCCACCAAGTCTTCATTTGCCCCCTCAGGCTGGGGGCCGGCGACTTCGTCCAGGCACTCTGGCTCCGCCACGGGTACCATCGACGTCGTCGCCTCCACTGGCTCCGGCCGGGACACTTCTTCTGAGGGAGGCTCAAGCTCCCTCGCCTCTTCAATCACCGGCTCTGCGGCCGGCGCTCCAATAATTACCGGCTCTGCGACCGGAGTTTCGGAAGTAACCGGCTCAACTACCGGAACTACTTCAACTTCCGGCTCGCATGCCGGGGCTTCAGCCACCTCCGGCTCAACCGCCGGGGCTTCAGCACTTTCCGGCTCTGAAGCCGGGACTGCTACTTCCTCCGACTCAATAGTCGGAGCTTCTACTTCTGCAGCACCAGGACCCGATGCTTCTACCTCCGGAACGGGTGCCGCTGGCGCATCTTCAATCCCATGGTCCGGCGCTACCACGGGAACTTCTGGAGACGAGTCGAGGTCCATGACCACGACAGCCGGTGCCGGAGCTGTCGCAACCTCCGCTTGGGGCGGCACCGGAGCTGGAGCAGAAGCCCCCGCAGCCTCAGGCACTGTGGCTGAGGGCGGAGCTTCACTCCCTTTCTTGGGAACGCTGCAGATAAAGAACGAAGAAATTGAGCAAATAGATGCTACAATTAAAAGTTAATCGAGGTAAGAAAGAAAAATTACCTTGGGAGGCTCACGCACCAGCTTGCGCGGAACCTCTTTCCCGGACGTTCCGGGCTGGCCACGGTCGGCGTAGGAGCTCTGGGAGGACTCCCAGGACTTGCCGTGACCGCGGGCGTTTCCCGGGTCGGAGCTCTCCTTGATCAGGAGGAACTCCTGGACCTGGAGGCCCTCACTGCTTCTCGCGCCGGAGTCGCCTGCCCGGAGCTGGCACCTCCGGAGGGATCCACCACGGGGACAGTCGCACTCCGGGAGGATCCCACCGCCGGAACAGTAGCGCTCCGAAAAGACCCCACCACGGGGACAGCCGCCACGGCGGCGGAGGATCTTCCTTCCTGAGGACGGGGAACTGGGGGGGAGGTAGCAAGCCCGACGGACCTTCCGTCAGCATGTCGCAGCTTTCTCTTCCGGCTCTCCGGCTCCTCCGCCAGCTCCTTGCCCTTGCCGATGACCTCAACTCTTGGCTGAGAGACAGGGGCGGAGCCGCCTTCGGACAACCCGGGGATCGCCAACCGGGCGGTTGATCTTCTCTCGACGACGCCAAGGTCGTCAAGCGTGGGCATCTTCCGCCGGAGCTCCCTGCTGAACTCCACTTCCACGTTCAGGGGGAGGAAAGCCGGCGGCGGAGTCAAGTACTCTCCGTCAACATCGATGCCGTGCTGGAATTTCTTGAGGTGAAACTCCAAGGACTTCCCCACCATGCTGGACTTCAACCCGGTCTCAACCCGGTCCTCGTCCATCACGCTGTTGAGGGCCCAGGCGAGCTTCTCCCTCCTCTTCAGCGGTGCCCACCTGTTGGACAGGAAGTTGCAGAACACTGCCTGGGGAGTCAATCCTCCCTCCACACATTGGCGGATCCTGGTCAGGACGGGGTCGAAAGCTGCCGCCAGCACCGGAACTTCGCTCCACACCGACGTGTCAATGCCGGGCAGACCGTCTGGCAACTCCAACCGCTCATGCTCCTCCACCCGGACGACTACCCAATCTTTCTTCCAGTCATCCCACTTCCCGGAAGGGAATGACCGGAGGTACTTGAACGGGCACTTCTTGCGCTTCACAAAGTAGTAGAAGCCAAGGTACTCGTCGCTTCGGCCGGTGGTTTGGACGGTGAAGAAGGTTCGGAAGAGCTCGATGCAGGGAGGGATGCCCACCCACATCTCGCAGAAGTGGACAAAGATGGACACAAGGAGAATGGAGTGAGGGCCAAGGTGGTATAGCTGCAGACCATAGAAGTCCAGCAGCATCAAGAAAAAAGAAGAAAACGGTGGGATCAGCCCCACCATGGCGTACGATGAAAAGTACACCATCTCGCCGGAGTGCTCCTTTTTAAAGGGAAGCTCTCCGCCGGCGCGGACCGAGCGGTTGAAGAAGTCCGAAGACCACCCCATGAGGGCTCGGACCTTCTTCAGATCGCTTTCCGTCTTCAAACGACTCTCACGCAGACCCAACTCCATCGCAGCACAGCTAGGCAAGAGAAGAGGAGCAAAGCACGAGTTGGGAGTTTGAGCGCAAGAACAGATGGAAAGCGTAAAGAACTCCCGACGGTGCGCTTTCCTTCTTAAGTAAGCCCTCGCAACGCTTGGATGGAAACTGCAGGGGAGTCAAGGATACTACTCAAGAATTCAACCCTGCCGATGACAAGAGGGCCCGGGACCACCCTGACGATCAAGTCGAGGTTCTTACCCAGGCGAACGGTTGTCATCACGAGGCGGGAAACCCAAAGGCGGCGGACTGACAAGGCGCGCGGAACCGATACGGTTTTCGTATCGGGAACCGGCGACCTTCAATTGCGAGAGATCTGCACGTCAAAGATCTTATCTGCCGCCTGAGGTGCGCCACGCGTCGGGACTTAACCGTAAAGCCCCGCCAGAGGCACCTCCGAAGACCCTTGAAGACCCAGTTCAAGAGTCGCAAGTGTGGACCCACCTCCGGCGGAATGACTTCACCCCGTCGGCCTTCCCCGGAGGTAGGTCCAGGGGGCCACTGTCGGTACCCTAAAAACCATACACCCCCTGAGGTTACAAAGATCTCAAGGGAAGGACATCTACTCAAATTGAAGACCCTTGGGGGCCCACCTGTCAGACATAACCGGACCTGCTTCTCCAACATGGTTAACCCCTAGGTTGCCACGTGTACTGTCAGACCGGGGCTATTACCCAAAAGGGTGAAGCTCCGGGCTAGGTACTGAAACGGCACCTCCGGATTTAACCCCTGACCGAGAGAAGCTCCGGACCTGACACGTGCCAGGCCACCCCGGAGCTTCCCGCTTCCCACAAGCAAGCTCCGGAGCTGCCACGTGTCCATACGTCGGAGCTGGCCGCTTCAAACCCCCGGAAGACATTGTAACGGCTCCGGATCTCCAAAGGACAGCCGCGGACTTCAAGACCCGATTAATTATCATTAATTCCACGTTAATGACACTTAATCGGACGATCTTAACACCTGTAACGGCACTGTCGGAGCCGTTACAGGGCTATTAACAACAATTAATCTCGTGTATCAATACTAGTAACCGCCAGGGCCACATGTCGGGTCAGGCTGACTTGTAACGGTTTGTCCTTGTACTATAAAAGGACAAACCGACGATACACGGAGGGGGGACTCTCGAACGCTCTGAAGCGGACAAGTTAATACAACACACACACACCCGTGGAGTAGGGTATTACGCTCAGGCGGCCCGAACCACGTAAACCACTGTGTCACTCAAGTCCAATCGTGATTCACCTTCTTGAGTCTCCGCGCGCCCACACCGAACTACAAACTCCTCCAACACTTTCATAGTGTCAGGAGATCTGCCGACTCCAACAGTCGACAGACATATATGGGATGTTGCTGTTTTGTAGTCATCGGATTATCCGATGCTTAGGCCAGTTCATCGGATCAGTTGGTGTTCAAAAGCCAAGAGTCAGATCAGTCAGTAACTCAAATCAATCGACACATTCATTTGGGAAAACATCGGTCCATCCGATGTTCACAATTATGGAACTATGCCAAATTCCACCGAGGCACATCAGTTCAACGTCCGTCCATCCGATGTCAACGGTACCTTTTTGAATACCCTTACTGTGCCATTTGACCGATGCTTCTAACGTTTAACGTCGGTCCATCCGGTGTTAAAGTTTCGGCTAGGGTTTGGGACCCACTATTTAAACGCTGTCTCGCCTCCCGGTCTTCTCTCTCCCGACCCCGACGCTTCTTCCACCTCTGGCTGCCGCTCCTCTCACCCAAGCGCTGCCACCGCCGTCTTCGGCCGCCACCGCTGCCCTCCGGCCACCGCCGCCGCGGCCCTCCGGCCGCCGCCGCACCACAGCAGCCCCACTGCCGCCGCCATCCGCAGCAGCACCGCTGCCACATCCTCTAGCGCCGCCGCCGATCTCCACCGCAGCCGCTCGTGCACCACCGCCAATGCCCCCAGCAGCCACACCACCACCCTCTCCACCGTCGCCGTGGTGCCTCCCCCAAACGGTCATGTCTCTTCGCCGTTAGGGTTTCCGGTTGCATCGATCGTCGTGTTTCGCGCGCTTGACATCATCGCACCTCATCGCAATGGCTCGTGACAAGAAGAACAAGGGAAGGCTATTGCGGAGCCGGCCGCAAAGAAGCAGAAGCTCTCGAAGGAGGAGAAGAAGGCATTGATGGCCGCTCGCGCCGCCGAGGAGCGAGAGCGTGGCCGAGGAGGATCATTGAGGATCCACGAGGCTCGTCCGAGGCAGCCTCCTGTGATAGATGAGTCCGAGGCGGAAGAAGAGCCGAAAGTGCCACTTGTGTGCCAGCGCTCAGCCAGGACCCGTGGGGGTCATCCGCTGGCAGTACCACGTTCACGACCGTCAGCTGCCGACCTTCGTGAGGACAGGGCGGCCCAGAGAGCCATCTACGAGATGGACACCACCGTCCGTGTCGGTGAAGGTGTCCGATTGATAGATTACCAAAAGATGAAGGCCAAGCAGCTGAGAAGACTCAGATGGAGTGTTCTGCTTGAGGAGTGGTACCCGCAGCCCAGAGAGGCTCTTGTGGACAATCGTTTCTGGACCGTGACACAGGCGTCTCTATACGAGACCTATAGACGCCGCGGCCACAAGCTATTCCAGCACAACTTTCTGGATTGGGATCAACTCGCCCTGGCAGCCGAGACAGAGATTCGCCCATACTTTGAGAGGTATCGAGGGCTGGTGGAGCTGATGTCCTACGATAGGAGTGCATATGTGGAGGATTGGGTCCGCGTATTCTACGCTACCCTATATGTCTCTGAGGGCCACATATCGATAGACTTCATGTTCATGGGCCAGCACTATCACTTGATGAGGCAGACGTTGGCACAGCTGCTCGGAGTGGACCTGCACGACACTTGCGTGCATGAGAGAGTATATGGACAGGCAGACCCGCCGAGGAGGCCGCTCACTGGAGGAGTGGCACCACCACTGGAGGAGATCCACTCTCTGTTTGGATCGACCTTCTCTCCAGACCAGCCGAGAGTACCGGCACTACTGACTCCAGCTGCGCGCACAGTGCACCTTGCCTTGCGCCGCACACTCTTGCCGAGGTCAGGATACTTAGAGGGGTTCACCAGCCTGCAGCAAACCCTCCTGTTCTATATCATGAACGAGATGGAATTTGATATTGTGGACGTCCTCATATGTGAGATGGAGGATGTGATCACCGATGGAGTGGGCATGATGAGGCAGCTTGTGTTTGGACACTAGATCAGCTACCTGCTCTCCATGATGGTTTCTGAGGAGTCCGCCGTGCGTGACCGTTTCACTGACGAGAGTGTCACACGGTTCAGCCACTACCGTGCTCCAGCTCCTGGAGACCGCCGCCTTGGCCGTCCAGTCGAGCGTCAGGTTCGTGCTCGTCTGTCTGAGGAGGACTGGTCGGATCTGGAGAAGGAGGATGAGAGGCTGGCAGAGGCAGAAGCTCAGGGTGAGGACCTTCAGCATATATGGTCCGAGAGCGACACAGATGACAGTGTCGAGGAGTACTTTCCACCTCCTCCCTCACCCAGGCAGCACGACGCGGAGGCTGGAGGCTCTACAGTGCCACCCCCTACTGCACCTCCCATCACAGAGGCACAGGTCTCTCAGCCGTCTGAGCTTACTTCACTCCTACAGCAGATGGTTGAGCAGCAGCGCCTAGACTGGCTTGCAGCTGAGCAGGCCCGAGCTGAGCAGGCAGCACGTCTTCTGGAGCTCCAACAGCAGCAGGAGGAGATGCAGTGCCAGATCGCCCGTGAGAGGCGTGAGGACACTGACCGGCTGACTAGGCTGATCGACCAGATGCACCAGCGCTCCCTCGACCAGCAGCAGCAGACGTAGCAGGCGATGATGGGCATCCTGGGGTTGATCACCAACCTCTACACCCAGACCGGGATTGCCCTGCCGTCGCAGCTGCCAGGCGTCGCTCCACCTCCACCTGTCCTTGCTCCAGCTGCAGCTCCGGTGCCGACACACCGATCCCGTCGATCAGCATGTCTCCACTGCTTGCTCCAGGTGCACCGATTCACTCTCCCCTGCCGGCCATGACGCTGTTCCAGCAGACGCCGACATCCATCGTCAGTGCCCCCTTGCCAGCAGCTACTACTCAACAGGCACCGACGGCGGCTCCTACGGCTCCGACAGCTCCTTCCACCTCTACTCCAGGCAGCAGCTCCAACGACAGCACCCCCGACGGTGACCAGTTTGTCATCGCGCCTAGTACTCAGGGTCCTTAGGCACTCGGATCCCTTTTTGGTGTCTTGATGCCAAAGGGGGAGAAGAGTTAGAGGAGAGTCAGGGGGAGGATAGCTTAGTCTCAGGGGGAGTGTCCTAGCCTTAGGGGGAGTTTATCTATATCATCTTTTGTAATTCGATGTGTTTGCTACTCATTTGGTGTTTATTGAGTACTCTTAAGTTATTAATCGATTGCGCTTATTTGGTGTCTATCTATATCTTATGATCACTTATTCACTTGAGCTATTCCTTGATTGAGCTTTCAAATTCATTGCTATCAAGTGTGATAATCTTGTATTCATTGCATATCCTCTTAAGTTTCGTACTATCAAATTCATTACTATTGTGCTTTAATTGTTGTGTTGTCATCAATCACCAAAAAGGGGGATATTGAAAGCATCTAGGCCCCCATGATGTATGGTTTCGGTGATTAATGATAACCATTAGATTTTACTAATGAATTTGTGGATGCAAGGTCTCCCATATCACTCAATCAAACGAAATTTATATGAACATCAATATCAACTACTAATCATTGGAGACCCATATACAATCACTTTATGAGATCAAATCAATGATATGAAGATAAGAAGTAAAAGCTCTTATGTCAAAGTCATTCAACCACAATTGATGACACTTAATGCTTGACAATCATCAGAAGTACATTTCCAACAAATGTCTAAGAGGTCAATCGAGCAAAGTTCAAAAGAATCACTTAGAAACAACTCGAAGCAAACAAAATCAACGCACTGAATCAACCGATGTTTCCAGAGAACAACACGTCGGTCGAGTTGGTTCAACAGAAGAAGAAGACCTCAGAACAAAGTACTCACCGGATCATCCGATGTTAAGGGCTAAGCTACATCGGTCCATCAGTACAATATGCAATATCCTTGGACCAAGTGTAGCACCGGATCATCCAATGTACAGAAATATACACATCGGTCAATCACTCCAGTAAGCATCAAGTTTGAGCCAATTCTAGAGGAAGAGCCACCGGATCATCCGATGAGAAGACAAGTGCAACATCGGTCTAACAACGGTCATATCTGACACAATGACGTCAGCTATAGTGAACTTGATCGATGATAACTAAAGGGGAGACATCGGATCATCTAGTGTTCGCAGAAAAGTTCTGTCAGCCTACTTTTCCAATGGCTATTTCGTGGAGGCTGACTATAAATACCCCCTAAGCCCGTCATTTCGACAAGTCTTGATCACCAGACATACTCTAAGCATTCACAAGCATTCAAGAAAAAGAGCCATCACTTCTACATCATTTAGACCACCTACACACCAAGAGATAGGCTAGAACTAGCTAGAGAGAGAGAGCTTGTGTGCCTCCATTCTGGGTGAGTGGAATCTCTAGGGTAGTGAGAGCCTTAAGGGAGTGTCCCTTGGTGTTTGTAATTGAGAGAGACTTCCGGATCTTTCCAAGGCGTTTGTGGAAGCCCGGAGGATCGAAGTTGTACAAGGCTTGAGCTGCACCTTGCCGAGGTTGGCAAACAGAGAAGAATAGTGGAGATCCCTCATCTCGGTGACTTGGCTGTGGCTATACCCTTTGGTGGGTGCCACAACGTGGATGTAGGAATATCTTGACGATCTTGCCGAACCACAAGATAAATCCTCGTGTCTCCTCGGGAGTTTGCATCCTCTCCCTCTCCCTTACATTTATGCATTTTATATTCCGCGAAGTTGCTATTTACTTCAATGCATAGATTGTTTGCGTAGGGAATTGGGCTTTTAGGAATTAAGTTTTATTGCCTAGATTTCTAAAAGAAGCCCAATTCACCACCCCCTCTTGGGCATTCGATCCTTACAGCTATCCAATTGGTTCCACAACCATTTTAAGCGTCAGGCTCGATCGAATTTATCCAAATCCTTAAACCCCAGACCACCTAAATTTTTGGCCTTGTACAAATCTTCCATTTCACAAAGTGCCCTCCTTGTACTCTGTCTTGATCATCACCTTTCCATAGAAAATTCCTTCGAGCTCTATCAATCTTCTTTGACACCCAAGCTGGGAGCTTAAAAACCGACATGAAGTATGCAGGTAAAGCCGAAAGGACTGACTTACTTAGAACCTCCCTGCCAGAATATGAGAGAAGATTTTTCTTCCAGTTTTGCAGTCGAAGTTTGACTTTCTCCACAACTGAGAGTCTGTATCCCGACATCTAATTGTGAAGACCTCGGTTTTCCATGTTTGCTATGAGACCCGATGCTTTACCAAATATGTCCACTATGCATTTAGTGACATGAAGGTCCTGTGCTTTTAGGGAAATAAATACAGCAGCAGCATCTGCATATAAAGAGACATTTAGGTGCTTTTCCACTCCACGCAGAGGAGTGAGGAGTTTTTTTTTCTGAGCAGAAGTGTGGACTAGGCTTATTGGCCTGAAATCTGTGATTCTGGAGGATGCTGCTTTTTTAGGGATTAGCACTACCAGTGCACGATTAAGCTTACTGAGCCCTTGTTGATTCATATCATAAAATTGCTCAAGTGCCCTGTGAAAGTCTGCTTTGATGATGGGCCAGCAGTGCACAATGAAAAGTCCTATAAACCCATCTGGCCCAGGAGCTTTCTCTTTGGCATTGCCTTGATCACTTTGTTGAACTTCTTCCTCACTGAATGGGACATCCAGATGGTCAAGGTTCTTACGTTGCCAACCCAAGTTAGCCAAATGCAGTCTATGCTATTGAGGCCTATAAGAGCTATGATCTTAGCTATGATCTTGCACGAAAAAAGGACTCTGCTTGGACAACACTGAACGCAATTACTATCAATTTTTTCTATTTAGCACTAGAGTAACCTCTTAAAGCTGAAAAATAGGTTATTATCCATTGTGTTTTAGCGAGTGAGGGACTTGCTTCTGGATCAACCAAAAGCATCATAATATGGTGATCTAGCTGGTCCAATTATATTCAGTTCTTTGAGTGTTCTAGCTGTTTTTATCCAATCGGTCTTGACATAATGCATTTTTTTACATTGCTCAGGTCCCCTCCCCACCGTGCACACTCAGATCCACTTCACTGCTCAGGTATGACACCATCATTCTTCTCATATTGTATATGACAGAGTACAGTGCTTTTAGCTGTATATGATGACTTGTTGCTCTTATAGTAGCTGCCTTGATATGTATAATGTTTCAACTGTTTTTTTTTCAAACTTTTAGTGATGTAACACATTTTCTTTAGATTTGCATCACCATGTTGCTAGTTCATCCTATGTCAAGTGTGTGATCTATATGTTGCTAGATGATTATGTTTTTTTAGGTTTAGATAACTTTTGGTCATACTTTGGTAAATATGTTTATTATGCAGGTTACTAGAATTAATAATTTTTTTCTCTTGTTCTTTTGATTGCGTGAGTGTTTAGAATTAATAGTTTTTTTTCTATTCTGTTTAGTGTATGTTTGGACTTTAGTGCATTCAGATAATGTTTTTGAGTGACTACTTCATATATATAAATAAAGGGGTTTTAGGCCGGCTCGGACCAACCCGGAAGGGCACGACACACAATAAGTGTGATCGTGCCATGTAGACCATAGTAGTCAAGGTGACATGGAAGCGAACGGGTTGGTAAGGACGTCAATGACCCGCGATTGCATGGACGGTGGAAATGGATGTGGAATTGTCATCTAAGACCAACTTTCCTCTCACTCTTTCTCTAGTTCTTTCCTCTCTCTTAAATAACCTGAAAATGAAAATAAGCAACGTAACCTATAGCAATGTATTACCCGTTTCGGATCGGCACGTCTCACATGCCATTGGCATGTGAGATGTGCAGGTTCGGAATTGTCCCTTTTTGGACAGCCTCGGAGTGACCGAGGGGGCGTGGCTTGTGACGAGACGCGGGTCCAGATTTGGACGAGATTTCGGTGGCGTAACCCTGTTGTTCTCTGCTACACCATTTTTGGGCGTGCAGTGGAGAACAGCGGGGTTATGCTGCCGAAATTTCTTTCGAATCCGGATCACGCGTCTCGTCATGAGAACGCTCCGCTCGGTCACTCTTGGGTGGGTTTAGGATCTATCTGCCTAGGTTGTAGGGCCGTGACATAACACAACAATACATTAACGACAATTTCTTTCGCGTTAAACTGCAGAGTCAAACATGGGTGAAGACCGCAGTTGGATGTATACTGGCTGGAAGAGCAGAACTGGTGGTCACTCTGATGAGTGGTTTATCAAGTTAGATCAATTTTTGGATCGAGCATTTTCGTTGTCAACGGAAGATATGGTGTGGTGCCCATGTACAAAATGCCGGAACACCAAGTTTTTGAGAAGATTGGAGCTTTCATTTCACTTATGTCGAAACGGTTTCACTCCACATTATGAAGTGTGGACCTTTCACGGCGAGACTAATTCTCGAGTCATAGCCGAAGTGGATGAGGATGATGATATAACAGAGGTTGATAGGATGGATGAGATGCTAGAAGCTCTTGAAGCGGAGGATCCTCTTACAAATGAGGCAGAGAAGTTCTTCGAGGAGCTGAAGAAATCACAAGAGCCGTTGCATGAACACACGGCTGTGACCGTACTTGCTTTCTTGACCAGATTTATGGCAATTAAGTCCAAGTACTTTTTTTTCCATCAACTGCTACAATGATCTCATGAAATTGATCTGCGATATCCTTCCACAACCTCGCAAAGCGCCACCAGATATGTATCAGTCAAAGATCAAGATATCTGGTCTCGGTATGAAGTATGAGAAAATCGATGTGTGCCCAGACAACTGCATGCTATTCTGGAAAGAGCACACCAATGATAAGATGTGCTTGAAATGTGGTAAATCGAGGTATGTCGAAGTTGTTAATGACGATGGCGATAATGTGATGACAGATGTCGCACATAAGCAGCTTCATTACTTGCCTGTGACACCTCGGTTGAAGCGGATGTTTCTTTCAAAAAGAACCACAAGACACATGAGATGGCACAAAGAAGGTAAACGTGAGAACAAAGAATTCTTGAAGCATCCGTTCGACGGTGATGCATGGAAGGCGCTAGACCGTTTCGATCCAGACTTTTCTCATGATGCGAGGAATGTTCGCATCAGATTAGCGACAGACGGATTCTCACCGTTCAGTACGAACGCCACGCCATACTCATGTTGGCCTGTCTTTGTCATTCCGTACAACCTGCCACCTGCTTTTTGTATGAAGAACGTCATGTTTCTCAGCCTCATTGTACCTGGACCTGATCATCCCGGGTCATCTCTCAACGTGATATTAAAACCGCTGATCGAAGAATTGAAAGTCTTGTGGACAGGAGTCGAAGCGTACGACAGTTACAAGAAGCAGAAATTCAACCTTCGAGCTGCTTATTTGTGGTCCGTCCATGATTTTCCGGCATACGACATGTTTTCCGGATGGAGCACTCACGGTCCTCTGATGTGTCCGATATGTGCTTCAGACACGGATTGCTTTCGACTAACTCATGGAGGCAAAATATCTTACTTCGATTGTCACAGACATTGGCTGCCCTCGAATCATATATTTAGGCAGCAGAGGCATGTCTTTCCAAAGAACACTGTTGTCACTAAAGGACCACCGAAGCATTTCAACGGGTCAGAAATTTCTGATATGTTGGACAAACTGGTGCCTGATGAAGGTCGTCCTGGATATTTCGTAGGTTATGGAGAGGAAGACAATTGGACTCACATATGTGGACTTTGGGAGCTACCATATGTGACGTCGTTGATTCTAATGCACAACATTGATGTCATGCATCAGGAGCGTAATATGAGCGAAAGTATCATAAGCACTTGCATGGATATGCCTGGCAAAAAGAAAGACAATTATAAAGCTAGACTAGATTTAGCAGACATTTGTCACCGTCCAACTCTTGAAATCTCTGAAAGTGGTGGAAAGACACATGCTTCTTTCTGTCTTCGATCGAAAGAAAAGAAAGAAGTTATGAAATGGATGAAAACTTTGAAATTCCTAGATGGTTACACAGCTAGCCTGAAACGAGCCGTAAATGTTAACACAGGAAACCTCACTGGGTCGAAGAGTCATGATTATCACATTATAATGGAAAGACTCCTACCTGTTATGTTCCGAGGCTATCTAGATGATGCGGTGTGGAAGGTTTTAGCCGAGCTAAGCTATTTCTATAGACAGCTTTGTGCTAAAGAAATCAAGATCGGGATGATGGATAAGTTAGAGAAGGAGATACCCATACTTTTATGTTAGATGGAAATATTTTTTCCACCGGGTTTCTTCAATCCAATGCAACATCTGCTTATCCATCTTCCATTCGAAGCTAAAGTTGGCGGTCCTGTGCAATATAGGTGTATGTATAACATTGAAAGAGCGCTACAATATCTGAAACCAATGGTTGGCAACAGGGCAAGGGTGGAAGGGTGCATCGCTGAAGCATATGCTCTTAAGGAAGTAGGATACTTTTCAAGTGTCTACTTGAAAGTGCATCTAGGACTCCCTTGTGGGTTTTGGATGATTTATGACAAGCAATTTGGATCCTAATCCTTTTCTTGAGATGAATGCAGGCAAATGATGAAAAATGAGCAAAATGCCAAAAAGAAAGGAAATGAGAAGCAAAGTGAATTTGAGCTCAAGAAGAAGAAAATAGTAGATTGTTATGTATAGAGTGTGTTAAGGAAACACACCCAAGAGCTCAATCACTTTCAAGCACACACATACAATGCACAAAGTTATACAGGACCGGACTAGTCCGATATCAGCCGGACTAGTCCGATATCATATTCTGCACTAGATCGGACAAGTCCGGTCTCCACCGGACTAGTCCGATATCTTTCTGATCCACTTCGGACTAGTCCTCTCCAATGCGGACTAGTCCTTAACACAATGCACAAGTCACACAAAATCGGACAAGTCCGTTGTGACCCGGACTAGTCCGATATTCATTCTGATCCACTTCGGACAAGTCCGGTGTCTACACGGACTAGTCCGATATACACACTGATCTAAAACGGACAAGTCCTCCAAGTGCGGACTTGTCATTCCAAACACTTAGGGTTTCATATGTCCGGACAAGTCCGATGGCAATCGGACTAGTCCGAAGATTTCCAGTAGCGAAATCGGACAAGTCCGTTTTCAACCGGACTAGTCCGATATTCCTGGACACTTAGGGTTTGCTACACACAGCACTCCGGACTAGTCCGGTGACCATCACGGACTAGTCCGATCTTTCTGAACCCTAACGGTCACTTTTAGAAACCCCATATAAATAGAGGTGCACGACCCACTTTCACCCTCTCTTGAACCCTAGCGCCGTCACACCTCCCAAGAGACTCAAAAACCATCTCTCTCCACAAAATTAAGTGCAAAATCAATCAATCCATTGAAGATCACTTCTAGATCATTGGAGAGACACTTGGCACACACATCATTGAGCTCTTGGTTTGATTCTCTAACACACTCTTACGTTTCAATTTGTAATTTTCAAGTGTGTTATTGGTTTCATTGTGAGTTGTAATCAAGGGAGCTCTCAACGTGTGAGAACGCCCCTTCAACTTGGTTATTTACCCTTTGTGATTAGTGGAAGAGGATTGGCCTTCGTGGCGATCCGACGAGGAAAGGGTTGGAGAAGACCCAGTCCTTTTGTGGGCTCCTCAACGTGGATGTAGGTTGCCTTCGTGGTAGCCGAACCACGGGATAAATCGTGTGTCTTATCTTTTTTGTGTTCTTCATCTAATTTGATCAACTTAATCTAGGGTTTGATTCACTTTGTTCAATCTAAGTCTAATTGTTGATCAAGAGCTTTAACTTCAATAGAATCTGACATACTACTATTAAATTGAGATTCAATTTTATATTTCCGCTGCAAACATTAACGAATCAATCAAATTTTCTAAACTTGATCAACCTAGCCCGTGAAAACCGGACTAGTCCGCACATTACCGGACTAGTCCGATATCTCTGGTATTGACCTTGTTGTTGAGTGTTACAGGAACCGAGAAAAATCAAAAAGGCCTATTCACCCCCCTCTAGGCCTACATTCAATTGGTATCAGAGCAGGTTCTTCAAGAAAGAGTGCAACCACTCGAAGAGATCATGTCGGACATGAAAGATGTTCAGAAAATCAACAACCAGGAAGAAGTAAACAAAGACAAGAACCAAAAGCTGGAAAAGTATCTCGAAGCAATTCAAGACTTCGATGATGATGACGAGGAGACGCTGGAGCTGAAAGCACTACTCCGAAAGAAAGCACTTTCCAAAGGGAAAGCTAAAGTTGAAGAAAAGAAGAAGGGGAGTAGTCACGCCGACTACTCCCGATATCCTTTCAACTATGATCGTTTAAATTCAAACAACAGCCATTACCTATCTATTCCTCTTGGAAAAGCCCCACACTTCGATGGGAGTGATTACTTCATGTGGAGGCAAAATATGAAGATGCACTTGATTTCCCTTAACCCATGTTTATGGCATATTGTGTGCACAGGAATAGACATCCCAGATGACGACGAAGAGCTCACTCCAAGTCAAGAACAAGCCATCCACAGAAACGCTCAAGCCGCAGTCGTGATCACCTCCTCTCTAAGTCGAGATGAATTCACAAAGGTGGACGGACTGGAGATTGCCAAGGAAATATGGGACACACTACAAACAGCCCATGAAGGTGACCGGCATGTGCGGGAGGCCAAAATTGAAATGATTGAGGGCAATTGAGGAAGACGAGTCTCCCCAGTACATGTACAACCGATTGAAGACACTTGTAAACAAGGTTCGATCATATGGGAGCAAGAAGTGGAATGACCACGAGGTTGTAAAGCTCATCCTTAGAGCCTTTATGCCTCGCAATGTCACACTATGCTCTATGATCAGAGAAAGTCCTGGGTACAAGAGGATGACTCCAGATGAATTGCTTGGCAAAATCATCAACTTTGAAATGATGGAGAAACAAGCCAAGCACGTCAAAGAAATAGCCGACCTCACATCGGCCAAGAAGAAGGGAGTTGCCTTAAAATCCACACTCAAACCTCTATCCAAAGAAGCAAGAGAAGCTCAGTTTGATGAGGATAGCGATGACAAAAGCAGTGAGCTGGACGAAGAAGATATGATTTTGTTCATGAAAAAGTTCAAAAGAATAATGAAGAAAAGACAAGGAACAAAATCTGGTGAAGGCAAGTACAGGGAAAGGACAAAGCCGAAGATGAGGCGGGCGTGCTATAATTGTGGTGAGTATAACCACTTTATAGTCGATTGCCCGTATGAGGACAACAAGAAGAAGAATAAAGTAACCAAGCCTCAACCAAAGAAATTCTTCAAAAAGAAGAAACAAGCTGAACAAGCACACATTGGAAAAGAGTGGGACTCAAACGATGAGTCCTCATCATCCGATGAAGAAGAGATGGCTAGCATAGCCATTGAAAGCTCGTCCAAGAATCCCACACTCTTCCCCACACTCGGTGCAAAGAAGGGACATGGCACTTGCCTCATGGCAAAGGAAGGTAAACGCAAGGTAAACATCAAAACTCCTTCCATGCATTCGTACTCAAGTGATCATGAACTAGATAGTGATGATGAAGATATGTTAACTGGATTAGATAGAAAAACTGCTGCTAAAATGAAATTTTTACTTGTCCAACTTGTTGAGAAGGAATCGCTAATTGATCGTCAAGAAGACATGATTATCTCCCAAAAGGAGAGGTATGTCGAACTTGACAATCTTCTAGCTCTTGAAAAGGAGAAAAACAACTCACTAGAGCTTGAGCTAGCTTCAAGCAAGAAAACTTGTTTGGAATTAACCAACTCAAACGTTGCAATCAAGGATCAACTTGATGACCTGATCAAGGTCAACAAGATCCTTGAAGTGCAAGTTGAGTCACTCAAGCTAAGTGAACCTTCCTCCTCTTCAAGTCTGCCTTCTCAACACACTTCAACTAATCCTGTTCATATGTGCAAATGTGGCAAAGTCGATATCAACTTGAAGGAAAAGTCTATCTCCACAAAGGATAAAAATCCTACCCAATGTGGAATATTTGACGAGGAGAGGATTAACTATGCACGTAGTGCATACTTGGTCCAAAGACCTCCTAACGTCAAGTATGGCATTGGTTACTCTTACGATGGAAAGCAAAATGCTGGAAGTCATAAGAATAACAAGGGAAGGATTACCTTTGTGAAGGGAGGACCCTCACAACCTAGTAACTCAAAAATTAAGAATCTGAACTCTCATAAACACCGGACTAGTCCGGTGGAGGCCCGGACAAGTCCGGTCATTCGGACAAGTCTGGTTACCCAGACTAGTCCGATCCATAAACAACAACGACTCTTGTTCAAAACCTTTGATGCCTCTTATGTATTAATGAGAAACAATATTGGTAAAGTTTATGCTTACTATGCTGGGCCACGCCATGGGAACACAAAATTCCATGTGTGGGTGCCCAAATGTATTGTAACTAACCTCCAAGGACCCAAGCAAGCTTGGGTACCTAAAACCAAGGCATAATTTGTTTCTGCAGGCCTATTCCTCTGGTGGATCCAAATGGGTGCTAGATAGTGGATGCACCAACCACATGACCGGAGAAAAGAGGATGTTCGTGGAATATGAAGAAAACGAGGACCCAAACGAAGGCATCTACTTCGGAGATAATAGTCAAGGAAGGGTGCTCGGTACCGGTAAAATAGCAATATCATCTGAACACACTCTTTCTCATGTTCTACACATTGAATCTTTAGATTATAACCTGCTGTCCATATCTCAATTATGCGACAAAGGTTATAATTGCTTGTTTACTAACGAGGGTGTGACCGTCTCAAGGAGGAGTGATGGTTCCGTTGCATTCAAGGGTATGTTAAAGGGAAAGCTTTACCTTGTTGACTTCAACAAGGATAAAGCCGAACTCGACACATGCTTGATTGCAAAAACCAACATGGGTTGGCTGTGGCATAGACGGCTAGCACATGTTGGTATGAGGAATCTTCAAAAACTCCTCAAGGGCGATCACATCCGAGGTTTGAAAGATGTTGTTTTTGAGAGGCCTTGTAGCGCGTGCCAAGCCGGGAAGCAAGTAGGAGCACGTCATCCTGCAAAGAACATTATGACTACGACGAGACCGCTCGAACTACTTCATATGGACTTGTTTGGTCCAATTGCTTACATAAGCATCAGCGGTAATAAATACGATTTTGTCATTATTGATGATTTTTCCCGCTTCACTTGGGTGTTCTTTTTGCATGACAAGTCAGAAACACAAGGAACGCTCAAGAAATTCTTCAAGCGAGCTCAAAACGAGTTTTCACTATCGATCAAGAGTATTTGGAGCGACAACGGCACGGAGTTCAAAAACATACAAGTGGAGGAGTACCTTAATGAGGAGGGAATCAAGCACGAATTTTCAGCACCATACTCTCCACAACAAAATGGAGTCGCCGAAAGGAAGAACCGAATGCTCATAGAGATGGCAAGAACAATGCTCGATGAATACAAGACTTCGGATCGATTTTGGGCAGAAGCGATTAACACCGCTTGCCACGCCGCAAATCGACTCTACCTTCATCGACTACTCAAGAAGACTCCTTATGAGCTACTCACCGGTAACAAACCCAACATTTCATATTTTCGAGTTTTCATCTCTCCATGTTATATCTTGAACAAGAAACCCAGGACTTCAAAGTTCGCTTCGAAGTCCGATGAAGGTTTCCTTCTTGGCTATGATTCGAACACTTACGCCTATCGTGTTTTCAACAAGGCCTCCAGACTTGTTGAAGTGGCACGTGACGTAGTGTTCGATGAAACTAATGGCTCCCAAAAGGAGCAAGTTGATCAATGTGAATTAGGTAAAGAAGAAGCTCCTTATCAAGCATTGAAGAGAATGGCTCTAGGCGAAGTTCGTCCACAAGAGTCATCGTCACAAATACAAGAGGAAGGTGAACCACAAGAGGAGATCAACAATCAAGGGGGAGTCTCGACACAAGATCAATCACCAGAATATGAAGATGATCAACAAATCAACGAGGGCAACCACTCAGGGGGAGAAGAAAATGATCACCAACACTCAACTCCCCAAGTGCCACACCCAATAGTACACCAACGCACTCAAAGGGATCACCCAATCGACAACATCATCGATGATATCCAAAAGGGAGTAACCACTAGATCTCGTATAGCTAATTTTTGTGAGCATTACTCATTTGTCTCCTTTTTGGAACCACGCACGACTGAGGATGCATTGAAGGATCTGGACTGGGTGGTGGCAATGCAAGAAGAGTTGAACAACTTCAAGAGAAACGAGGTTTGGGAACTTGTGGAAAGACCCAATACAAACATAGTGGGCACCAAGTGGGTCTTCCGCAACAAGCAAGACGAACACGGGGTGGTGAAAAGAAACAAGGCACGACTTGTGGCCAAAGGTTACTCACAAGTCGAAGGTTTGGATTTCGATGAGACTTTTGCTCCAGTAGCTAGGCTTGAATCAATTAGAATATTACTTGCATATGCTACTCACCATGATTTCAAGCTGTACCAAATGGACGTGAAAAGCGCCTTCCTCAACGGACCGATCAAGGAAGAGGTGTACGTGGAGCAACCACCCGGATTTGAAGACGAAGAGTTCCCTGACCACGTGTATAAACTGTGTAAGGCTCTCTATGGCCTCAAACAAGCTCCTAGAGCTTGGTATGAGTGTCTTAGAGATTTTTTAATTGATAATGGCTTTCAGATTGGCAAAGTAGATATTATTCACGAAAAACCTAGATAATGATCTTTTTATTTGCCAAATCTATGTTGATGACATAATTTTTGGGTCAACTAACCAATCTTTCTGTGAAGAATTTAGTAGAATTATGACAGACAGGTTTGAAATGTCAATGATGGGAGAATTGAAGTACTTCTTGGGATTCCAAGTGCGGCAACAAAAGGAAGGAACATTCATAAGCCAAACCAAGTACACGCAGGACATACTCAAGAAGTTTAGCATGGACAAGGCAAAGCCCATAAAGACTCCCATGGCTACGAATGGCCACTTGGATCCCAACGAAGATGGACCGAGCATCGACCAAAAGGTATATCGCTCCATGATTGGATCTTTACTTTACTTATGTGCATCTAGGCCAGATATTATGTTGAGTGTATGTTTGTGTGCAATATTTCAAGCCAACCCTAAGGAATGTCACTTGACAGCCGTAAAAAGAATCTTGAGATATTTAGTTCATACACACAACCTTGGTCTATGGTACCCAAAAGGATCCAAATTCAATCTCATCGGTTACTCCGATGCAGATTATGCCGGGTGCAAAGTTGATAGAAAAAGCACCCTTGGCACATGTCAATTCCTAGGAAGATCCTTAGTTTCTTAGTCATCTAAGAAACAAAATTCCATTGCTTTATCCACAGCCGAAGCAGGGTATGTTGCAGCCGGGAGTTGTTGTGCACAACTTCTTTGGATGCGACAAACTCTAAGGGATTACGGTTACAATATGAACCATATTCCTCTCCTTTGTGACAATGAGAGTGCCATTAAAATAGCCCACAATCCAGTTGAGCACTCTAGGACTAAACACATAGACATAAGACATCATTTCTTGAGAGACCATTCCATGAAAGGAGACATAACCATCTCACATGTCAACACACAAAAACAATTGGCCGACATATTCACCAAGCCACTTGATGAAAAGCGTTTTTGCGAACTCCGAAATGAGCTAAATATTCTTGATTCTCGGAGTGTGGCTTGAAAAGTTGCATACCTGTATGATTACTTCAAAATGTCGATTGATTTGTGAAAATTACCCCTCCCTATTTTTCTCTCGGAACTATGTCAATTATTAGATCTTGATGGATCTTGATCATTGTATGATTGCTGTATGCTTACTGGTCAAATTCATCAAGATTGGTTGAATTGTTTTGCCTCTCTATTCCCTATTATTGAACCTTCAAATATATATGAATGGGCTATGCAATTCTTTCCTGGTAACCACGGACTAGTCCGTGGTTATCCGGACTAGTCCGCCCATGCAGACTAGTCCGCAGAGTGTCGGTTAGGCCGGACTAGTCCGACGGACCACGGACTAGTCCGATATAGGTCTCTAGATGACTTCGGACTAGTCCGGTCGAGTCCGGACTTGTCCGATTTCTCGTGTCCATAACCCTAGCCGCCACCAAACCCTAATCCACTCATCCCCACATTTGCTCACGCCTTTCTCTCTCTTGCGCTCGAGCTCCCAACGCAATCTCTTGTGTCCTCCGTCGAATAGCCACAAGTTTGGGCGGAGATCAAGCTTGAAGACTTGGGGATTGATTCCACCGGACAAGTCCGGCCTCAAACCCCCAAAACTTCAAGTCTCCCACAATTTCTTTGGTAAAAACCTTCAAAACCCTAGAAATCGTATTTTTCTCAATCATTGATCGTTTGGCCTAGCACCCTGCACTAGTTACATGTTTATCTGATGTACTACGTGTATGCTAGACTAGAATTGCATTAGAGACTGTGTCCAGTTCAATCTGTTAGGTTTTTGAGGATGAACACCGGACTAGTCCGGTCCATGCACGGACAAGTCCGGTACCCCGGACTAGTCCGTGCCGAGGCACCGGACAAGTCCGATGTTTCTGAACCTAAACCTAATTCCCTAATTCCATCCATTACTATCATGTCTCACCTATGCCTTGCATAACTTGTCATTTTTCTTGCTCATCCATTCTCAGATCATGTCGAGCTCCGACAATGAAATCTCCGACTTTGAGGCCGAGTTGGACCACGAGGTGGCATCTCGGTCCTCGGCGGGTCTTGGCAAGAAACGCCAAGAAAGACCTTCCGAGCCTGCTACTTCCCCTCCCCAGGTTCGGAGGAAGGTCTGTGTCAAGAAGCCCGCCTCGAAGGCTGCTCCGTCTACAAGCAACCTTCGTCAAGCAAAAGGAAAGGGCAAGGGAGTAGCAACGGGGCCAGTTGGGCCCTTGAAGCTACACGCTCCCAGGGAAGGGGTCCGGGACCCCAATGAAGAGAAATTCAATGGGAAAGGCAGTGATATGGCAGCCAAGCTCAGAAGCATTGATTGCTATGGGAGGCCAAAGCAGGCAGCTGATGGAAGGTTTTGGACAAACTTCCATGCAGATTTCTACAGGCTGGTTTACCTGCCGATGAAAACTCCGGTGGTGCGCAGTCAGTGGATTGACTGGGCCTACCTAGAGAAGAAGAAGTGCTCAGCTTTTGATGAAGTCATTGCAGCAGCTGAGAGGCATGGCCTGAAGGATCTGTTTGCCTTCAGACACAATTGGAATGATGAAGTGATTGCACAATTCTATGCAACGTGCCACTTCTCGAGTGAAGATGAAGAGAGTGTGACTTGGATGACCCATGGATCCAAGTACTCCATCACTCAGGAGGATTTTGCAAACCTGCTCCATTTAGACTCTGCTGGAAATGACCACCTGATCATCCATAACATAGGGGTCATTGAGAGGGACGGAATGAAGTTCATGTATGAGCCCAACTCTAAGTATGTTCCTCCCTCCACAAAGAACATGAAGCCCTTCTTTGTGGTCCTGAACAGAGTTCTCCGGAAGACCATTGCCCCCAAGGATGGGGATGCAGGGAGTGTACAGGGCTACCTCCGGACTCTAATGAGGGTCATAAGCAAGAAGAGACAGTTTGATGTTGCAGATTACATTTGGAATGACATGGTCAACATCTCAAGCACCCCCAACCGGTCCTGTGGCTATGCTCCCTACCTAATGTTTATGATTGAGAAAGTCACAGGTATTGAGTTCGTGAAGGATGTGGAGCACACTCCTCTGAGGCCTCAGAAGCCTCAGCCTGTGAGTGTCCAGGCTGCTCCCTCGCCGGCCTCGAGTCCTGAGGCACCGGCAAGAGAAAGAGATACTGCTAGGGCTGTCCCTACCTCTAGGGAAGCCCCTCAGAGAGGATCAGCTAGTGGGATCCTAAAGTACCTGACCGCCATCTTCTCCTCCTGCAAAAAGACCGAAGTGAAGGTCCACAAACTCAACAAGAAAAGAAAGGAGGACATGAAGTATATTAAGGCCAATGTGGAGCAAATTTGTCGGAAGCTGGAGATCGATCCCATTGGATCTCCAGTGATATCTGAGGAGTCTGACCCGGATTTCACCGAGCTCGGGCCCTTGACCCCTTCCGAGCTTGCCTATTTTGGCATTGGGGACTCGAGAAGTTCCGCTCCTCCTCCTCCCTCTCCTCCTCGTCAAGCAGAAAGCGAAGAAGATGAAGACGATGACGAGAGGATCGACAGTGAAGAGTGAAGACCCTAGGACCCTCATCTCCTTCTTTTTGGTGTCTTGATGCCAAAGGGGGAGAGATTGAGGGGGAGTCTTAGCTTTAGCTGTGATAGGGTGCGAGGAGAGAGTTCTCTTTATCTTTTATTTGTGGTTGTAATAGCTTAACTCTGTTTTCATATTAAATTTGGTCCTGTGATGAATTGCTTAATTTATTTGGAGTGTGTGATGAAAACTGTGTTTTTGCCCCTGGAATGTCATATGCATTTGATATCGGTTGGTTAATGCAAATTCTGTCATTCTCAATGTATTCATGCACTTAGTATGCATCCCACCATAAAGAATGCACATATGGATAATTCTCTTGTTGCTTGATGTATTTTTGAGTCATATGTGCATACTTTATGAAAATCTCATTTTTTTTGCCTTATTTTGTGAAATCTCAATTGGTTGTCATCAGTCACCAAAAAGGGGGAGATTGAAAGTGCATCTAGGACTCCCTTGTGGGTTTTGGATGATTTATGATAAGCAATTGGGATCCTAATCCTTTTGTTGAGATGAATGCAGGCAAATGATGAAAAATGAGCAAAATGCCAAAAAGAAGGGAAATGAGAAGCAAAGTGAATTTGAGCTCAAGAAGAAGAAAATAGTAGATTATTATGTATAGAGTGTGTTAAGGAAACACACCCAAGAGCTCAATCACTTTCAAGCACACACATACAATGCACAAAGTTATACAGGACCGGACTAGTCCGATATCAGCCGGACTAGTCCGATATCACATTCTGCACTAGATCGGACAAGTCCGGTCTCCACCGGACTAGTCCAATATCTTTCTGATCCACTTCGGACTAGTCCTCTCCAATGCGGACTAGTCCTTAACACAATGCACAAGTCACACAAAATCGGACAAGTCCGTTGTGACCCGGACTAGTCCGATATTCATTCTGATCCACTTCGGACAAGTCCGGTGTCTACACGGACTAGTCCGATATACACACTGATCTAAAACGGACAAGTCCTCCAAGTGCGGACTTGTCATTCCAAACACTTAGGGTTTCATATGTCCGGACAAGTCCGATGGCAATCGGACTAGTTCGAAGATTTCCAGTAGCGAAATCGGACAAGTCCATTTTCAACCGGACTAGTTCGATATTCCTGGACACTTAGGGTTTGCTACACACAGCACTCCGGACAAGTCCGGTGACCATCACGCACTAGTCCGATCTTTCTGAACCCTAAAGGTCACTTTTAGAAACCCCATATAAATAGAGGTGCACGACCCACTTTCACCCTCTCTTGAACCCTAGCGCCGTCACACCTCCCAAGAGACTCAAAAACCATCTCTCTCCACAAAATTAAGTGCAAAATCAATCAATCCATTGAATATCACTTCTAGATCATTGGAGAGACACTTGGCACACACATCATTGAGCTCTTGGTTTGATTCTCTAACACACTCTTACGTTTCAATTTGTAATTTTCAAGTGTGTTATTGGTTTCATTGTGAGTTGTAATCAAGGGAGCTCTCAACGTGTGAGAACGCCCCTTCAACTTGGTTATTTACCCTTTGTGATTAGTGGAAGAGGATTGGCCTTCGTGGTGATCCGACGAGGAAAGGGTTGGAGAAGACCCGGTCCTTTTGTGGGCTCCTCAACGTGGATGTAGGTTGCCTTCGTGGTAGCCGAACCACGGGATAAATCGTGTGTCTTATCTTTTTTGTGTTCTTCATCTAATTTGATCAACTTAATCTAGGGTTTGATTCACTTTGGTCAATCTAAGTCTAATTGTTGATCAAGAGCTTTAACTTCAATAGAATCTGACATACTACTATTAAATTGAGATTCAAGTTTATATTTCCGCTGCAAACATTAACGAATCAATCAAATTTTCTAAACTTGATCAACCTAGCCCGTGAAAACCGGACTAGTCCGCACATTACCGGACTAGTCCGATATCTCTGGTATTGACCTTGTTGTTGAGTGTTACAGGAACCGAGAAAAATCAAAAAGGCCTATTCACCCCCCCTCTAGGCCTACATTCACTACTTTGCGGAAGAAAACAATATCAATACTTCGACGATGCGGTACAATGTGGACGAAACACCCCCTCTAAGCGACCTTTCCATTTTTCAAACGAGAGGCGCCACCGTTGGTAGCTACACGACCTACGTGCTATCCGAACAGGAAAGGACTGTTGCTTTACTCTACATGCACGCAAATATAGAAGGCATGCAAGAATACTTTGAGTAAGTGTTTCTCCTACGTTTATGCTAATCGACATATTTTGCTACACATGTACTCTAAAAGATGTTTTTTCATGTTCAGCGAGTTCCACAGACAATATTGGCCACATAGGCATCAACCTACGGCCAAACAAGTAGAAGCGATGCGAAAGGAATGAATAAATGGGGGGGCAGAGTTTTCTATCTTGGTTTCGAGAATATTATTAAAGAAGTATTATGTAATATTCTCTCGTCTTTTATAACAGTGTCGGACTCACAATGTCCATGAAGATTTGTGGCAGCTATCTTATGGATTGGTGAATGTTAGAAGCTATGGTCGATATGATGTAAATGGCTTCCGATTCTGTACAACTCATTTTGAAGCTCATCGTCCTCTCGCGACAACATCAAATTCCGGTGTTGTGACGAGAGTAATGTACACTCAAGGGAATTTAACCAATTATTATGGTATCATTAACAAAATCCTTGAATTTACTTTTATCGGAAATAAGACCCTTCGAGTTGCCTTCTTTGACTGTGACTGGTTTGATCGTACTCATGGAACTCGAGAAAACCAATTTGGAATGGTGGAAGTGAAACACAAGGACCGACTACGAGGTTACGATACATTTGTTCTTGCGCATCAAGTTGAACAAGTGTATTATCTACCTTATCCATGCACGAAGCTCAGTGCTTGGTGGGTGGTATATCAGGTGAATCCTCGTGAGCGGCTATATACTCCTGGGGATGATGGTTACCATAATAGCGAAGACGTTGAAGAAGTGTACCAAGAAGAAGAGTTGTCAGACACTTTTATCATCGAGCTTGGTGCAGGACTCGATCAATTAGTTGGAGATGTTGAAGACGTTGAAGATGTAGAGGCAGATGATACGCGAAAATGAAAATTAGAACAGGCCACGATGGAAGATCGTTGTGCTGGTTTAAGGAGTAGGGCACAGGCACATGACAATGATGTTGATGAATTTTGAAAGTGACTACAAGTAATGTTTTCTTGAAAATAGTAACATGAATTTTGTATATTTTATTTGCATATTTACTAATTATCTAATTACAATAGGATGGCGTCAAAGAAGGGTAAGAAGGTGCCGCTGACGAGGGGGTTCTACCCCTCTAGACCTGAGGACGCTTTCGTTGGTGCCTCGTCGACTGGCAGCAGATGCTCTCAGCTGCTGGGGCACGTTCGGACCAGCTCTAGAGCTTCGTCACAGGTAAATGTCACTCGTTTTTGACAAATTCTTTAAATTCAAATTCACATTAAACTTACTTATGAATCATTTGAATGTTGTAGTCCTCACCGGCTGACTCAGAGGCTGCGACGCCTTCGGTGAGCCAGCCCTCGGCGAGGCAGCCCTCGGCCAGCCAGCCCTTGGCGAGTCAGCCCTCGGTGAGCCAGCCCTCGGTCAGCCAGCCTCCGGCTGGCGATGAGTTTGTTCCTGAGGCCTTCGACTCAGCTGGTGAGGAGCCGTCTGGGTCACCTGACGTGGCGCCCCAGCAGACGCGGAGGACGAGGAGGACTCACTTTGTCAGTCCTCCCGCGGTCCCTTCACAGAGGATCGTGATTCGTCCAGTCGAAGACAGGTAATAAAAATTATAGTGTTCAATTTTCGTTTCTTTTGATTACTTAAGTAATGAATGAATAAATATCTTACAGGGCTTGGGACGACACATCTTTCACCGGTGAGAGACACCACAGACCGGTGAACGGTGTCCTCGGGTCCATAGTGCGTTTGCACTATCCCAGGGTCATCGACGGGGTGCCTGCTCTTTCGTGGGAGGACTACGCACGCGTCCATCACCAGGACCACGACAACCTTCAGGAGGCCGTATGGGCCGATTTTATGGAAATTATGTTAAAAAGGTTTCTAAGTTTCAACTCTTAAACTCTTTTAGTGAACATCTCTTCAATATATTCTTTATTGCAGGCAAGATATACTTTAGAGGACCCGAACGACCATCGCCGGTTTGAGGATGCGAAGCGAGTGTTTCACTTCAACGCTGCCAAGGCGCTTTGACAAGCTTTGTCGAACGCCCGTGTTCAAATTATTAATGAGCACTTGAAGGCGAACCAGCAGCGCGTGCTACACTTTCGGCAAGAGAGCGAGAGGCACCCGACGGAGGAGGAGTACGCGCAGGTACGTGGAGTGTAGTAAGTATTTTTTTCTGATAATTTCCTCGATGGTATTTTTAACGACTTCCAACTATGTGCAGGGCCATGTGAGCTGGTTGCAGGGTCGGACCGATGCATTTCGGGCCCTTTGTCGCTACTGGTCTAGCGATGAGTTTAAAGCTAAGTCTGAGAATGCTCGAGACTGTAGAGGGGTCGAGGGGAAGAGCAGGCACGGTCAAGATAACTACTTGCTTTTAGCTAAACGCATGGTAAGTGTGTGTAACTTATGTTTATATATTAATAATATATTGTTCGTACTAACACGTATTGACAGGAGCGCGAGACGGGGGTGCCGCCCACCCCTGCTGAGGTCTGGAAGAGAGGTCACAGGGACCCTTCTCAGCCGATGGGGTGCAGTCAGGCTGCAGCCGAGCGGTTGGTAAGTTTAGAAATCATTCATATTAAATATAACTATATAGATTGTTGAACTTACACGGTTTTCTTGTTTTGCAGGCTAAGTACGGGGAGGAGGCTAGGAAGATACACGGCGAGGATTTCGATTGGGAACATCAACCGATCGATCCTCAAGCCGCGTATGCAACCGGTGGTGGAAAAGCACACGGAAGGTGAGTTTACAAGTCATTTTATCGTTTTGAATTCAAAGTATTCAAGATATTTCAATTTCATATTACTGACTCTCTTTTTTATAGGCTCACCATATTCGACGGAGTTGTCGACACGAGGGCTGGGAGACCTGCGAGAGGCAGCTCCACGCAGGCTTCGTCAGTGGGCACGGCAGGTCGCCGCGTACCGCAGAGGGACATTGAGATGCAGTCCCTCCGAGAAACTGTAGAAGAAAA
Organism: Tuctoria greenei; assembly: GCA_036927565.1. Taxonomy (NCBI): domain Eukaryota; kingdom Viridiplantae; phylum Streptophyta; class Magnoliopsida; order Poales; family Poaceae; genus Tuctoria; species Tuctoria greenei. The sequence goes on along the minus strand of JAYESD010000009.1, from coordinate 93,391,927 downwards.
CGAAAGGCGACATGAGGAGGAAAGGAGGGAGGCGGAACACCAAAGGATCACAATGGAGGCCACGATCCAAACCTAGGCAACAGCGTTGGCGCAGATGCGGGAAGCAATGGAGGTAATAAAATAAAAACTAAAATTCTCATTAATTCAGCGTAAATGACTTACTAATAGGTAGTATTTAATGTTTGCAATGACAAGCCATGGCTCGGGCGCAAGGTCTGGGAATCCAGCTACCGGTACTACCACCGGTCCTTCCAGGCGATCCTTCTTCAGCGGGTCAGGTAAGTTTCTATGTAATCTTTCTTCTCCAGCGTAATAAGATTGAGATAGATGAAAGAGAGATAGTTAGATAGAAGAAAATGATTGAGATAGAAGAAAGATAGAGATAGAAGAAAGAGAGACAGAAGAAAGAGTAAAAGATAGTTAGATAGAGTAGGATGGGAATGAATAGAGAGAGTAAGATGTAGATGGAGATAGAGAGAGGGGAAGATAGAGGGAGGGAGATGTAGATGGAGATCGAGGGAGAAAGATAGAGGGAAAAGGATAGCAATAGAGAGATAGAGTGAGAGAGAAAGATAGAGTGAGAGACAAAGAGAGAAATGAAAAGAGAGAGGAAGAGAGGGGGATCTAGATGAAGATAGAGGGAGAGGAAGGGAGGGAGAGAGATGTTGATGCATTTATATTCTAACTCTAAGTTTTATTAATTGCAGGGATCCGCGACGGCTGTACAAACGCCATTGCCGTCGCTACCGCCGCCTGGAATGAGGCGCGACGACGACTTCGACTTCACTGGTGGCTCCGGAGGTGGCTACGGAGGTTAGATGGGCGAGTGAGCCCTTTTGTTTGCTTTGTTGATGACGATGTGAGATGTATCGGAACTTATTAGTTTGTGATTGTGATGATGTTTCTGTGTGTATATACTGTGTGTATTGTATCTATTCTGTGATTTTGGCCATCGAGCCGGGTAGTATTTTCTGTTGTTTTAAAAAAATAAAAAACCTTATTTGCGACGGCTTTTTATACAGTACCGTCGCAAATAAGGTTCCAGGCCATCGCAATTAAGCCACTGCTATTTGCGACGGCCTGGCGTCGCAAATAAGGTTTAATTACGACGGTCTGGCCGTCGCAAATAACGGTGTGGGTCCTGGAGGAGGACACGTGGGCCCTGTGCACTGAACTTATTTGCGACGGCCCGACCGTCGCAAATAACGTTGCGGGGCCCACCGGCCCGCGGCAATAACTTGCGACGGCCGCTCCTAGCCATCGCAATTAAGCTTATTTGCGATGGTGGCCGTCACAAATAAGCTTAATTGCGACGATTTATTTGCGACGGCCAAAAACCATCGCAAATCAGGAAAGCCATCGCAAATAGCTTATTTGCGACGGCATTTGGCTTATTTGCGACGGTTGTGGCTGTCGCAAATCGTCGGGATTCCTATAGTGACATTTCACATCATAATATTTTTTACTTGACTTGTAAACTGTAAATGATCTTTGCATAGACAGAGACCAATATTTCACTGCATCCTTCAAACTATCTTTGTCTTTAAAGATATCTTCTTGTGTTAACTGATTCTCGTGGTATCCCGATAAGCCACAATACTTTTCTATAGCTAATAAATTAGTCGGGATTGGATTGTTTCACTCTGCCAGAACAATAGTATCATTCTCATTCTCATCATCAGAAGAGTCAACTTCTGGAACATTTTCATGTTCCATATCTTCGATCCTTATTCGTTCAATTATGTTCTCAATGTGCTCTCCTTCATCTGCCACACCACGTGCTTCTACATGTATCGAGTTCTCTCCAGCTTCTTCCATTCCTACATCATTTTTCACACTACTTGCTTCATCAGCTTCCGCTATAATCTCTACTTCTTTCATTTCTACTTGCGCAAGAAGCACTAGAGGCCAACCCCGCTCCACGACTAAAGCTACAAATTTCCTCCAATTCTGTGTTCCCTTAATAATAATTAAATCCTAATAAATTCCATTTCTTGCCTGATTAATCATTCCTTTCAATGTCAAATGATGTTGTTGTGGATCAAGGTTAAATCTTTTCATCAACCAGTTTACGACACCACTAAATGTCCTCTCATTTGCTCTTGTTATCCCTCCATCATCCGATGCGAAACCAGACAAATCAATCCTATTAGGGCCATAATCTATTGTGCCTTCTCCATAAAATATCCGAAATAATAACTTCTTTGACATTCCTATTAGAATTTATACAAACAAATAAATCATATATGATTACTTCTAAAATAAAAGTAATCGCATGTTAATAATTTACAAAACTAAAAATTTCTAAAACTAACATACGAATTTACAAGTCTATTACTTTCTAGAAATTTAGTTTTACTTCTAAAACTAACATGCTACAAACTTATACATACTAAAAACTTAACATAAGAACTTACGTTAATTATAAAACTCAAAATGTGTCACATACTACTACTTCTAAAATAAATAACATTAACTACAAATAATATACTAATAAAAACCTATAAACATTACCTAAAATCTATAAGTCCTATAGCACATAGCACTATTAACAAGTCCTATATAAAAACCTATAATATACTAATAAAAACTCAAATTAACATTATCTACTCTACCACATAGCACTATTAACAAGTCCTAAAAACAGACTATATACGAGTCCTAACAAGTCCAAAACTTATCCAAACATCAATTGTCTATAGCACTATTAACATGTCACTACCTAAAATCACTAACTAGAGAAAAATATCTATTAACATAAGTAAGCAACCTAATAAAAATATTACTTTAACACTAGAGCGAAATAGAAAATAGAAATATACCGAGGGGAGCAGGGCCGAGAGGGAGGAGGAGGAGCGGCGGTCGAGCGGAGCGGCGGCGCGGTCGGCGCAGTAGAGGAGCGGCGGCAACGACGTGAATGTGTGCCGAGAAGAAGAGACGGACACATTTTATAGAGGGAGGCAACTCGTCCGTGCCACATACGACGGTTCCGGTGGGCCCCATGGGGTGGGCGAATTTCCTATGAGCCGCATAGGCTCATACGAGATTCGCTCTCCTCGGGAACGGAACCGCCGCCTCGGGAACGCGTGACGGGCCACGTCAAATTCGTATGTGCCTCATACGAAATGCGTGGCCCACGTGTCATTTCGTATATGGCACATACAAAGTTGGGTCATTTTGGTCAATTTCGTATTCCGTGGGTTATTTATTATAAATGATTTTTTAAAAGGTATATTAATAAAAAAAATTCAAGTCTCCTTCTTCCTGTTTCTCCTTCAATTCCCCCGATCCCATCCGGTGATTTCGCCATTGATCTGACCTTCTGTCAGGTTAGTGTGTATTCGTCGTTGGAGAGGGGTATGGTGCAGCAACCACTCCGCGGGTCGAGTTTGCTGCCGTCGTAGGTGACCGAGATGAAGGCCACCTTGCAGCAGGTCACAGGCTCTATCGTCCCTCCAGGCGACATGATGAAATAACTCGCCACAAAGTTCAACACTTCCCCCGACCGCACTGGCAAGGTGCTCGACCAGCCCATGCAGGTATAGACGTCTTCATTCCTTGCAACCGATCTAACGACCGATCTGTTTGGGGCTGGGTTCAGGTGCTGACCTGGTTTCACAACCGTCGTGATGCACCTCAGGGCAAGGAAACACAAGGTCAGGACGGCTGGGAAGGATTCAAACCTTCATCGGACAAGCTCCTCCGGTGTTGCCCTGCCTGCGCAATCTGCCGCCGTCTCATGTATAACCTTTATTACCTCTGATGTTGTATTCCTCTTTTAATCTATAACTAGTGGTAGTGAAATTTGGTACTGATGTGTCTTGGTCGATATGTATCTTTTACTTTCAATGCATTAAACGCATATATAACATTTACAAATCAGTGTGATTGTATCCGTACTGGTAGAAGCTGGTCTCGTAGTTTGGCGTACCTGTGGGAGGGTTGCTTCAATTATGCATGGCAGGGTTTCGGGGCCGTTGCACTTCCTAGCAGATTTGTTTGTTGGGTATCAATCGAGTATGTTCTGCCCAAATTTATCTCCTGAGGAGATAATTAAACTGCTGCTCTAATATGTCCCGTCCATTGTTGTTCAGATTATTATGGTACACGTGGATGGTGTTGTTGGTGATATACCCAAAAGGCAATTATAACAATTCGGGTTAAGACTTGTTGGATATTTAATCTATAAGCAATTAGAGTACTAATTGGCCTGCGACCTAAAAGCCCATTAGTACGTTTATAAATACGAGGGGTAGGGTTAGGGGCTAATTACTCCACCACGTGGCAGCCCTAGCCGCCACTCCTTGCCGAGACCCTTGCCACGCACGCGGTGCTAGCACACCAACACACCGTTCCTCCCCGTACGTGTGGACTCCGTAGAGGTGCTGCTGCTACTGCTGCGCTGATCGGCTATGACAATCGTGATTGTCTACCTGCTGCCGTGACGAGGACGAGGAGGAGATGAACAAGATCGTCTGCTTCCCCTACACTGACACGCGTCTACGTTCTGCTGTGTTGCGCATCTAGTGGTAACTATCTATGTCCTCTGTACTCGCATGTCTCCTGAGTGATGCGGTAGAGTTGCTAGAGTAGCGTACCATCGATTTCTCAACAGCGGCATCAGAGCCGACTTGCATAGTTTTTGTTCTGGATCTTGTTAGTAGATGTGATCTACTGCAGACATGTTCATACGATGACTTTTATCGCACGGTTTTTGGGGTTTGGAATTGGTTATAGTAGATTGTGATCGTATATGACTAAAGGGTCAGTTCGTGCTCCTTCTCTGCTGTGTGCGCAACCCGTCCCTACCGGCTGGAATCACCATCGGGACTAATTGCATACATAGCCAACAAATTGAGCCAACAGACCATGGTCATGAGTCACGATCTACTCATGAATAACTGGTCACATTGAGAATTGAGACATTCTGAATGGCTCAGATTCGGGTTGATTTGATCAATCCGATGTGATTTTCATAGTGATTTCATAGGGCCACCGTTTTGCTGCTTGTTATAGCAATTACATAATATAGTTTCACGCTAGAAATCGTTTTACGCTTAACTTGTTTTTACAAGGAATGATGTGAATGGTATGGTCTTAATGTAATGTGATGATCTGTGTGTAAATTTGTGCAGCCTGCGTGTTGCAAATTTAACACAACCGGGTTGAGGTTGTCATATAATTGTAGAATGACCTGCGTGTCGACCTGTGATGCTTGATCTCTCATGTAATTTAGTAGCTATTAGTTGTATTAGATTCTTTCATGATCATGGAGATGTCTTCAAGCATGGTGGAGATGGAGATCACCACAATAAGGGAGGCATGGCAGCTCAGATCATGATGGAATCATGGCGATGGAGACCATTATGATTTTAAAGGCCATACTATTCACAATGTGATATGATCATATACATGTGATGTTTACGTATTACTATTCTTTTCATACTTTTCATATGATGGATGTTTTTTCATGATAGAATAGCTTCTCTCACAAAAGTTGAGCATTTGATGCCATTTACCAATAACTGCACCTATGTTATTTTGATCGTTGTGTGGTAGGTTTGCCAAAGCAAAGTATCATTATCTATCATAATGCATAGGGTGAATGTTGGACATTCACAAGCATAGTGTTGGTTTACTCAACAAAGCTATCAAAACGGTTTTGGGCTCTATGACATAGAGTTGGGAGCCGGGACATTGGATGTCACCCAACAAACAAGAGTCATATAGGGATATGATTAACAATGGTTGTTTACCTATGTCACTAATTTCCTAGCAGTGAAGCCAAAGCTCAATAGGGATTAGTGAATATGGATCTTGAACCACAATATGTCGTTAGAGGGAAGACGATGATCATATAGTGGAGATATCTTTTATTAATCTGTTAATAGAAGATTGGTACATAACATAGTGCTAAACCTTGCATATTTATTTTCTATTGTAGATAATGTCTGCTAGTAACAATTCCAGTTTCAATTTGCGATATGTGCTTGAAAAGGAAAAGCTCAATGGAGGTAACTTTATCGATTGGTACCACAACCTGAGAATCGTTCTTAGGCAAGAGAAAACCGAGTAGTTCTTCTGTAGCCTTACTCTGATGACCTCTCAGCTGATGCAACTAATGCAACACATAGAGCTCATACGAAGCACTGCGATGATGCACTTAATGTAAGCTGCCTCATGCTCGCCACTATGTCCCCTGATCTGCAAAAACAGTATGAGCTTACAGATGCTTATTCTATGATTGAGGGACTGCGTGGAATGTTTGAGAATCAAGCAAGGGCTGAGAGATACAACATCTCAAAATCCTTGTTCTCATGCATGCTGGCGGAGTGTAGCCCGGTCAACCCTCATGTAATCAAGATGATTGGTTACATTGAAACTTTGGACAAACTTGGTTCTGAACTCAAGGATGATCTGGCTATTGACGTTATTCTCCAGTCGCTCCCACCGAGCTATGAGCCATTCATATTGAATTTTCAAATGAATGGCATGGAGAAAACTTTGGCTGAATTGCATGGGATGCTTAAAACAGCAGAAGAAAGTATTAAGGAAAGCACCACTCAAGTGATGATGGTGCAAAAAGAGAATAAAAAGAGGAATCTTGTGACGCATCCTAAAGGTAAAGGCAAGGGAAAGGTTCCTGATGAGCCTTCAAGCTCAAAGTCTAAGCCAAAGGGCAAATCTGGCCCTTCTCCTGATGATGAATGCTTTCACTGTCATGGTAAGGGGCACTGGTCTAGGAACTGCAAGAAGTACTTGGAGGATATGAAGAAGAAGAATGGAAGTGAGACTTCCGCTTCAGGTATAAATGTTATAGAAATTAACATTGCATTATCTTCTGGTGAATCATGGGTATTTGATACCCAATCGATGATTCACACTTGCAAATCATTACAGGGTCTAAGTGAGACTAGAAGATTTGCAAAAGGCGAGTTGGATGTTTGTGTCGGCAATGGAGCAAAAGTTACGGCCATAGCTGTCGGAACCTACCACTTGTCATTACCCTCAGGATTAGTTTTGGAATTGAATAATTGTTATAGCATTCCTACTTTGAGCAAGAAAATTATCTCTTCTTCGTGTTTAGAAGAAGTTGATGGTTATGAGATTGTAATAAAGAATAAATGTTATTCTATTTATTACAATAATATTTTCTATGCTCAATGTCCATTGGTGAATGGATTATATGTTCTTGATCTTGAGGATAAAACCGTCTGTAACATAAATACCAAAATGGCTCGACAAAATGATCTAAATCCCACTTTTATTTGGCATTGTTGCTTAGGTCATATAAATGAGAAACACATTGAAAAACTTCATAAAGATGGATTACTAAGCTCATTTTGTTTTGAATCACTTGACACATGCGAATCTTGTTTGCTTGGGAAGATGACCAAAGCACCCTTCACTGGTTAAAGTGAGAGAGTGACTGACTTGTTGGGACTTATACATACAAATGTATATGGACCAATGAGTTCAATTGCCAGAGGTGGTTTTCAGTACTTCATCATATTTACCGATAACTTTATAGATATGGTTATGTCTACCTAATGAGGCACAAGTGTAAGACCTATGTGTGTTGAATACATTGGCTTGTAGTGAATACACTTGCTTTGACGATAAAAGTTTTGAATATCACCAAAACACTTTTTATTAAGATCCGACTAGTTTTGGTTAGCTCCAGTGAGTTTTGTCTTTAGCCCCGGCGCTAGGTTCTACTAGCTTTTGTTAGCTCCGGCTCAAGGTCCGGGTTGCTCTGGCAAGGTCCGAAACTTGACCACAATGCTTCTGTTTTTCATTTGCAATGTTTCGTACTTGCTTTACATCTCTAGAAAGATTGCTTAGTATTCATTTGCTAAGTCTTTGGTGCATTTTTGGTTGACATGGATGATATCGTGTTATTGTGGTTTTGCAACATGCTTATGTGAGGTTCTCACGTAAGGTGTTGTGTTTGGAACTAACTTGAGTCAAGTCGAGGACTTGGGCTCGTATGGATTGGTTGTTTATTCATATGCAGGTGTTGCTTGAGTTCAAGACATAGATGGTGATGGGATCCATTGGACTAGTCTAAGGGAGGAGATGAGGTTCCAACAACCAAATTCAGGAGGAATTGTGGTTGAGCTGATCAGGAGGTTGCGCAGCATGATTGAATCAACAACAATGCATGTGAAGGTATCGTGGATGTCATTGGAAGATGTTTGCACGTGTGCAAGGAGTGCATGGACATGTCTACATGGTTCCGAGACGTAATGAAGATATGTGGACGTAAAGAGTTGGTCGGAAAGGTCCAACCGACTAGGTTATGGACTCAGGCTGCGGCTGAGTCGGGTTTGACTCAAATATGGAAAGATTTGAGTTAGTTATGATAGGATTTCGTGTGGGTCACGAATTTGAGTTGTTTAGGAATGTGGGATACATTCCTAAGGTATTTGGAAGTCTTAAGATTGCTTCTATCTGCGTATAGAAGAATCCTAAACAGTTATGGAAAGTTACGATTTATGAACAGAGTAGGATTAGGTTCCTGATCTGAGTTGAGTTGGCTTTCGAGCTGGTTATATAAGCAAGGGAGCCCAGAGCTCGTGGTTCACAACTTTGGGGCTGTTCCTCTTATGTTATATTGAATAAATTCGTAGTTTGAAGGAAATTTTGTGCCTTGTTCGTCCGACTTGTTCCAGACAAGTTTTACTCGTCGAGTTTCTGGACAACACTACCTTTCGTCGGTGGTTTTATCATAACTCGAGTTTTACAGATCCAATTGACGTGATTCTTTTTGGGTTGTCTTCAAAACTTGGTTATCTATCATCTATAAAAATTTCACGGTCATTGGATTTGTGATTTCGGATCTACATGAGTTTCTTTGCAGCGTTCCAGAACTGTTTTTCTTGGGTAGGACAGATTGACCTTTGTTTGATCTTTCGATCATAACTTGAGTTTTTCTCGACGGATTTGAGTGATTCTTTTTGTGTTGTCTTTGTGACTTGATTCTCTCTGATATCTATCACTTTTGTCATGATGAAACACGTTTAGAGTAGTCTCACACATGATTTCTTTAAACATATCGTTTTTCTACCGAAGGGGTTGGGATTTAATTGTTTCCGCTGCGTAAGATTTTTAAATCTACTATTCACCCCCCTCTTGTAGCTTTTCATGTTCTCTTCTATCCTACAATTGGTATCAGAGCCATGGTGCTCTAATCTTTGTGATTTGTGTGTGTTTTTGGCTAATCATCATGGAGAAGTACTCTGCCAAACCATGTGTGTTCGCTGGTATTGATTTTCAGGTTTGGAAGGCACGCATGGAGGCTTTCATCCAGGCACAAGGCTTTGCAATATGAGAGAAGGTATACAAGCCTTACGAAGTGCCATCAAACGATCAAATTACAGCTACAAATCTGAGAGATGTCGACAACAACAGCAAGGCTCGGAACTTGATCATACAAGGATTAACACAAAGCGACTTCGACCGTGTTACACACCTCTGATCTGCATATGATGTGTGGAAAGCACTTTGTGAATACCACGAAGGATACAACACGATCAAAGAGGTAAGGCAAGACATGTTCAAGAAAGAATACATCGCTTTGAGATGCAACCCGGTGAGTCTATTGATGACCTTTTTACTCGCTTTAATAAGATTCTCAGCAACTTGCGTAGTGTCAATGTTAATTTTTCAGATGTTGAAAATGCTAGGCAATTGCTAAGTGCATTAGATATGTCAATTTGGGAGATGCGTAAGAACCCCAACAAGTCTATTGCTTTTGTTTCTCAACATGACATGCCTAGTTCCGGTCAAACATCATCTTGTGGTACACTTGCTTTGCTGTCCTCTCTAATCCTTGAACAGATTGAGGAGTTTCCAGAGGAGGAGCTAGCGCTCATCTCTACCCGGTTCTCAAAAGCATTGCAAAATGTGAGAACTAGAAGGAGAGGAAGCTCCGGACCTCAACGATGCTTTGAATGTGGTAAGACAGGACATTTTTGTTCAGATTGCCCTAACCTTTTAGGTCCTACTCCCCGAGATGAAAAGAAAACAAGAACGAAGCACTCCTCTGCAAAAGATACGAAGAAAAAGAAGGGTTTTACAGAACGTCAATTGGTGAGCAGTTTTATATCAGCACTCCAGGAACTTGGCTCAAGCGACGTGGACATTGGAAGTGAGGATTTGGCAAACTTGTGCTTCATGGCGGGCAAGTCAAGATCAAGTATGGAGGAGGCAGAACACAACCGCGACAATGAAGAGGTATGTCCTACTTGCGAAGAAATGTGTGATGCTATTTCTCGTGCCACTGTTATTGCTAAGAAAAAGGACAAAAAGCTTAGGGACAATGCTGTTAAAATTGAGTCACTAGAATCTGAAATTAATCATTTGAAATCCTTGATTCCTAGTGATGATTCTTGTTCATCATGTGACTTAATATATGAATAATTGTCCTCCCTAAGAAGTGCACATACCTCCACACTTGATAAACTTGAACTTGAAATTGAAAAGAACAAAAAGCTTGCTGGACTTAATATTGGAAACTTAAAAGATGCTTCTTGTTCTACAATTGATTTGTATTGTTCTAGTTGTGATGATCTTGATAAGAAACTGCATGATGCTATGAATGAAATCTCTATATTGAACAATGCTTTACGTTTTCATGAAGTTAAATATTGTTCCAATTGCAAATTAAAAGGAAAAACTTCATGTGAAAATCGCCTTGATCTGTCTAATAAACTTGATAACATGCATAAGACATTTGATCGGTTTTGTAATGGGAATAAGAACCTAAACTTGCTGCTAAATTCATCCAAGTCTTGCAATGATAAAACTGGTTTAGGTTTTGATTCTCATGCTCATGCTAAGGCACATCCACCTAAAATTGTAAAGTCATTAGGAAGTGGTTTGATTCAAGCAGTTCCTAAACAAAAAGAAGTGGTTTTCAAATCTGCAGGAGTATTGTCTCATTCGGTTTCAAATAAAAATGTTGTTTGCTCATCTAGACATGAACACAAAGTTAAATTTCATTGTACCTACTGTGGTAGAGATGGTCATGTCATAGATTTTTGTTATAAACTAGCTAAACAACAGAAAAGGGAAAGAATGGTTGCTAGATCTCATAACTTTCATGCAAAATTTGCTGCACATATTGAACTGAATGTACAACCTGCTGTTTTGAGTCAAAAACATTCAAAGTTTACCTCCGGACCTTCTGTTTTTGCCTCCGAAGCTACTGATTTTTGTGCTACACAAGTAACACCTTATAGGTCAGTAGTTAAGAATAAAAAATCTCAAATTTTGACTCATAAACCTGTTGTTTTGTCTCAACTTTCGCGTGTTTTTCCTGCTGTACGTCGCGTGACTCAGTACTGGATTCCTAAATGCCTTTTGGCTAACCCCAGTATTGAGTCATCGACGTATTGTGCTTCTATGTAGGTTACACGCTTGATGAAGGAGAACTTTTGGATTGTGGATTCAGGTTGCTCACGCCACATGACCGGTAACAAAGATTGATTCTCCTCCCTCTCTTTTGTGTCATGTGTAGAGAATGTTACTTTTGCCGACAATTCTTCAACTCCTATAATTGCTGAGGGTTCGGTTAGAGTAAATGATCACTACACGTTGAAGGATGTGGCACTTGTCAAAAATTTGAAATACAACTTGCTTTCTGTTTCACAATTGCTAGATGAAAATCTGGAAATTATTTTCAATAAAAACTGCTACAAAGTTGTAAGTTCAAATAGTGAGCTTATTTTTAACATGTCTCGATTTGGAAGAGTTTTTAAAGCTGATTTTGATATGTCTTCCTCTAAGCATAGGTGTCTAGTTGCTAATGATTCAAAGGACCTATATTTTTGGCATCGTAGACTTGATCACGTAGGCTTTGATCACCTAACGCGTGTTAGTGCTCTTGATCGCATACGTGGGCTGCCTAAGCTTAAAGGAGACAAAGAAATTGTGTGCTCTTCTTGTAGACATGCTAAGATGGTTGCAGGTTCACATACTCCTCTCACAATGATCATGACAACTGAACCATGTCAACTTTTGCATCTTGACACCGTAGGACCTTCACGTGTTCAATCCTTCGGAGGTATATGGTATGTACTTGTGATTGTTGATGATTATTCTAGATACTCTTGGGTTTACTTTATGGCGTCTAAGAATGAAGTTTTTAGTCACTTTAGAACTTTATTTCTTAGATTATCAATTGATTACCTTGGATCTTTAAAAGCAATTAGAAGTGATAATGGAACTAAATTTAAAAATCAATCTTTTGATCACTTTTGTGCTGAAAATAGAACAGATCATCAATTTTCTTCACCATATGTACCTCAACAAAACGGTGTTGTAGAAAGAAAGAACAGAACCTTAGTTGAGATGGCTAGGACTATGCTTGATGAATATCAAACTCCTAGGAAATTTTGGGCTGATGCGTTAGCAACCACTTGTTATGTCTCAAATCGTGTTTTCTTGTGTGCTAAGCTAGGTAAAACACCATATGAGCTCCGGTTTGGACATAGGCCTAGTGTTACACACTTTCGAGTCTTTGGTTGCAAATGCTTTGTTAAGAAACATGGTAATCTTGATAAATTTGAACCTAGATCCATTGATGGCATGTTTCTTGGTTATCCATCTCATACTAGAGGCTACCGCGTGCTTTTACTTGACACTAACAAAATTGTGGAGACTTGTGAAGTGTCTTTTGATTAAGCTAGCCCAGGTACTAGCTCAAACATTGTAGGTCCAGATCCATATCCGCAGGGGGGAGCATTTTTGTTGAAGATGAGGAAGAATTGGAGCTGCTGCCCGAAAATTCAGCAGCTAAAGACTTTGGTTCAGCTCCGGATGTTAATTCTCAACCAGCACCGATAACCATCAATGCTGATTCAAATCATCCTCAAGTCACAAGCTCATTGATTTGTGATGAACATGAAGAAGAAGAAGCTTGTGAGACATCTGTTCTCCTACGGTTTTACAAAGATCATCCCCCACAACAGAGGATTAGAAGCTTTCACGAACGAGTCACACGGTCCAGGTTTTGCGATCCAAACTCTTATGCTCATTCTGCTTTTGTTGCTTCTTTTGAACCCAAAGATATATCACACGCTCTCACTAATGAATCTTGGATTATTGCCATGCAAGAAGAGTTAGAAAATTTTGAAAGAATGTTTGGAAACTTGTACCTCCACCTCAAGGTCACACTTTAATTGGAACTAAATGGGTATTTAAAAATAAAAAAAGTGAGGATGGGGTTGTGGTTAGGAATAAGGCTAGGTTTGTTGCTCAAGGTTTCACTCAAGTTGAAGGTCTAGATTTTGATGAAACTTTTGCTCCTGTTGCTAGATTAGAAGCCATAAGAATTTTGTTACCTTTTGCTGCATCTAAAGGTTTTAAGCTATATCAAATGGATGTTAAAAGTGCTTTTCTTAGTGGCTACATAGATGAGGAGGTTTATGTGAAACAACCACCGGGTTTTGAAAATTCAGATTTTCCTAATCATGTTTACAAACTGTCCAAAGCCTTGTACGGTCTCAAACAAGCCCCTAGAGTATGGTATGATAGGTTAAAAACATTCTTACTTGAAAAAGGGTTTACCATGGGCAAGATTGATAAAACTCTTTTTGTGCTTAAGCATGACAGTGACTCATTATTCGTTCAAGTGTATGTGGATGATATTATATTTGGTTGTGCTTCTCATGATCTTGTGTCCAAGTTTTCAGCAATGATGAGTTCCGAATTTGAAATGAGTATGATGGGTGAACTCACTTACTTTTTGGGGCTGCAAATAAAGCATACAAAGGAGGGTACCTTTGTACATCAAACGAAGTATACAAAATATCTCCTAAGGCGCTTCTACATGGACAAAAGCAAGCCTCTTCGGACACCAATGGGAATAGCAACAACACTTGGACTTGATGAAGATTGTGAACCCGTGGATCAAAAAGAAGATAGAAGCATGATCGGATCACTTTTGTACCTCACAGCATCAAGACCAGACATACAATTCAGCGTATGTCTTTGTGCACGGTTTCAAGCCTCCCCACGTGCTTCACATCGTCAAGCCGTCAAAAGGATTCTCACATACTTACATGGAACTCAAGAATTTGGAATTTTTCTTCCTTCTTCCTACACCGTTACTTTGAAAGCTTTTTCAGATGCTGATTTTGGGGGTTGTAGGATTGATAGGAAAAGTACTTCCAGTGCTTGTCATTTTCTTGGTAATTCTCTTGTTGCTTGGTCCTCTAAAATTCAATTGCACAATCTACAGTCGAATCTGAATATGTAGCTGCTGCTAGTGCTTGCTCACAAATTCTTTGGATTGTTCAAACACTTAAAGACTATGGGGTTGATCTAGATAGTGTTCCACTGTTTTGTGATAACACTAGTGCCATTTGCATTGCTAAAAACCCCGTGCAACATTCTAGAACTAAGGACATTGACATTAGGTATCACTTTCTCTGAGATAATGTTGAAAAAGGAAATATTGTGCTTCACCATGTAGATACCGAACAACAATTGGCTGACATTTTTACAAAACCTTTGGATTTCACTCGTTTTTGTTACATTCGTAGTGAAATAGGGGTTATGCATCCTCATGGATTAAATTGAGGGGGAGTTTTGAAACTTGGGAAGTCTATGTGTGAATCTGAAATTAAAATAATATGAGCATAGTATTTCGTACATATATGACTTTGTGATTCCTTTTACATGCTGAAAGTTCTTACTACATTACCCGTGTTATACATTTTGTAATTTTTGCCATGTTTAGTAATTGGAATAATTACTTACACTAAAACTGGTCATGGTCGAACTTTCTTGCTGTTTTGAACTTGTTACATGTTCACAAGTGCTTTTTATCATTAAAAATTAATCAAGTAATCAACTCACATGTTGAGTTTTTATGAACAAATATAAATTGAGAAAAGATCAAGAGAATATGCATGCATCACACTTCTTCTTTTGAGATGGCTTATCATTGCACTTAGATATGAACTTGGAAGAAGTTGTGTATGACTAAAACCATGTCCTTAAGCTTCTGATTGTCAAATGACATAGGCTTGGCTTGGTTGGTTAGAATAAGGCAGATGCGCATATAATCTCGTGCAAATATCACATGATCTAAATTTATGTTTTGAAAAATAATAAAATTCAGCAACTAGTGTCATGATTTCAGGTTATGAAATAGTTAAGTTTGTGAGATCATGACTTACTTAAATTGAAAATTACGTTTGATCTCTAGTATGGCTTACACTACTTTATGTATTTCATTGATGTGATAATGTAAGGTACTTGATAGTATGACTTGGATGAGCTTTGCTTATATGTATATGTTATAATATGCTCATAACAACTAAAGGGGGAGAGATAATTTGTTTATATGCTCATGACTTGCTGAATACATTGTCAAAGGGGGAGAGATAAGCATGAATAGAAAGAGAATATGTGCATAAGGAGAGATAATAAAGTGGGAGAGATAATATGGGAGAATTTTTGGATTTTCTTCTCATTCTACTCTTGATTTACAAAGGGGGAGAAATTGCCTTCAAAACTTTTATGTGAATAAGCCAATGTTCGAATTTTAAATGGTGTTTCCAATGCATTCATCAATGGGGAGATTGTAAGACCTATGCGTGCTGAATACATTGGCTTGTAGTGAATACACTTGCTTTGATGATAAAAGTTTGGAATATCACCAAAACACTTTTTATTAAGATCCGACTAGTTTTGGTTAGCTCCTGTGAGTTTTGTCTTTAGCCCCGGCGCTAGGTTCTACTAGCTTTTGTTAGCTCCGTCTCAAGGTCCGGGTTGCTCTGGCAAGGTCCAGAACTTGACCGCAATGCTTCTGTTTTTCATTTGCAATGTTTCGTACTTGCTTTACATCTCTAGAAAGATTGCTTAGTATTCATTTGCTAAGTCTTTGGTGCGTTTTTGGTTGACATGGATGATATCGTGTTATTGTGGTTTTGCAACATGCTTATGTGAGGTTCTCACGTAAGGTGTTGTGTTCGGAACTAACTTGAGTCAAGTCGAGGACTCGGGCTCATATGGATTGGTTGTTTATTCATGTGCAGGTGTTGCTTGAGTTCAAGACATGGCTGGTGATGGGATCCATTGGACTAGTCTCAGGGAGGAGATGAGGTTCCAACAACCAAATTCAGGAGGAATTGTGGTTGAGCTGATCAGGAGGTTGCGCAACATGATTGAATCAAGAACAATGCATGTGAAGGTATCGTGGACGTCATTGGAAGATGTTTGCACGTGTGCAAGGAGTGAATGGACGTGTCTACATGGTTCCGAGACGTGATGAAGACATGTGGACGTAAAGAGTTGGTCGGAAAGGTCCAACCGACTAGGTTATAGACTCAGGTTGTGGCTGAGTCGGGTTTGACTCAAATATGGAAAGATTTGAGTTGGTTATGATAGTATTTCGTGTGGGTTACAAATTTGAGTTGTTTAGGAATGTGGGATATGTTCCTAAGGTGTTTGGAAGTCTTAAGATTGCTTCTATCTGCGTATAGAAGAATCCTAAGCAGTTATAGAAAGTTACGATTCGTGAACAGAGTAGGATTAGGTTCCTGATCTGAGTTGAGTTGGCTTTCGAGCTGGTTATATAAGCAAGGGAGCCCAAAGCTTGTGGTGCACGACTTTGAGGCTGTTACTCTTATCCTATTGAATAAAATTCGTAGTTTGAAGGAACTTTTGTGCCTTGTTCGTCCGACTTGTTCTAGACAAGTTTTACTCGTCGAGTTTCTGGACAGCACTACCTTTCATCGGTGGTTTTATCATAACTAGAGTTTTACAGATCCAATTGACGTGATTCTCTTTGGGTTGTCTTCGAAACTTGATTATCTATCATCTGTAAAAATTTCATGGTCATTGGATTTATGATTTCTGATATACACGAGTTTCTTTGCAGCGTTCCAGAATTGTTTTTCTTGGGTAGGACAGATTGACCTTTGTTCGATCTTTCGATCATAACTTGAGTTTTTCTTGACGGATTTGAGTGATTATTTTTGTGTTGTCTTTGTGACTTGATTCTCTCTGATATCTATCACTTTTGTCAAGACGAAACACATTTTGATTAGTCTCACACATGATTTCTTTAAACAGATCGTTTTTGTGTCGAAGGGGTTGGGGTTTAATTGTTTCCGCTGCGTAAGATTTTTAAATCTACCATTCACCCCCCTATGGTAGCTTTTCACGTGCTCTTTGATCCTACAATAAGTCTGAAGCCTTTGAAAAGTTCAAAGAATTTCAGAATGAAGTACAAAATCAATTGGGCAAGACAATTACACTTCTACGATCTGATCGTGGGGGTGAGTATTTGAGCCATGAATTTTATGATCATTTAAAAAATGTGGAATCGTTCCACAGTTGACTCCACCTGGAACGCCTCAATGGAATGGGGTGTCTGAACGAAGGAACCAAACCTTGTTAGACATGTTTAGGTCGATGATGAGCCAAGCAAATCTTCCACTATCCTTTTGGGGTCATGCTCTTAAAACCGCTGTGTTTACACTAAACAGGGTCCCAACTAAGTCTGTTGAGAAGACACCATATGAGATGTGGACCGGAAAACGTCCCGGATTGTCTTTCCTCAAAATTTGGGGGTGTGATGCTTATGTCAGACGTTTGACGTCAAACAAATTTACTCCCAAATCAGACAAATGCTTCTTTATGGGATATCCTAGGGAAACCAAAAGGATATCATTTTTATAATAAAATAGAGGATAAAGTGTTTACCGCTCGCAATGGTGTCTTCTTGGAGAAAGAGTTTCTCTCAAAAGAAGTTAGTGGGAGCAAGGTGCATCTTGAAGAAATTCATGAAACACCTGAAAATGTTTCGGCATCCACTGATCCTATACAGGATGTACAAGATGTTGTGCAACCAGTTGATGAAACATGAGTCCTACGAAGGTCTATGAGGGTACATCGTGTGACTGAAAAGTTAACGCTTCTAACCATGGAACAACATGATATGGTATTGTTGGACAATAATGAGCCCACGATATATACTGAAGCAATGACGGGACCCGACTATGAGAAGTGGCTTGGAGCCATGGAATCCGAAATTGAATCCATGCATGAAAATCAAGTTTGGAACTTGGTTGATCCAATCGAAGGTGTGAGACCTATCGACTGTAAATGGATTTTCAAGAAAAAGACCGATATGGATGGAAATGTTCACATCTATAAAGCGTGATTGGTGGCGAAAGGTTTCAAACAAATTCAAGGTGTTGATTATGATGAAACTTTCTCACCCGTCGCAATGCTTAAGTCTGTTCGGATTCTCCTAGCAATTGCTGTATATTTTGATTATGAAATATGGCAGATGGATGTCAAAACAACATTTCTTAATGGAATTCCGACTGAGGATGTACATGACACAACCTGAGGGTTTTGTCGATCCTAAAAATGCTAGTAAAATTTGTAAGCTTCAAAAGTCCATCTATGGGTTGAAGCAAGCATCTCGGAGTTGGAATCTACGTGTTGATGAAGTGATCAAAGGGTTTGGTTTTATCAAGAATGTAGAAGAACCTTGTATTTACAAGAAGTTTAGTGGGAGCGCACATGTATTTCTGGTCCTATATGTAGATGACATATTATTGATCGGGAATGATATTCCAATGCTTGATGATATTAAATCCTCATTAAGAAAAAGTTTCTCAATCAAGGATTTAGGAGAGGCAGCGTACATTTTGGGCATAAAGATCTATAGAGATAGATCTAAAAGGCTAATTGGATTAAGCCAAGATACATATATTGACAATATATTGAATAGGTTCAATATGCAAGATTCCAAGAAAGGTTTTTTTTTGCCAATGTCACATGGCATTACTCTGCAAGAGTCAGTGTCCTTCGACACCTGATGAGCAAAAGAGGATGAGAGCGATTCTTATGCTTCGACTATTGGATCCATCATGTACGCCATGCTATGTACACGCTCAGATGTATCTTATGCTCTAAGCATTACGAGCAAGTATCAATCAGATTATGGTGATGCTCATTGGACTGTTGGCAAAAACATCCTTAAGTACTTGAGAAGAACTAAAGATACATTCTTAGTGTTTGGAGGTGAAGAAGAGCTTGTTGTAAAAGGTTACAGCGATGCCAGCTTCTAAACTGATAAGGATGATTCTAGATCGGAATCCGGTTTTGTATTATGCCTCAATGGAGGGGTAGTGAGCTGGAAAAGTTCCAAGCAAGATACAATAGCAAATTCAACCACAGAGGCAGAGTATATTGCAGCTTCTGAAGCTGCAAAGGAAGCTGTATGGATCAGAAAATTTGTTTCTGAGTTGGGTGTTGTTCCTAGCGCGTCCAGTCCTGTGGATCTCTTTTGTGACAATAGTGGAGCCATTGCACAGGCAAAGGAGCTTAGATCACACAAAAGATCCAAACACATACTACGACGTTATCACCTCATTCGAGAGATCATCGACCGAGTTGATGTGAAGATATGCAAGGTGCACACGGATTTGAATGTTGCAGATCCATTGACAAAGCCTCTTCCACAATCAAAGCATGAGGCGCACACGAGATCTATTGGTATTAGATACTTACATCAGTGATCATAGTGTGTAGTGGGAGACTTGTGTCACAGCTATGTTTATGTACTATTAAATAAATTGTTATATGAGTAATCATTATTTACATTGATCATGAAGTATGTGACTTGTTCGTGGAACTCTTTGTTAACAGTAATGTTACTTTAAATGATCCCTAGTCTATATCATTATATGAGATAATGATGTCACACAGACTAGCACATGTATTAATTGATGATCACGTTTCACGCATCATAGATATGGATATATCAAATTAATAATGTGAACACATGTTAGTGAACATGGTATTGGATTGACCCACTCTAAAACACTGCTGGGATTGTTATTTCCATATGTGCCATCAGTTGGTCTTGAGTGATACACCTGCTAGATCCTTAGACCTGAGATCACCATTGTTTCTCACTATGTGTAGTTGTGTACTTTGATACTACCCAACGCTACTCCGTAACTGGGTAGTCATAAAAGTAGTCTTCGGATACATAATGAAACATATAATGGGATGTCCGCGGATCAAGATAGGATTTGCCCCTCCTTAATAACAGGAGAGATATCTCTGGGTCCTTCGAGATAGGTGGATTTGAAAGTGCATGGCCATGATTAAAGGTTAATCACAATGACTAAAAGTTAGTCAAGGAACGAATCCACTATTTGATCGAGTGAATGGTCGAGCTATCACAAGGATGGCACACATCTCGCCTTGATCTTTACTGGAATCGTGAGGCAAAGGGATTAGCATGTTAAATGTATCTAAGTTCGGCCAATACGATCTTTATGTGCATTCAGAAGTCAGTATGTCCTGCTAGGTACCTCTACTGGCTTGTGGTTGGAAACGGTTTCCATTCACAACCGACTGCATATGAATCTAACGGGTCACACACTTAAGGGGTTGGAATATTGAAAAGCTTGGCTAGATGATTGTCTCTAGTGCAAGTGGGAGATTGTTGGTGATATGCCTAAGAGGCAATCATAACAATTCGGGTTAAGGTCTGTTGGATATTTGATCTATAAGCAATTAGGGTACTAATGGGCCTGCGACCTAAAGGCCCATTAGTACACCTATAAATACGAGGGGTAGGGTTAGGGGCTAATTACTCCACCACGTGACAGCCCTAGCCACCACCCCTTGCCAAGACCCTTGCCGCGCACGCGGTGCTAGCACACCGTCGCACGGCATTCCTCCCCGTACGTGTGGACTCTGTAGAGGCGTTGCTGCTACTGCTGCGCTGATCGGCTACGACGATCGTGATTGTCTACCTGCTGCCGTGATGAGGACGAGGAGGAGACGAACGAGATCATCTGCTTCCCCTACACCGACGTGCGTCTATGTTCTGCTGCGCTGCGCGTTTAGTGGTAACGATCTATGACCTCTGTACTCGCATGTCTCCTGGGTGATGCAGTAGAGTTGCTAGAGTAGCGTACCGTCGATTTCCCAACAGGTGTTTCTCCATGCATCTTTTTGGCAACCTAGGTCGATGGAATATATCTCAACTAAACATATTTACTTTCTACAGTGTACGTCTAGATGAACATCATATCATTGTTTATCCGACACTACAGGAAACGCGATCATTTGCGACGGCCGGATTTATTTGCGACGGCCAGCCATCGCAAACAGCTTAAATTGCGACGGCCCGCCTCTGGCTGTCGCAAATAACATGGCCGTCGCGAATAAGGCCTTATTTGCGATGGCTGTCGGTCTGGCCGTCGCAAATAAGTGCTTATTTGCGACGGCCAACCCTAGGGCCGTCACAATTTACAAAGCCGTCGTAAATAACGTCTTGCGACGACCAGTACAAGGCTGTCGCAAATAGGCTTTAATTGCAACGACCCTAAGGTAAGGCCGTCGCAATTAAGACAGCCGTCGCAAATTAGGTCTAATATTGGGACCCTCCGGCCCCGACTCTTCATTCACCATTCCCTCCACTGCCGCCGCCTGCCGCGCCCCTGTCGCCTTGCCGCGCCCCCGCCGGCCCGCCGCGCCCCCGCCGCCCCCGACCCCGCCGCGCCCCGACCCCGCCGCCTCCGACCCCGCCGCCCCCGACCCCGCCGCGCCCCCGCCGCCCCCGTCCCCGTCGCCTTGCCGTGCCCGCGCCGTGCCCCCGGCTCCGCTGCTGGCCCGCCGCGCCCCCGCCGCCCCCGACCCCACCGCACCCGACCCCGCCGCTCCCCGACCCCGCCGCCCCTGACCCCGCCGCCCCCGACCCCGTCGCCCCCGACCCCGCCGCACCCCCGCCGCCCCCGACCCCCGCCGCCCCTGCGGCCTCGCCGCCGGCCTGCCCCCGCGCCACGACTCCGCGCCTCCGCGCGCCTCCGCCCCTGCACCGCTGCCCCCAACCCCGCTGCCCCTGCGCCGCCCCCGACCCCGCCGCCCCTGCGCCGCCGCTGCCGGCCCGCCCCCGGCCCCTGCGCCCCCGCCGCCAGCTCGCCCCCGGCCCCGCCGCCCCTGCGCCACCGCCGCCAGCAGGTAAGCCCCGGCCCTGCCCCTGCATTTTTGTAAAAATTCAGTCAAGTGTTGTGTCATTTTTGAACATGGTGACCTCATGGAAGAAATCATAGTGGTTATGTTTAGGTTTATTGAAGTAGATTGCTCTCATTTGAATTATGGTTATGTTTAGGTTTATTGAATTGCTCTCACTTGAATTATGGTTATGTTTAGGTTTATTGAATTGCTCTCATTTAAATTGAATTGCTCTCATTTGAATTATGGTTATGTTTAGGTTTATTGAATTGCTCTCATTTGAATTATGGTTATGTTTAGGTTTATTGAATTGCTCTCATTTGAATTGAATTGCTCTCATTTGAATTGAATTGCTCTCATTTGAATTGCTCTCATTTGAATTGAATTGCTTATGTTAGAATTGAGTTGATAAATTAATGAATTACAATGGATAATTGTTATGTTTAGGTTTATTTGAATTGCTTAGTTTTTTGAATTATGCTTAGGTTTATTTGAAGGGTCGTTGAATTGCTTAATTTTGATTGCTTGAGTGTTCAAGTACTATATATACATAAATGGGTTTCGGACCAGCTTGACAAGGCCCGACAAAGCCCATTTAGTGGTAAGGTAAAGTATGCGTGTAGACGGGCACGAAGGTGAACGACGACGGTGAGGATGGCAAGCACCTGCGCGTGGATGGCGTACTCCGACGAAGTGGTTTCATCTCTGATCTACGGCAGCTAACCCTAAAGCCGTTGTGGAATTGTCATCTAAGACCAACTTTCCTCTCACTCTTTCTCTAGTTCTTTCCTCTCTCTTAAATGACCTGAAAATGAAAATGAGCAACGTAACCTATAGCAATGTATTACCCGTTTCGGATCGGCACATCTCACATGCCATTGGTATGTGAGACGTGCAGGTTCGGAATTGTCCCTTTTTTGGACAGCCTCGGAGTGACCGAGGGGGCGTGGCTTGTGACGAGATGCGGGTCTGGATTTGGACAAGATTTTGGTGGTGTAACCCTGTTGTTCTCTGCTGCACCATTTTCAGGCGTGCAGTGGAGAACAGCGGGGTTATGCTGCCGAAATTTCGTTCGAATCCGGATCACGCGTCTCGTCATGAGCACACTCCGCTCGGTCACTCTTGGGTGGGTTTAGGATCTATCTGCCTAGGTTGTACCGCCGTGACATAACACAACAATACATTAACGACAATTTCTTTCGTGTTAAACTGCAGAGTCAAACATGGGTCAAGACTGCAGTTGGATGTATACTTTCTGGAAGAGCAGAACTGGTGGTCACTCCGATGAGTGGTTTATCAAGTTAGATCAATTTTTGGATCGAGCATTTTCGTTGTCAACGGAAGATATGGTGCGGTGCCCATGTACAAAATGCTGGAACACCAAGTTTTTGAGAAGATTGGAGCTTTTGTTTCACTTATGTCGAAACGGTTTCACTCCACATTATGAAGTTTGGACCTTTCACGGCGAGACTAATTCTCGAGTTATAGCCGAAGTGGATGAGGATGATGATATAACAGAGGTTGATAGGATGGATGAGATGCTAGAAGCTCTTGAAGTGGAGGATCCTCTTACAAATGAGGCAGAGAAGTTCTTCATGGAGCTGAAGAAATCACAAGAGCCGTTGCATGAACACACTGCTGTGACCGTACTTGCTTTCTTGACCAGATTTATGGCAATTAAGTCCAAGTACTTTTTTCCATCAACTGCTACAATGATCTCATGAAATTGATCTGCGATATCCTTCCACAACCTCACAAAGCGCCACACGATATGTATCAGTCAAAGATCAAGATATCTGGTCTCGGTATGAAGTATGAGAAAATCGATGTGTGCCCAGACAACTGCGTGCTATTCTGGAAAGAGCACGCCAATGAGAAGATGTGCTTGAAATGTGGTAAATCGAGGTATGTCGAAGTTGTTAATGACGATGGCGATAATGTGATGACAGATGTCGCACATAAGCAGCTTCGTTACTTGCCTGTGACACCTCGGTTGAAGCGGATGTTTCTTTCAAAAAGAACCACAAGACACATGAGATGGCACAAAGAAGGTAAACGTGAGAACAAAGAATTCTTGACGCATCCGTTCGATGGTGATGCATGGAAGGCGCTAGACCGTTTCGATCCAGACTTTTCTCGTGATGCGAGGAATGTTCGCATCGGATTAGCGACAGACGGATTCTCACCGTTCAGTACGAACGCCACGCCATACTCATGTTGGCCTGTCTTTTTCATTCCGTATAATCTGCCACCTGCTTTATGTACGAAGAACGAGTTCATGTTTCTCAGCCTCATTGTACCTAGACCTGATCATCCTGGGTCACGTCTCAACATGATGTTAAAACTGCTGTTCGAAGAATTGAAAGTCTTGTGGACAGGAGTCGAAGCGTACGACAGTTACAAGAAGCAGAAATTCAACCTTCGAGCTGCTTATTTGTGGTCCGTCCATGATTTGCCGGCATACGACATGTTTTCCGGATGGAGCACTCACGGTCGTCTGACGTGTCCGATATGTGCTTCAGACACGGATTGCTATCGACTAACTCATGGAGGCAAAATATCTTACTTCGATTGTCACAAACGTTGGCTGCCCTCGAATCATATATTTAGGCAGCAGAGGCATGTCTTTCGAAAGAACACTGTTGTCACTAAAGGACCACCGAAGCGTCTCAACGGGTCAGAAATTTCTGATATGTTGGACAAACTGGTGCCTAATGAAGGTCGTCCTTGATATTTCGTAGGTTATGGAGAGGAACACAATTGGACTCACATATGTGGACTTTGGGAGCTACCATATGTGAAGTCGTTGATTCTAATGCACAATATTGATGTCATGCATTAGGAGCGTAATATGAGCGAAAGTATCATAAGAACTTGCATGGATATGCCTGGCAAAACGAAAGACAATTATAAAGCTAGACTAGATTTGGCAGACATTTGTCACCGTCCAACTCTTGAAATCTCTGAAAGTGGTGGAAAGCCACGTGCTTCTTTCTGTCTTCGATCGAAAGAAAAGAAAGAAGTTATGAAATGGATGAAAACTTTGAAATTCCCAGATGGTTACGCAGCTAGCCTGAAACGAGCCGTAAATGTTAACACAGGAAACCTCACTGGGTTGAAGAGTCATGATTATCACACTATAATGGAAAGACTCCTACCTGTTATGTTCCGAGGCTATCTAGATGATGCGGTGTGGAAGGTTTTAGCCGAGCTCAGCTATTTCTATAGACAGCTTTGTGCTAAAGAAATCATGATCGGGATGATGGATAAGTTAGAGAAGGAGATACCCATACTTTTATGTAAGATGGAAAAATTTTTTCCACCGGATTTCTTCAATCCAATGCAACATCTGCTTATCCATCTTCCATTCGAAGCTAAAGTTGGCGGTCCTGTGCAATATAGGTGGATGTATCACATTGAAGGTCACTACGATATCTGAAACCAATGGTTGGCAACAGGGCAAGGGTGGAAGGGTGCATCGCTGAAGCATACGCTCTTAAGGAAGTAGGATACTTTTCAAGTGTCTACTTTGCGGAAGAAAACAATATCAATACTTCGGCGATGCGGTACAATGTGGACGAAACACCCCCTCTAAGCGACCTTTCCATTTTTCAAACGAGAGGCACCACCGTTGGTAGCTACACGACCTACGTGCTATCCGAACAGGAAAGGATTGTTGCTTTACTCTACATGTACACAAATATAGAAGGCATGCAGGAATACTTCGAGTAAGTGTTTCTCCTACGTTTATTCTAATCAACATATTTTTCTACACAAGTACTCTAAAAGATGTTTTTTCATGTTCAGCGAGTTCCACAGACAATATTGGCCACATAGGCATCAACCTACGGCCAAACAAGTAGAAGCGATGCGAAAGGAAGGAATAAATGGGGGGCAGAGTTTTCTATCTTGGTTTCGAGAATATGTAATATTCTCTCATTTTCTATGTATTATAAATTACTATTATTAAAGAAGTATTATGTAATATTCTCTCGTCTTTTATAACAGTGTCGGACTCACAATGTCCATGAAGATTTATGGCAGCTATCTTATGGATTGGTGAATGTTAGAAGCTATGGTTGATATGACGTAAATGGCTTCCGATTCCGTACAACTCATTTTGAAGCTCATTGTCCTCTCGTGGCAACATCAAATTCTGGTGTTGTGACGAGAGCAATGGACACTCAAGGGAATTTAACCGATTATTATGGTATCATTAACAAAATCCTTAAATTTACTTTTACCGGAAATAAGACCCTTAGAGTTGTCTTCTTTGACTGTGACTGGTTTGATCGTACTCATGGAACTCGAGAAAACCAATTTGGAATGGTGGAAGTGAAACATAAGGACCGACTACGAGGTTACGATACATTTGTTCTTGCGCATCAAGTTGAACAAGTGTATTATCTACCTTATCCATGCACGAAGCTCAGTGCTTGGTGGGTGGTATATTAGGTGAATCCTCGTGAGCGGCTATATACTCCTGGGGATGTTGGTTACCATGATAGCGAAGACGTTGAAGAAGTGTACCAAGAAGAAGAGTTGCCAGACACTTTTATCATCGAGCTTGGTGCATGACTCGATCAATTAGTTGGAGATGTTGAAGATGTAGAGGCAGATGATACGCGAAAACGAAAATTAGAACAAGCCACGATGGAAGATCGTTGGGCTGGTTTAAGGAGTAGGGCACAGGAACATGACATTGATGTTGATGAATTTTGAAAGTGACTACAAATAATGTTTTCTTGAAGATAGTAACATGAATTTTGTATATTTTATTTGCATATTTACTAATTATCTAATTACAACAGGATGGCGTCAAAGAAGGGTAAGAAGGTGCCACCGACGAGGGGGTTCTACCCCTCTAGACCTGGGGATGCTTTTGTTGGTGCCTCGTCGACTAGCAGCAGACGCTCTCAGCTGCTGGGGAACGTTCAGACCAGCTCTAGAGCTTCGTCACAGGTAAATGTCACTCGTTTTTGACAAATTCTTTAAATTCAAATTGACATTAAACTTACTTATGAATCATTTAAATGTTGTAGTCCTCACCGGCTGACTCAGAGGCTACAGCGCCTTCGGTGAGCCAGCCCTCAGCGAGGCAGTTCTCGGCCAGCCAGCCCTCGGCGAGGCAGCCCTCGACCAGCCAGCCCTCAGCGAGTCAGCCCTCAACGAGCCACCCCTCGGCCAGCCAGCCCCCGGCTGGCGATGAGTTTGTTCCTGAGGCCTTTGACTCGGCTGGTGAGGAGCCGTCTGGGTCACCTGACGTGGTGCCCCAGCAGACGTGGAGGACAAGGAGGACTCACTTTGTCAGTCCTCCCGCGGTCCCTTCACAGAGTTCACAAAGGATCATGATTTGTCCAGTCGGAGACAGGTAATAAAAATTATCGTGTTCAATTTTAGTTTATTTTGTTTACTTAAGTAATGAATGAATAAATATCTTACATGGCTTGGGACGACACGTCTTTCACCGGTGAGAGACACCACAGACCGGTGAACGGTGTCCTCGGGTCCATAGTGCGTTTGCACTATCCCGGGGTCATCGATGGGGTGCCCGCTCTTTCGTGGGAGGACTACGCACGCGTCCATCACCAGGAGCACGGCAACCTTCAGGAGGCCGTATGGGCCGATTTTATGGTAAGTATGTTAAAAAGGTTTCTAAGTTACAACTCTTAAACTCTTTTAGTGAACATCTCTTCAATATATTCTTTATCGCAGGCAAGATATACTTTAGAAGACCCGAACGACCGTCGCCTATTTGAGAATGCGAGGCGAGTGTTTCACTTCAATGCTGCCAAGGCGCTTCGACAAGCTTTGTCGAACGCCCGTGTTCAAATTATTAATGAGCACTTGAAGGCGAACCAGCAGCACGTGTTACACTTCCGGCAAGAGAGCGAGAGGCACCTGACGGAGGAGGAGTACGCGTAGGTACGTGGAGTGTAGTAAGTATTTTTTTCTGATAATTGCCTCGATGGTATTTTTAACAACTTCCAACTATGTGCAGGGCCACGTGAGCTGGTTGCAGGGTCGGACCGATGCATTTCGGGCCCTTTGTCGCTACTGGGCTAGCGATGAGTTTAAAGCTAAGTCTGAGAAGGCTCGAGACTGCAGAGCGGTCGAGGGGAAGAGCAGGCACGTGCAAGATAACCACTTGCGTTTAGCTAAACGCATGGTAAGTGTGTGTAACTTATGTTTATATATTAATAATATATTGTTCGTACTAACACGTATTGACAGGAGCGCGAGACGGGAGTGCCGCCCACCGCTACTGAGGTCTGGAGGAGAGGTCACAAGGACCCTTCTCAGCCAACGGGGTGCAGTAAGGCTGCAGTCGAGCAGTTGGTAAGTTTATAAATCATTCATATTAAATATAACTATATAGATTGTTGAACTTACACGGTTTTCTTGTTTTCCAGGCTAAGTACGGGGAGGAGGCTAGGAAGATACACGGCGAGGATTTCGATTGGGAACGTCAACCGATTGATCCTCAAGCCGCGTATGCAACCAGTGGTGGAGAAGCACACGGAAGGTGAGTTTACAAGTCATTTTATCGTTTTCAATTCAAAGTATTCAAGATATTTCAATTTCATATTACTGACTCTCTTTTTTATAGGCTCGCCATATTCGACGGAGTTGTCGACTCGAGGGCGGGGAGACCTGCGAGAGGCAGCTCCTCGCAGGCTTCGTCGGTGGGCACGGGAGGTCGCCGCGTATCGCAGAGGGACATTGAGATGCACTCCCCCTGAGAAACTGTAGAAGAAAACGAAAGGTGACATGAGGAGGAAAGGAGGGAGGCGGAACGCCAAAGGATTGCGATGGAGGCCACGATCCAAACCCAGGCAACAGCGTTGGCGCAGATGCGGGAAGCAATGGAGGTAACAAAATAAAAACTAAAATTCTTATTAATTCAGCGTAAATGACTTACTAATAGGTAGCATTTAATGTTTGCAATGACAGACTATGGCTCGGGCGCAAGGTCTGGGAATCCAGCTACCGGTACTACCACCGGTCCTTCCAGGCGATCCTTCTTCAGCGGGTCAGGTAAGTTTCTATGTAATCCTTCTTCTCCAGCGTAATAAGATTGAGATAGATGAAAGAGAGAGAGATAGTTAGATAGAAGAAAATGGTTGAGATAGAAGAATGATAGAGATAGAAGAAAGAGAGACAGAAGAAAGAGTGAAAGATAGATAGGGTAGGATAGGAATGAAGAGAGAGAGTAAGATATAGATGGAGATAGAGAGAGGGGAAGATAGAGGGAGGGAGATATAGATGGAGATAGAGGGAGGAAGATAGAGGGAAAATGATAGCAATAGAGAGATAGAGTGAGAGAGAAAAATAGAGTGAGAGACAAAGAGAGATATGAAAAGAGAGAGGAAGAGAGGGGATCTAGATGAAGATAGAGGGAGAGGAAGGGAGAGAGAGATGTTAATGCATTTATATTCTAACTCTAAGTTTCATTAATTGCAAGGATCCGCGGCGGCTGCACAAACGCCGTCGCCATCGCTACCGCCGCCTGGAATGAGGCGCGATGACGACTTCGACTTCGGAGGTGGCTCCGGAGGTCAGATGGGCGAGTGAGCCCTTTTGTTTGCTTTGTTGATGACGATGTGAGATGTATTGGCATTTATTAGTTTGTGATTGTGATGATGTTTCCTCTGTGATGATGATCTTTGCTATGTGTATATACTGTGTGTATTGAATCTGTTCTGTGATTCTGGCCATCGAGCCGGGTAGTTTTTTCTGTTTTTTTTAAATAAAAAACCTTATTTGCGACGGCTTTTTATACAGTACCGTCGCAAATAAGGTACCAGGCCGTCGCAATTAGGCCACTGCTATTTGCGACGGCCTGGCTGTCGCAAATAAGGTTTAATTGCGACGGCATGGCCATCGCAAATAGCTTTGTGGGCCCCAGAGGAGGATCCGTGGGCCCAGCCCACTGGACTTATTTGCGACGGCCGAGCTGTCGCAAATAGAGGCACTTAATTGCGACAGCCAGGCCATCGCAAATAAGCTTTAATTGCGACGGCGGCGCTGTCGCAAATAAGGTTGCGGGGCCCACCGGCCCGCGGCAATAACTTACGACGGCCCTTCCTAACCGTCGCAATTAGGCTTATTTGCGACGGTGGCCGTCGCAAATAAGCTTAATTGCGACGATTTATTTGCGACGGCTGGAAAGCCGTCGCAAATAAAGAAAGCCGTCGCAAATAGCTTATTTGCGACGGCATAAGGCTTATTTGCGACGGCCGTGGCCATCGCAAATCGTCGGGATTCCTGTAGTGCGAGTTTTATTTTCGTCTAATTCATTGCTACTGTTTTTTTTAGGCCAGGGAGCAAACCCACGGAGAATGGCCAAGTGCGAAAGAATTCTGTTCCATTTCAACCGAATGAATGTGTTGATGTGCATTGCCGCGACTTGGTTCTTTGTTATCAGGTCCTGCTTAATTTTTTGAGCGTTTTTCCCTGACTATCATACCATGTGACAACGAGTATACCTCTGGAGCTTTTATACAATATTATGCTGCTGGCATGTCTAACCCTTATCAGTATTGTGCAACTAGTATATCATTTGCTTGAAATGTCTTTCCAAAGTTGCTCCTTAGTAGCTATCGTGATACATTTGTCTCGACCTCAAGGGCCAAAATTAGTCAATCCTTGCATGGCTCATGACACTTATACATATTAGTAATTACTGATGGAAAAAATTGTCCACTTGAAGGTATTTTCCATATCAAATAACTTGCATCTATCCACCTTCATTCATTGAAAGCTTACCATGTGAACTTGTTCGATCATCTGTGTTATTTGGGTTTATAATTTTTGTTTGCAGTTATAGGTGCATGAACTTTTTCAATGATGCATTATAGGTTCATACATCTTCAGTGATGTGCCCAACTGTTGTGGTCTTGACATATGCATCTCACATGTCACCCTTCACTCTCTCTTTTCTGGCTAAGCAACGCCACCGAGAGAAAATCAGTGAGGTTGCTAACTCATTTTCGATGCTAACTCTATGGACAGTATTGTGAGATCCTTCATCTCTTTACCCGGTATATTACCGTCCATCAGGTCAGATTACAAAAGAGTGTCGTGGACTAGGGATCCTTAGGGCAGAGTTTCATGCTGAGAATGGTGACTATAACATCTGCGTGAATCCTGACACACATAGAAGTAGTTGCAGCCCGCTGATCCTCTCTACCAAGAATCGATAATTCTTGACTTCAGATGTAAATGTTCGGTGCGAGGATATGGACATATAACACACCATTTTAAATGTTCATGCATATAACCGTAAAAAAATTCATGTACCGAATCATCACAGATAGACAAAGTTCATGCACCTAGAAATGAAAACAAAAGTACATGCACCTAGAAATGCAAAACAAAAGTTCATGTACCTCGATGATATAGTTGGATCATGTACCTCTTGTGCATTTACTCTAGGAATGAATATGATTGTGGTTCACTGCTAGTTTTCAGTGGGCTTAAGTCCCTAAAACAAGTACACATATAATAAATGCCCTCAATATAGTTTTTAATCTTTTAAATTTAGCAATGCTATGTTGAACTATGAATGGGAGAAAATTAACACAGGAAACATTTTTTTCATCTTTTTGTTGTTGTTCTTGAGTTATACCCCTATCCCAGTTATCTCACATGAAAAAATTATTTCATATAATACTTTTCAGGAAAATGGAGAATATTCGCGCAATTGTGAAGCTCATGGTCTTGCTGCTCAGCGGATCAGGAATGATTCCAGTGAATGTCTTTGGATATTCCTTGTTCGCTATGAACATGATGAAACTGATGTAATTCTTCCCTTTGAACATTTATTCATATATGTTGTATGTGCTTGTAATTGTAGTACATTAGATACACATTCTCACTGATTGAGAATTCTTATTAGTTCTCCATTGCGTGAAATTGTGCACAATAATTCTGGAACAAAATCATGTGTCAGCCGTAAAATATAATATGCTCCTCAGCTCCTAGTTTCATATGATTGATTTCCCATTTTGCTTTTGTTTTCATGCACAATAACTAATATTCCCTTGAGTGAGGAAATAATTTTCTGAAGTGAATTGGACAGTGCACTAGACATAGACCCTTCAGGTTTTACAGCTGCTTCATAAATTGATCAACTGATCTGTTGTATTACCAGACACCTATTTAATCTACTGTGCTCTACATGAAATCAGATTGCGCCATTTAGCCAGTGTTATAGGGTATCATGCAGTGTATATTCACTACAGAAATGCGGTTGAATTGCGATGGCCGTAGCCGTCACAAAGAAGTGGAAAACCGTCACAAAAAAGCTATTTATGACGGTTTCTCTTATTTGCGGTGATTTTCGGCCGTCGCCAAAGTTTTGTTGTAAATAATCTTAATTACGACGGTCACCGTCGCAAATAAGAGTTATTTACGACAGTCACTGCCGCAAATAAGAGTTATTTACGACGGCGGCCTGCCCCATCGTAAATAAGGGCCCGAACCCGGTGGATGGGCTGGGCCTCCTTATTTACGACGGTTGTCGCAACCATTGTAATATAAGGTCTTATTTGCGACGATTTCCATGGTTGTCGCAAATTGTAATGGTTAATTTGCAACGGCTAGTGAGGCCTTCCAAAATTGCAGATGCCTTATTTGCGACAACACTGTATAAAAACCGTCGCAAATTAGGTTTTTTATTATTACAAAAAAAAAATAGAAAAAGCTACCCGACTCGATGGCCAGAAATACATAAATAACACATACAAACAGTAGTATATAACAACATATCATAGCATCACATCACATTGACACGGGTTTCATATACATCACAAATGCCACATCACATTGCAAGAACATAAACCAAACACGAGGGGCTATACACTAGCCCCTCTACTACCTCCAGAGCCACAAACGTTGTCGTTGCGCGTCACTCGAGGCACCGGTATCGACGGCGCCGCAATTTGAACCTCCATCGTCGATCCCTGCAATGCATGTAAGTAGTTTGACAATTTATTAGTTTGAAACTTCAATTTTAATTAGAATTGATTAAATAAGCTAGAATTGATCATATTTAGCTTAATTTAGCTAAGCCGAGTTAGATTTGGCTTGGTTAGATGAGGTGAAACTAGAATAGCAAAGTTGAGTTAGATTTGGCTATGTTTAATAAAGTAAGACTAAGTAAGTACGATTTTGATTACCTGAACTGCTGAAGAAGGAGCGTTTGGTGTGGTCTGCAATGACTGTGGTGGCTGCACCGATGGCGGTGGCAGGGGAGGTAGCTGGATCTGCACCCCTGCTCTCGAACTAGGATCTGTCATTGCAAACATTGGAGATTACATATTATTAAGCATACAATGAATTTAAATTAATTGAGTTTTTATTTCTTACCTCCATCGCCTCCCGCATCTGCGCCTTGCAGGCTGCCTTGTACGAGATCATGACCTCCATCACGACCCTGTGCACTTCCTCTTGCTGAAACTTCTCTTCAAAGCGACGGGTGAGGGCCTGCACCTCTATGTCTCTTTGCGAGACACGATGGCTCTAGGTGCCCACTGACGAAGCCTATGTAAAGGTGCCTCTCAAAGGTCGCCCGCCCTCGAGCCGACAACTCCGTCGAATATGGCGAGCCTACACAAAAAAAAGAATCACTAATATCAAATTGAAATATCTTGAATTGAAAACGAAGTATCAACTCACCTTCGGTGATATTTGCTGCCTCCGCTTGCATACGCGGTTTGAGGACCGATTGATTCATTTTCCCAATCGAAATATTCATCGTGTATCCTCCTAGCCTCCTCCAAGTACTTAGTCTAAAAAACAAGGAAACCATGTAAGTTTAACAATTGATATAATTAAAATTAATTTTAATAATTTTTAAAATTACCAGCCGCTCGACTGCGACCTGACTGCACTGCGCAAGTTGAGAAGGGTCCTTATGACCTATCTTCCAGACCTGAGTAGGGTCGGTGCTACCCCTGTCTTACGCTCTTGTCAATACGTGTTAGTATGAACAATATATTATCAATATATTAAAATATGTTCGACACACGTACCATACGTTTAGCTAAACGCAAGTGGTTATCTTGCCCGTAGTGGTGTTTCCCGTCGACCCTTCTGCACCCCCGAGCTCTGTTGGACTTAGCGATGAAATCATCGCTAGCCCAGTACCTATAAAGGGCCTGGTATGCATCGGATCAACCCTCCAACCAACTGACATTGCCCTACATATATTTGTAGGTAATTAAAATACCATTAAGAAAATTATTAGAAGTAATATTTACTACACCCAACGTACGACCGCGTACTCCTCCTCCATCATGTGCCTCTCACTCTCCTGTAGGAACACTCGCATGTTGTGGTTGTTTTGCCTCAAGAAGTCGTTGATCGCTTGAGTGCGAGCGTTCGACAAAGCTTGTCGAACCACCTTCTGAGCCTTGAAGTGGAACACGGCCTCGTGTGCTCAAACTGGCTCGGGTCGTCCGGGTCCTCTAAACAATACTTTTCTATAAGAAAAGAGATATTGAATAGCTATATATTAATAATTTAAAAGATTTTAAGAGTTGAAACTTAGAAATTTTATTTAACTTACTTACTATAAAATCCATGTATACGACCTCCTGAACGGTGTCATGCTCCTTGGAGGGTGACGGGAGGCTGACAAGGCACCCGATGGAGGCGGCCAATGGGGGCGATTGCGAGGCAGCCGATGGGGGCGACAGGGAGGCAGCCGTTGTACCGCGACATCAACAACGACCTCAAACGAGAGGCGGTGGTGTCCAGCGAGAGGTGGCGGCGGCGTGGAAGAAATAGCAATCGAGTCGCGTGGATTGGGGGTATATCCCCTTAATTTGCGACGACCAAATTATTTGCGATAGCATTGGGGTTTGTCGTCGCAAATTAACCGTCCCTTTGCGACGACCATTTAATTTGCGTCGGCGTTAGGGTTTGCAGTCGCAAATTAAACATTACTTTGTGACGGTCACTTAATTTGCGACAACATTAGGGTTCGTCGTCGCAAATTGTGCTTCTATTTGTGACGGCCTGTTAATTTACGATGGCCATGGGCCCGAGTTTGTCGTGAACAACGTAATTTGCGATGACCAGTACGGGTCGTCTCAAGTTAATTTATTTGTGACGGCTGATACTACTACAAAAAGCTTTACCGCAGGCAGCTCTAAACATATTATCACAAGCGGATTTCAAAACCGCCTGAAACAAAGAGCCTGTGAAAATTGGCAATTTTCACAAGCGGCTCTAGAAACCGCCTGTGCTAATGATTTTCCACAGGCAGTTGTTTATGTACAATGTGCGGCTTGTGATGATGCATTATCTCAGGTGGATCCTAATGTACAACTCCGCTTGTGATGATGCATTATCTCAGGCGGGTCCTAACCTACAACTCTGCCTGTGATTATGCATTATCTCAGGCGGGTTCTAGAACTAATTAAACCTTATTATTTTTAATCTCCTGATCAAATTTAATAACATCAATCACAAATATATTCAATGCAATTCATAGTTCATACATTGCAATTCATAGCTTCATACATTACAAATCATAGCTTCATACATTGCAATTCATAGTGTCTACATTGCAAAATATAGTTCAATTATACATAGAAATTCATAATTTCTCTTAGCTCGCATCTAATAGTCATAGTTCATACATTGCAATTTATAGCTTGCTCTTCCCAACATTGCAATAATAGGAAATGTCGTGTTCTTATGAATAGGAAACGATTAAGAAACGACTGTGTATCCTTTAATCTAGATTGAGCTGCAATCATTTCACCAAGCTTTTCAAACTGCAATCTGGAAGACATGATTGTTGAAGTTCCACCTCACGCTTTGTAGCATCAATGTCTTCTCCGTTTCCAGCTTTAAGCTTCAAAAAGAAGATGTAATCAGAAAATCTACACAAAGTAACAATACAAAGAGAAGAAAATCTATAGAAAGTAACAATACAAAGTAACTTTGATGCATTATGAGATATCACATATAGAAAATCTACACAAAGTAACAATATAAAGAGCAGAAAATCTATAGAAAGTAATAGTACACAGTAACTTTGATGCATTCTGAGATATCACATATAGCAAATCTACAAAGTAACAATACAAAGAGTAGGAAATCTATAGGAAGTAATAGTACACAACAACTTTGATGCATTTTGAGATATCACATATAGAAAATCTACACAAAGTAACAATACAAAGTGCAAAAAGTCCATACTTTGAGGGCGGCACTCGATGGAGACCTCGAGGACAGTGCTCGGTGTTGACGGCGCTCGCGGCGATGTTAGGGTGAGGACAGCGCTCAACAGCAATGCGAGGGTGAGAACAGCAAGGGGAGAGGATGGCAAGGGAGAGGACAGCGAGGGTGCGGACGGCGATGATAAGGACGGTGAGGGTGTGGACGACGACAGTAAGGACAATGAGGGTATGAACGGCGAGGGTGAGCACTAAGAGGGTGAGGGGTTGGCGGTTGTGGGGGAGGGGTTGGCGGCAAAATGAAAATGTTAGGGTTGCGGGACGTGGCCGACACTTCATTTATATAGATATTATTTTCCACAGGCGGCAACTTCTTAATCACTGTGTGGGAAAACATTTTAAATAATTTATAAAACTAAGTTTCTCAGGTAGGGCATCTTAATCACCGCATGTGAAGCTGAGTAGTCGATACTTAGAGATACTATATTGTCACATGCGTCTTTTACTTATGGACCGCCTGTGAAAAATTATGACACTTTTTGATCAACTTATGTGATAAATATCTATAATAATTTTCTACATCAACAATGTGGAACACATCCATTAAAGCGATAAATAGTGCATTAGTTTACGTCCATTAGTGTATGTTTTTATAATACATATGTATAAAGATTTATTTGTCATTAGGACAACACACGTTTTTAGTTCATTTTTAGTAGTTCACTCAAATGTTGAGGTTATGGCCATTAGATGATCGATGATCGATCGGCGATTCGAACTATTTTTGCACAGATAGCACACAAATGAACAACAACATAAAGTTCATTAACTTAAAAACAATATATTACAAACACAAGAAAAAAAGAAAAACACCAACTAGAAACATGAAAAGAAAAACAACACAACTAAAAACAAGAAAAGAAAAACAACTAATTGCTACTTATCCTCCTCCTCCTCGAGCTCCTCGGGCTCCTGGCAGGCCTGGGGCACCTCCGGTGGCGAACCCGAGAAATCCAGTTTCCTGGTCGTTGCTGCCACCAGGTTGTCGCGACCCTCGACGCTGAGCTCGGCCGCCATCATCTCCTAGAGAGCATCAAGACGACCGACCAAATTCGTGAGGCCGAACACGTAGTGGCCCGTGGTGCCCATTCTAGTATATTCTGGAAGGGGACCGAGCCCAAGGCGCCGCATGGAGTGAGATGTATTTTCAAATACATCTCGTGCCATTTCGCAGAGGGCGAAATCCATGATGGGGGGGGGGGGGGGGGGGAGTCGGGTCGCGGTCGCTTATCCTTCGGGTCCTTGCGCGGGCTTGGTGGCGGTCTATTCTTGTCAGCCATTTTTGGTGTTCTTGGTGCGGTTTTGCGGAGAAGGGAGGAACAGTGGTTGTGCGGAGAAAACGATGGTGCGCACGGGTGATCTTATAACAACGTAGGAGCCCAACAGTTCGTCTCTCAACGCGCGCAGTGGTGATAGGACGCGAAGCGGTATCGAATTGAATTCAGAGGGCGCGCATGTGCTGTGCACGTTTAAGGCACCTTGGTAACTGGCGCGCACGCCCCATCGCATTAGCCGCATGTATTAATGGCTACTATGCAGGCGGCTTGTCCTTCAAAGAATGCCTGTAAAAATAGGTTTGTTTACACCGGCGGATCATTTACACAACAGGAATCGCGAAAAAAGACAACAACCAAATTAATTGATGACGATGACATCGTCAATTAAATAATTGACAACGACCAAATCCCACCATCGTCAATTAGGCGTCAATTGGCGACGGTTAACCTAGCCCTATCGCCAATTAGTTATGAGCGACAGCCCACTGTCGGCAATAAGGGTCTTCCTGAATATGGGCCGAGTACCAGACCCACCCGAGCCATAATTGGCGATGGTAGACCTAATCCGTTGCAATTACAAACTCATACACATTTAAAACGGATCAGACTATAAATTAGATCTAAGTAAATAAAAACAATTACATAAGTAAATAAGGAATTTAAATGCGTGTATGTTTGCCCACCTCTACTTAAATGGGAAGATGAAGGAGAAAACTCTACTGATTAAAATCATAGAGTCTTAAGTTGGTCCAAACCATAGAGTGAAAACCAATAAAACATGAACTCATATTAGCACACCTAAAATGCAAATGGCTAAAATAAAAAGTAATTGAATGGATAAGAGTGACACATGCATATACGAGTATATGTGTGTGCCCTATAAACAATAAAACAAATGAAACCGACAATATATAACCAAGAAGGGCAACAAAATATTTAAATATAAATAATGCTTAAAAGTTGAATATCCACTTGAAACTAAATTCAGTTCAAACTGCAGTTTAGATTCAAATTGTGTGACAGAAATTAGAAAATAAGGGAATCAAAAAGGAAAAAGAGAATGAAAAACAAATCTCAGCCCAACCCATTCTTCTCCTCATTTCCCCTATCTTTTCCTGCTGCGGCCCAGCTGGTCGGCCTCACTCTTCCCTCGTGCAGCCCAACTGGACGGCCTGCCCGCTCACTGGTGTGGCTCGTTCCACTCCTCCTCCCGGCCCGCGCAACTTGCCCCTTCACTGCGCACACACACTTGCGCAGCCCGCTCTTGCGCGCAGCACGGCCTGACTCCTTTCACGTGGCACGGCCTAGCCTTGTGCTGTAGCACTTTCTTCCCCATTGCACCACCTTCCTCTTGAAGCCAGGCAGTACCACGGAAACCCGTGACAGGACGTTGCTTGTCATGCTTGAGAGGGTATGGATAGAAGCAACTACTCCGCTATTCATTGAGTGACGCAATTCGATACATATATATAGCCGGATCTGGCTAATGTAAAAGCACTAGCTAAATGTGAATGTGTGCATGCTGTGGTTTATAGGAGAACTTTTGTGGTCTTCGGTCAGCTGTAGACTTTGGAGGAACCGAAGAGGAGCATGCCACATCTTGATTACTGTTGTGACCGAGGAGGTTGTTAACACCCCCTGTAGTCTCAGCTGGTGGTTCTCCAACACAGAGACTATGACGAAAATCTTGGAACAACGACGATGATAGGCCTTTGGTGAATATGTCTGCGCGAACTGATGATCGCTGGGTACGTGTTGCACTCGAAGAGCACCGACAACAACTTGTCCACATACAAAGTGAATGTCTATTTCAACATGCTTTGTACTCTTGTGATTTACCGGATTGTGCTACATATATACCGCAGATATATTGTCGCAATGAACGATGGTAGCCTTGTTGATGTCGCAATGAAGCTCTTGTAGAATTTGACGCAACCACATACATTCGGATGTAGCAGTTGCGACTCCTCGGTACTCCGCTTCAGCGCTGGAGCAGCAAACAATGTGCTGACGTTTGCTGGACCAGGAGATCAAGGCATCAACGAGGAAAACCCAATACCCTGACGTGGATCTCCTTGTGTCTGGGCAACCAGCCCAGTCGGCATCTGTGTATGCCGTGAGTTGCTGAGATGAAGATGCATGAAGATGTAGCCCAAAAGTTGCAGTACCTTTGATATATCTGAGGATCCTCTTGACCAAGTGAAGGTGATGATCATGTGGATCATGCATATGGAGACAAGCTTGCTGTACTGCATAGGATATATCAGGTCTGGTTATGGTGAGGTACTGAAGTCCACCTGCTAGTTGATGATACTCGCTCGGGTTGGATAAGCGAGTGCCATGTGATGTGGAGAGCTTCAACTTTGTATCAACGGGTGTGGATACTGGACGACATTCTGTCATTCCTGCTCTGTCGAGAAGTTCTGCAGCATACTTGGCCTGTGACAAAAAAAAATCCAGTTTTCGTCCGTGTGATATCAACTCCTAGAAAATACTGAAGTTGCCCCAGATCCTTGATTGCGAACTCGGAACAGAGGGAGTTGATGAAGCCCCGTAACAATTCCGTGGAGGAGGTGAGAATAATATCATCCACATACAATAGCAAGTAAGCAGTGCACCCTCCTTGATGATAAACAAAGAGAGAAGTGTCTGCTCGGGACTGCTTGTATCCAATTTTTGATGCAAATGTAGCAAACCTATGAAACCAGGCACGTGGCGCTTGTTTGAGGCTGTAGAGAGATTTCTTTAGTAAGCAGACAGCATCGGGAAGGCTTGAGTCCATGAAACCTGCACGTTGAGTGCAGTACACCGTCTCCTGAAGTGTGCCATGAAGAAAAGCGTTGGAGACATCAAGTTGGTTGACGTTCCAACAACAAGAAGCAGCAATGGTGAGCACAGTTCGGATCATCGCTGGTTTGATTACTGGTGCGAACGTGTCGCTAAAGTCAATACCTGATCGTTGATGAAATCTGCGTACCAACCATGTGGCCTTGTACTTCCCGAAAGAACCGTCGGGACGGAATTTGTGTTTAAAAATATCCACTTGCCGGTGACGATATTTGCATTGGCTGGCTTCTGTTCAAGTACCCAGGTGTCATTGGCGATGAGAGCGTCATACTCTTGTTTCATAGCCAAGAACCAGTTGGGGTCTTTGATTGTGGAACGTACACTTTTGGGTATTGCAGAGAGAGACTGTGAAGGTGTGGTGATCATGGCGTATTTTGGATTAGGGCAGAAAACACTGGCTTTGGATCTGGTCATCATATGGTGTGTTGCTGGTTGTCTGGATGAGGTGTGCCCGATAGTTTGTTGTGCTGAAGGAGGCTGATTTGGTTTCTGATTAGAAGCCGTCATAGCGGGCGTGGAATCGGAGGATGAAGCAGTCTATACTGGTGACGAAATGAGTTGTGGTTGGGATGCGAGTATAGGTGGATCTGGTGGATGGGCATGTGGTACTGATGGTGATTGTTGTGATGCAGATTGGGGGGTTGGGATGCACACGTCGTCAGGCGTATTCATTTTCGGCTGAGAGTTATGGTGGGCCATGCGTCGCTGCGGACGCGGATGTGGAATGGGCAGGATGCTGGCTGGAGAATCCGGATCGGAAGTTGTGCAGCCTGGTGACGCTGATTGCGACAGAGGAGCAGCAACTGGATCCGTGGTTGCCGGTTTGTATGGTACTACAGTCGACGTGGGCGCCGAAGCTGCATGTAGCAGCGGGA
The DNA here is from genome assembly GCA_036927565.1 of Tuctoria greenei. Lineage (NCBI taxonomy): Eukaryota > Viridiplantae > Streptophyta > Magnoliopsida > Poales > Poaceae > Tuctoria > Tuctoria greenei. Next base: position 93,350,665 of record JAYESD010000009.1, on the reverse strand, counting down.
GGGCAGCAAAGGGAAATTGCTGCTCATCAAATGTCACATGTATGGATGTGATAATCTTCCTCGTGGCAAGGTTAAAACACCTGTACCCTTTGTGATCATCTGGATATCCTAGAAATACACAAACAGCAGATCTAGGACATAACTTGTTAGTTGTTGTGGCAGACAAATTAGGAAAACAGAGACAACCAAACACACGAAGGTGATGATAATCTGGTGGGACTCCAAAAAGAAGTTGATAGGGTGTGATTAGTGATGTGGTTTTGCAAAGTCTACGATTCAGTAGATAAGTGGCAGTGTGTAAGGCTTCGATCCAAAAGTATGGTGGCGCATGGGACTGCATTAACATGGTGCGAATACAATCACTGATGGTTCGTAGGATTGGTTCAGCCTTGCCATTTTGTTGCGAGGTGTAGGGATAAGAAAGACGGAGGTGAATTCCGTCGGAGGAGAAGAATGAAAGTAGCGAAAAGTTGTCAAATTCCTTTCCATTGTGGGTTTGTAGGGCGAGAACAGGAAGACGAAATTGTGTGGAAACATAAGCATGAAAGCTAGTGAGTGAGGTTAACACTTCACTTTTGTTGTGTAGTGGGAAAGTCCATACATAATGAGTAAAATCATCAATAATTACCAAATAGTATTGAAAGCCTGAAACACTGAGTACCAGTGATGTCCAAACATCAGCGTGTAGTAACTGGAGGGATATAACTGATAGAACTAGAGGATTGAAAAGGGATGCACACATGTTTTCCAAGACGACAGGCTTGGCAAGTGTGCATTGTATCCTTATTACAACTGAAAGGAAAATTAATCAAAGCTTGTTGACGGCAGTGGCGGCTGGGATCTCCCAATCTTTGATGCTAGAGGTCGACTATTGTTGTCGTGGCATGGAAGGACAGGGACGACTGGATCCTCAGTGGATAAAGTTCTCTAGAGCTATTACATCGGAGAATCTCTGTTCTGATTGGAAGATCCTTGATACAGAAACCGAATGGGTCAAATTCAGTTGAGACATTATTGTCACGGGTAAGTTGATGAACAGAAATTAAATTGTGAATAAGGTTGGGCGAAAGAAGTATGTTCGACAGTAACATAGTTTTGCCATCTGTAGGAATGATGGAGGAACCTGTATGCGTGATAGGTAGCCTCGCGCCATTGCCGACAGTGACAAACTTGTTGAACGGAAAAGGATGAATATAAGAAACATTAGTTCGAGTACCAGCCATATGCGCTGAGGTGCCAGAGTCAACGAACCAATTGGAGGTTTGTTGTGGCGAGACAGCTGCGCTGTTCAAAGCGTGGAGAAGAGCCTGTGTGTCCCAAGGTGTCGGTGGAGATGTAGGAGTGGCCATCAAATTGTTGAAGGCACCGTTTGTTGAGGGTGCGTCAGCGAGCATTGCCTGTTGGGTCGGAGTGCCAGGCCAGGGGTCGAGCACGCCGGCGCCGGGCGCCCTAAATGGCATATGTCAGTACCCCGCGTATGATGAGTTCCGAATTTGAAATGAGTATGATGGGTGAACACACTTACTTTTTGGGGCTGCAAATCAAGCAAACAAAGGAGGGTACCTTTGTACATCAAACGAAGTATACAAAAGATCTCCTAAGGCACTTCAACATGGACAAAAGCAAGCCTCTTCGGACTAATGGGAACAGCAACAACACTTGGACTTGATGAAGATTGTGAATCTGTGGATCAAAAAGAAGATAGAAGCATAATCAGATCACTTTTGTACCTCACGGCATCAAGACCAGACATACAATTCAGCGTATGTCTTTGTGCACGGTTTCAAGCCTCCCCACGTGCTTCACATCGTCAAGCCGTCAAAAGGATTCTCACGTACTTACATGGAACTCAAGAATTTGGAATTTTTCTTCCTTCTTCCTCAACCATTACATTGAAAGCTTTTTCGGATGCTGATTTTGGGGGTTGTAGGATTGATAGGAAAAGTACTTCCGGTGCTTGTCATTTTCTTGGTAATTCTCTTGTTGCTTGGTCCTCTAGAAAACAAAATTCAGTTGCACAATCCACAACCGAATCTGAATATGTAGCTGCTGCTAGTGCTTGCTCACAAATTCTTTGGATTATTCAAACATTTAAGGACTATGGGGTTGATCTAGATAGTGTTCCACTGTTCTGTGATAACACTAGTGCCATTTGCATTGCTAAAACCCCGTGCAACATTCTAGAACTAAGCACATTGACATTAGGTATCACTTTCTCTGAGATAATGTTGAAAAAGGAAACACTGTGCTTCACCATGTAGATACCGAACAACAATTGGTTGACATTTTTACAAAACCTTTGGATTTCACTCATTTTTGTTACATTCGTAGTGAAATAGGGGTTATGCATCCTCATGGATTAAATTGAGGGGGGGTTTTGAAACTTGGGAAGTCTATGTGTGAATCTGAAATTAAAATAATATGAGCATAGTATTTCATACATATATGACTTTGTGATTCCTTTTACATGCTGAAAGTTCTCACTACATTACTCGTGTTATACATTTTGTAGTTTTTGCCATGTTTGTAATTGGAATAATTACTTACACTAAAACTGGTCATGGTCGAACTTTCTTGCTGTTTTGAACTCGTTACATGTTCACAAGTGCTTTTAATCATTAAGAATTAATCAAGTAATCAACTCACATGTTGAGTTTTTATGAACAAATATAAATTGAGAAAAGATCAAGAGAATATGCATGCATCACACTTCTTCTTTTGAGATGGCTTATCATTGCACGTAGATATGAACTTGGAAGAAGTTGTATATGACTAAAACCATGTCCTTAAGCTTCTGATTGTCAAATGACATAGGCTTGACTTGGTTGGTTAGAATAAGGCAGATGCGCATATAATCTCGTGCAAATATCATATGATCTAAATTTATGCTTTTAAAAATAATAAAATTCAGCAACTAGTGTCATGATTTCAGGTTTTGAAATAGTTAAGTTTGTGAGATCATGACTTACTTAAATTGAAAATTACATTTGATCTCTAGCATGGCTTACATTACTTTATGTATTTCATCGATGTGATAATGTAAGGTACTTGATAGTATGACTTGGATGAGCTTTGCTTATATGTATATGTTATAATATGCTCATAACAACTAAAGGGGGAGAGATAATTTGTTTATATGCTCATGACTTGCTGAATACATTGTCAAAGGGGGAGAGATAAGAATGAAGAGAAAGAGAATATGTGCATAAGGAGAGATAATAAAGGGGCAGAGATAATATGAGAGAATTTTTGGATTTTCTTGCGGCTGGAGGCAATGAGGCCGTGATGGCCAATTACTTCCCAGTGGCTCTAACCGGGGCAACAAAGTCCTAGTTCATGAGTCTCCCTCCTAACTCCATCTATAGTTGGGGGGAACTTTGTTGCCAGTTCACTGCCAACTTCGTTAGTTCCTACACACGACCTGGCACAGAGATGGATCTGTTCGCCGTACAACAGAAATCGGGAGAATCGCTGCGATTATTCATCCAACGGTTTTCTCAGGTACGGAACACCATTCCATCAATCTCCAATGCCTATTTTGTTGTTGCATTTCGAAAGGGAGTTAGAGATAATGTAAGGATCGAATGCCCAAGAGGGGGGGTGAATTGGGCTTCTTTTAAAAAATCTAAGCAATAAAACTTAATCCCTAAAAGCCCAATTCCCTACGCAAACAATCTTTGCATTGAAGTAAATAGCAACTTTGCGGAATATAAAATGCATAAATGTAAGGGAGAGGAAGAGGATGCAAACTCCCGAGGAGACACAAGGATTTATCTCGTTGTTCGGCAAGATCGTCAAGATCTTCCTACATCCACGTTGTGGCACCCACCAAAGGGTATAGCCACACCCAAGTCACCGAGACGAGGGATCTCCACTATTCTTCTCCATTTTCCAACCTCGGCAAGGTGGAGCTCAAGCCTTGTACAACTTCGACCCTCCGGGCTTCCACAAACGCCTTGGCAAGCTCTGGAAGTCTCTCACAGTTACAAACACCAAGGGGCACTCCCTTGAGGCTCTCACTATCCTAGAGATTCCACTCACCCAGAATGGAGGCACACAAGCTCTCTCTCTAGCTAGTTCTAGCCTATCTCTTGGTGTGTAGGTGGTCGAAATGATGTAGAAGTGATGGCTCTTGGTCTTGAACGCTTGTGGATGTGTTGAGAATGTCTGGTGATCATGACTTGTCGAAATGACCGGTTTAGGGGGTATTTATAGCCAGCCTCCCCGAAATAGCCGTTGGAAAAGTAGGCTGACATAACTTTTCTACGAACACCGGATGATCCAATGTCTCCCCTTTAGTTATCATCGGTCAAGTTTACTTTAGCTGACGTCAGTGTGTCAGATATGACCGTTGTTAGACCGATGTTGCACTTGTCTTCTCATCGGATGATCCGGTGGCTCTTCCTCCAGAATTGACTCAAACTTGATGCTTACTCGAGTGATTGACCGATGTGTATACTTCTGTACATCGGATGATCCGGTGCTAAACATGGTCCAAGGATATTGCAAATTGTACTGATGGACCGATGTAGCTGAGCCCTTAACATCGGATGATCCGGTGAGTGCTTTGTTCTGAGGTCTTCTTCTTCTGCTGAATCAACTCGATCGATGTGTTGTTCTCAGAAATCATCGGTTGATCCGGTGAGTTGATTTTGTTTGCTTCGAGTTGTTTCTAAGTGATTCTTTTGTGTCTTGCTCGATTGACCTCTTAGACATTTCTTGCATATGTACTTCTGATGGTTGTCAAGCATTAAGTGTCATCAATTATAGTTGAATGACTTTGACATAAGGGCTTTCACTTCTTGTCTTCATATCATTGATTTGATCTCATAAAGTGATTGTATATGGGTCTCCAATGACATATAGATTTCATTTGATTGAGTGATTATGGGGACCTTGCATTCACAAATTCATTAGTAAAATCCAATGGTTGTCATTAATCACCGAAACCGTACCTCATGGGGGCCAGGAGCGAGCAGTGGAGACATGCTGATAGAAGGGACCAGCGTAGTCGGCACCGGAGCTGCAGCTGGAGCCAGGAATGGTGGTGGTGGAGCAACTCCTGGCAGTTGCGACGGGAGGGCAATCCCGGTCTGGGTGTAGAGGTTGGTGATCAACCCCAGGATGCCCATCATCGCCTGCTGCGTCTGCTGCTGCTGGTCGAGGGAGCGCTGGTGCATCTGGTCTATGAGCCCGTCAGCCGGTCAGTGTCCTCACGCCTCTCACGGGCGATCTGGCGCTGCATCTCCTGCTGCTGCTGCTGGAGCTCCAGAAGACGTGCTGCCTGCTCCGCTCGGGCCTTCTCAGCTGCAAGCTGGTCCAGGTGCTGCTGCTCAACCATCTGCTGCAGGAGTGAGGTGAGCTCGGACGGCTGAGAGACCTGTGCCTCTGTGACGGGAGGTGGAGTAGGGGGTGGCACTGTAGAGCCTCCAGCCTCCGCGTCGTGCTGCCTGGGTGAGGGAGGAGGTGGGAAGTACTCCTCGACACTGTCATCCGTGTCGCTCTTGGACCATATGTGCTGCAGGTCCTCACCCTGAGCCTCTGCCTCAGCTAGCCTCTCATCCTCCTTCTACAGATCCAACCAGTCCTCCTCAGATAGACGAGCACGAACCTGACGCTCGACTGGACAGCCAAGGTGGCGGTCTCCATGAGCTGGAGCTCGATAGTGACTGAACCGTGTGACACTCTCGTCACTGAGACGATCACGCACGACATACTCCTCAGGAACCATCATAGAGAGCAGGTAGCTGATCTAGTGTCCATACACGAGCTGCCTCATCATGCCTACTCCATCAGTGATCACATCCTCCATCTCGCATATGAGAACGTTCACTATATCGAACTCCATCCCATTCATGATGTAGAACAGGAGGGTCTGCTGCAGACTGGTGAACCCCTCTAGGTACCCAGACCTCGGCAAAAGTGTGCGGTGCAATGCAAGGTGCACTGTGCGCACAGCTGGAGTCAACAATGTTGGTACCCTCGGCTGGTCTGGAGAGAAAGTCGGTCCGAACAGAGAACGAATCTCCTCCAGTGGTGGTACCACTCCTCCAGTGAGCGGCCTCCTCGGCGGATCTGCCTGACCATATGCTCTCTCATGCACGCAAGCGTCGTGCAGGTCCACTCCCAGTAGCTGTGCAAGCGTCTGTCTCGTCAAGTGATAGTGCTGTCCCATGAACATGAAGTCAATCGACCTGCGGCCCTCAGAGACGTAGAGGGTAGCGTAGAACACGCGGACCCAATCTTCCACATATGCACTCTTCTCATAGGACATCAGCTGGACCAGCCCTCTGTACCTCTCAAAGTAGGGCCGTATCTCTGTCTCTGCAGCCAGGGCGAGATGATCCCAATCTATAAAGTTATGTTGGAATAACTTGTGGCCTCGGCGTCTATAGGTCTCATAGAGTGACGCCTGTGTCACAGTCCAGAAATGACTGTCCACCAGAGCCTCTCTGGGCTGCAGGTACCACTCCTCAAGCAACACACTCCATCTGAGTCTTCGGAGCTGCTTGGCCTTCATCTTCCGGTAATCAGTCAACCGGACACCTTCACCAACACGGACAGTGGTGTCCATCTCGTAGAAGGCTCTCTGGGCCTCCCTGTCCTCACGACGATCGGCAGCCGTCGGTCTCGGAGACGGTGGTGGCGCGGGCAAAAAGAGCGGCGGCGATGGAAAGTGCAGCGCGGGTGACGAGATCGGGAGAGAGAAGAGAGGGAGTCAAAGCGATGTTTAAATAGTGGGTCCCAAACCCTAGCCGAAACTTTCACACCGGATGGACCGACGTTGAACGATAGAAGCATCGGTCGAATGGCACAGTAAGGGTATTCAAGGCGGTGCCGTTGACATCGGTTGGACCGACGTGCAAAGAGATAGCATCGGTCGAATGTCACAGTAAGGGTATTCAAAAAAGGTACCGTTGACATCGGATAGACCGACGTGGAACAGATATTCATTGGTGGAATTAGGCATAGTTCCAGAAGAGTGAACACCGGATCGACCAATGTTTTTCAGAATGAACGCGTCGGTTGAATTGAGATACTGACTGATCTGACTCTTGGCTTTTGAACACCAACTGATCTGATGATGGTCTGACCTAAGCATCGGATAATCTGATGACTACAAAGCAGCAACATCTCATATATGTCCTTTGACCAAACAAACAAACAAAGAGAAACACATGTCTTAGGACTTTTTGGGCAACCCCTCACCCCTCAAAAATTCTAATATTCCAATAACTTGGCTATGCCCTAAAGAAAATAGAACACCGAGAAAAATAGGGAGGAAATTATCCAAATAAAATGTAAGGCCCATGCTTTGTGAGCTAGAGTATGAAGACTTCTATCTCTTTAAAGCATGTTCCTCTAGGCATTAATGCACCTAACATTTTGTTCTTTCCACCTTGTATGAGTTGAGATATTGCATTTCAAACAAGTCTCTTTCTCATGAGGTGGGTTCCCCTTTGTGACAATCTACCGTATGCAATGCCAAAAAATTTATAATGCAAGAAATTTAAATATGAGTGCAAGTCTATATGGCAAGCATCATGCAAGACATAAAGTAAATCTATCTTGCCAAATTTGAACCTTTCAAAGGCTTCTTCAGGGAGAGCCACTCTCCAAGCCCTGGGGAAACCCAAAAGAACCTCCATCCCAAGCTAACCCTTGCTCACCCCTATCCTTTGAAAGTTAGGCAAGACCTATATGATATGCATTCTTACATGATCATGGAAACTTACATGACATTTGATGCATCTAGCACATTTAATTCACTTCTTAGCCTAGAAAAAGTTTTCTCATGAAGTGGTTTAGTGAAGATATCCGCCAATTGTTCTTCGGACCTAACACCTCGCAATGAGATGTCTCCCTTAGCTTCATGGTCTCTCAAGAAATGATGGAAAATATCAATGTGCTTAGTGCGGGAGTGTTGAACGGGGTTTCTTGCTATCTTAACCGCACTTTCATTGTCACAAAGGAGAGGCACACAACCAAGTTTAATACCAAAGTCCAAAAGAGTTTTCTTCATATAAAGAATTTGGGCACAACATGCACCGGCCGCAATATATTCCGCTTCCGCCGTGGACAAGGCGTCGGAATTTTGCTTCTTGCTAGACTAAGAAACTAGGGAACGCCCAAGCAAGTGGCACCCACCGAAGGTACTCTTGCGATCCACGCGGCATCCGGCAAAGTCCGAATCCGAGTATCCCAAGAGGTGGAATTTTGAACCTTTAGGGTACCACAAGCCCACACTAGGGGTATGCTTAAGATACCTAAGTATCCTAAAGACCGCCTTCCGATGCGATTCTTTAGGTGCCGCTTGAAAGCGAGCACACAAGCATACACTAAACATGATATTGGGCCTAGATGCGGTAAGATAAATCAATGAACCAATCATAGAACGGTAGTTAGATTGATCAATAGGTTTACCGTCCTTATCCTCGTCGAGATGACAATTTGTTGCCATTGGAGTGCTTCTTGAGCTACAATCTCCCATCTCAAATTTCTTCAAGAGGTCCTTGGTATACTTCTCTTGATAGACGAAGGTCCCCTCTTGAAGTTGCTTGATTTGAAATCCAAGGAAGAAGTTGAGCTCTCCAATCATTGACATCTCGAATTCCCTAGACATCATTTTGCCAAACTCATGGCTAAGAGCTTCGTTATTTGAACCAAAAATAATATCATCAACATAAATTTGACAAATAAACAAATCTCCGTTGATGTCTTTGGTGAAGAGTGTAGTGTCCACCCTCCCGATCTTGAATCCTTGCATGATAAGGAAATCCCGTAGTCGTTCATACCACACCCTAGGTGCTTGCTTGAGCCCGTAGAGCGCCTTGTGCAACCTATACACATGATTAGGATTCCTCGGATCATCAAACCCGGGAGGTTGTTCAACATAAACAAGCTCGTTAATGTAACCATTAAGAAAGGCACTTTTCACATCCATTTGATAAAGTCTAATATTATGATGTGATGCAAAAGCAAGGAGTATACAGATGGCTTCTAGCCGGGCGACCGGAGCAAATGTCTCCCCAAAGTCTAGTCCTTCAACTTGCGAGAACCCTTTGGCCACAAGTCTTGCCTTGTTGCGGACCACAACGCCATTCTCGTCTTGTTTGTTGCGGTACACCCACTTTGTTCTGATGACGTTCTTGTCCTTGGGTCGCTCCTCCAACACCCAAACTTCATTGCGGATGAAGTTGTTGAGTTCTTCTTGCATGGCCATCACCCAATTTGGGTCTTGGAGTGCTTCCTCAATGTGAGTGGGTTCTACACATGAAACAAACGATTAGTGCTCACAAAACGAAGCGAAATGGCGAGAACGTGTACTTACTCCCCTTGACGGGCTTCCGATAATTTGGTCCATCGGATGCGCCTTGGAGATGCGTCCATGCCTCATAAGTGGTTGTGAAGCACTTTGCGATGGTGATGTGTGTTGCTCCTCTTGTGGTTGGACTTGATCATGGACTTCTTCTTCTTGATGTTGTTGGGCTTGTGTGTCTTGAGTCGGCAATGGATCATCCTTCTCTTCTTCGTCAACTTGAGGCGCCATGGAGGTGTTGATGTTGGAACTTGAAGCTCCCCCTTGATCATGGCTCTCCTTAACTTTAGGCTTGACGTCTCCAATGGTCATGTTCTTCATGGCTTCTCGTAGAGTCTCATCATCTATTTCATCATGACCAAAACTCTCCTCTTGGGAGCCATTAGTTTCATCAAACTCAACATCACAACTTTCCTCAACTAAACCAGAGGTTTGGTTGAATACTCTATATGCTTTTGAGTTTGATGCATAACCAAGAAATATACCAACATCACATCTTCTTTCAAACTTACCAAGCCTTTTCTTGCGGTAGATGTAGCACTTGCACCCAAAGAATCGAAATAGGAGATGTTGGGCTTTCTCCCAATGAGAAGCTCATACGGGGTCTTTTGAAGTAGTCGATGTAGGTAGACCCTATTTGCGGCATGGCACGCCGTGTTGATTGCTTCGGCCCAAAACTTCTCCGACGTGCCATAGTCATCAAGCATTGCTCGTGCAAGAGTGATGAGAGTCTTGTTCTTCCTTTCAACGACACCATTTTGTTGAGGAGTGTATGTGGCCGAAAACTCATGTTTTACTCCTTCACGGTCACACCACTCCCCAATGTTGTAGTTCTTGAATTCGGTGCCGTTGTCACTCCGGACCTTGATGATGGGAAGTTGAAATTCCCTTTGAGCGCGGTTGGCGAAGGTCTTGAACACTTCTGGAGTTTCACTCTTGTCACCTAAAAATAAAGTCCAAGCATAGCGAGAGTAGTCATCAACTATAACAAGACAATAGAGGTTACCGCCAAGGCTTTGATATGTGGACGGTCCGAAGAGGTCCATGTGGAGTAGTTCAAGTGGCTTGGAGGTTGACACCATTGTCTTCATTGGGTGGTGTGAAGCAACTTGCTTCCCGACTTGACAAGCGCTACAAAGCTTGTTCTTCTCAAATGTGACATCCTTCACGCCGGTCACCATCCCAAGCTTGAATGACTTCTGGAGCTTGCTCATCCCAATGTGCGCTATGCGTCGATGCCATAGGCAACCCAAGCTTGTCTTAGTGAAGAGACAAGTGGTCAAGCTAGCATTCTTGTTGGAGAAGTCTACTAGGTAGAGATGTCCATGCCGAAATCCTTTGAAGACTAGTTCTTTGCTTGTTTCACTACTCATAACAACATCGTTTTTGCTAAAAGTGCATGTTAGTCCAAGATCACATAATTGTGCAATAGAAAGTAAATTAAAACTAAGTGACTTAACGTACAAAACATTAGAAATAGATAAGTCATTTGAAATAGCAATTTTACCTAATCCAATTACCTTTCCCTTAGAGTTATCACCAAAGGTGACTTGTTCATGATTGCCGGGGTTTTCTATGGTTGTGAACATACCATCATTGCCGGTCATATGTTGAGTGCACCCGCTATCGAGTACCCAATGCTTTCCTCCGGCTTTGTAGTTCACCTACACACATGAATTCAATTTTTGACTTTAGGCACCAAGCCAACTTAGGTCCTTGTATGTGTGATACAAGTGTTTTTGGGACCCAAAGTTGCTTGGGGAGCTTCCCCTTCATGGCCTTCATGTCTTTGCCAATGAACCTTGACTTCACCTTGCCATCTACTTTACTCAAGAGATAATAACGATCATTGAAAGTAGATTTGTAGTTAGTAGGCAATTTTGGAGAAGGTCGGTTAGGAAGAGGACACTCCCTTGTGTGGTGACTGGTGACCTCACAATGTTGGCAATAAGAACCAACTTCCTTGACGAAGCTTGTTCTAAGCTCCGGTGAGGGCACCTTTCCTTTGTTGGGCACCGGGAAGGATCCAAGTCCTCTATTGTTGAAGGCCTTTGCTTGTTGGAAGAGGATTTCCTTGTGCTTGACTTCTCCTTTTGATAGTCTAGCCACACTAGTGCGGAGACTCTCAATTTCTTCCAACAAGTCCTTCTCCCTAGTGTTTTCTTTCAAAGGCAAAGACTTGTGCAAAGCATTAGTGGCATGAGAAGTAATGGATATCTTATCATTAAGAGTTTGTTTCTTCATAGTTTTTAACTCTTGATCAAGCACTTCATAAGCAAGGTTAAGTGTTTGATGCTCTTGGATTAACTCATTGTGCTTTCCCAAGAGTGCTTGGTGGGCTAAGTCAAGCTCATGATGATCTAGCTTGATTTGAGCCTTATCCTCCTCAACTTGCTTGACATGGGATTTGAGCGTGTCATGCTCTTTGAGTATGCTTTCATACTTGTCAAGCAAATCAAGGTTAGCACTCTCAAGCTTAGCACGAGTTCTTTCAAGAGCCTTAACCATACTCTTTTCCCTCTTAATGATAGTGTGATATTCATTTATTAAAGAAGCTAAATCATCGGGGAAAGCTCATCATCGCTAGAGTCGTCACATACCTTGGTGTTACCTTTTGCCATGAGGCACATGGGCGATGGATGAAGAGGTGAGTCATCATTGTTGGCAATGGTGAGGTCGACCAAACTTTCTTCTTCCGCTTCACTCTCTTCATCACTTGTTTCTTCGTCGGTGACCCATTCATTTGCCTCACACATGAACACCTTTTGTGGGCCATTTCTCTTCTTTGGGAAGATTCTTGCCTTCTTGCCCTTGTCATGTTTTCTCTTCCCAAAGGATCTTGGTTTGGGTTTGGCCTCTTCTTCATCATCTTCACTCTCTTCAAGCTTGCGATGCTTGCTCTTGTAGTTCTCTCTTCTTTTGTCCGGTTTTGGACAATCATAGGAGATGTGGCCTTGATCACCACAATTGTAGCAAGTCTTGTGATCATCTCTCCTTGGTAGAAACGCTTTCTTCTTGGGATCAAAGGTGTATCCCTTCTTGGTAATCTTGGAGTTCAAGCGTGAGAACTTTCTCATCATCAATGCAAGCTCATCATCATCATCTTCACTTGATGCTTGCTCTTCTTCACTTGAGCTAGGCTCAACCACCTTCTTCTTCTTGAGGCTTGTTTTCTTGGTGGAGGCCTTTAGAGCAATTGTTTTTGAAGATGATTGCTCCATCATCCCAAGCACACTCATCTCATGAGCGTGAATTTCTCCAATGAGCTCCAAAACTTCAATGTGGTCAAGAGACTCTTTTTGGAGCATGGAGTTGATGATGTTGTACTTTGGCTTGGGAAGGAGCATGAGGATCTTGCGGTTGATGAGTCCCTTGCCAAGAGAAGCAATGTCAAGAGCATTAATTTCTTCAATAAGTACATTCAAGCGAGAGAACATCTCATTGACATTTTCATGAGGTAGCATCTTAAATTCATCATATTTTGCTTTTAGCATGTGATATTTTAGTTCTTTCACACGAGAAGAACCCTCATGAATTTCTATCAAGCAAGCCCAAATTTCACAAGCTTTTTCTTTACTAGCAATTCTAGCAAACACATCTTGACTAATACATTCATAGATTGCATTCCTAGATTTAGAATCCCATTTAATTTGATCACCAACATAGTTGTGTTCTCCAAACCCCGCGTGAGTCGCTTCCCATACTTCGGGAGCAATAGCCTCTAGATAAGCGCGCATGGGTGCTTTCCAATAGGCAAAGTTCTTGCCCTCGAAGATAGGAACCAAACCCCCAACCTTGACCATTTTAGCTCTCTAGCGGTGAAGCTAGAATGATCCTATGAGCAACTTGCTCTGATACCAATTGTAAGGATCGAATGCCCAAGAGGGGGGGTGAATTGGGCTTCTTTTAAAACATCTAAGCAATAAAACTTAATCCCTAAAAGCCCAATTCCCTACGCAAACAATCTATGCATTGAAGCAAATAGCAACTTTGCGGAATATAAAATGCATAAATGTAAGGGAGAGGAAGAGGATGCAAACTCCCGAGGAGACACAAGGATTTATCCCGTGGTTCGGCAAGATCGTCAAGATCTTCCTACATCCACGTTGTGGCACCCACCAAAGGGTATAGCCACACCCAAGTCACCGAGACGAGGGATCTCCACTATTCTTCTCCGTTTGCCAACCTCGGCAAGGTGGAGCTCAAGCCGTGTACAACTTCGACCCTCCGGGCTTCCACAAACGCCTTGGCAAGCTCCGGAAGTCTCTCACATTTACAAACACCAAGGGGCACTCCCTTGAGGCTCTAACTATCCTAGAGATTCCACTCACCCAGAATGGAGGCACACAAGCTCTCTCTCTAGCTAGTTCTAGCCTATCTCTTGGTGTGTAGGTGGTCGAAATGATGTAGAAGTGATGGCTCTTAGTATTGAACGCTTGTGGATGTGTTGAGAATGTCTGGTGATCAAGACTTGTCGAAATGACCGGTTTAGGGGGTATTTATAGCCAGCCTCCCCGAAATAGCCGTTGGAAAAGTAGGCTAACAGAACTTTTCTGCGAACACCGGATGATCCTATGTCTCCCCTTTAGTTATCATCGGTCAAGTTTACTTTAGCTGACGTCAGTGTGTCAGATATGACTGTTGTTAGACTGATGTTGTACTTGTCTTCTCATCGGATGATCCGATGGCTCTTCCTCCAGAATTGACTCAAACTTGATGCTTACTCGAGTGATTGACCGATGTGTATACTTCTGTACATCGGATGATCCGGTGCTACACTTGGTCCAAGGATATTGCAAACTGTACTGATGGACCGGTGTAGCTGAGCCCTTAACATCGGATGATCCGGTGAGTGCTTTGTTCTGAGGTCTTCTTCTTCTGCTGAATCAACTCGACCGATGTGTTGTTCTCAGAAATCATCGGTTGATCCGGTGAGTTGATTTTATTTGATTTGAGTTGTTTCTAAGTGATTCTTTTGTGTCTTGCTCGATTGACCTCTTAGACATTTGTTGCATATGTACTTCTGATGGTTGTCAAGCATTAAGTGTCATCAATTATGGTTGAATGACTTTGACATAAGAGCTTTCACTTCTTGTCTTTATACCATTGATTTTATCTCATAAAGTGATTGTATATGGGTCTCCAATGACATATAGATTTCATTTGATTGAGTGATTATGGGGACCTTGCATTCACAAATTCATTATTAAAATCCAATGGTTGTCATTAATCACCGAAACCTTGCCTCATGGGGGCCTAGATGCTTTCAGATAAGAATATGCTGGATAAGCTGGCAACCAAAGACGTAAGCAGCGTCACGGAGTTGTTCAGCCTAGCTGACAAATGTGCTAGGGCTACAGAGGGTTGAGAGATGCACTCCAAACTAGCTGTGGAGGCTGGAAAATCCTCGTCTAAGGCTGAAGCTACTGCCTTATGCAGTGGAAATAAGAAGAAGTCCAACAGCAAGAAGAAGTCATTGGCCGGTGCATCTACTACTGCAGCTGCAGCTGCAGCTCCTATTGGCCGGGCGCCACGCCCCAAGAAACGACCCCGACCATCGATTGAGGACGGCGACAGTGAGAAGATGTGGTGTCTGATTCAGAAATCGAACATCCATAACCTTGAAGACTGTTGCGAGGTCTAGCGGCTTGTTGAACGCAACAACAAGCGCCAAGAAGAAGCCCCTTTCCACTAATGGGAAGGGAAGCAGAAAGTTGGTGAAGGTCCGTCTGATCAAGAGCTGGGCTTCAGAGATGCCAAGAAGTCCCTAAAGGCCGTCTACAACACTGTCAACGACAATTCTGATATCTCCAACAACGAGCGTCGGAAGACTCTTCATATGATATATGGAGGATCCTAGGAAATTACATCCTGGCGTATCCTCAAGACAACGCATCGGAAGATGGCTGCAACAGCTTCCACCGCCAAGGCAGAACCTTATCAGAAGTGGATGGACACTCCCATTACCTTCGATGCTTCAGATTGTCTAAAGAACATAACCGAAGCTGGTCAGTTGCCATTGATGTTTTCTCCTACTATCAACAACATCCAACTCTATCATGTCCTGGTGGACGGAGGTGCGATGCTCAACCTTCTCAGCTCCGCAACTTTTGCGAAGCTCCAGCTCAGCTTGTTGGACCTTAGGCCCTCACATCCTTTCTCCGGAGTAGGCCCGGGAGCCATCACTCCTCTCGGATCAATTACACTCCCAGTGACCTTTAGGACTAGGGACAACTATAGGTCCGAGAAGCTAGTCTTTGATGTGGCACACATCAGCCTTCCCTTCAACGCCATCCTAGGTAGGCCAACCTTGTATAGGTTCATGTCCATAGCCCATTACGATTATATGGTGTTGAAGATGCCGACTCCTTTAGGCGTCCTTCGGATCCGTGGGGATTGCACTGTTGGGGTCACTGCGCTGGAAGAACTTCATGCGCTCACAACGGCGCAAGAAGAAGAATCTGGCAAGGTGCAACCAACTCAACAACCTTCGAGCTCACGTCAGCATGGCTCAACTTCTGCACCTCATGTGCAACCAAGAGGTGACACCGACGTCCCCATCAAAGTCATCCAAATTGGTTCCGATGATGGCCCACACGACTCATATATCGGGAGGTCTGGACGATAAATAGAAACTCGCGCTTGTCACTTTCCTCCGGGCGAATGTCGACATGTTTGCATGGAAACCATCACAGATGCCTGAGATCCCTAGGGAGGTGATCGCGCACAACCTGAAAATATACCCCAACGCACGACTAGTACATCAGAAGCCTCGGAAGCAATCTGTCGAGCGGCAAAACTTTATCAGCCAAGAAATCAAGAAGTTGCTCGACGCCCGTTTAATCCAGGAGTTTCACCATCCCCGGTGGCTGGCAAACCCAGTCGTTGTACCAAAGGCTGGTGGGAAGCTTTAGATGTGCAGCGACTACACCTTGAATAAGGCATGCCCAAAAGACCCATTTCTACTTCCTAGAATAGACCAGATAGTGGATTCTACCTTTGGGTGTGAGTACTGTGTTTCCTAGACGCATACTCTGGATATCATCAGATTCAAATGTCTAGGAAAGATGAAGAGAATACAACCTTCATTACAGTAGATGAGTTATATTGTTACACTGCCATGCCTTTCGATCTCAAAAATGCTGCTTCAACTTTTGTGCAAGCCATGCACAAAACATTTGGAGAGCTCATCAGGGACTTGGTGGAGGTCTACGTCGATGACATTGTCGTCAAGGTGAAGAACAAGGAATCACTCCTTGATAGTCTACAAGCCATCATCGACAAACTGCGCTTGACGCGTATGAAGCTCAACCCGGACAAGTGCGTCTTCGGGGTCAACTCCGGAAAGCTCCTTGGTTTCTTGGTGACTCACCAAGGAATTGAGGAAAATCTGGCAAAGATCAAAGCCATCGGAGAGATGCGACCTTTAGCTCGCATCAAGGACGTCTAGAAGCTAACTGTGTGTCTAGCTGCGCTCAACCGGTTCATTTCAAGGCTAGTAGAGTGGGTGTTTCCCTTCTTCAAGCTATTGAGGAAGGCTGAGCCATTTCATTGGTCCGAAGAAGCAGAGAAGTCGTTCCAAGAGCTCAAGCAGCTCCTCATCACACTACCAGTTTTGGTAGCTCTGAAGCCTAGTGAGCCTCTTTTGTTTTACATTTTTGCAACAACAGAGGTTGTGAGCATGGTCCTGGTCGTGGAGAGACTAGAGCCATCTTCAGCTCAGGAGCCTAGACCCCTCCTAGAGGGTCCGGAGCTACCTGAAGGCGAGTCTGGGTCTAGCCCCCAGGCACGGATCCTAAATGCAAAAGGCCTAAGGATCAACCTCTCTCAATTGAGGGAGTTCCTACATTACAAGAAGAAGGTCCGGACCCCTCCGGGGAGGTCCGGGCTCATGAAGAAGAAGATTTGTACCCCTCCGGGAGAGTCCGAGTAGCTCAAGAAGAAGATCCGGACCCCTCTGGGAGGGTCCGGGTTGATGGAGAAGAAGCTTTGGGCCCCTCCGGGAGGGTCTGGACCATACAGCGGCAAGTGTACTTCATCAATAAGGTGCTCCATGATGGCAAGACTCGTTATATTGAGGTGCACAAGCTACTATATGCAATCCTTATTGCCTTGAGAAAGATACGCCACTACTTCCAGGCTGACAAGATATCAGTGTTGACCTCTTTTCCGCTTTGTGTTGTATTACATAATCCTAATTCTACTGGAAATATCACCAAGTGGGCTGCGGAGTTGGCAGAATTCGATCTCGAATTCCTGCCTCAACATGATATCAAGAGTGAGGCGCTGGCTGACTTCGTGGTGGAGTGGACTCCTTCCTCATCAACTCCAGGGTGTCTCAGTGAGCAGATGCCGGAACCTAAGGTCTCGGTCTTCACTGAGCCCCACTGGACACTCTACTTTGATGGCTCCGAGTAGAAGCAGGGGGCCAGCACTGGAATCCTTCTCCTGACTCCTACCGGGGAGAAGGTCAAGTACATGGTGCACCTTGACTTCAAGGCAACCAACAACATGGCGGAGTACAAAGCTCTCATCTATGGGCTCATGGTGGCACTATCATATGGCGTCAGACAACTATTGGTGAAGGGTGACTTGCAACTCATCATCAAGCAAGTCAAAGGTGAATGCAGTTGCAACAATCCCCAACTCGCTGCTTATTTACTTGAAGTACAGAATCTGTGGAAGGTCTTCCACATCCTGGATCTTTGTCATGTCTGGTGTCTCAACAACGCTGAAGCTGACGATCTCTCGTTGAAGGCTTCAACCGAAGCTCAAGCCCCAGATGGAGTTTTTGTGAGAAGATTGTCAGGACCTGCCGCTTAGCCCCCCATACTGAGTGATGGGGGTGAGACCAGCATCTCAAAGCTGGCGATCCCGATGGCCCTGTTACCTTGGCGCCCACCAAGGATCGTGGGCGCTGTAGGAAGCTCCGAGCAACCCAACGCGCAAGATCCAGAAGCTAAAGTTAGCTCCAATGCATGGATCTTGGAGATCCGGAGCTACTTGAAGTACAATATCCTTTCTGAAGATGGTGCTTCCACTGATCGAATTTTCATATTGGCTAAACGATACTCATTGGTAGAAGGGGATCTTTACTGACGTGGTTCCAATAGCGTTCTATTGCGGTGCATTTCTTGGGAAGAAGGTCGCGAGCTACTTTCGGAGATCCATGGAGGCGAGTGTGGGAATCACGCATCATCCCGCACGTTGGTTGGTAAAGCCTTCTGGCATGGCTTTTACTGTCCTACAGTGCTCCAGGATGCAGTCGAGTTGGTAAAGAAGTGCGAAACGTGCCAGTTCCATGCAATGCAGATTCACACACCGACTCAGTCACCGCAAATGATACCTCCTACGTGTCCATTCACTGTGTGGGGGATGGACATTTTGGGACTTTCCCAAAAGCCGTCGGGGGTTATAGGTTCCTATACGTCACCATCGAAAAGTTCACCAAGTGGTCGGAAGCTACTCCAGTTGTGACAATCAACAAGCACTCAACTATCAAGTTCTTGAAGTCCATAGTTTGCATATTTGGAGTTTCAAACAGAGTCATTACCGACAAGGGAACCCAATTCGCAAGTGCAACATTACAAGAGTACTGATCTCGGCATACAAGTCAGCTATGCATCAGTAGCTCACCCGACAAGCAATGGCCAAGCTGAGAGAGCTAATGCAAAAATACTCAAGGGACTCAAGACGCGCACATAAGAGCGCCTGAAAAAACATGGTGCCAATGGGATTTAGGAGCTTCCGTCTGCATTGTGGGCAAGCAGGACAACACCTAGCTGGGCAATCGGAGAGACACCTTTCTTCTTGGTGTACGGAGCTGAAGTAGTCCTTCCTCCAGAGATCACCATGGGTTCTCTTCGAGTCGGGGCCTTCGATGAAGCCACGCAGGACAAGCTCCGCCGTGAAGACCTAGACCTCATCGACGAGGCAAGTTGCCATGTAGCTGTTTGGAATGCGCAATACCGCCAGGCGCTCCGTCGCTATCATCAAAGGTTCATGCGCAACCGGTAGCTAGAAGAAGGCGATCTGGTGCTGCGGAGAATACTAACTCGAGAAGGGATGAACAAACTCTCCCTATGCTGGGAAGGTCCCTTCCGGGTTATCAAAGTTTCTCGCCCCGGATGCATTCACTTGGCAACAGAGGATGGGACTCCGCTTCCCAATCCATGGAACATCGAGCACCTTCGTAAGTTTTATGCTTAGCTACACGGAGGTGAGTCTGTTTGTATAAATTGTATCTCTTATAGTCTATGGACAGAGTCAGGAAGGGTTCTAACGCACTTAACTTGGTCCTGTACTTTAGCTGTGTCTTAACCCTCCCTGGGTTAGATCAAGATGAATATCACACTTAACTTGGTCATTGTACTTTAAGTTTGTCCTTGTATCCCCCTGTAATTCGGACCTTAATAAGAAAACATTTTGTACGGACAGACTCTATGTGCATTTCATTGGTACAAGCTCATTACCCTATTACCTTCTTGTCTATAACAATGTTGTGCATCCCTTTAAAATTTAGTCTGGGGTATTCATGTGATATATAAGTTGTATTGATAATTTTATTTTGGGTCTTAGCATTGTTGTATGGTCTACTCACCTGAAAATCAAAACCAATGACATGTCTGGAGTGTGCCATCGACTTAGACTGGTCAGGCACCATAAGTACACGCCACTCTACCTATATCTTGGCAGGTCCCAGTAGGGCGGGTCTGGAAGGCATTCGAACCTATTGAGATTTAATCAATACAGTTATGTCATCATGTTAAATTCCTTAGGATTTAAAATTCAAAGAAGGATAATAAGTCACAAATAAGTTATAGACAAGAGGACGAATTTTACCGCTTTTTTGTTTTTTTATACGCAATAAAAATGAATATTTGGTGGCAATTAGCTTAGTGATGGTGGATGCCGCCGGAGTATTAGCTCCGAGAACTTCCAGGGGGGCCTGCCAACGACGTTACAAGCGTTGACAGTGGGCGCCGTCGAAGCTACAAAGCTCCAACAACCCCCAGGGGGCCCACCATCGAGGTTCTATACGTTGACAGTGGGCTACCAAGCTCCGAAACCCCCAGGGGGCCTGCTGTCAACGTTCTATACGTTAATAGTGGGTGCCGTCGAAGCTACTAAGCTCCGACAATCTCCGAGGGGCCCACTGTCAACGTTTTATGCATTGATAGTGGGCTTCGTCGAAGCTACCAAGCTCCGACAACCCCCAGGGGGGCCGCTGTCGACATTTTATGCGTTGACAGTGGGCGCCGTAGAAGCTACCAAGATCCAACAACCCCCAGGGGCCCCGCCATCGATGTTCTATGCGTTAAGAGTGGGCACAGTCGAAGTTACCAAGCTCCGACAACCCCCAAGGGGCCCACCGTCGATGTTCTATGCGTTAACAGTGGCGCCGTTGAAGCTATCAAGTTCCGACAACCCCAGGGGTCCACCATCAATGTTCTATGAGTTAAAAGTAGGCATGACCGACGTAACAAAGTGTTCATGTAGACATCTGAAGCAAAACTCGGAACTCGAAGCTATCTTACTGCCTACGAATTTGGATCTATCGAGTTTTCAAGACATTGTCTAAATCCTCATGGTAGATGCTCTCAATTCATTGAACACATCTACCAGGGAGCCAACAATATAAAGGCAATGCATTGAAGATAAAAAACATGGAATTCAGAAGGGTTTCATTCATTCAAAGTAAGAGGATTACATGCTGAGGGCAAAAAAGGAGATGTCCTAACTACTGGAGTCTCTATTGAAGAATGTGGCAACTGTTTGGGCAACTTCTTGAACGCTAGCCCCTGGTGGCTTCTTTCTCCTCGGCAACAGGTCCTTCGAACACCAGAGCCAAAGACATCTACGAGTCCTGGCTCTTGAAACACGTTAGCACATATTCAACAACATTCTTGGCCAGGGACCTTCCTTCCGTCTCCAGTTCGTCGACGACCACGTCTCCTACTGCTTCCAACTTCTTGCCAGTGGAGGTGAATGCCACTAGTGCCTTGTCCATCTCTTGCTCTGGGTGAGCCGAACGTACTGGTCTAAAACCAAATGGAACTAGAGCTTCATTCGCTTGCCCCAAAAAATCCCAGACTTGCTGGGACTCAGTTGCTCTCAAATTCTTGAGCTCGTCCAATGATCTCCTGGCAGCCGAAAGTTCCGTAGAACCTTCCTTGGAGAAACGCTCAACTTCCTTAGCATGCTGCTAAGTCATTTCAGCCACCTGCTTCTCTTGGTCACTGAGCTCCCTCTCTTGGAGGTAAATGCGGTTCTACCGATCTGCCAAGTCCTTCTTCTCCCTGGTGGAGATGTCAGTCTCTCTTTTGGAGATGTTTACCCCCAACTGCCCTACCCTATCCTTCTCTTGCTCACACCACATACTGAACTGTTCAGCGCGATCAGCCAAGCTTTGCTCCCCCAGGGATAGCTTCTGGGCGAGCTCCTCATTCCCCTTCACGAGGTCCTCCTCTTTCTCTTGGAGCTTATCCTCCTTTTGATCGAGAGCTTCCAAGCACTTGAAAAGTTGCTTATTCAATTCATTGAGGCTATCTGAGCGGTTGTCAGCCGCTTCAATGACCTCCTTAGAATGCTCATAGACCTCCCTGTTCTTATCATTGAGGGCCTTGATCATGGCCTCTCTCTCTCATTGAGCGCGTTGTCTAACCGTGCTAGTCGGGCCTTCTACTTGGCCACCCACTCTTTCTGGTGAGCTAGCCGAGACTGCGTCAGCTTCATCTCAAAATAAAGTCTATTGCACCAACGCCTTAGGGTGTTGTGCTCTTTTTCGAGAGTCTTGCTTTCGTAGTTGAAGGCAAGCTGGACCTAGCGAAGACTTGAGCAGGCATTGTCGATAGACAACGCAAGAGGAATCGACTCCAAGCCCACCTGAGGTGCCTCTGCAGACTCCAGTGGGTCTTCCAAAATTACTATTGGATCCCATGGCACGAGCGTGTTCTCCAACATCTCCACATCGCCGGGGCTGATCTCCGAGAGCTCATCAATATTTATTGCGGCTGAAGAAGGTCCCGCTGCAGGAGCTTCAGCCTCTGGAGCTCATCAATATTTATTGCCGGAGCTCTCTGTTGTCGTCGACATCGCCTCAACTAGGACCTCCCTCGTCTGGGAAGGACTTCGAACCTAAAGTTCGTAGCCGACATTGGGCCGGGGTCGACTCGCTAGGGCCGGTGCCCTTTGCGAATGCCGAACCCGAAAATGATCTTGCCATTGAAGCTGGACTTGGCAGAGGTGGGGGCACTGCTGATGTTGGAGTTGGCCTGATGGAGCTCCCATAAGCATGCCTTAACTTCCTCTTCCGGCTCCTTTCCCTTTCCCTTGCTGATATCAGCCTCCTTCTGGCTTGCAGCTGTTGGGGCTCTCCTCTCCGAAGTTCTGGGAATGGAGAGCCCTGCATTTGCTCGCCTCTCCAGCAAGCCTAGGTCATCAAGCTTTGGTAGCCCCCTCCACAACTCCCTCCGGATCTTCGGAACTATGTTCAGAGGGAGGAATTCTTCTGGGGGGTCAAGTCATCTGGATGGATGGCTCCGTGATGCAACTTTTGAAGATGAAGCTTCAAAGCCTTTTCATCCAAATTAGACCGGAGACCAGTCTCAATCTGGTTGGTGTCCATCACTGCACTAAAAGCCCATGAGGGGCAGTCTCTCTTCTTCAGTGGAGCCCACCAATTCGTCAGGAAGTTGGCAATCACCATCTGTGGAGTCACTCTTCCCTCCACACATTGTCGGATCCTCGTCAAAATTGGGTTGTACGCCTCGGATAGCTCCGAGACTACTTCCCAAGCATTGGTGTCGATGTTGGGGAGGCTTTCGGGTAGCTCCAGCATGTCATGGTGATCCACGCTGATAATCACCTAGTCCTTCTTTGAGCCGTCCCATTTCCCGGAAGGGAATGTCTTCAGGTACTTCAAGGGACAGTTCTTGTGCTTCACGAAGTTGTAGAAGCCAAGTAACTCTTTTGACTTTTTAGTGGACTGGACCGTGAAGAAGGTTCGGAAGAGCTCGATGCAGGGCGGCACACCCACCCACATCTCGCAAAAGTGGACGAAAGTCACCACTAGCAAGAAGGAGTGGGGGCCGAGGTGATGAAGCTGCAGACCGTAGAAGTCAAGCAACATTTGAAGAATGCTAGAGAAGGGTGGGAGGAGCACCACCATGGCGAACGCAGTGAAGTAGATGATCTCGTCGGCGCGTTCCTTCTTGAAGGGGAGCTTGCCAACGCAGATCGAGTTGTTGAAGGAGTCGCTTGACCACCCCATGTAGGTGCAGATCTTCGACAAGTCTTCATTTTTCTTGACTCGACTGCGGGGAAGACCCAACTCCATCGCGACAAAGTGGAGTGGAAGTGAGAAAATCTATGCAAAGGTGGAGAGCTCCAAGTGCAATCGAAAAAAAGCGTAAAGAGTCCACTCCCCATGCCAGTTTTCCCTGTTTAGTAAGCCTTCGCAAAGCTTGGATGGAAACCGCGTCGGGATCAAAATCACATTCTGGAAAGTTACACCGTCGATGACAAGGGGGCCAAATACCACTTTGGTAAAAAGTCGTACTAGGTGAACCATTGTGATGATGGGAAGTTGCAACCCTGAGGGTGGCAGCCTGACAGGACTACAAAGATTATGCTGGGAACCGATATGAATTTCGTATTGGGAACTAGCGACCTTCAATTGCGTGAGATCCGCACGCCAGGATCCCACGCGTCGTGTCAAGAAGGGCCACACAGCGATGACATAACTCTTTACCATCACCTCAACCACCCAAAAAAGACTTTGAAGCTGCAGCACGGGAATCAATGCTGGCCCCACCGCCAATAGCATAACCTCACCCTGAGGGTGTCTCCCAGAGGTGGGAAGAGGGGCCACTGTCAGTATCCTGCGTATCAGATACCCCCTGATACCACGCTCAAAGCCAAAGAATTCCTATGTTTGAGTTGAAGACTTCCAAAGGCAACATGCGTCCCACAGCTCCTGGCCCACATCCCTTGTGCGAGTAGCTCCGGTGCTGCCATGTGTCCTGTGGGGTCGGACCTACCTTCCTTCACGTGGAAGCTCTAGTACTGCCACGTGTTCAGCAGCTCCAGACCTAACCCCCAGTAGAGGGATGCTCGGTGCCACCACACGTCAAGTGGCTCCGGACCTGCCTCCCCACAGAGGGAAGCTCCGGAGCTGCCACATGTTAGACCTCCAAACCTAAGCCTGCAACGGAAGAATACAGGATCTCCAACGGCGCGGACATTCAAGAGGCTATTAAACAACCGTTATAAGACCTGATTAATGCGTCATTAATTTTGTATTAATGACACACGATCAGAGGGCTGTCAATATCGGTAACGCCGCCATTAAGGCACGTTATCACTCTGTTAATCACTCATAATACCAGTAGATCATGTATAGGGTGATTAATATATTTGGGGCCATCTGTCGGGCCAGGCATGCTCTATAACAGCCATTCCTTAGCATATAAAAGGGTTGCGCCGCATGATTGAAGCCATCTAAGCTCACATGCATACAAGCAACCTGAGACACTCGCCACACACTCATATAATCAACAACCACCTCATGGAGTAGGTTATTGCGGCCCGAACCACGTAAAAACTCTTGTGTCATCATATTGTTCGTGATCTTACACGCACCCCATCTGAATACGAACCTCCGCGGACTATGCTTTTGTAGTACCATAGGAAGTGTTGTTGCTACACTTTGACAACATAGGCCATGCCTGGACGAGCGCGGTCCACGATTGTAGTTAGGATGCCAGCCTCCATTGAATGGTGGACGAGGGCTGGATGTCGAGTTGGCGTGAGCATTAGCATAGGTATTGGGGCAGCGTCCAAGACCCCAGACATGACCTCGGACCCGTCCACGTCCGCCACGGGAGGAGTTGAAGCCTTGTGCTGGTGCAGACTGGGATCTAGAGAAATCCTTGGCAACCAGTGCATGTTGTTCGTCGATGGCTACGTGTTGTGCGTCGAAGAGTTCTTTCATGAGGAGGTGGGAGCGCGCACTAAGGAATGTGTGCGGCGGCTGTTGTGAGGTTATGGTAGAGATGGTGTGGCGATACTTAGGGTTGAGGCCACATAGTAGATTGAGGTGTTGACTGGATTCAAAGACGGGTTGCCACACCTCAAGTAGAATGTCGACGAGCTTCTTCAGTTTGGCGCAATATTCCGATTTGGACATATCACCTTTGCATATATTCCGAAACTCAGCTTCATAGAAGACAGCTCACTGCATTTGATTATCATGGAACAACTGATCAATTGCATTCCATAGGGAGTAGGCGTCCGTACAGTGCTGCCGGACGATCTAAAAAACCTCGATAGAGCAATTGGAGTAGATCCAGTGCACCAGGCACTGGTCAATCCGGTGCCAGTCGGCATCTTGCTGAAGGATCGGGGTGGGCGATGTAATGTGACTTGTCAGGCCGAACTTGGCAAGCGTGGTGTCGAAGAACATCTTCCAATCAGCATAGTTTGGATTGGAAAGTTCAAGGGTGATAGGAATATGAGATTTTATGTTGATTGTCTGGAGAAGATCAGCGAGTGCAGTAGGGGAGGGCCTCACCGAATCTTCATTGACGCCAGCTTCAAAAGAGTTTGATCTGGAGGTAGTTGAGAAAGGAGGAGCATTGAAGGCCATGGTGGATTAGGGATCGAGTAGGATGGAAATTCTGGTGTCTAATACCATGAGAGAGTATGGATAGAAGCAACTACTTTGCTATTCATTGAGTGACACAATTCGGTACATATATATAGCCGGATCTGGTTAATGTTAAAGCACTGGCTAAATGTGAACGTGTGCATGCTGTGGTTTACAGGAGAACATGTGTGGTCTTCGGTCAGCGATAGATTTTGGAGGAACCAAAGAGGTGCACTCCGCATCTTGATTACTGTTGTGAACGAGGAGGCTGTTAACAGTGCTGCCCCGCAAGCTGGCACCGCTGCGTGCCGATCACCTCGCCGCCTCCGCTCTACCACAACATCATTTCCTTGACAAAAAGCACACGCCAAGGAACCTCTGCGCACTGCCTCTGCTCGTGCCAAAAGGCGCGCTAACGCCCTGCACCAAACCGCCTTCTCTGCACTATAAAACAGCAGCCCTCCTTCGCCCATTTGCTCGCATACTTGTTCTTCATCTTCCACTGCACTCCATTGAGCTCGAGCGCCTATCCCGAAGCCAGAATTCGGGATTTCCCCCTTCCCCCTCGCAGCCGGCCCGCCGAGCTCACACGTCTCTAGTGAGTCCCCATTCACCAATTCCTCCCTTTAGTACCACCCTGAGCAGATAGTGTAGCTCCTAGATCATTTGTTTCACACTAGCAATTATCTCAAGATGTGACAGTCGGTGAACCCTAGCGCTGCAAGCCGTGGAATGCATTCCTGCTTCGGTAAGTCGTGTCCCATCGCAAAGGTGCATCGTGTAGGTGTTAAGGCACACTCGGTAGCTAGAACAAGCAATGCATTGGGTCTATCCCCACGAGAATAGGTAGGTGCCAGCGCACCTAGCCATGCCACCGCCCCTCACCATCGGCGGCCGCCGTGGGGACCTTACAAACGCACTGGAATACATCGCCGGCAAGGTAGTACGCTGGATTGTTCCACACACGCACAGTTCCCCAATGCGCCGCCGCGTGTGGCCGCCACAGTCTGCTGCCGGCCACCATCGGTTCCTCCTCGGTGTAGCCTGATGCGCCTTCATGTTACCCTCGACCCTAGCTCCGTGTAGGTTTGACTGTTTCCTCGGATTATCGTGCACGCCCCGCCTCCACGATTCAGGGCTACTCTCGCTGTAGTTTGCCGCCACTGACCACCGTCGAGGCTGCTCCGGCGCGGGAAAGTGCATCGCATGCACCAGTACACCCCAGCGCACACACACGGCAGAACGATTGGGAGAAAACTAGTGCATGGCTGCCTGCTCAAAGCACTACAAACCACCGCCGTCATTGCCTCCAGCCGGCTCTCCCTGCCGCTCCCCTGTTTTGCTTGTGCCGTGCCTATGTAGCATACACACGGCTGCCACATCAGCACCACCTCAGCGTTGCCTAGCCACCCTACCACACTCGCGCTGGGTTTCCCTCCGGTGGACATGGTTCACGTGGACTCGAGACCTACAGCGCGTAGACTCGGCCCATGGTGCACGACACTGTCCACAGCCTATTTCACTGACTTCTGGGTCCCATCAGTCAGGCTAGGTAAGCCGTGCAAATAGGTAAGGCACATTCACAGGTGCACACACCAACTAGCTTGGCCCACTGGCCAGCCTCTCTTTGCTCTTTATATTTGATAGACCTACATGCAAGTATACACCTAACAAAATAAATTGCCTTGCTGGATATAGAATAATTCCGGGAAAATACTAACAATACCTATTTACCTTTAGAACACACTAAAAACGAATATTAGCCCATATAAATTATGGAAATAAATAATTAAATCTATTAGGAATTAGAGAAAACACATAATTAAAGCCCGTCTGTTTGGCAGAATCACTCCTGACTCTGTGCTGAATCACTCGAAGTGCATCCAAATGGCATTTCTTCGGAGCACTTCGGCCTCGAAACAGTCGGGCCAAAGAAGCCTACGAAACGAAACAGTGCTTTCGGTGTTTCACAGGCGGAAACACCAGAGCAGTTCACACTTTCTCATAGAATTGAGTAGAATTACGAAGGTTGCCATCCCAGATAGAACCACTGCACAAAAGTCTCAGTCCAATCGTCTCTCGTAACCCTATCGCCCTCTCGTGGACTCTGCCTTTATTACTCCCTCCATCCCAAAAAGTTTGATGCTTTATAGTTCATTTTTGAACTACAAAGCGACAAATTTTTTGGGACGGAGGGAGTACATATTATAATATGAAAAGTACAAAATAACTAATACAAGGGTACATAGGTAATTTCAATCTCTCCTCTCTCCATATTGAATCTAGAACACGAATACTAGCCAAATGATTTCTAAGCTGATTATGTTTCAGGTTCTGAAGTATTTTTGAATTGAATTCAAACTGTTTCTGATTATGAGAGAATCTGGGACTGCACCAAACATGCCCCTTCGTCTCTAAAATTGAAAATCTCTCCACCAATAGTTATAAAAAATCCCTAGGAATATTATTGACTTATATAATATAATATTAGTAATATTTAGCTAAGTAAATTTTGGGAATATACACAATTCTTATAACTTGCTTAAAATCATTTAATGTATTAAGGAAATTAGGAAAAGACCCACCTTTAGTCTCCAAATTTATAAATTTCCTAGAAAATAATTATTAATTAGTAAAATTCACATACAAGATATAAATAAAATAATCTCACTACTAATTATTCCCCAAAAATCCCATAAGTCCTATTATGGCAAGTTTAAACTTTTAGTATAATGCCAATAAGAAATAATTAGGGAAAGCAATATAAATCGATAAGATAACTAATATGCTCATAAATGTCCACTTAGCTAGAATATGGTGGAACTCGTGTTAGCTTCCAAAACAAGTGGAGTTGACATTAGTAAAATTCTAGTAAACATAATCGTTAAGTCTAGGAGAATTGTGGAGGAAACCTAAAAGAATAATAATTGACTCCTAGGCCATAAAATATGGGAACTGTAGTTTAAACGAGTCGTGCAAACTAGTAAATCAATTATAATCTGTCAAAAATCATTTTCAATAATTGGAATCCTGAAGGGAACCGGGGAACACCTAAATCATATCACCCGTAAGTAATCAGGATATTAAGTAACTTATAGAATGAATGATAGCAACAGTGGATAAAATTGAAATCATATTGATTTGTAAATTGTCTATAAGTTTTCAAGAATCACTTAGTTGATCCTAAAATAGTACCACCTCCAGATAAGCTCCAAATAAAACGATACCGTCCCTGATAGACCTCCGAAAATCCTAGCAACTGTATTAAATGGTCATTGCTTGCATTTATTGGAGTTTTATTTGGATTTCTTGGTTCTTTGTCGATGATTTGTATTTTATTCTCGTAGCTGCGTACTTTAAAAATTGGAGGGTTTGTGAAGGAATCTCATGGCTCGGATCGTAAAGACCTCAACAAAGACTGCAAAGGCAAGCTCTAACTCCTTGATCAAATTTCACCTATGTTTGACAAACACACCTCTTGGCCTGTTTTCATTGCATGACTCTGTGTCTATTTTAAAATGTTGTTATTCTATGAACCACTTGAAATGTGGTAGCATAAGCTATGTTGAAAACTAAGTACTGGTGTTAGCTACTAGTGTAAGTGCATCTAGGAACCCCTTTGTGGGTTTTGGACGATTGATGACAATCAAATGAAGAGCTAATAATATGTTTGAGTGAGAGTAGGCCTACGTGAAAATACAAAAAAAGGGAAAAAGTAGATGATTATTGAAAGAAAAATCTGGAGAAGACATAGTCTAATTCTTAGCTCTTATAGTGTGTGTGGGAAATCCTCCCAAGAGCTCAAATTGCCGCATGGAAAGCATTAGAGAATAACTCAGCACATCACAATTGCACAACCATGAACTAGTCCCATAGCGGACTAGTCCGTACACCACGGACTTATCCGAGTCTAGCCAAAAAAGTAGTCTCTGTGTGACATCGGACTTGTCCGTTGTCACACTGGACTAGTCCAATCCCCTATTCTGTCAAGTCCATTTTTAAATAGACAAGTAGTCTTTGTGTGACATCAGACTTGTCCGGTATCCCACGGACTAGTCCAATATTCTAAGGTTTTACACTTAACACTTGGAGTGATGTCGGGAGTTAACCTAAAAATCAAATCTAGTCCGGTGTCAACCACATACTAGTCCAGACTTGCAAATCCTAACAGTTACTTTTTCAGGACTTCTATAAAATGGACACCCGAACATGAACCCTAGCGCCACCACTGCATCCAAGAGCACAAAAAAACTCCTCTCCACACGTTCTAAGGCCCTAAGTGGCAAATCTTTGGGAGTTAGGAATCGGGAAAGGGAGAGTGACGATCTCATCGCAATTGAGCTCTTGGTTTAATCTCTCTCACACTCTTGCTGATTATTGTACATCTTTTGAGTGTGTTTGATCAAGTTTTTCGCTGTAAACTTGTGGCAACCCTCAACTTGTGAGGAAGCCCCATAAACATGGTGATTACCCCGTTTGATAGTGGAGATCAAGGGTGCCCTGGTGGTGACTTGACAAGGGAAGGGTTGCTTAAGACCCGACTCAGTGTGAGCTCCAGAATAAGGACGTAGATCCCTTTTGTGGGATTGAACCTCGGTAAAAATCGATGTGTCTTCTGTTTCTTGTTCATCTCTTTCATATTCACCACTAGCTAGGGCACAAGTTGATCATTCTCATATTGTACATTAATCTTGTGACCTTTGTATAATTTATTTATCATACATACTTGTTATAGTAGTGCTACAATTTCTGCTGCAGTATATTTGAGAAAAACAGAAAAAGAATTGCACTTGATCATTTTACTAACTAGCACCAGACTAGTCCGCACTGACAGCGTACTTGTCTGACCTATGGAATTGAAGACCTCTAAATTAAGTGTTTTGGGAATTCAAAAAGCCAATTCACCCCTTCTGGGCACATTCAATTGGTATCGGAGAAGAACTCTTCATCAAGAGACTAATCGCTCCAAGAGACGATGGCCAATGAAAAGGTGAAATTCCGAAAATGCCCATTCGACGGAGATTCCCAAGACGCTAAGAAGTTCTACATGCTCAAGGACTATGAGCATGGTGATGAAGAAGTCCGCCAGCTCAAGGCACTTCTAATGAAGAAACTCATGAGCCAAAAGTGAAAAAGGAAGAAGACAAGGCAAAAGGGAGTGGTCACCAAGACTACTCCAGATATTCTTTTAATTATGAGCATCTTAATTCCAACAATCATTATCTTTCTATTCCCATGGAGAAACCTCCACATTTTGATGGAATGATTAAACAATATGGAAGTATAATATGAAGATGCATCTCATTTCTTAAACCCAAGTCTTCGGCATATTGTGTGCACATGTATAGATATCTCGGACACCGACCATGAACTCACCCCAGAGCAAGCTCAAGCTATTCACCGCAATGCACAAGCTGCTGCGGTGATCACTTCATCACTAAGTCGGGAGGAGTTAAACAAAGTTGATTGGCTCGAGGTGGCTAAAGACATATGAGACGCCCTTAAAACGTCACATGAAGGAAATCACTCCGTCTTCGAAGCCAAAATTGAGATGTACAATCAAGGATTGTGAAACTCCCCAAAAGATGTACAATCACACGAAGGTTCTCATAAACAAGGTAAAATCCTATGGAATCAAAAATGTGGATTGACCATGAAGTGGTCAAAACAATGATTAGAGCCTTTATGCCAAGGAATGTCACCTTGTCCTCCATGATCCGAGAAAGCCCAGAGTTTCACAAAATGACTCTGGATGAGCTATTGGGCAAAATCATTAATCACAAAATGATGGAGAAGGAAGCCCAATATGTGAAGAGGCTTGCGGAGCTCACCTCTTCCAAGAAGAAGGAAGTCGCACTCAAAGCAACTTGCAAACCAAAAGTTAGAGATGTCCATGAGGTGCAAGATATGAAGACAGCGATGATGTAAGTACCGACATGGACAATGAAGAAATGGTTCTCTTCATCAAAAAGTTCAAGCACATGATGAGGAGAAGAAGAGGTGACAACTCCAATGAAGGCAAGAACACGGACAAAGGAAATCCAAAGCTAGGCAAACTCGCTACAATTGTGGCGAATATGGACACTTTATGGTTTATTGCCAATACAAAGAGAACAAAAAGAAGAAGAAAGCGTCAAAGCTACATGACAAGAAAATGTTCAAGAAGAAGAAGCAAGTGCATCAAGCACACATTGGCAAGGAGTGGGACTCAAATGATGAGTCCTCCTCTGAAGATGAAGATGGGGTGGCAGCAATAACTATCAAGAAGCCTTCAATGAAGACCACACTATATCCTAACTTGAGAGGGTGGAAGGACTTTAGGCACACTTGTCTTATGGCTACGGAAGGCAAGAAAAAGGTTAAATCTAGATCCTCCTCTTTATCTTCTCTTCATGATGATGATTTTGATAGTAGCGATGAAAATGAACATATGCTTTAGGATCTAAGTAAAATTGCACTTGCTAAAATGAAATTGTTATCAGATGAAATATTTGAGAAGGAAGAGCTTATCAACCGACAAGAAGATATGCTCAACCTTAAAAAGGAGATATATTTTGAGGTTGAAAAAGCTCTTGAACTTGAGAAGTGAAAGTGCATCTAGGAATCCCTTGTGGGTTTTGGATGATTTATGACAAGCAAATGAGATCCTAACCTCTTTGTTGAGATGAGCACAAGTTTTAATAGAAAAAAAAGCAAAGTGCCAAAAAGAAGGGAGAATGAGGAGCAAAGTGGAAATGAGCTCAAGGAAGAAGAATAGTAGATCATTGTGTATGGAGTGTGTTAAGAAAACACACCCCAAGAGCTCAATCACAATTAAACACACACATTGCACAAATTTAAATAGGACCGGACTAGTTCGAATGTCACCAGACTAGTCCGATATCCCTTCTACACAAGATCGGACAAGTCCCATATCCATCGGACTAGTCCGATATCTCTCTGACTAGAATCGGACTAGTCCTCCCCAGTGCGGACTAGTCCTTAAAACACTTCACAAGTCACACAAAATCAGACAAGTCCGATTACCACCGGACTAGTCCGATATTCATTCTGATCTAAATCAGATAAGTCTGATATTAGCACGGACTAGTCCGAAAAAACACTTTGACCTAAATCAGACAAGTCCTCCAAGTGAGGACTTGTCCCCATAACCACTTGGGTTTTCACTGTCCGGACAAGTCCGATGTACATCGGACTAGTCCAAAGATTTCCAGAAGCGAAATGGGACAAGTCCGCTCCTAGCCGGACTAGTCCGATATTTTAGGATACTTAGGGTTTGCTACACACAGCACACCGGACTAGTTCGGTGTCCACCACGGACTAGTCCGATCTTTCTAAATCCTAACGGTCACTTTTAGAAACACCATATAAATAGAGGTGCACGGCCCAACTTTAAACCCTCTCGAACCCTAGCGCCGTCACACCTTCGAAGAGCCTCAAAAACACATCTCTCCATGAAATTAAGTACAACAAAGATCAAACCTTTGAGGATATACTCTAGATCATTGGAGAGACACGTTCAACACTCATTGAGCTCTTGGTTTGATTCTCTAACACACTCCTGTGATTTTCTTTGTAATCTTTTGAGTGTGTTCTTGGTGGTATTTCGTATTCTAATCTAGGGGAGCCCTCAAAGTGTGAGAAGGCCCCTTTGAATTCGGTTATTCACCCCTTTGTGATAAGTGGAAGGGGATTGGCCTTCATGGCGATCTGACGAGGGTAGGGTTGCAGAAGACCCGATCCTTTTGTGGACTCCTCAACGTGGATGTAGGTTGCCTCTGTGGGAACCGAACCACATGATAAATCTCTTGTGTACTTTCTTTGTGTTCATCGTTCTTTATATCATATCAATCTAGGGTTTCAATTAGACTTGCTCGCTTTACGTTGAAACATCAAATTTAAGATTGACTTGTTATATACCCTAGTACATAATCTTGCAACACATAAATTACAATTATATTTCCGCTGCTACACCCTAGAATCAAACTTAATAGATCAAACTTGGTCAACCTAGTCCGCACACACCGGACTAGTCCGCACTTTACTGGACTAGTCCGATATCTCAAGTTTTGATCTGGTTGTTAAGTGTTGCAGGTTCCGAAAAATTTCAAAAAGGCCTATTCACCCCCCTCTAGGCCACATTCAATTGGTATCAAAGAAGGTTCTTCAAGAATGAGACTAATCGCTCGAAGAAGATCATGTCGGACATGAAGGACATCCACAAGAGCAACAACCAAGAAAAGGTTGATGATGACAAGAACCAAAAGGTGGAGAAGCTCCTCGAAGCCATTCAAGACTTCGAGGACAACGATGAGGAGACGCTAGAACTAAAGGCGCTCCTAAGAAAGAAGACACTTCCCAAAGGGAAAGTGAAGATTAAAGAAAAGAAGAAGGGGAGTAGTCACACCGACTACTCCCGATATCCTTTCAACTATGATCATCTCAATTCCAACAATAATCATTACTTGTATATTCCACTCGGAAAATCCCCACACTTTGATGGAAGTGATTACTCAATGTGGAGGCAAAATATGAAAATGCATCTAATATCTCTCAATCCAAGTCTATGGCATATTGTGTGCACAGGAATAGATATCCCGGACGACGACGAAGAGCTCACACCAAGCCAAGAGCAGGCTATTTATCAAAATGCTCAAGCCTTGGCAGTAATCACCTCTTCGCTCAGTCGGGATGAGTTCACCAAGGTGGATGGACTCGAGATTTCTAAGGAGATATGGGACACACTGCAAACTGCACATGAAGGTGACCGACATGTGCGTGAAGCAAAGATCGAAATGATCGAAGGTGAATTAGGAAGATTTGCAATCGAAGAAGACGAGTCACCTCAAGATATGTACAACCGGTTAAAGACGCTCGTCAACAAGGTTCGGTCATATGGAAGCAAGAAGTGGAATGACCACGAGGTGGTGAAGATTATCCTTAGAGCTTTCATGCCTCGCAACGTCACCCTATGCTCAATGATTAGAGAAAGCCCCAGATACAAGAAAATTACTCAGGATGAATTACTTGGAAAAATCATTAATTTCGAGATGATGGAAAACAAGCAAAGCATGTCAAGGAAATTGCCGACCTCACCTCGGCAAAGAAGAAAGGGGTTGCTTTGAAGTCCACCCTCAAGCCCCTATCTAAAGAAGCTCGAGAAGCTCAGCTAGAAGAATACAGTGATGATGAGAGCAGTGAATTAGATGAAGAAGACATGATATTGTTCATGAAGAAATTGAAGAGAATAATGAAAAAAAGACAAGGCACTAAATCAAGCGAAGGGAAGTACAAGGAAAGAAAAAAGTCAAAGTTGAGGCGGGCATGCTATAATTGTGGTGAGTATAGCCACTTTATAGTTGATTGCCCATATGAAGAAAACAAGAAGAA
This sequence comes from Tuctoria greenei, assembly GCA_036927565.1. NCBI lineage: Eukaryota > Viridiplantae > Streptophyta > Magnoliopsida > Poales > Poaceae > Tuctoria > Tuctoria greenei. Next base: position 93,315,308 of record JAYESD010000009.1, on the reverse strand, counting down.
GACCAAAGAAGCCAAGCCTCAACCCAAGAAATTCTTCAAGAAGAAGAAACAAGCCAAACAAGCGCACATAGGGAAAGAGTGGGACTCAAATGATGAGTCCTCATCATCCGAAAAAGAAGAGATGGCTAGCATTACAATCGAGAAGACATCCAAGAAGTCTACTATCTTCCCTAAACTTGGCGCATGGAAGGGAGATGGCACTTGCCTTATGGCAAAGGAAGGTAAACGCAAGGTAACCATTAAACCCCCTTCCGTGCATTCCTATTCTAGTGATGATGAAATCAATAGTGATAATGAGGATATGCTTGTTGGACTAGATAGGAAAACTGCCACAAAAATGAAATTTTTACTTGATCAACTTGTTGAGAAGGAGAGGTTGATACATCGTCAAGAGGACATAATCATCTCCCAAAAGGAGGAATATGTCGAACTTGAAAAGCTTCTAGAACTTGAAAAGGAACGAAGCAATTCACTAGAGCTTGAGTTAGCTTCAAGCAAGGAAACTTGCTTGGAGTTAACCGACTCAAATGCTGCAATCAAGAACCAACTTGCTGACCTGATCAAGGTTAACAAGATCCTTGAAGTGCAAGTTGAGTCACTCAAGCAAGGTGAACCTTCATCCTCTTCAAGTTGACCTTCTCAACCCACTAAAACTGAGGTTGCTTATACTTGTACATGTAATAAACTTGACACCAGTTTGAAAGACAAGCCAACCTCTACAAAAGATAAGCATCCTGCCCAAAGTGGCATATTTGACAAGGAGAAGATCAAATATGCACGTAGTGCATACTTGGTCAAAAGACCTCCAAATGTAAATATGGCATTAGTTACTCTTATGGTGAAAAGCAACATGCTAGAAGCCATAAGAATAACAAGGAGAGGATTACCTTTGTAAAGGTAAGACCCTCTCAAACTGGAAAGTCAGAGATTAAAACATTAATCACACATGAACAACAGACTAGTCCGGTCGGAGTCCGGACAAGTCCGGTCTGCCGGACAAGTCCGACCCCCCATACTAGTACTGTACATAAACAACAACAATTATTGTTTAGAACATTCGATGCCTTGTATGTCTTAATGAGAAATAATGTTGGCAAAGTTTAAGCTCATTATGTTGGCCCACACCATGAGAACACCAAGTCTCATGTGTGGGTGCCCAAATGTCTTGTAACTAACCCCCAAGGACCCAAGCAAGCTTGGGTACCTAAAACCAAAACATAATTTGTTTTTGCAGGCTTATTCCTCCGGTGGATCTAAATGGGTGCTAGACAGTGGTTGCACCAACCATATGACCGGAGAAAGAAGAATGTTTGTGGAATATGAAGAAAATGAGGATCCAAACGAGGGCATCTATTTTGGAGATAATAGCCAAGGAAAGGTGCTCGGTACCGGTAAAATTGCCATATAATCTAAACACACACTTTCTCATGTATTACGTGTTGAATACTTAGATTATAATCTACTGTCCATATCTCAATTATGTGACAAAGGTTATAATTGCTTGTTCACTAACGAGTGTGTGACCATTTCCAGGAGGAGTGATGGTTCCATTGCATTCAAGGGTATGTTAAATGGAAAGCTCTATCTTGTTGACTTCAACAAGGATAAAGCTGAACTTGACACATGCTTGATTGCAAAAACCAACATGGGTCGGCTGTGGCATAGACGGATAGCGCATGTTGGTATGAGGAACCTTAAAAAACTCCTCAAGGGCGATCACATCCGAGGTTTAAAGGATGTTGTGTTTGAGAAAGACAGGCCTTGTAGCGCGTGCCAAGCTAGGAATCAAGTTGGAGCACCTCACCCCGCCAAGAACGTCATGACTACAAGAAGACCGCTCGAGCTACTTCACATGGACTTATTTGGTCCAATTGCCTACATAAGCATCAATGGTAACAAATATGGTTTAGTAGTTGTTGATGATTTTTCTAGCTTCACTTGGGTTTTCTTTTTGCATGATAAGTCAGAAACACAAGGAATACTCAAGAAGTTCTTCAAGTGAGCTCAAAACAAATTCTCATTGACAATCAAGGACATTCGAAGCGACAACAACACAAAGTTCAAGAACACACAAGTGGAGGAGTACCTTGATGAAGAAGGCATAAAGCACGAGTTTTCAACTCTGTACTCCCCTCAACAAAACGGAGTTGCCGAAAGAAAGAACCGAACTCTCATAGAGATGGCAAGAACGATGCTCGATGAGTACAACACCTCAGATCGATTTTGGGTGGAAGCGATTAACACCGCTTGCCACGCCGTAAATCGACTTTATCTTCATCGACTACTCAAGAAGACCTCCTATGAGCTACTCACCGGTAACAAGCCTAATATTTCATATTTTTGAGTTTTCGGTTCTCCATGTTATATTTAAAACAAGAAGCCCAGGACTTCAAAGTTCGCTTCGAAGTCCGATGAAGGTTTCTTGCTTGGTTATGATTCGAACACTTACGCCTATCGTGTCTTCAACAAGACCTCCAAACTTGTTGAAGTAGCACGTGATGTAATGTTCGATGAGACTAACGGCTCCCAAAAGGAGCAAGTTGATCCACGTGTACTAGGTAAAGAAGAAGCTCCTTGCCAAGCATTGAGATGAATGGCGTTAGGCGAAGTTCGACCACAAGAGCCACCTCTACATATCCATGAGGAAAACGAACCACAAGAGGAGACCAATGATCAAGGGGGAGCTTCCATACAAGATCAACCTCAAGAAAGTGAAAATGATCAACAAGTCAACGAAGGCAATCATTTAGGGGGAGAAGAAGATGATCATGAAGATACAACACCTCAAGTGCGACACCCAAGAGTACACCAATTCGTCCAAAGGGATCACCCAATCGACAATATCATCGATGACATCCAAAAGGGAGTAACCACTAGATCTCGCATAGCTAACTTTTGTGAGCACTATTCATTTGTATCCTTTTTGGAACCACGCAGGGTTGAGGATACATTGAATGATCCGGACTGGGTGGTGGCAATGCAACAAGAATTGAACAACTTCAAGCGGAACGAGGTGTGGGAACTCGTGGCAAGACCCAATCCGAACATTGTCGGCACCAAGGGGTCTTCCGCAACAAACAAGATGAACACGGGGTGGTGACAAGGAACAAGGCATGGCTCGTGGCCAAAGGGTATTCATCGCTAGAGTCGTCACATACCTTGGTGTTACCTTTTGCCATGAGGCACATGGGCGGTGGATGAAGAGGTGAGTCATCATTGTTGGCAATGGCGAGGCTGACCAAACTTTCTTCTTCCGCTTCACTCTCTTCATCACTTGTTTCTTCGTCGGTGACCCATTCATTTGCCTCACACATGAACACCTTTTTTGGGCCATTTATCTTCTTTGGGAAGAGTCTTGCCTTCTTGCCCTTGTCATGTTTTCTCTTCCCAAAGGATCTTGGTTTGGGTTTGGCCTCTTCTTCATCATCTTCACTCTCTTCAAGCTTGCGATGCTTGCTCTTGTAGTTCTCTATTCTTTTGTCCGGTTTTGGACAATCATAGGAGATGTGGCCTTGATCACCACAATTGTAGCAAGTCTTGTGATCATCTCTCCTTGGTAGAAACGCTTTCTTCTTGGGATCAAAGGTGTATCCCGTCTCGGTAATCTTGGAGTTCAAGCGTGAGAACTTTCTCATCATCAATGCAAGCTCATCATCATCTTCACTTGATGCTTGCTTTTCTTCACTTGATCTAGGCTCAACCACGTTCTTCTTCTTGAGGCTTGTTTTCTTGGTGGAGGCCTTTAGAGCAATTGTTTTTGAAAATGATTGCTCCATCATCCCAAGCACACTCATCTCATGAGCGTGAATTTCTCCAATGAGCTCTGAAACTTCAATGTGGTCAAGAGACTCTTTTTGGAGCATGGAGTTGATGATGTTGTACTTTGGCTTGGGAAGGAGCATGAAGATCTTGCGGTTGATGAGTCCCTTGCCAAGAGAAGCAATGTCAAGAGCATTAATTTCTTCAATAAGTACATTCAAGCGAGAGAACATCTCATTGACATTTTCATGAGGTAGCATCTTACATTCATCATATTTTGCTTTTAGCATGTGATATTTTAGTTCTTTCACACGAGAAGAACCCTCATGAATTTCTATCAAGCAAGCCCAAATTTCACAAGCTTTTTCTTAACTAGCAATTCTAGCAAACACATCTTGACTAATACATTCATAGATTGCATTCCTATATTTAGCATCCCATTTAATTTGATCACCAACAAAGTTGTGTTCTACAAACCCCGCGTGGGTCGCTTCCCATACTTCGGGAGCAATAGCCTCTAGATAAGCGCGCATGCGTGCTTTCCAATAGGCAAAGTTCTTGCCCTCGAAGATAGGAACCGAACCCCCAACCTTGGCCATTTTAGCTTTCTAGCGGTGAAGCTAGAATGATCCTATGAGCAACCTTGCTCTGATACCAATTGTAAGGATCGAATGCCCAAGAGGGGGGGTAAATTGGGCTTCTTTTAAAACATCTAAGCAATAAAACTTAATCCCTAAAAGCCCAATTCCCTACGCAAACAATCTATGCATTGAAGTAAATAGCAACTTTGCAGAATATAAAATGCATAAATGTAAGGGAGAGGAAGAGGATGCAAACTCCCGAGGAGACATAAGGATTTATCCCGTGGTTCGGCAAGATCGTCAAGATCTTCCTACATCCACGTTGTGGCACCCACCAAAGGGTATAGCCACACCCAAGTAACCGAGACGAGGGATCTCCACTATTCTTCTCTGTTTGCCAACAACGGCAAGGTGGAGCTCAAGCCTTGTACAACTTCGACCCTCCGGGCTTCCACAAACGCCTTGGCAAGCTCCGGAAGTCTCTCACGGTTACAAACACCAAGGGGCACTCCCTTGAGGCTGTCACTATCCTAGAGATTCCACTCACCCAGAATGGAGGCACACAAGCTCTCTCTCTAGCTAGTTCTAGCCTATCTCTTAGTGTGTAGGTGGTCGAAATGATGTAGAAGTGATGGCTCTTGGTCTTGAACGCTTTTGGATGTGTTGAGAATGTCTGGTGATCAAGACTTGTCGAAATGACCGGTTTAGGGGGTATTTATAGCCAGCCTCCCCGAAATATCCGTTGGAAAAGTAGGCTGACAGAACTCTTCTACGAACACCGGATCATCCGATGTCTCCCCTTTAGTTATCATCGGTCAAGTTTACTTTAGCTGACGTCAGTGTGTCAGATATGACCGTTGTTAGACCGATGTTGCACTTGTCTTCTCATTGGATGATCCGATGGCTCTTCCTCCAGAATTGACTCAAACTTGATGCTTACTGGAGTGATTGACCGATGTGTATACTTCTGTACATCGGATGATCCGGTGCTACACTTGGTTTAAGGATATTGCAAACTGTACTGATGGACCGATGTAGCTGAGCCCTTAACATTGGATGATCCGGTGAGTGCTTTGTTCTGAGGTCTTCTTCTTCTGCTGAATCAACTCGACCGATGTGTTGTTCTCAGAAATCATCGGTTGATCCGGTGAGTTGATTTTGTTTGCTCCGAGTTGTTTCTAAGTAATTCTTTTGTTTCTTGCTCGATTGACCTCTTAGACATTTGTTGCATATGTACTTCTGATGGTTGTCAAGCATTAAGTGTCATCAATTATGGTTGAATGACTTTTACATAAGAGCTTTCACTTCTTGTCTTCATACCATTGATTTTATCTCATAAAGTGATTGTATATGGGTCTCCAATGACATATAGATTTCATTTGATTGAGTGATTATGGGGACCTTGCATTCACAAATTCATTAGTAAAATCCAATGGTTGTCATTAATCACCGAAACCTTACCTCATGGGGGCCTAGATGCTTTCAGATAAGAATATGCTGGATAAGTTTGCAACCAAAGACGTCAGCAGCGTCACGGAGTTGTTCAGCCTAGCTGACAAATGTGCTAGGGCTACAGAGGGTTGAGAGATGCACTGCAAACTAGCTGTGGAGGCTGGAAAATCCTCGTCTAAGGCTGAAGCTACTGCCTTATGCAGTGGAAATAAGAAGAAGTCCAACAGCAAGAAGAAGTCATTGGCCGGTGCATCTACTACTACAGCTGCAGCTGCAGCTCCTATTGGCCGGGGGCCACGCCCCAAGAAACGACCCCGACCATCGATTGAGGACGGCGACAGTGAGAAGATGTGGTGTCTGATTCAGAAATCGAACATCCATAACCTTGAAGACTGTTGCGAGGTCCAGCGGCTTGTTGAATGCAACAACAAGCGCCAAGAAGAAGCCCATTTCCACTAATGTGAAGGGAAGCAGAAAGTTGGTGAAGGTCCGTCTGATCAAGAGCTGGGCTTCCAAGATGCCAAGAAGTCCCTGAAGGCCGTCTACAACACCGTCGATGACAATTCTGATATCTCCGATAACGAGCGTCGGAAGACTCTTCATATGATATATGGAGGATCCTAGGAAATTACATTCTGGCGTATCCTCAAGACAACGCGTCGGAAGATGGCTGCAACAGCTCCCACCGCCAAGGCAGAACCTTATCAGAAGTGGATGGACACTCCCATCACCTTCGATGCTTCAGATTGTCTAAAGAACATAACCGAAGCTAGTTAGTTGCCTTTGATGTTTTCTCCTACTATCAACAACATCCAACTCTATCATGTCCTGGTGGACGGAGGTGCGACGCTCAACCTTCTCAGCTCTGCAACTTTTGCGAAGCTCCAGCTTAGCTTGTTGGACCTTAGGCCATCACATCCTTTCTCCGGAGTAGGCCCGGGAGCCATCACTCCTCTCGGATCAATTACACTCCCAGTGACCTTTAGGACTAGGGACAACTATAGGTCCGAGAAGCTAGTCTTTGATGTGGCACACATCAACCTTCCCTTCAACACCATCCTAGGTAGGCCAAACTTGTATAGGTTCATGTACGTAGCCCATTACGATTATATGGTGTTGAAGATGCCGACTCCTTCAGGCGTCCTTCGGATCCGTGGGGATTGCACTATTGGGGTCACTGCGCTGGAAGAACTTCATGCGCTCGCAACGGCGCAAGAAGAAGAATCTGGCAAGGTGCAACCAGCTCAACAACCTTCGAGCTCACGTCAGCATGGCTCAACTTCTGCACCTCATGTGCAACCAAGAGGTGACACCGACGTCCCCATCAAAGTCATCCAAATTGGTTCCGATGATGGCCCACACGACTCGTATATCGGGAGGTCTGGACGATAAATAGAAACTCGCGCTTGTCACTTTCCTCCGGGCGAATGTCGACATGTTTGCATGGCAACCATCACAGATGCCTGAGATCCCTAGGGAGGTGATTGCGCAAAACCTGAAAATATACCCCAACGCACGACTAGTACATCAGAAGCCTCGGAAGCAATCTGTCGAGCGGCAAAACTTTATCAGCCAAGAAATCAAGAAGTTGCTCGACGCCGGTTTCATCCAAGAGTTTCACCATCCCTGGTGGCTGGCAAACCCAGTCGTTGTACCAAAGGCTGGTGGGAAGCTTTAGATGTGCAGCGACTACACCTTGAATAAGGCATGCCCAAATGACCCATTTCCACTTCCTAGAATATACCAGATAGTGGATTCTACCTTCGGGTGTGAGTACTATGTTTCCTAGACGCATACTCTGGATATCATCAGATTCAAATGTCTAGGGAAGATGAAGAGAATACAACCTTCATTATAGTAGATGAGTTATATTGTTACACTGCCATGCCTTTCGATCTCAAAAATGCTGCTTCAACTTTTGTGCAAGCCATGCACAAAACATTTGGAGAGCTCATCAGGGACTTGGTGGAGGTCTACGTCGATGACATTGTCGTCAAGGTGAAGAACAAGGAATCACTCCTTGATAGTCCACAAGCCATCATCGACAAACTGCGCTTGACGCGTATGAAGCTCAACCCGAACAAGTGCGTCTTCGGGGTCAACTCCGGAAAGCTCCTTGGTTTCTTGGTGACTCACCAAGGAATTGAGGAAAATCTGGCAAAGATCAAAGCCATCGGAGAGATGCGACCTTTAGCTCGCATCAAGGACATCTAGAAGCTAACTGTGTGTCTAGCTACGCTCAACCGGTTCATTTCAAGGCTAGTAGAGTGGGTGTTTCCCTTCTTCAAGCTATTGAGGAAGGACGAGCCATTTCATTGGTCCGAAGAAGCAGAGAAGGCGTTCCAAGAGCTCAAGCAGCTCCTCATCACACTACCAGTTTTGGTAGCTCTGAAGCCTAGTGAGCCTCTTTTGTTTTACATTTTTGCAACAACGGAGGTTGTGAGCATGGTCCTGGTCGTGGAGAGACTAGAGCCATCTTCAGCTCAGGAGCCTAGACCCCTCCTAGAGGGTCCAGAGCTACCTGAAGGCGAGTCTGGGTCTAGCCCCCAGGCACGGATCCTAAATGCAAAAGGCCTAAGGATCAACCTCTCTCAATTGAGGGAGTTCCTACATTACAAGAAGAAGGTCCGGACCCCTCCGGGGAGGTCCGGGCTCATGAAGAAGGAGAGTTGTACCCCTCCGGGAGAGTCCGAGTAGCTCAAGAAGAAGATCCGGACCCCTCTGGGAGGGTCCGGGTTGATGGAGAAGAAGCTCTGGGCCCCTCCGGGAGGGTCCGGACCATACAGCGGCAAGTGTACATCATCAGTAAGGTGCTCCATGATGGCAAGACTCATTATATTAAGGTGCACAAGCTACTATATGCAATCCTTATTACCTTAAGAAAGATACGCCACTACTTCCAGGCTGACAAGATATCAGTGTTGACCTCTTTTCCGCTTCGTGTTGTATTACATAATCCTAATTCTACTGGAAATATCACCAAGTGGGCTGCGGAGTTGGCAGAATTCGATCTCGAATTCCTGCCTCGACATGATATCAAGAGTGAGGCGCTGGCTGACTTCATGGTGGAGTGGACTCCTTCCTCATCAACTCCAGGGTGCCTCAGTGAGCAGATGCCGGAACCTAAGGTCTCGGTCTTCACTGAGCCCCACTGGACACTCTACTTTGATGGCTCCGACCAAAAGCAGGGGGCCAGCACTGGAATCCTTCTCCTGGCTCCAACCGGGGAGAAGGTCAAGTACATGGTGCACCTTGACTTCAAGGCAACCAACAACATGGCGGAGTACAAAGCTCTCATCTATGGGCTCATGGTGGCACTATCATATGGCGTCAGACAACTATTGATGAAGGGTGACTTGCAACTCATCATCAAGCAAGTCAAAGGTGAATGCAGTTGCAACAATCCCCAACTCGCTGCTTATTTACTTGAAGTACAGAATCTGCGGAAGGTCTTCCACATCCTGGATCTTTGTCATGTCTGGTGTCTCAACAACGCTGAAGCTGACGATCTCTCGTTGAAGGCTTCAACCGAAGCTCAAGCCCCAGATGGAGTTTTTGTGAGAAGATTGTCAGGACCTGCCGCTTAGCCCCCCATACTGAGTGATGGGGGTGAGACCAGCATCTCAAAGCTGGTGATCCCGATGGCCCTGTTACCTTGGCGCCCACCAAGGATCGTGGGCGCTGTAGGAAGCTCCGAGCAACCCAACGCGCAAGATCCAGAAGCTAAAGTTAGCTCCAATGCATGGATCTTGGAGATCCGGAGCTACTTGAAGTACAATATCCTTTCTGAAGATGGTGCTTCCACTGATCGAATTTTCATATTGGCTAAACGATACTCATTGGTAGAAGGGGATGTTTACTGACGTGGTTCCAATAGCGTTCTATTGCAGTGCATTTCCTGGGAAGAAGGTCGCGAGCTACTTTTGGAGATCCATGGAGGCGAGTGTGGGAATCACGCATCATCCCGCACGTTGGTTGGTAAAGCCTTCTGGCATGGCTTTTACTGTCCTACAGTGCTCCAGGATGCAGTCGAGTTGGTAAAGAAGTGCGAAACGTGCCAGTTCCATGCAAAGAAGATTCACACATCGACTCAGTCACCGCAAATGATACCTCCTACGTGTCCATTCACTGTGTGGGGGATGGACATTTTGGGACTTTCCCAAAAGCCGTCGGGGGTTATAGGTTCCTATACATCACCATCGAAAAGTTCACCAAGTGGTCGGAAGCTACTCCAGTTGTGACAATCAACAAGCACTCAACTATCAAGTTCTGGAAGTCCATAGTTTGCATATTTGGAGTTTCAAACAGAGTCATTACCGACAACGGAACCCAATTCGCAAGTGCAACATTACAAGAGTACTGATCTCGTCATACAAGTCAGCTATGCATCAGTAGCTCACCCGACAAGCAATGGCCAAGCTGAGAGAGATAATGCAAAAATACTCAAGGGACTCAAGACGCGCACATAAGAGCGCCTGAAAAAACATGGTGCCAATGGGATTTAGGAGCTTCCGTCTGCATTGTGGGCAAGCAGGACAACACCTAGCTGGGCAATCGGAGAGACACCTTTCTTCTTGGTGTACGGAGCTGAAGTAGTCCTTCCTCCAGAGATCACCATGGGTTCTCTTCGAGTCTGGGCCTTCGATGAAGCCACGCAGGACAAGCTCCGCCGTGAAGACCTAGACCTCATCGACGAGGCAAGTTGCCAAGTAGCTGTTTGGAATGCGCAATACCGCCAGGCGCTCCGTCGCTATCATCAAAGGTTCGTGCGCAACCGGTAGCTAGAAGAAGGCGATCTGGTGCTGCGGAGAATACTAACTCGAGAAGGGATGAACAAACTCTCCCCATGCTGGGAAGGTCCCTTCCGGGTTATCAAAGTTTCTCGCCTCGGATGCATTCACTTGGCAACAGAGGATGGGACTCCGCTTCCCAATCCATGGAACATCGAGCACCTTCGTAAGTTTTATGCTTAGCTACACGGAGGTGAGTCTGTTTGTATAAATTGTATCTCTTATAGTCTATGGACAGAGTCAGGAAGGGTTCTAACGCACTTAACTAGGTCCTGTACTTTAGGTGTGTCTTAACCCTCCCTGGGTTAGATCAAGATGAATAGCACACTTAACTTGGTCATTGTACTTTAAGTTTGTCCTTGTCTCCCCCTGTAATTCGGACCTTAATAAGAAAACATTTTGTATAGACAGACTCTATGTGCATTTCATTGGTACAAGCTCATTACCCTATTACCTTCTTGTCTATAACAATGTTGTGCATCCCTTTAAAATTTAGGCTGGGGTATTCATGTGATATATATGTTGTATTGATAATTTTATTTTGGGTCTTAGCATTGTTGTATGGTCTACTCACCTGAAAATCAAAACCAATGACATGTCTGGAGTGTGCTATCGACTTAGACTGGTCAGGCACCATAAGTACACGCCACTCTACCTATATCTTGGCAGGTCCCAGTAGGGCGGGTCTGGAAGGCATTCAAACCTATTGAGATTTAATCAATACAGTTATTTCATCATGTTAAATTCCTTAGGATTTAAAATTCAAAGAAGGATAATAAGTCACAAATAAGTTATAGACAAGAGGACGAATTTTACCGCTTTTTGGTTTTTTATACGCAATAAAAATGAATATTTGGTGGCAATTAGCTTAGTGATGGTGGATGCTACCGGAGTATTAGCTCCGAGAACTTCCAGGGGGCCCCGCCAACAACATTACAAGCGTTGAAAGTGGGCGCCGTCGAAGCTACAAAGCTCCGACAACCCCCAGGGGGCCCACCGTCGAGGTTCTATACGTTGACAGTGGGCTACCAAGCTCCGAAACCCCCAGGGGGCCTGCTGTCAACGTTCTATATGTTAACAGTGGGTGCCGTCGAAGCTACTAAGCTCCGACAATCTCCGAGGGGCCCGCTGTCAACGTTTTATGCATTGATAGTGGGCTTCGTCGAAGCTACCAAGCTCCGACAACCCCCAGGGGGGCCGCTGTCGACATTTTATGCGTTGACAGTGGGCGCCGTAGAAGCTACCAAGATCCAACAACCCCCAGGGGCCCCGCCATCGGTGTTCTATGCGTTGAGAGTGGGCACAGTCGAAGATACCAAGCTCCGACAACCCCCAAGGGGCCCACCGTCGATGTTCTATGCGTTAACAGTGGCGCCGTTGAAGCTATCAAGTTCCGACAACCCCAGGGGTCCACCATCAATGTTCTATGAGTTAAAAGTAGGCATGACCGACGTAACAAAGGGTTCCTATAGATATCTGAAGCAAAACTCGGAACTCGAAGCTATCTTACTGCCTACGAATTTGGATCAATCGAGTTTTCAAGACATTGTCTAAATCCTCATGGTAGATGCTCTCAATTCATTGAACACATCTACCAGGGGGCCAACAATATAAAGGCAATGCATTGAAGATACAAAACATGGAATTCAGAAGGGTTTCATTCATTCAAAGTAAGAGGATTACATGTTGAGGGCAAAAAAGGAGATGTCCTAACTACTGGAGTCTCTATTGAAGAATGTGGCAACTATTTGGGCAACTTCTTGGACGCTAGCCCGTGGTGGCTTCTTTCTCCTCGGCAACAGGTCCTTCGAACACCAGAGCCAAAGACATCTACGGGTCCTGGCTCTTGAAACACGTTAGCACATATTCAGCAACATTCTTGGCCAGGGACCTTCCTTCCGTCTCCAGTTCGTCGACGACCACGTCTCCCACTGCTTCCAACTTCTTGCCAGTGGAGGTGAATGCCACTAGTGCCTTGTCCATCTCTTGCTCTGGGTGAGCCAAACGTACTGGTCTAAAACCAAATGGAACTAGAGCTTCATTCGCTTGCCCCAAAAAATCCCAGACTTGTTGGGACTCAGTTGCTCTCAAATTCTTGAGCTCGTCCAATGATCTCCTGGCAGCCGAAAGTTCCGTAGAACCTTCCTTGGAGAAACGCTCAACTTCCATAGCATGCTGCTAAGTCATTTCAGCCACCTGCTTCTCTTGGTCACTGAGCTCCCTCTCTTGGAGGTAAATGCGGTTCTGCCGATCTGCCAAGTCCTTCTTCTCCCTGGTGGAGATGTCAGTCTCTCTTTTGGAGACGTTTACCCCCAACTGCCGTACCCTATCCTTCTCTTGCTCACACCACATATTGAACTGTTCAGCGCGATCAGCCAAGCTTTGCTCCCCCAGGGATAGCTTCTGGGCGAGCTCCTCATTCCCCTTCACGAGGTCCTCCTCTTTCTCTTGGAGCTTATCCTCCTTTTGATCGAGAGCTTCCAGGCGCTTGAGAAGTTGCTTATTCAATTCACTAAGGCTATCTGAGCGGTTGTCGGCCGCTTCAATGACCTCCTTAGAATGCTCATAGACCTCCCTGTTCTTATCATCGAGGGCCTTGATCATGGCCTCTCTCTCTCATTGAGCGCGCTGTCTAACTGTGCTAGTCGGGCCTTCTACTTGGCCACCCACTCTTTCTGGTGAGCTAGCCGAGACTGCGTCAGCTTCGTCTCAAAATAAAGTCTATTGCACCAACGCCTTAGGGTGTTGTGCTCTTTTTTGAGAGTCTTGCTTTCGTAGTTGAAGGCAAGCTGGACCTAGCGGAGACTTGAGCAGGCATTGTCGATAGACAACGCAAGAGGAATCGACTCCAAGCCCACCTGAGGTGCCTCTGCAGACTCCAGTGGGTCTTCCAAAATTACTATTGGATCCCATGGCACGAGCGTGTTCTCCAACATCTCCACATCGCCGGGGCTGATCTCCGAGAGCTCATCAATATTTATTGCGGCTAAAGAAGGTCCCGCTGCAGGAGCTTTAGCCTCTGGAGCTCATCAATATTTATTGCCGGAGCTCTCTGTTGTCGTCGACATCGCCTCAGCTAGGACCTCCCTCGTCTGGGAAGGACTTCAAACCTAAAGTTCATAGCCGACATTGGGCCGGGGTCGACTCGCTAGGGCCGGTGCCATTTGCGAATGCTGAACCCGAAGATGATCTTGCCACTGAAGCTGGACTTGGCCGAGGTGGGGGCACTGCTGATGTTGGAGTTGGCCTGATGGAGCTCCCATAAGCATGCCTTAGCTTCCTCTTCCGGCTCCTTTCCCTTTCCCTTGTTGATATCAGCCTCCTTCTGGCTTGGAGCTGTTGGGGCTCTCCTCTCCGAAGTTCTGGGAATGGAGAGCCCTGCATTTGCTCGCCTCTCCAGCAAGCCTAGGTCATCAAGCTTTGGTAGCCCCCTCCACAACTCCCTCCGGATCTTCAGAACTATGTTCAGAGGGAGGAATTCTTCTGTGGGGGGGGGGGGGTCAAGTCATCTGGATGGATGGCTCCGTGATGCAACTTTTGAAGATGAAGCTTCAAAGCCTTTTCATCCAAATTAGACCGGAGACCAGTCTCAATCTGGTTGGTGTCCATCACTGCACTGAAAGCCCATGAGGGGCAGTCTCTCTTCTTCAGTGGAGCCCACCAATTTGTCAAGAAGTTGGCAATCACCATCTGTGGAGTCACTCTTCCCTCCACACATTGTCGGATCCTCGTCAAAATTGGGTTGTACACCTCGGATAGCTCCGAGACTACTTCCCAGGCATTGGTGTCGATGTTGGGGAGGCTTTCGGGTAGCTCCAGCATGTCATGGTGATCCACGCTGATAATCACCTAGTCCTTCTTTGAGCCGTCCCATTTCCCGGAAGGGAATGTCTTCAGGTACTTCAAGGGACAATTCTTGTGCTTCACGAAGTTGTAGAAGCCAAGTAACTCTTTTGACTTTGTAGTGGACTGGACCGTGAAGAAGGTTCGGAAGAGCTCGATGCAGGGCGGCACACCCACCCACATCTCGCAAAAGTGGACGAAAGTCACCACTAGAAAGAAGGAGTGGGGGCCGAGGTGATGAAGCTGCAGACCGTAGAAGTCAAGCAACATTTGAAGAAAGCTGGAGAAGGGTGGGAGGAGCACCACCATGGCGAACGCAGTGAAGTAGATGATCTCGTCGACGCGTTCCTTCTTGAAGGGGAGCTTGCCGACGCGGATCGAGTTGTTGAAGGAGTCGCTTGACCACCCCATGTAGGTGCGGATCTTCGACAAGTCTTCATTTTTCTTGACTCGACTGCGGGGAAGACCCAACTCCATCGCGACAAAGTGGAGCGGAAGTGAGAAAAGCTATGCAAATGTGGAGAGCTCCAAGTGCAATCGAACAAAAGCGTAAAGAGTCCACTCCCCGTGCCAGTTTTCCCTGTTTAGTAAGCCTTCGCAAAGCTTGGATGGAAACCACGTCGGGATCAAAATCACATTCTAGAAAGTTACACCGTCGATGACAAGGGGGCCCAATACCACATTGGTAAAAAGTTGTACCAGGTGAACCATTGTGATGATGGGAAGTTGCAACCCTGAGGGTGGCAGCCTGGTAGGGCTACAAATATTATGCTGGGAACCGATATGAATTTCGTATTGGGAACTAACGACCTTCAATTGCGTGAGATCCGCACGCCAGGATCCCACGCGTCGTGTCAAGAAGGGCCACGCAGCGATGACATAACTCTTTACCATCACCTCAACCACCCAAAAAAAGACTTTGAAGCTACAGCACGGGAATCAAAGCTGGCCCCACCGCCAATAGCATAACCTCACCCTGAGGGTGTCTCCCAGAGGTGGGCAGAGGGGCCACTGTCAGTATCATGCGTATTAGGTACCCCCTGATACCACGCTCAAAGCCAAAGAATTCCTATGTGTGAGTTGAAGACTTCCAAAGGCAACACACGTCCCACAACACCTGGCCCACATCCCTTGTGCGAGTAGCTCCGGTGCTGCCACGTGTCCTGTGGGGTTGGACCTACCTTCCTTCACATGGAAGCTCCAGTACTGCCACGTGTTCAGCAGCTCCGGACCTAACCCCCAGTAGAGGGATGCTCCGGTGCCACCACACGTCAAGTGGCTCCGGACCTGCCTCCCCACAGAGGGAAGCTCCAGAGCTGCCACATGTTAGACCTCCAAACCTAAGCCTGCAACGGAAGAATACAGGATCTCTAACGGCGCGGACATTCAAGAGGCTATTAAACAACCGTTATAAGACCTGATTAATGCTTCATTAATTTTGTATTAATGACACACGATCAGAGGGCTGTCAATATCGGTAATGCCGCCATTAAGGCACGTTATCACTCTGTTAATCACTCATAATACTAGTAGATCATGTATAGGGTGATTAATATATTCGGGGCCATCTGTCGGGCCAGGCATGCTCTATAACGGCCATTCCTTAGCATATAAAAGGGCTGCGCCGCATGATTGAAGCCATCTCAGCTCACACGCATACAAGCAACCTAAGACACTCGCCACACACTCATATAATCAACAACCACCTCATGGAGTAGGTTATTGCGGCCCGAACCACGTAAAAACTCTTGTGTCATCATCTTGTTTGTGATCTTACACGCACCCCATCTGAATACGAACCTCCGCGAACTATGCTTTTGTAGTACCATAGGAAGTGTTGTTGCTACACTTTGACAACATAGGCCATGCCTGGACGAGCCCGGTCCAGGATTGTAGTTAGGATGCCAGCCTCCATTGAATGGTGGACGAGGGCTGGATGTCGAGTTGGCGTGAGCATTAGCATAGGTATTGGGGCAGCGTCCAAGACCCCGGACATGACCTCGGATCCGTCCAGGTCCGCCACGGGAGGAGTTGAAGCCTTGTGCTGGTGCCGACTGGGATCTAGAGAAATCCTTGGCAACCAGTGCATGTTGTTCGTCGATGGCTACGTGTTGTGCCTCGAAGAGTTCTTTCATGAGGAGGTGGGAGAGCGCACTAAGGAATGTGTGCGGCGGCTGTTGTGAGGTTATGGTAGAGATGGTGTGGCGATACTTAGGGTTGAGGCCACATAGTAGATTGAGGTGTTGACTGGATTTAGAGACGGGTTGCCACACCTCAAGTAGAATGTCGATGAGCTTCTTCAGTTTGCCGCAATATTCCGATTTGGACATATCACCTTTGCATAAATTCTGAAACTCAGCTTCATAGAAGACAGCTCGCTGCATTTGATTATCATGGAACAACTGATCAATTGCATTCCATAGGGAGTAGGCGTCCGTACAGTGCTGTCGGACGATCTGAAAAACCTCGATAGAGCAATTGGAGTAGATCCAGTGCACCAGGCACTGGTCAATCCGGTGCCAGTCGACATCTTGCTGAAGGATCGGGGTGGGCGATGTAATGTGACTTGTCAGGCCGAACTTGGCAAGCTTGGTGTCGAAGAACATCTTCCAATCAGCATAGTTTGGATTGGAAAGTTCAAGGGTGATAGGAATATGAGATTTTATGTTGATTGTCTGGAGAAGATCAGCGAGTGCAGTAGGGGAGGGCCTCACCGAATCTTCATCGACGCCAGCTTCAAAAGAGTTTGATCTGGAGGTAGTTGAGAAAGGAGGAGCATTGAAGGCCATGGTGGATTAGGGATCGAGTAGGATGGAAATTCTGGTGTCTAATACCATGAGAGAGTATGGATAGAAGCAACTACTTTGCTATCCATTGAGTGACACAATTCGGTACATATATATAGCCGGATCTGGTTAATGTGAAAGCACTGGCTAAATGTGACCGTGTGCATGCTGTGGTTTACAGGAGAACTTGTGTGGTCTTCGGTCAGCGATAGATTTTGGAGGAACCAAAGAGGTGCACTCCGCATCTTGATTACTGTTGTGAACGAGGAGGCTGTTAACAGTGCTGCCCCGCAAGCTGGCACCGCTGCGTGCCGGTCACCTCGCCGCCTCCGCTCTACCACAACATCATTTCCTTGACAAAAAGCACACGCCAAGGAACCTCTGCGCACTGCCTCTGCTCGTGCCAAAAGGCGCGCTAACGCCCTGCACCAAACCGCCTTCTCTGCACTATAAAACAGCAGCCCTCCTTCGCCCATTTGCTCGCATACTTGTTCTTCATCTTCCACTGCACTCCATTGAGCTCGAGCGCCTATCCCGAAGCCAGAATTATTTCCCCCTTCCCCCTCGCAGCCGGCCCGCCGAGCTCACACGTCTCCGGTGAGTCCCCATTCACCAATTCCTCCCTTTAGTACCACCCTGAGCAGATAGTGTAGCTCCTAGATCATTTGTTTCACACTAGCAATTATCTCAAGATGTGACAGTCGGTGAACCCTAGCGCTGCAAGCCGTGGAATGCATTCCTGCTTCGGTAAGTCGTGTCCCATCGCAAAGGTGCATCGTGTAGGTGTTAAGGCACACTCGGTAGCTAGAACAAGCAATGCATTGGGTCTATCCCCACGAGAATAGGTAGGTGCCAACGCACCTAGCCATGCCACCGCCCCTCACCATCGGCGGCCGCCGTGGGGACCTTACAAACGCACTGGAATACGTCGGCGGCAAGGTAGTACGCTGGATTGTTCCACACACGCACAGTTCCCCAATGCGCCGCCGCGTGTGGCCGCCACAGTCTGCTGCCGGCCACCATCGGTTCCTCCTCGGTGTAGCCTGATGCGCCTTCATGTTACCCTCGACCCTAGCTCCGTGTAGGTTTGACTGTTTCCTCGGATTATCGTGCACGCCCCGCCTCCACGATCCAGGGCCACTCTCGCTGTAGTTTGCCGCCACTGACCACCGTCGAGGCTGCTCCGGCGCGGGAAAGTGCATCGCACGCACCAGTACACCCCAGCGCACACACACGGCAGCACGATTGGGAGAAAACTAGTGCATGGCTGCCTGCTCAAAGCACTACAAACCACCGCCGTCATTGCCTCCAGCCGGCTCTCCCTGCCGCTCCCCTGTTTTGCTTGTGCCATGCCTATGTAGCATACACACGGCTGCCACATCAGCACCACCTCAGCGTTGCCTAGCCACCCTACCACACTCGCGCTGGGTTTCCCTCCGGTGGACATGGTTCACGTGGACTCGAGACCTACAGCACGTAGACTCGGCCCATGGTGCACGACACTGTCCACAGCCTATTTCACTGACTTCTGGGTCCCATCAGTCAAGCTAGGTAAGCCGTGCAAATAGGTAAGGCACATTCACAGGTGCACACACCAACTAGCTTGGCCCACTGGCCAGCCTCTCTTTGCTCTTTATATTTGATAGACCTACATGCAAGTATACACCTAACAAAATAAATTGCCTTGCTGGATATAGAATAATTCCGGGAAAATACTAACAATACCTATTTACCTTTAGAACACACTAAAAACTAATATTAGCCCATATAAATTATGGAAATAAATAATTAAATCTATTAGGAATTAGAGAAAACACATAACTAAAGCCCGTCTGTTTGGCAGAATCACTCCTGACTCTGTGCTGAATCACTCGAAGTGCATCCAAATGGCATTTCTTCGGAGCACTTCGGCCTCGAAACAGTCGGGCCAAAGAAGCCTACGAAACGAAACAGTGCTTTCAGTGTTTCACAGGCGGAAACACCAGAGCAGTTCACACTTTCTCATAGACTCGAGTAGAATTATGAAGGTTGCCATCCAAGATAGAACCATTGCACAAAAGTCTCAGTCCAATCGTCTCTCGTAACCCTATCGCCCTCTCGTGGACTCCGCCTTTATTACTCCCTCCATCCCAAAAAGTTTGACGCTTTGTAGTTCATTTTTGAACTACAAAGCGACAATTTTTTTGGGACGGAGGGAGTACATGTTATAATATGAAAAGTACAAAATAACTAATACAAGGGTACATAGGTAATTTCAATCTCTCCTCTCTCCATATTGAATCTAGAACACGAATACTAGCCAAATGATTTCTAAGCTGATTATGTTTCAGGTTCTGAAGTATTTTTGAATTGAATTCGAACTGTTTCTGATTATGAGAGAATCTGGGACTGCACCAAACATGCCCCTTCGTCTCTAAAATTGAAAATCTCTCCACCAATAGTTATAAAAAATCCCTAGGAATATTATTGACTTATATAATATAATATTAGTAATATTTAGCTAAGTAAATTTTGGGAATATACACAATTCTTATAACTTGCTTAAAATCATTTAATGTATTAAGGAAATTAGGAAAAGACCCACCTTTAGTCTCCAAATTTATAAATTTCCTAGAAAATAATTATTAATTAGTAAAATTCACATACAAGATATAAATAAAATAATCTCACTACTAATTATTCCCCAAAAATCCCATAAGTCCTATTATGGCAAGTTTAAACTTTAAGTATAATGCCAATAAGAAATAATTAGGGAAAGCAATATAAATCGATAAGATAACTAATATGCTCATAAATGTCCACTTAGCTAGAATATGGTGGAACTCGTGTTAGCTTCCAAAACAAGTGGAGTTGACATTAGTAAAATTCTAGTAAACATAATCGTTAAGTCTAGGAGAATTGTGGAGGAAACCTAAAAGAATAATAATTGACTTCTAGGCCATAAAATATGGGAACTGTAGTTTAAAAGAGTCGTGCAAACTAGTAAATCAATTAAAATCTGTCAAAAATCATTTTCAATAATTGGAATCCTGAAGGGAACCGGGGAACACCTAAATCATATCACCCGTAAGTAATCAGGATATTAAGTAACTTATAGAATGAATGATAGCAACAGTGGATAAAATTGAAATCATATTGATTTGTAAATTGTCTATAAGTTTTCAAGAATCACTTAGTTGATCCTAAAATAGTACCACCTCCGGATAAGCTCCAAATAAAACGATACCGTCCCTGATAGACCTACAAAAATCCTAGCATCTGTATTAAATGGTCATTGCTTGCATTTATTGGAGTTTCATTTGGATTTCTTGGTTCTTTGTCGATGATTTGTATTTTATTCTCGTAGCTGCGTACTTTAAAAATCGGAGGGTTTGTGAAGGAATCTCATGGCTCGGATCGTAAAGACCTCAACAAAGACTGCAAAGGCAAGCTCTAACTCCTTGATCAAATTTCACCTATGTTTGACAAACACACCTCTTGTCCTGTTTTCATTGCATGACTCTGTGTCTATTTTAAAATGTTGTTATTCTATGAACCACTTGAAATGTGGTAGCATAAGCTATGTTGAAAACTAAGTACCGGTGTTAGCTACTAGTGTAAGTGCATCTAGGAACCCCTTTGTGGGTTTTGGACGATTGATGACAATCAAATGAAGAGCTAATAATATGTTTGAGTGAGAGTAGGCCTACGTGAAAATACGAAAAAGGGAAAAAGTAGATGATTATTGAAAGAAAAATCTGGAGAAGACATAGTCTAATTCTTAGCTCTTATAGTGTGTGTGGGAAATCCTCCCAAGAGCTCAAATTGCCGCATGGAAAGCATTAGAGAATAACTCAGCACATCACAATTGCACAACCATGAACTAGTCCCATAGCGGACTAGTCCGTACACCACGGACTTATCCGAGTCTAGCCAAAAAAGTAGTCTCTGTGTGACATCGGACTTGTCCGTTGTCACACTGGACTAGTCCAATCCCCTATTCTGTCAAGTCCATTTTTAAATAGACAAGTAGTCTTTGTGTGACATCAGACTTGTCCGGTATCCCACGGACTAGTCCAATATTCTAAGGTTTTACACTTAACACTTGGAGTGATGTCGGGAGTTAACCTAAAACTCAAATCTAGTCCGGTGTCAACCACATACTAGTCTAGACTTGCAAATCCTAACGGTTACTTTTTCAGGACTTCTATAAAATGGACACCCGAACATGAACCCTAGCGCCACCACTGCATCCAAGAGCACAAAAAAACTCCTCTCCACACGTTCTAAGGCCCTAAGTGTCAAATCTTTGGGAGTTAGGAATCGGGAAAGGGAGAGTGACGATCTCATCGCAATTGAGCTCTTGGTTTAATCTCTCTCGCACTCTTGCTGATTATTGTACATCTTTCGAGTGTGTTTGATCAAGTTTTTCACTGTAAACTTGTGGCAACCCTCAACTTGTGAGGAAGCCCCATAAACATGGTGATTACCCCGTTTGATAGTGGAGATCAAGGGTGCCCTGGTGGTGACTTGACAAGGGAAGGGTTGCTTAAGACCCGACTCAGTGTGAGCTCCAGAATAAGGACGTAGATCCCTTTTGTGGGATTGAACCTCGGTAAAAATCGATGTGTCTTCTGTTTCTTGTTCATCTCCTTCATATTCACCACTAGCTAGGGCACAAGTTGATCATTCTCATATTGTACATTAATCTTGTGACCTTTGTATAATTTATTTATCATACATACTTGTTATAGTAGTGCTACAATTTCTGCTGCAGTATATTTGAGAAAAACAGAAAAAGAATTGCACTTGATCATTTTACTAACTAGCACCAGACTAGTCCGCACTGACAGCGTACTTGTCTGACCTATGGAATTGAAGACCTCTAAATTAAGTGTTTTGGGAATTCAAAAAGCCAATTCACCCCTTCTGGGCACATTCAATTGGTATCGGAGAAGAACTCTTCATCAAGAGACTAATCGCTCCAAGAGACGATGGCCAATGAGAAGGTGAAATTCCGAAAATGCCCATTCGACGGAGATTCTCAAGACGGTAAGAAGTTCGACATGCTCAAGAACTATGAGCATGGTGATGAAGAAGTCCGCCAGCTCAAGGCACTTCTAATGAAGAAACTCATGAGCCAAAAGTGAAAAAGGAAGAAGACAAGGCAAAAGGGAGTGGTCACCAAGACTACTCCAGATATTCTTTTAATTATGAGCATCTTAATTCCAACAATCATTATCTTTCTATTCCCATGGGGAAACCTCCACATTTTGATGGAATGATTAAACAATATGGAAGTATAATATGAAGATGCATCTCATTTCTTAAACCCAAGTCTTCGGCATATTGTGTGCACATGTATAGATATCTCGGACACCGACCATGAACTCACCCCAGAGCAAGCTCAAGCTATTCACCGCAATGCACAAGCTGCTGCGGTGATCACTTCATCACTAAGTCGGGAGAAGTTAAACAAAGTTGATTGGCTCGAGGTGGCTAAAGACATATGAGACGCCCTTAAAACGTCACATGAAGGAAATCACTCCGTCTTCGAAGCCAAAATTGAGATGTACAATCAAGGATTGTGAAACTCCCCAAAAGATGTACAATCACACGAAGGTTCTCATAAACAAGGTCAAAGCCTATGGAATAAAAAATGTGGATTGACCATGAAGTGGTCAAAACAATGATTAGAGCCTTTATGCCAAGGAATGTCACCTTGTCCTCCATGATCCGAGAAAGCCCAGGGTTTCACAAAATGACTCTGGATGAGCTATTGGGCAAAATCATTAATCACAAAATGATGGAGAAGGAAGCCCAATACGTGAAGAGGCTTGCGGAGCTCACCTCTTCCAAGAAGAAGGAAGTCGCACTCAAAGCAACTTGCAAACCAAAAGTTAGAGATGTCCATGAGGTGCAACATATGAAGACAGCGATGATGTAAGTACCGACATGGACAATGAGGAAATGGTTCTCTTCATCAAAAAGTTCAAGCACATGATGAGGAGAAGAAGAGGTGACAACTCCAATGAAGGCAAGAACACGGACAAAGGAAATCCAAAGCTAGGCAAACTCGCTACAATTGTGGCGAATATGGACACTTTATGGTTTATTGCCAATACAAAGAGAACAAAAAGAAGAAGAAAGCGTCAAAGCTAAAAGACAAGAAAATGTTCAAGAAGAAGAAGCAAGTGCATCAAGCACACATTGCCAAGGAGTGGGACTCAAACGATGAGTCCTCCTCTGAAGATGAAGATGGGGTGGCAGCAATAACTATCAAGAAGCCTTCAATGAAGACCACACTATATCCTAACTTGAGAGGGTGGAAGGACTTTAGGCACACTTGTCTTATGGCTAAGGAAGGCAAGAAAAAGGTTAAATCTAGATCCTCCTCTTTATCTTCTCTTCATGATGATGATTTTGATAGTAGCGATGAAAATGAACATATGCTTTAGGATCTAAGTAAAATTGCACTTGCTAAAATAAAATTGTTATCAGATGAAATATTTGAGAAGGAAGAGCTTATCAACCGACAAGAAGATATGCTCAACCTTCAAAAGGAGATATATTTTGAGGTTGAAAAAGCTCTTGAACTTGAGAAGTGAAAGTGCATCTAGGAATCCCTTGTGGGTTTTGGATGATTTATGACAAGCAAATGAGATCCTAACCTCTTTGTTGAGATGAGCCCAAGTTTTAATAGTAAAATAAGCAAAGTGCCAAAAAGAAGGGAGAATGAGGAGCAAAGTGGAAATGAGCTCAAGGAAGAAGAATAGTAGATCATTGTGTATGGAGTGTGTTAAGGAAACACACCCCAAGAGCTCAATCACAATTAAACACACACATTGCACAAATTTAAATAGGACCGGACTAGTTCGAATGTCACCAGACTAGTCCGATATCCCTTCTACACAAGATCGGACAAGTCCCATATCCATCGGACTAGTCCGATATCTCTCTGACTAGAATCGGACTAGTCCTCCCCAGTGCGGACTAGTCCTTAAAACACTTCACAAGTCACACAAAATCAGACAAGTCCGATTACCACCGGACTAGTCCGATATTCATTCTGATCTAAATCAGACAAGTCCGATATTAGCACGGACTAGTCCGAAAAAACACTTTGACCTAAATCAGACAAGTCCTCCAAGTGAGGACTTGTCCCCATAACCCCATAGTCACTTTTAGAAACCCCATATAAATAGAGGTGCATGACCCAACTTTAAACCCTCTCGAACCCTAGCGCCGTCACACCTTCGAAGAGCCTCAAAAACACATCTCTCCACGAAATTAAGTACAACAAAGATCAATCCTTTGAGGATTTACTCTAGATCATTGGAGAGACACGTTCAACACTCATTGAGCTCTTGGTTTGATTCTCTAACACAATCCTGTGATTTTCTTTGTAATCTTTTGAGTGTGTTCTTGGTGGTATTTTGTGTTGTAATCTAGTGGAGCCCTCAAAGTGTGAGAAGGTCCCTTTGAATTCGGTTATTCACCCCTTTGTGATAAGTGGAAGGGGATTGGCCTTCATGGCGATCTGACGAGGGTAGGGTTGCAGAAGACCCGATCCTTTTGTGGACTCCTCAACGTGGATGTAGGTTGCCTCTGTGGGAACCGAACCACAGGATAAATCTCTTGTGTACTTTCTTTGTGTTCATCGTTCTATATATCATATCAATCTAGGGTTTCAATTAGACTTGCTCACTTTACGTTGAAACATCAAATTTAAGATTGACTTGTGATATACCCTAGTACATAATCTTGCAACACATAAATTACAATTATATTTCCGCTGCTACACCCTAGAATCAAACTTAATAGATCAAACTTGGTCAACCTAGTCCGCACACACCGGACTAGTCTGCACTTTACTGGACTAGTCCGATATCTCAAGTTTTGATCTGGTTGTTAAGTGTTGCAGGTTCCGAAAAATTTCAAAAAGGCCTATTCACCCCCCTCTAGGCCACATTCAATTGGTATCAGAGAAGGTTCTTCAAGAATGAGACTAATCGCTCGAAGAAGATCATGTCGGACATGAAGGACATCCACAAGAGCAACAACCAAGAAAAGGTTGATGATGACAAGAACCAAAAGGTGGAGAAGCTCCTCGAAGCCATTCAAGACTTCGAGGACGACGACGAGGAGACGATAGAACTAAAGGCGCTCCTAAGAAAGAAGACACTTCCCAAAGGTGAAGATTGAAGAAAAGAAGAAGGGGAGTAGTCACACCGACTACTCCCGATATCCTTTCAACTATGATCGTCTCAATTCCAACAATAATCATTACTTGTATATTCCACTCGGAAAATCCCCACACTTTGATGGAAGTGATTACTCAATGTGGAGGCAAAATATGAAAATGCATCTAATATCTCTCAATCCAAGTCTATGGCATATTGTGTGCACAGGAATAGATATCCCGGACGACGACGAAGAGCTCACACCAAGCCAAGAGCAGGCTATTTATCAAAATGCTCAAGCCTCGGCAGTAATCACCTCTTCGCTCAGTCGGGATGAGTTCACCAAGGTGGATGGACTCGAGATTTCTAAGGAGATATGGGACACACTGCAAACTGCACATGAAGGTGACCGACATGTGCGTGAAGCAAATATCGAAATGATCGAAGGTGAATTAGGAAGATTCGCAATTGAAGAAGATGAATCACCTCAAGATATGTACAACCGGTTAAAGACGCTCGTCAACAAGGTTCGATCATATGGAAGCAAGAAGTGGAATGACCACGAGGTGGTGAAGATTATCCTTAGAGCTTTCATGCCTCGCAACGTCACCCTATGCTCAATGATTAGAGAAAGCCCCAGATACAAGAAAATTACTCAGGATGAATTACTTGGAAAAATCATTAATTTTGAGATGATGGAAAACAAGCAAAGCATGTCAAGGAAATTGCCGACCTCACCTCGGCAAAGAAGAAAGGGGTTGCTTTGAAGTCCACCTTCAAGCCCAATCTAAAGAAGCTCGAGAAGCTCAGCTAGAAGAATACAGTGATGATGAGAGCAGTGAATTAGATGAAGAAGACATGATATTGTTCATGAAGAAATTGAAGAGAATAATGAAAAAAAGACAAGGCACTAAATCAAGCGAAGGGAAGTACAAGGAAAGAAAAAAGTCAAAGTTGAGGCGGGCATGCTATAATTGTGGTGAGTATAGCCACTTTATAGTTGATTTCCCATATGAAGAAAACAAGAAGAAGACCAAAGAAGCCAAGCCTCAACCCAAGAAATTCTTCAAGAAGAAGAAACAAGCCGAACAAGCGCACATAGGGAAAGAGTGGGACTCAAATGATGAGTCCTCATCATCCGAAAAAGAAGAGATGGCTAGCTTACCATCGAGAAGACATCCAAGAAGTCTACTATCTTCCCTAAACTTGGCGCATGGAAGGGAGATGGCACTTGCCTTATGGCAAAGGAAGGTAAACGCAAGGTAACCATTAAACCCCCTTCCGTGCATTCCTAATCTAGTGATGATGAAATCAATAGTGATAATGAGGATATGCTTGTTGGACTAGATAGGAAAACTGCCACAAAAATGAAATTTTTACTTGATCAACTTGTTGAGAAGGAGAGGTTGATACATCATCAAGAGGACATAATCATCTCCCAAAAGGAAGAATATGTCGAACTTGACAAGCTTCTAGAACTTGAAAAGGAACGAAGCAATTCACTAGAGCTTGAGTTAGCTTCAAGCAAGGAAACTTGCTTGGAGTTAACCGACTCAAATGCTGCAATCAAGAACCAACTTGCTGACCTGATCAAGGTTAACAAGATCCTTGAAGTGCAAGTTGAGTCACTCAAGCAAGGTGAACCTTCATCCTCTTCAAGTTCACCTTCTCAACCCACTAAAACTGAGGTTGCTTATACTTGTACATGTAATAAACTTGACACCAGTTTGAAAGACAAGCCAACCTCTACAAAAGATAAGCATCCTGCCCAAAGTGGCATATTTGACAAGGAGAAGATCAAATATGCACGTAGTGCATATTTGGTCAAAAGACCTCCAAATGTAAATATGGCATTAGTTACTCTTATGGTGAAAAGCAACATGCTAGAAGCCATAAGAATAACAAGGAGAGGATTACCTTTGTAAAGGGAAGACCCTCTCAAACTGGAAAGTCAGAGATTAAAACATTAATCACACATGAACACCAGACTAGTCCGGTCGGAGTCCGGACAAGTCTGGTCCGCCGGACAAGTCCGACCTCCCAGACTAGTACTGTACATAAACAACAACAATTATTGTTTAGAACATTCGATGCCTCGTATGTCTTAATGTGAAATAATGTTGGCAAAGTTTAAGCTCATTATGTTGGGCCACACCATGAGAACACCAAGTCTCATGTGTGGGTGCCCAAATGTCTTGTAACTAACCCCCAAGGACCCAAGCAAGCTTGGGTACCTAAAACCAAAACATAATTTGTTTTTGCAGGCTTATTCCTCCGGTGGATCTAAATGGGTGCTAGACAGTGGTTGCACCAACCATATGACCGGAGAAAGAAGAATGTTTGTGGAATATGAAGAAAATGAGGATCCAAACGAGGGCATCTATTTTGGAGATAATAGCCAAGGAAAGGTGCTTGGTACCGGTAAAATTGCCATATCATCTAAACACACACTTTCTCATGTATTACATATTGAATACTTAGATTATAACCTACTGTCCATATCTCAATTATGTGACAAAGGTTATAATTGCTTGTTCACTAACGAGTGTGTGACCATTTCCAGGAGGAGTGATGGTTCCATTACATTCAAGGGTATGTTAAAGGGAAAGCTCTATCTTGTTGACTTCAACAAGGATAAAGCTGAACTTGACACATGCTTGATTGCAAAAACCAACATGGGTCGGCTGTGGCATAGACGGATAGCGCATGTTGGTATGAGGAACCTTAAAAAACTCCTCAAGGGCGATCACATCCGAGGTTTAAAGTATGTTTTGTTTGAGAAAGACAGGCCTTGTAGCGCGTGCCAAGCTGGGAATCAAGTTGGAGCACCTCACCCTGCCAAGAACGTCATGACTACAACAAGACCGCTCAAGCTACTTCACATGGACTTATTTGGTCCAATTGCCTACATAAGCATCAACAATAACAAATATGGTTTAGTAGTTGTTGATGATTTTTCTCGCTTGGGTTTTCTTTTTGCATGATAAGTCAGAAACACAAGGAATACTCAAGAAGTTCTTCAAGCGAGCAAATTCTCATTGACAATCAAGGACATTTGAAGCGACAACAACACAGAGTTCAGGAACACACGAGTGGAGGAGTACCTTGATGAAGAAGGCATAAAGCACGAGTTTTCAACTCCGTACTCCCCTCAACAAAACGGAGTTGCCGAAAGAAAGAACCGAACTCTCATAGAGATGGCAAGAACGATGCTCGATGAGTACAACACCTCAGATCGATTTTGGGTGGAAGCGATTAGCACCGCTTGCCACGCCGTAAATCGACTTTATCTTCATCGACTACTCAAGAAGACCTCCTATGGGCTACTCACCGGTAACAAGCCTAATATTTCATATTTTCGAGTTTTCGGTTCTCCATGTTATATTTTAAACAAGAAGCCCATGACTTCAAAGTTCGCTTCGAAGTCCGATGAAGGTTTCTTGCTTGGTTATGATTCGAACACTTACGCCTATCGTGTCTTCAACAAGACCTCCGAACTTGTTGAAGTAGCACGTGATGTAATGTTCGATGAGACTAACGGCTCCCAAAAGGAGCAAGTTGATCCACGTGTACTAGGTAAAGAAGAAGCTCCTTGCCAAGCATTGAGATGAATGGCGTTAGGCGAAGTTCGACCACAAGAGCCACCTCTACATATCCATGAGGAAAACGAACCACAAGAGGAGACCAATGATCAAGGGGGAGCTTCCATACAAGATCAACCTCAAGAAAGTGAAAATGATCAACAAGTCAACGAAGGCAATCATTTAGGGGGAGAAGAAGATGATCATGAATATACAACGCCTCTAGTGCCACACCCAAGAGTACAACAATGCGTCCAAAGGGATCACCCAATCGACAATATCATCGATGACATCCAAAAGGGAGTAACCACTAGATCTCGCATAGCTAACTTTTGTGAGCACTATTCGTTTGTATCCTTTTTGGAACCACGCAGGGTTGAGGATGCATTGAATGATCCGGACTGGGTGGTGGCAATGCAACAAGAATTGAACAATTTCAAGCGGAACGAGGTGTGGGAACTCGTGGCAAGACCCAATCCGAACATTGTCGGCACCAAGGGGTCTTCCGCAACAAACAAGATGAACACGGGGTGGTGACAAGGAACAAGGCACGACTCGTGGCCAAAGGGTATTCACAAGTCAAAGGTTTGGATTTCGATGAGACCTTTGTTCCCATAGCTAGACTTGAATTTATTAGAATATTACTTGCATATGCTACTCACCATGATTTCAAGATCTATCAAATGGATGTGAAAAGCGCCTTCCTCAACGGACCAATCAAGGAGGAGGTGTATATGGAGCAACCCCCCGGGTTTGAAGACGAAGAGTTTCCCGACCATGTATTTAAATTGCGTAAGGCTCTCTACGGCCTCAAACAAGCTCCTAGAGCTTGGTATGAGTGTCTTAGAGATTTCTTAATTGAAAATGGCTTTAAGATTGGCAAAGTAGATTATACACTATTTACAAAGAATTTTGACAATGATCTTTTTATTTGTCAAAGTTATGTTGATGATATAATCTTTGGGTCAACTAATCAATCTTTTTGTGAGGAATTTAGTAAAATCATGACAGATAGGTTTGAAATGTCAATGATGGGAGAACTAAAGTACTTCTTGGGATTCTAAGTGCAGCAACAAAAGGAAGGGACGTTCATAAGCCAAACCAAGTACACGCAAGACATACTCAAGAAGTTTGGTATGGACAAGGTGAAACCTATAAAGACTCCCACGGCAACAAATGGCCACTTGGATCTCAATGAAGATGGACCTAGCGTCGACCAAAAGGTATATCGCTCCATGATTGGATCTCTACTCTATTTATGTGCATCTAGGCTATACATTATGTTGAGTGTATGTTTGTGTGCAAGATTTCAAGCCAATCCTAAGGAGTGTCATTTGACAGCCGTAAAAAGAATCTTGAGATATTTAGTTCATACACCCAACCTTGGTCTTTGGTATCTATAAGGCTCCAAATTCAACCTCATTGGCTACTCAGATGCAGATTATGCCAGATGCAAGGTAGATAGAAAGAGTACCTCCGGTACATGCCAATTCCTACATAGATCCCTTGTTTCTTGGTCCTCCAAGAAACAAAATTCCATTGCCTTATCCACAGCCGAAGCGGAGTATGTTGCAGCTGGGAGTTGTTGTGCACAACTCCTTTGGATGCGACAAACTCTAAGGGATTACAGTTACAATATGAACCGTATTCCACTCCTTTGTGATAATGAGAGTGCCATTAAAATTGCACATAATCCAATTGAGAACTCTAGAACCAAACACATAGACATCCGACATCACTTCTTGAGAGACCACTGCATGAAAGGAGATATAGCCATTTCCCATGTCAACACCGAAAAGCAATTAGCCGACATATTCACCGAGCCACTTGATGAAAAGCGCTTTTGTGAACTCCGAAATGAACTAAATATCCTTGATGCTCGAAGTGTGGCTTGAAATGTTGCATACCTGTATGAATTCTTCAAAATATGTTGATTGGATTGTGAAAATCACCTCTCTCAATTTTCTTCCGAAAGCTATGTTAATTATTAGATCTTGGTGAATTATGATCATTGCTTGATTATTGTATGCTTACTGATCATATTCATCAAGATTATTTGATTTGATTTGCCTCCCTATTTTCTAAATATGTACCTTCAAATATATATGAATGGGCTAAGAAACTCTTGCCTAGTGACCATGGACTAGTCCGTGGTTACCCGGACTAGTACGCCCATGCAGACTAGTTCGCAGTGTGTCGGTTAGTCCGGACTAGTCCGGTAGACAACAGACTAGTCCGATATAGCCTATGGAAAAGTTCGGACTAGTCCAGTCGTCTTTGGACTTGTCCGGTTTTTCGTGTTCATAACCCTAGCCGCCGCCAAACCCTAATTTATTCACCTCCACTCTTGCCTCACGCATTCTCTCTCTTCGCGCTCGAGCTCCCAAGGCAATTTTGCACCCCATCCATCAAAAAGCTCCGCATTTGGGTGGAAATCAAGCTTCCTCCCTCGAAGATTGAAGTTCTCGGACAAGTCCGGACTTCAACACCTCCTTCTTCGAGAATCAAGCGAATTCCCTGGTAATTTTCACTCAAACACTAGAAATCCCAAATTTCTTCATTGTTGAGCGAATAGCCTAGCATATTTCACTATATACATGCCTCCTTGATGTATTACATTTAAGCTAAGCTAGCTGTGCATTAGGAATCACCATTTGTCTAGTTTCTTAGGTTTTTGAGGATGAATATCGGACTAGTCCGGACCATGCACGGACAAGTCTGGTCCCCCAGACTAGTCTGGTCCCCCGGACTAGTCTGTGCATGTACACCAGACAAGTCCGATTTTTCTGAACTCAAAACCTAACCTGTCAATTCCTCAATGCAATGCCTTGTTATTCTTTCTCACCCATGCATTGAATCATCAATACTCATTCATGCCTTACACAATTCATCCTCAGGATATGTCAAGCACAAATGATGAGATTTCCGATTTTGAGGCTGAGATGGACCACGTGGTGGCACCTCGGCCCTCGACGAGCCTTGGCAAGAAATGCCAAGAGCGTCCTTCCGAGCCAGTTCTGTCTCCTCCACAGGCTCGGAGGAAAGTTCTAGCAAAGAAGCCGACCTCCAAGGTGTCAGCTTCTAGGGCTACCACCGGTGGTGGCCCTAGCTCGGCAAGTGCCCGCCTAGCCAAGGGCAAGGGCAAAGGAATAGCAACGGGTCCAGTTGGCCCGTTGAAGCTGCATGCTCCGAGGGAAGGGGTCCGGGACCCCACTGAAGAGAAATTCAATGGAAAGGGCAGTGACTCGGTGGCGAAGTTCAGGAGCATTGATTGGTATGGCCGTCCGAAGCAAGCTGCCGATGGCAGATTTTGGAGCAATTTCCATGCAGATTTCTACAAATCTGTGTATCTCCCAATGAATACACCGGTTGTGCGCAGTCAATGGATTGATTGGGCACATTTTGAGAAAAAGGGCTGCTCCCCGTTCATTGAAGTGGTGGAAGCAATTGAGAGACATGGACTGAAGGACCTCTTTGCCTTAGAAACAATTGGAATGACGAGGTCATTGCACAATTCTTTGCGACATGTCACTTCTCGAGTGAAGATAAAGAGAGTGTTACTTGGATGACTCACGGATTCAAGTACAATATAACTCAAGAAGATTTTGCAAGCTTGCTTCACCTTGACACCTCAAGACCTGACTGCTTGATCATCCACAACATAGGTGTCATTGAGAAGGATAGGATGAAGTTCCTATATGAGCCAAACTCCAAGTTCAACCCTCCCTCCACAAAGAACATGAAGCCTTTCTTTGTGGTTCTGAACAAAGTCCTGAGGAAGACTATTGCTCCTAAGGATGGAGATGCTGGGAGTGTGCAGGGTTATCTCTGTACCCTGATGAGGGTCATAAGCAAGGACCGTCAGTTTGATGTGGCAGATTATATTTGGAATGACATGGTCAACATATCTTACATGCCCAACAGGTCATGTGGCTATGCTCCCTATCTTATGTTTATGATTGAGAAATTCACTGGGATAGAGTTTGTGAAAGATGTGGAGCACCTACCTTTGAGGCCTCAGATGCCTTAGAAACCAAGCATCCAGGCTGCTCCCTCTCCGGCCTCCAGTCCTGAGGCTCCAGCGAGAAGAAATGAAGATGCAAGGGTTGCCGCTGCTACTAGAGCAGCTTCTCAAAGGGAATCTGCAAGTGGGATCTTCAAGTACTTGACTGCTATCTTCGCCTCCTACAGAAAGGCCGAAGTGAAGGCCCATAAGCTTAACAAGAGAAGAAAGGAAGATATGAAGTATGTGAAGGCCAATGTGAAGCAAAAATGCCAAAAACTGGAGATCGAGAACATTGGATCTCCAGTCATCTCCGATGATTCTGATTCAGACTTCCCGAGCTTGGGCCCTTGACCCCCTTCAAGCTTGCCTACTTTGGCATTGGGGGCTCGAGTGGCTCCGCACCTCCTCCTCCTCATCATCATCAGCCCGAAGACGACGATGGAAACGATGAGAGGACCGACAGCGAGGAGTGAAGACTTTAGGTCCCTCCTCTCCTTCTTTTTGGTGTCTTCATGCCAAAGGGGAGAGATTGAGGGGGAGTCTTAGTCTTAGTTGTAGGATGCGAGGAGAGAGCTCTCTTTTATGATTTTTGACTATTTTGTGGGTTGTAAAGCTTTAACCATGTTCTTAAGTTAATTATGGTCCTGTAATGCATTATTTTGATCTACTTGAGAAGTAATTGTTGAAAACTGTGTTGTTGCTCCTAGAATCACATATATGGTTGGTTTTGATTGATTAATGTCAATTATGTCATTCTCATTGTTTCAATATACTTAGTTATGCATCCCACCATAAAGAATCCACATATGGATTATGTTTTCATTGCTTGATGTATTTTAGACTCATATGTGCAT
Source organism: Tuctoria greenei (assembly GCA_036927565.1). Taxonomy (NCBI): domain Eukaryota; kingdom Viridiplantae; phylum Streptophyta; class Magnoliopsida; order Poales; family Poaceae; genus Tuctoria; species Tuctoria greenei. Next base: position 93,281,494 of record JAYESD010000009.1, on the reverse strand, counting down.
GTTTTATGAAAATCTCAAATTTTATCACATTTTGTGAAATCTCAATTGGTTGTCATCAATCACCAAAAAGGGGGAGATTGAAAGTGCATCTAGGAATCCCTTGTGGGTTTTGGATGATTTATGACAAGCAAATTAGATCCTAACCTCTTTGTTGAGATGAGCACAGGTTTTAATAGCAAAATAAGCAAAGTGCCAAAAAGAAGGGGGAATGAGGAGCAAAGTGGAAATGAGCTCAAGGAAGAAGAATAGTAGATCATTGTGTATGGAGTGTGTTAAGGAAACGCACCCCAAGAGCTCAATCACAATTAAACACACACATTGCACAAATTTATAAAGGACCGGACTAGTCCGAATGTCATCGGACTAGTCCGATATCCCTTGTGCACAAGATCGGACAAGTCCAATATCCATCAGACTAGTCTGATATCTCTCTGACTAGAATCAGACTAATCCTCCCCAGTGCAGACTAGTCCTCAAAACACTTCAAAAGTCACACAAAATCGGACAAGTCCGATGACTACCGGACTAGTCCGATATTCATTCTGATCTAAATCGGACAAGTCCGATATTAGCACGGACTAGTCCAAAAAAACTCTCTGACCTAAATTGGACAAGTCCTCCAAGTGCGGACTTGTCCCCATAACCACTTAGGGTTTCACTATCCGGAAAAGTCCGATGTCCATCGGACTAGTCCGAAGATTTCTGGAAGCGAAATCGGACAAGTCCGCTCCTAGCTGGACTAGTCCAATATTTCAGGACACTTAGGGTTTGCTACACATAGCACACCGGACTAGTCCGGTGTCCACCACGAACTAGTCTGATCTTTCTAAACCCTAATGGTCACTTTTAGAAACCCCATATAAATAGAGGTGCACGGCCCAACTTTAAACCCTCTCGAACCCTAGCGCCATCACACCTCCCAAGAGCCTCAAAAACACATCTCTCCACAAAATTAAGTACAACAAATATCAACACTCATTGATCATTGGAGAGACACGTTCAACACTCATTGAGCTCTTGGTTTGATTCTTTAACACACTCCTGTGATTTTATTTGTAATCTTTTGAGTGTGTTCTTGGTGGTATTTTGTGTTGTAATCTAGGGGAGCCCTCAACGTGTGAGAAGGCCCTTTTGAATTCGGTTATTCACCCCTTTGTGATAAGTGGAAGAGGATTGGCCTTCGTGGCGATCCGACGTGGGTAGGGTTGGAGAAGACCCGGTCCTTTTATGGACTCCTCAATGTGGATGTAGGTTGCCTCTGTGGGAACCGAACCACGGGATAAATCTCTTGTGTTCTTGCTTTGTGTTCATCATTCTTTACATCATATAAATCTAGGGTTTCAATTAGACTTGCTCACTTTATGTTGGAACATCAAATTTAAGATTGACTTGTGATATACCCTAGTACATAATCTTGCAACACATAAGTTACAAGTATATTTCCGCTGCTACACCCTAGAATCAAACTTAATAGATCAAACTTGATCAACCTAGTCCGCACACATCGGACTAGTCCGCACTTTACCGGACTAGTCCGATATCTCAAGTTTTGATCTGGTTGTTAAGTGTTGCATGTTCCGGCAAATTTCAAAAAGGCTTATTCACCCCCCCCCTCTAGGCCACATTCAAGAAGGAAAAAAGTGAAGCACTTGAGTGTGAGCTAGCTTTGAGCAAGGAAACTTGCTCAAATCTTAATGATTTGAACATTGTACTTAAGGATGAACTTGTTAACTTGACAAAAGTTAACAAGACTCTTCAAGTACAAGTCGAATCACTCAAGCAAAGTGCTCCCTCATCCTTTAAAAGTTCTCCTTCTGCAAATAACAAATCAATTCCACTTAGTACTTTTAATTGTGCTAACTTAGTTCTTGATTTGAAAAATGAGCTTAAAATGGAACAAGACAAAGATTCACCCAAGGGTGGCATTTTTGATAAGGAGAGAATCAAATATGCACGTAGTGTATATCTGGTTACTAGATCTCCCAATATCAAGGATGGTCTTGGTTATTCTAAAGGTGTAAAGCAAATAGCTAGAAACCCTAAGAATGACAAGAAATAGATTGACTTTGTCAAGGAAAGCTCAAATCAAGTCGAGAACGAGAAACACATTCCTTCCTCACTTGAAAAAGCAGAAAATGAACCTCATACCATGTTCCATACTTTCAATGCCTCATATGTTATTATGAAGAACAAATTTAATTATTTCTGCTAAGTATGTTGGGCCACACCACAGGAGTCCAAAATCTTGTGTGTGGGTCCCAAATGTCTTGTTACTAACGCCAAAGGACCCAAGCAAGCTTGGCTTCCTAAAATCAAGGCATAAATATGTTTTGCATGCATATTCCTCTAGCGGTTCCAAATGGGTGCTTGATAGTGGATGCACAAATCACATGACTGGAGAGAAGAAAATATTTGTGGAATATGAAGAAAATTAGGATCCAAGTGAAGGTATTTATTGTGGTGATAACAGTCAAGGAAGGGTGCTTAGAACCGGTAAAATAGCTATCACTGCAACACACTCTTTCTCAAGATTAAAATGTTGATTCATTAGATTATAATCTCTTATCCATATCTCAACTATGCGATAGAGGTTATAATTGTTTGTTCACTAATGAGTGTGTGATAGTTTTTAGAAGAAGCGATGACTCAGTTGCATTAAAGGGTATGTAAAAGGGAAAGCTCTATCTCATAGACTTCACGATGGATAAAGCTCAACTTGACACATGCTTGATCGCAAAGACTAACATGGGTTGGCTGTGAAATATACGGCTAGCTCATGTTTGTATGAGAAATCTGAAGAAACTTTTAAAATTGGATCACATCCGAGGTTTGAAGAATGTTATGTTTGAGAAAGACATGCCATGCAGTGTGTGCCAAGCCGGAAAAAACTTGGAGCACCTCATCCCACCAAGAACATAATGATGAGTCCAAGACCGTAGGAGCAACTACACGTGGATCTCTTTGGCCTGATCGCATACATTAGTATCGGTGGTAAAAAATATGGTTTAGTAGTTGTAGATGATTGTTGACGACTGTTATATACCAATTTCACCCATCAATATAACTCAATTATGTGAAGGAATTGTCATATCTTGCACACATCACCTTTCTATTTAACCTACTTCCACTTGTCCTTGGAGAAATAGTGCATGCAGGGAATTATTGCAGGAAATGAGGTAAAAGAGGGGGAGCAATCCTATAAAATATCATCCCAACCAATCAAGCATCAACATGTGGCACCACATGGATCAAATGGCCCACAAATAGAAGTATCCGAGGCCATACAATAGTGTACACCCTATATCAGTCAATGGGACCCACTTGGAAGCCAACTGGAGAAAGCATAGGACGTTTGGAGCCAATACTAGGTCGGTCGACCTGGTTGTTTGGCCGGCCCCTTCCTGACGCCAAACTCGGTCATCTTCCACGTGTTGGCTCCTCCCGGCTTGAAGAAGTCAGTGGTGGCTGATTCGCACGCTTTTGGTGGCGAGAACTGACCCTTCTCCACCTGTAAATAGGACCCTCTACCCTCACTTCACACACACACCACTTGAGTATTTATTCTATTGTATCCACTACTCTCCATAGGTTTAGAGGAGTTTAGGCTATAGAGAGGAGAGCCTCTAGTCCATAGTCCAAGTAGGAGAGGAGTAGGAGGAGTCTCTTCCCAATTCCTAATTGGGAAAGGTATGGCTCTCATATTACAATTTGTATTTGTGACTTTATCCTTAATAAGGATGTTATCTTTAGTCTTTTGTTGTACATATACTTGGATAAAGCGTTTCTTGTTTGATTGTGGATTCCATATATGTGGTAGGAGTAGTATTTATGATTATGCTATACTATTCTCATTATATCATCATAAACACTACAAACCCCCACTATAGTCTAATTAGCTATGACATGATTATGTTAATATGAATCACTTATGCTATGTATTAACATTGGTTCAAAGAATGATTTAGTTCATTGCCTTAGGATGGCTTGTGCTTACACTCTTAAGGTAATTACTTAATATGCTAGCATGGTGTTAGGATAGATAAGTAGCGTTGAATGTCTCGTAGACCCACGGATTGAAGAGGTAGGCAGTAGGTGGTGACAACCCTATCTGTCCTTTGTAATCCTCCACGTTCTGCTATGCCACAGACTCTTGGCTAGAGTTGTCCTAGTGTTGCTAGGGTAAACTTGTGCCCGATGTGTTAATCTACTTAGCATGATAATTTATAATTAATATGATCATTAGTAACTAACTTAGGCTATGTATGTGCATATTAGAAGCATAGTAGGAGTATCTACCTAACTCTTAGCCTAGTTCCTCTTTGCCTCATTTAACCCTTAGTATAGAATGCTCTTGTGTGTGTCACACTACCTCCAAACTATCATTTACCCATCCTTACTAGAACCGTACCTAGACTAACCTATCCTCTCCATTTGATGATTGCTTTGCTTCCACCTAGCCTTCCTTTGGGAGAATATAAATGACACCCTTTGGGAATACTCAAAAAGGGGAAATTCTACATCGATAGCTTCCGTGCGCTTGCGGATTTATATTTGTGATGTTAGTAGCCATCAACAAGCATTTCTGGCACCATGCCAGGGATGATTTGTTAGTGTTACTTAAGTACTATAAACAATCATTTTTGGCGCCGTTGCCGGGGAAGGCACCTAAAGTATTGCATGAATGAGTGAATAGGATAGGTCCCTAGGTAGGTTTTAGTAGGATAACCCTTCTTGTTTTCGCATTTTATGTGAAAACAGGGTAGTGTATGTCTGGTTTAGGCTTGCTGAAAAACTTTGTTGAAGATCCTGAATCCCTTTTGAGAGATCGACCTCATATCGTTACTCCTCAGAAGCTTCAAGTAGAAAAGAAAGCCAGCACAACTACACCAACAACCAAAACGCTAATGGCTCAGAAGACCCTTCACGAGTTTTCGGCTCCCTCTGCTAACAATGTGCCTGTTGGGCCCGCTGTTAACACAGGGGATGAACATTGAAATCAAGACTGGAATGATCACTATGGTGCAAGCAAACTCATTTTGTTGGAAGGCTAACGAGGATGCAAGTGCTCACCTACAATAGTTCCTTGAGATATGCAAAACTTTGAAGATCAAGGATGTATCTCCTAATGTCGTTCGTCTTAGGCTGTTTCCGTTCTCTCTTCTTGGGAGAGTGAAACAGTGGTTCTACATGAACCAAAGTTCTGTAGACACTTGGGAGAAGTGTTCTACGACATTCCTCACCAAGTTCTTTTTGTTGGGAAAGACCAATGCCCTACGTGGAAGAATTTCCAACTTCTAGTAAGACGGTAAGGAATTTGTTCCCGAGGTTTGGGAAATGCTTCAGGAGTACATCCTGGCCTGTCCCCACCATGGGATGGATGATTGGCTCATTATCCAAAACTTCTACAACTGGCTGATCCCTTCTGCTCACCACCATGTTGATGCTGCTGCTAGAGGTGCCTTCTTATCATTGACGATGCCCAAAGCCAAAGATTTGATTCAGAAGATGGTGTCAAACATGGGATGGAGCGAGGAGCGTCTCCATACCCACCAGCGAGGCATGCACACCTTGAAGGAGGTAGACATGATCACAACCAAATTGGACCTCCTTATGAAGAAGATAGATGGACAAGCCAATGGTGAGGTGTGTGTTAATGCCTATGCCCTACACTCTAACATCACATGTGAAGTCTGTGGCAACACGGGCCATTTGGGCAAGGACTACCCAGAAACCTGTGAGGATGCCCTATACGTAGCCAACAATGGGAACAACAATGGCTATCGTCCAAGAGGTCAAGGGTGGGGCCAACCATGTCCATTCTTTAAAGGAGGGTACAACAACAATGGCAATAATGGAAATCAACCCAACTTGAGAGAGCTTGCCATTAGTAAGCTGAAAATCAATAATGCCCCATCAATGAAGCCGTCGGCTAATGACAAGACCCTAGAGAGCATTAATGCTAATATTGAAGGACTATCTCGGCCTTCAAGAATCAATTGAGCTTCAACAAGATGTTGGAAACTCAGTTGGCTCAACTTGTTGCAGTTGTTCCTCCAGCGGAAAAAATGAGTGTGATAGCTATGAGAGGTGGCAAGACCACTCGTGACCCATCATACCCCACACAAGAGAAGAGGACAACTACAAAAGAGAAGGAGGATGTCCCAGTTGACATAAGTGAACCACATAGTGAGAGAATGGCCAAGAAATTTGAAGACACCAACTTATTGCCATTCCCTCATAGGCAAAGGAAGCCAACAGTGGATGAGCAATTCAACCGCTTTGTTGAGGTTATTCAGAAAATTCACATCAATGTGCCATTGATTGATGCGATGCAAGTACACACTTATTCTCGCTATCTCAAGGACATATTTAATAACAAGCGGCCATTGCCCACTCTTGAGGTTGTCAAGCTTGCGGAAGACAGCAGTGCAGCCATCCTCAATTGGCTTCGGGAAAAAAAGAAGGACCCTGGATGTCCTACAATATCATACTCAATTGGGGCTCACCACTTTGACAAGGCCTTGGAGCAAGTGTGAGTGTGATACCAAAGGTTGTTTTTGACCAACTGAACTTCACGGAGCTTACACCAACACCAATGCAGCTCCAACTGGCAGATTCTTCAGTCTGTTGTCCGGCGGGTATCACTGAAGACAGTGAAAATTCAGAATTGCTTCATACCCATGGATTTCTTGGTGCTCGACATGGAAGTCGAGAAGGATACACCGCTCATCCTTGTCCGTCCAATCCTTAGCACCGCGAAGGATCACATAGATGTGGGAGCTGAAGAAATCCATTTCCATATCAATGGCAAGGAGGAGAAGTTTGACTTTCGCCCAAAGCCGGAGCAATGCTCCATGAGCCGGATTGGGACGAATATTAAGCACATTCAAGAGGTAAAAATCACACCTCCAAAGGTGGGCCCACTCATTGCATTATTGAGAAATTGGATTTATGCGGAGAACCTGTCTTGTCGTCCACGCCGACACCCCAAGAAGACGGAGAAGTCCGGGCCTCCCCAAAGGCCCAAGTCCACCAAACCGCCAAAGAAGGAATGGCGAAAGAAGCAATACAAGCCGTCCGAGCCCATCCCTTCGGGCTCGGATGTCAAGAAATGAAGAAGGAGGAATGTCCATCTCATCGGACGGTAGTGTAACCTAGCCAATAGGTTTAAATTGGTAGTTATCCTTTCATTGATTTTTCTTTTCTCTTCAATTGGTTTTCCCGTTTAGTTTGATTTTCCCCACTGCATATTTGGTTTTCCTTAGTAAGTTGAGAATCTTACATTCTCAACTATCATTTTTATTTCTTTATTTTTAACAAAAGAAAAATGTTGGGTTTTGAAAAAAAAGTTTTTATTCGTAAAACAATTTTTCTGAGCTACAAAAGTGGTAATTCACCAACGTGCTAATATCATAGCCGTTGGGGAGTCACATGCCAAAAGGGAGAATAGGAGGGCTCATATTGCAGTGCGGCCAACCCCCTTTTCTGCCGACATGGAGAGAAAGCCATTTTGGTGCTCTCTCTTCCAACGGCTACAATTGGTTCCCTTGTGACCATTGGGGAGTGTACACTATAAATGGTGGCTGTGAGGAGCACTCCTCTTTACACTTCACCTCATTTCACATCTCCCCAAAGTAACTCTTTGCTCACATTGTTTGTCTTGCTCTTCATTGAAGCACTCATGCTCAAATCCAACCCAAAAAGATTTTCTTTTGTTTGCACTTGCAATTTGCTCTCAAGCTTTTCAAGGGGAAATTCGTCGGTGGTTTTGCTTTCACTAACATCACCTCTTTTGAGTTCTTTCTTTGTTGTGGCCATGTAAGGAATGAAGAGGTTGTTTGGGAAGAGGAAGGAGGCTGCAAGCTCAAGCCATGGTGGAGACTCAAGTGCACGACCCTCTTCTGTTGCTACACCAAGTTCACGTAGGAGGAGTGTATGTGAGGACACTCCCATGGGTGAGAGGAGCAACCAACACCAACTCCTCCACAACGATGACCTCGACATACAAAGTGAAGTTGAAGATCAAGAATGCAAGATACTCCAAGATCGTGAGTTTTCTCATACGAAAGCTTATGATCCACATTTGATCTCCAAAATAGTTATAGAATCCGATTTTTTTTCCATTTGGCGTGCACTAGGATGGGAAAACTTTGCTCAAATGGAGGAGAGAGGTTCGCGCCTTCTATCCATACATTTCCTTTGCACACTCCAAATAGGATTGGATGGTATTTCTTTTAGATTATTTGAAAAGGAATACAACATCCTATGGAAAGAATTAAGTGAAATCCTAGGCTTCCATAAACGTTGTTTGCTAGATTTAGACACTTTGTCTAAGTTTAACAAACAATGTTTTTGGCAAGAATTGACTAGTTAGGTCAGATGTAGTGCACCTAGGAATAGCCACTTGCACAACCCTACTTTACGCTTCATGCATAGATGGGTGGCTATGACTATGCTCCCTAGAGGAGATGTAAGGGTAGTGTGTGAAGATGTGCTGAAAATTTTATTTGCCATGGTTAAAAAGATAAAAGTTGCTCTAGTTATTTCCATGATGACACAATGGTTAGATTACATTCCAAAAACAAGGCCAATTGAATGCACTTCATGGATTACCTGTATTGCTATGAGGGTAGGAGCACTAGAATATTCTTCATTTGAGTATATTGTAAATAAAAGAGAATTAATTAACGAAGATTATTTAGGGCAAGGACATACCCTTAAGCCTGATCAAGATGGCCCTTTGATGTTTTATTATTCCGGCTTTGTCAATGAAATTCGGTTACCTAACCCGGATTTTCATTTGTACAAAGGCCAGAGGCTAACCATTGACCTTCTTTGCATTGAGGAAGCCTAAATAACTAATGTCTCTAGCAGGGTAAGTAGAAGCCGCACAAGGAGAGCGGCCATGCCTCCAACAACCTCCACAGTCTATGAATACGAAGAGGAAGAGGACCCAACGGGTGATGCACGCGGATGGAGTCAACCTCCATCGTATGAGACCGAAGGTCCGTCTTGGCATGGATGGTCGGGTGCCGCGTGGGAGCCACCCCTATCCACTTCAAGCTCTAGTAGCTTGCCTCCACCGTCCATGAGAAGATTCCTCTTCGGCTAGGATTCATCGTGACTATAGCCAAGGAATGACGGATCCCAGTGGACGTATGGAAGACCTTGAAGTGAGAACGAGTGACATCTACAACACTCTCCAAGGACATGTCCAAGGTACCCAAGACTGGCAACAACACATGGACACTCAATTCACCACCATCAACTCCACGCGACAACAACAACAAGCCGATCTCGCGGCATACTTCCGTCATCAAGAGTTCAACCCTCATCACGGAGGTAAATGAAGAACAAGCTTGGGGGAAGATCCCCACTTGAGGTAAATTGTACCAACCACTTTGCATATTTTCCATTCACCCAACATCCACCTTGCATATAAAAAAGAAAAAATATAAATAATAAGTAGAGTAGATTTGTTTTCAAATAAAATAAAAGATGTGCGGTAAGAATGACTTGGAATTCACATAGATGAAATGATGAATAGTTGCTCTATTTATATTTTATTAAGTCCCCAGTTTACAACTTACTACTCTCTAACATATTGCTCTCATTGGCTAAAATTGCTTTTGCCTTGATTTAGAAATTGTGGGCAGCACAAGCTTAATCCATTCTAAGTTGTTGTGAGATATGATATAATGATAGGGCTACTATTCCTAGTTTGAAAGTGAAACTTAGATTTCCGGAGAAAATTCTAAAAAGATTTGAGTACTCTCATTTGATTGGAAATACCTAACAGAGTCATATGATATATTACATTGATAGACCTTATGCATATGCTAATTGTCTTCACATTGAGCTTTGTTAAACTATTATAGACCTATGTGAGATTTTATTCATTAATTTTTGAATTCAAGACTTGACTTGCAAATGCTATACTTCTACACTACAAGTAAGCAAAGTGTCATCATACCACCATTCCACAATAAAAAAGAGAAACTCCATACCATTCGTGCTTAGTACTCTCTCCAAAATTTCTTTCATAAAAGGGAGTAGAAGACATGGCTACAAGAAAAAGAAAAAGAAAATGCATACTTACTTCAAAAGCATGAGGAAAAAAAGAAAGAAAAGTAGCCATGTTTCATCCCTGCAAAATAAGAGAGTCCACTCAAAAAGGAGTCATCTCAAATATCCACATCCACCTCCATTCCATCACACATGCACAAGTCTTGAATCAAATATTTTTGTATTGATTTCTCCTAAGGCTTGCTTTTTTGACTTAGCAATATTATGTGTTGCAAATATGCCTATTACATTCCCTACCAAGCTCCACATACAAGCCTTATTTAGTGGTAGAATGAATTTAGGCAAAATTCCTTGGTGAGGATGTATTTCCACTACACATAAAGGGGAGACTCAGAGAATCAAATTGAGGTACTTAAAAATCTAAATTGAACTCTCTGGAATTTGAGTGGAACTTGATTTCTAGGGTATGTGTGCTCCATTTTATGTTCTATCTTTCAACCACCCATGAATAGGAGATGGCTTAAACCCCATAATTAATTGAGATGGGTGAAGTACCATGCCAATTTTTTCAATACTAGGTAGATTATTCTGTTGTGCACATGGTACTTGTGAAAAATAGAACATTGTAGCAACTCCTGATCATCAACCTAAAGTCTTGAGTTTGCTCGGGACGAGCAAAGGATAAGCTTGGGGGAGTTTGTTGGCGGCTGTTATATACCAATTTCACACATCAATATAACTCAATTATGTGAAGGAATTGTCATTTCTTGCACACATCACCTTTCTATTTAACCTATTTCCACTTGTCCTTGGAGAAATAGTGCTTGCAGGGAATTATTGCAGGAAATGAGGTAAAAGAGGGAGAGAAATCCTATAAAATATCATCCCTGCCAATCAAGCATCGATATGTGGCACCACTTGGATCAATTGGCCCACAAACAGAAGTATTTGAGGCCATCCAACACTGTACACCCTATATCAGTCAATGGGACCCACCTGTAAGCCACATGGAGAAAGAACATGCCGTTTGGAGAAAATACTAGGTCAGCCGACCTGGTGGTTCGGTCGGCCCCTTCCTGGCGCCAAACTCGGTCAGCTTCAATGTTTTGGCTCCTCCCAGCTTGAAGAAATCAGTGGTGACTGATTCACATGCTTTTAGTGGCGGGAACCGACCCTTCTCCACCTATAAATAGGACCCCATACCCTCACTTCACACACACAAACCACATGAGTATTCATTCTATTGTATCCACTGCTCTCCATAGGTTTAGAGGAGTTTAGGCTATAGAGAGGAGAGCCTCTAGTCCATAGTCCAAGTAGGAGAGGAGTAGGAGGAGTCTCATCCCAATTCCTAATTGAAAAGGTATGGCTCTCATATTAAAATTTGTATTTGTGACTTTATTCTTAATAAGGATGTTATCTTTAGTCTTCTGTTGTTCATATACTTGGATAAAGCGTTTTGTTTGATTGTGGATTCCATATATGTGGTAGGAGTAGTATTTATGATTATGCTATACCGTTCTCATTATATCATCATAAACACTACAAACCCGTACTATAGTCTAATTATCTATGACATGATAAGGTTAATATGAATCACTTATGCTATGTATTAACATTGGTTCAACGATGATTTAGTTCATTGCCCTAGGATGGCTTGTGCCTAGGCTATTAAGGTAATTACTTAATATGCTAGCATGATGCTAGTATAGATAAGTATCGTTGAATTTCTCCTAGACCCAAAGATTGAAGAGGTAGGCAGTTGGTGCTGACAACCCTATCTATCCTTTGTAATCCTCCACGTTTGGCTATCCCACAGGCTCTTGGCGGGAGTCATCCTAGTGTTCACTACAGGAATCCCGATGATTTGCGACGGCCGTGACCGTCGCAAATAAGACAAATGTCGTCACAAATAAGCGATTTGCGACGGCTTTCTTTATTTGCGACGGTTTTTAGCCGTCGCAAATAAATCGTCGCAATTAAGCTTATTCGCGACGGCCACCGTCGCAAATAAGCTTTAATTGCGATGGCTAGGGGGGCCGTCGCAAGTTATTGCCGCGGGCCGGTGGGCCCCGCAACCTTATTTGCAACGGTATCGCCGTCGCAATTAAAGCTTATTTGCGACGGCCTGCCCGTCGCAATTAAGTGCTTCTATTTGCGACGGCCTGGCCGTCGCAAATAAGTCCAGTGGGCTGGGCCCACGGGTCCACCTCCGGGGCCCACAGAGCTATTTGCGACGGCCGTGCCATCGCAATTAAACTTTAATTGAGACGGCCAGGCCGTCGCAAATAGTAGAGGCCTATTTGCGACGTCCTGGCCCCTTAATTGCGACGGTACTGTATAAAAAGCCGTCGCAAATAAGGTTTTTTATTTTTTTTAAAAAACAGAAAAAACTACCCGGCTCGATGGCCAGAATCACAGAACAGATTCCATACACACATTATATACACATAGCAAAGATCATAATCATAGAGGAAACATCATCACAATCACAAATTAATAAATTCCAATACATCTCACATCGTCATCAACAAAGCAAACAAAAGGGCTCACTCGCCCATCTGACCTCCGTAGCCACCTCCGGAGCCACCTCCGAAGTCGAAGTCGTCATCGCGCCTCATTCCAGGCGGCGGTAGCGACGGCAACGGCGTTTGTGCAGCCGTCGCGGATCCCTGCAATTAATGAAACTTAGAGTTAGAATATAAATACATCAACATCTCTCTCTCCCTTCCTCTCCCTCTATCTTCATCTAGATCCCCTCTCTTCCCCTGTCTTTTCATTTCTCTTTGTCTCTCACTCTATCTTTCTCTCTCACTCTATCTCTCTATTGATATCCTTTTCCCTCTATCTTCCTCCCTCTATCTCCATCTACATCTCCCTCCCTCTATCTTCCCCTCTCTCTATCTCCATCTACATCTTACTCTCTCTCTTCATTCCTATCCTACTCTATCTATCTTTCACTCTTTCTTCTGTCTCTCTTTCTTCTATCTCTATCATTCTTCTATCTCAATCATTTTCTTCTATCTAACTATATCTCTCTTTCATCTATCTCAATCTTATTACGCTGGAGAAGAAGGATTACATAGAAACTTACCTGACCCGCTGAAGAAGGATCGCCTGGAAGGACCGGTGGTAGTACCGGTAGCTGGATTCCCAGACCTTGCGCCCGAGCGATGGCCTGTCATTGCAAACATTAAATGCTACCTATTAATAAGTCATTTACGCTGAATTAATAAGAATTTTAGTTTTTATTTTGTTACCTCCATTGCTTCCCGTATCTGCGCCAATGCTGCTGCCTGGGTTTGGATCGTGGCCTACATCGCGATCCTTTGGCGTTCCGCCTCCCTCCTTTCCTCCTCATGTCGCCTTTCATTTTCTTCTACAGTTTCTCGGAGGGACTGCATCTCAATGTCCCTCTGCGATACGCGGCGACCTCCCGTGCCCGAAGCCTGCGTGGAGCTGCCTCTCGCAGGTCTCCCCGCCCTCGAGTCGACAACTCCGTCGAATATGGCGAGCCTATAAAAAAGAGAGTCAGTAATATGAAATTGAAATATCTTGAATACTTTGAATTGAAAACGATAAAATGACTTGTAAACTCACCTTCCGTGTGCTTTTCCACCACCGGTTGCATACGCGGCTTGAGGATCGATCGGTTGATGTTCCCAATCGAAATCCTCGTCGTGTATCTTCCTAGCCTCCTCCCCGTACTTAGCCTGCAAAACAAGAAAAACGTGTAAGTTCAACAATCCATATAGTTATATTTAATATGAATGATTTCTAAACTTACCAACCGCTCGGCTGCAGCCTGACTGCACCCCGTCGACTGAGAAGGGTCCCTGTGACCTCTCTTCCAGACCTCAGCAGGGGTGGGCGGTACCCCCGTCTCGCGCTCCTGTCAATACGTGTTAGTACGAACAATATATTATTAATATATAAACATAAGTTACACACACTTACCATGCGTTTAGCTAAACGCAAGTGGTTATCTTGCCCGTGCTTGCTCTTCCCCTCCACCCCTCTGCAGTCTCGAGCCTTCTCAGACTTAGCTTTAAACTCGTCGCTAGCCCAGTAGCAACAAAGGGCCCTAAATGCATCGGTCCGACCCTGCAACCAGCTCACGTGGCCCTGCACATAGTTGGAAGTCGTTAAAAATACCATCGAGGCAATTATCAGAAAAAAATACTTACTACACTCCACGTACCTGTGCATACTCCTCCTTCGTCAGGTGCCTCTCGCTCTCTTGCCGGAAGTATAACACGTGCTGCTGGTTCGCCTTCAAGTGCTCATTAATAATTTGAACACGGGCGTTCGACAAAGCTTGTCGAAGCGCCTTGGCACCATTGGTTTCAAATATCGTAGCGCTCTTTCAATGTGATACATCCACCTATATTGCACAGGACCGCCAACTTTAGCTTCGAATGGAAGATGGATAAGCAGATGTTGCATTGGATTGAAGAAACCCGGTGGAAAATTTTTTTCCATCTTACATAAAAGTATGGGTATCTCCTTCTCTAACTTATCCATCATCCCGATCTTGATTTCTTTAGCATAAAGCTGTCTATAGAAATAGCTGAGCTCGGCTAAAACCTTCCACACCGCATCATCTAGATAGCCTCGGAACATAACAGGTAGGAGTCTTTCCATTATAATGTGATAATCATGACTCTTCAACCCAGTGAGGTTTCCTGTGTTAACATTTACGGCTTGTTTCAGGCTAGCTGCGTAACCATCTGGGAATTTCAAAGTTTTCATCCATTTCATAACTTCTTTCTTTTCTTTCGATTGAAGACAGAAAGAAGCACGTGGCTTTCCACCACTTTTAGAGATTTCAAGAGTTGGACGGTGACAAATGTCTGCCAAATCTAGTCTACCTTTATAATTGTCTTTCGTTTTGCCAGGCATATCCATGCAAGTGCTTATGATACTTTCGCTCATATTATGCTCCTGATGCATGACATCAATGTTGTGCATTAGAATCAACGACTTCACATATGGTAGCTCCCAAAGTCCACATATGTGAGTCCAATTGTGTTCCTCTCCATAACCTACGAAATATCCAGGACGACCTTCATCAGGCACCAGTTTGTCCAACATATCAGAAATTTTTGGCCTGTTGAGACGCTTCGGTGGACCTTTAGTGACAACAGTGTTCTTTCGAAAGACATGCCTCTGCTGCCTAAATATATGATTCGAGGGCAGCCAACGTCTGTGACAATCGAAGTAAGATATTTTGCCTCCATGAGTTAGTCGAAAACAATCCGTGTCTGAAGCACATATCGGACACGTCAGACGACCATGAGTGCTCCATCCGGGAAACATGCCGTATGCCGGCAAATCATGGACGGACCACAAATAAGCAGCTCGAAGGTTGAATTTCTGCTTCTTATAACTGTCGTACGCTTCGACTCCTGTCCACAAGACTTTCAATTCTTCGATCAGCGGTTTTAACATCACGTTGAGACATGACCCGGGATGATCACGTCCAGGTACAATGAGGCTGAGAAACATGAACTTGTTTTTCGTACAAAAAGCAGGTGGCAGGTTGTACGGAATGACAAAGACAGGCCAACATGAGTATGGCGTGGCGTTCGTACTGAATGGTGAGAATCCGTCTGTCGCTAATCCGATGCGAACATTCCTCGCATCACGAGAAAAGTCTGGATCAAAACGGTCTAGCGCCTTCCATGCATCACCGTCGGACGGATGCGTCAAGAATTCTTTGTTCTCACGTTTGCCTTCTTTGTGCCATCTCATGTGTCTTGCGGTTCTTTTTGAAAGAAACATCCGCTTCAACCGAGGTGTCACAGGCAAGTAACGAAGCTGCTTATGTGCGACATCTGTCATCACATTATCGCCATCATCATTAACAACTTCGACATACCTCAATTTACCACATTTCAAGCACATCTTCTCATTGGCGTGTTCTTTCCAGAATATCATGCAGTTGTCTGGGCACACATCAATTTTCTCATACTTCATACCGAGACCAGATATCTTGATCTTTGACTGATACATATCTGGTGGCGCTTTGTGAGGTTGTGGAAGGATATCGCTGATCAATTTCATGATATCATTGTAGCAGTTGATGGAAAAAAAGTACTTGGACTTAATTGCCATAAATCTGGTCAAGAAAGCAAGTACGGTCACAGCCATGTGTTCATGCAACGGCTCTTGTGATTTCTTCAGCTCCTCGAAGAACTTCTCTGCCTCATTTGTAAGAGGATCCTCCGCTTCAAGAGCTTCTAGCATCTCATCCATCCTATCAACCTCTGTTATATCATCATCCTCATCCACTTCGGCTATGACTCGAGAATTAGTCTCGCCGTGGAAGGTCCACACTTCATAATGTGGAGTGAAACCGTTTCGACATAAGTGAAACGAAAGCTCCAATCTTCTCAAAAACTTAGTGTTCCGGCATTTTGTACATGGGCACCGCACCATATCTTCCGTTGACAACGAAAATGCTCGATCCAAAAATTTATCTAACTTGATAAACCACTCATCGGAGTGACCACCAGTTCTGCTCTTCCAGCCAGTATACATCCAACTGCGGTCTTCACCCATGTTTGACTCTGCAGTTTAATGTGAAAGAAATTGTCGTTAATGTATTGTTGTGTTATGTCACGGCCCTACAACCTAGGCATATAGATCCTAAACCCACCCAAGAGTGACCGAGCGGAGCATGCTCATGACGAGACGCATGATCCGGATTCGAACGAAATTTCGGCAGCATAACCCCGCTGTTCTCCACTGCACGCCCAAAAATGGTGCAGCAGAGAACAACAGGGTTACGCCACCGAAATCTCGTCCAAATCCGGACCCGTGCCTCGTCACAAGCCACGCCCCCTCGGTCACTCCGAGGCTGTCCAAAAAGGGACAATTCCGAACCTGCACGTCTCACAAGCCAATGGCATGTGAGACGTGCCGATCCAAAACGGGTAATCAATTGCTATAGGTTACGTTGCTCATGTTCATTTATAAATCATTTACGAATGAGGAAAGAGAACGAGAGTGAGGAGAAAAGTGGTTCAGAGTTGAAAGTTTCATAGTCAGGGCCGTCCACATTATCGTTGTTCGCCTCTGTGATCACCTTGATGCATACGTTACGACAATAATCAACTTTTAATGCTTGACTATAATCAACTTTTAACGCGCTATAATCGGATTGTGCCGGTTTTAACCCGCTTATGTATATATATATATATATACATATATATTTTTATATTTATATATTTATATATAAAGAACATTAAACATGCTAAAAGAAACATAACAATTAATCAAAATTTGAACGTTTAATAACTTAATTCAATAACGATAAGCCGCAATGAACATAAACATTAAGAATACTAAAGCAAAACATAAGCATGCTTAACATCTACATAATCAACAACATTATCAACAGATTTGCATAACCAACATCATTAACAACTAAGCATAATTAACATCAAGATCGAGCAACAATTTCTACTCATTCGATCAACAATCATTCGAAGATTGAACAATCCATATCAAATATCATGAAATCCACAACAAATTTGCATAATCAACATCATTAACAACTAAACAAGGGGGTTACTTGACGATCGGCGACGACGAGGAGGCCGGGGTGTGTGGACGGCAGGGAGGCCGGGGCGCGCGGGCGGCGAGGTCGCCGGGGCGCGCGGGCGGCGACGACGGGGAGGCCGGGGCCGCCGGGGCGCTTGGGCGGCGAGGAGGCCGGGCCTCGGGCAGGGCGCTCGGGCAGGGCGGCGGCGGCGGGGCGCGCTCGGGGTGGCGGCGCGGGGAGGCGGAGGGCGGCGGCGGGGCGCGCGGAGGGCGGCGCGCGGGGAGGTGGAGGGCGGCGGCGGCGCCGGGGCGCGCTCGGGCTGCGGCGCGGCGCGCGGAGGGCGACGGCGGCGGGGCGCCCTCGGGCGGCGGTGCGGGGAGGCGGAGGGCGGCGGCGGCGGGGCGCGCGGAGGGCGGCGGCGCGGGGAGGCGGAGGGCGGCGGGGCAAATGAGTCGTAAGTGGACGAGAATGAAGAGTCGGGTTGGGATGAAGGCCCTTATTTGCGACGGCCCGACCACGTCGCCGTCGCAATTAACGTTACTTGCGACGACCCTTTTAGGAGCCGTCGCAAATAAACACTTATTTGCGATGGCTAACTTATTTGCGACGGTGCTAGGGTTGGCCGTCGCAAATAGTTGTTTATTTGCGACGGCTTTTGGGTTGGCCGTCGCAAATAAGCTGTTATTTGTGACGGCCCATTTATTTGCGACGGCCAGTGGCCGACCGTCGCAATTTATTCTATTTGCGACGGCTGGCCATCGCAAATAAATATAGCCGTCGCAAATGATCGCTTTTCCTATAGTGGTTGCTAGGGGTAAACCCATGCCCGATGTGTTAATCAACTTAGCATAAGAGTTCATATTAATCTGATCATTAGTAACTAACTTAGGATATTTATGTGTATATTAGAAGCAAAGTAGGAGTATCAACAATGATTTTTCTAGATTCACTAGGGTATCATTCTTGCATGATAAGGGAGAAGTACAAGGTGTCCTCAATAAATTCTTGAGGAGTGCTCAAAATAAGTTCTCTTTGAGAATTAAGAAGATAAGGAGCAACAATGGCACCGAGTTCAAGAATACCCAAGTTGAAGACTTCCTTGATGAAGAAGGCATCAAACATGAATTTTTGGCTTCCTACTCCCTAGAACCAAATGGCGTAGCCAAAAGGAAGAATCAAACACTTATTGAGATGGCAAGGACAATGCTCGATGAGTAAAAGACCTCAAACAAATTTTGGGCATAAGCGGTAAACATCACACATCATGCGAAGAATCGGCTCTACCTCCATCGACTCGTTAAGAAGACTAGATATGAGCTTCTTACCGATAACAAGCCCAATATTTCTTATTTTCGAGTCTTTGGAAGTAAATGTTATATTCTAAACAAGAAGAATAGGAATTCGAAGTTGGATTCAAAATCTGATGAATGTTCCTTGCATGGTTATGATTCAAACACCTACGCCTATCGTGTCTTCAACAAAAACTCCGGGATTGTTGAAGTAGCGCTTGACGTAGTGTTTGATGAGACTAACGGCTCCGAAGAGGAACAAGTTAATCGTCATGTGCTACATGAAGAAGAAGCTCTGTGGCAAGCCTTGAAAAGGATGAAACTTGGACATGTTCGACCACAAGAGCAGTCTCAAAATCCAAGTGAGCCATCTTCATCACAACGGGAGCGGCCAATACAAGACTAAGGTAAACCTTAACAAAATCGAGATGACCAAGACCAAATTGGAAGCTTTATAAATGGGGAGAAGAGGAAGATGAGGAAAACGAGGATGTCAAAAAAATTCCCCAAATTCCGCACCCAAGATTGTGCCAGAGCGTCCAATGGGTTCACCCCGTTGACAATGTCCAAGGAGACATCTCCAAGGAGGTAACTACTCTCTATCGTATTGTAAAGTTTTTTGAACACTACTATTTTGTTTCCTCTTTGGAACCATATAGGGTTGAATATGCACTACGAGACCTGGATTGGGTGATGGCGATGTAAGAAGGGCTAAATAAGTTCAAGAGAAAGGAAGTGTGGGAACTTGTGAAGCGACCAAGTGTGCATGTTGTGGGCACAAAATGGTTGTTCTGCAACAAACAAGATGAGCACGATGTGGTGACAAAAAAAATAAAGCATGAATTGTGGCCAAGGGTTACTCATAAGTCAAAGGTTTGAATTTCGATGAGACTTTTGCTCTCATAGCTAGATTGAATCTATTCGAATATTATTGGCCTATACTACTCACCATAATTTTATGTTGTACCAAATGGATGTCAAAAGTGCATTCTTCAACGGTCCAATCAATAAGGAGGTGTACGTCGAGCAACCAATCGGGTTTGAGGATCAAGAACTCCCCAACCATGAGTACAGACTGCGTAGGGCTCTCTATGGCATCAAACAAGCTCCTAGAGCTTGTATGAGTGCCTTAGTGTAAGTGCATCTAGGATATTCCTTGTGGGTTTTGGCGAATTGATGAAAACATATGAGATCCTAATGAAACTACTGAGATGATTGCAGGACAAACAAGTGAAACAGCTCAGTGCGCACAAAAAGGTGAAAAATGAAGTGGTGTTCAAAGAGAGATACTTTGATGAAGCTTGGAAGACCAAATTAGATTTTGAATGTATAGGGAGTGTATGAAAGACACACTCCAAGAGCTCACAACTTTGCGCGAGGGTAAGGGATTAAAATTAACCTAACTTTCACAAAGCACCGGACTAGTCCGATCATGGACCGGACTAGTCCGTTCATCTTTCTGGAATCTCACTTATTGGGAGACCGGACTAGTCCGTTGATGTTTCTGGAGTCTCTCATATTGAGGGACCGGACTAGTCCCTTGTACCACCGAACTAGTCTGTTGAACTTTCTGGAGTCTCCCATATGTGGAGATCGGACTAGTCCGCGGACTAGTCCGTTGAACTTTCTGGAGTTCACTTTCACACAGCACCGGACTAGTTCGACAGACTTTCTGGACTTCAAAATGCACTGAGACCGGACAAGTCCAGACTTTCACTGGACTAGTGGTGTTAGGGTTTTTCAACGGCTACCTTTTGGAAACCCTATAAATAGAGAGTCCACTGCTTTCCTATTGAAACACACGTCGAATACTGATCAAAGAACAAACCCTAGCGCCGCCACTTCGTCCCAAGAGCCCAAAACACATATCCCCACACATCTAAAGTGCAAAAAGAGTGAAATCAATTGAACACTTGGATTCGGGATTGGGAGATCGTCATTCTTTCTTTGTGAGCTCTTGGGGTTTGATCTTTCTACACTCATACTCTGCATTGTAAAATTTTTGAGTTTATTTGATCACTTCTTTTGTTGTAATTCTCGTGGGAGCCCTCAACGTGTGAGGTTGCCCCACAAACTTGGTGATTACACGTGATAGTGGTATCAAGTTGGCCTTCGTGGTGACTTGAAGAGGGAAAGGGTTGGAGACCCGGCTCTGTGTGAGCTTCCTCAATGAGGACTTAGATCTCGTGGTGAGATCAAACCTCGGGAAAAATTTGTGTGTCTTGCGCCTTATTTCATTTAAATTTTGTTCATTAGATCACTTGAGTGCTAAAACATCAACCTAAGGCAATTATAAGTTTTACCTGCATTCTTATATTAATCTCAAATAAAAATATCAGTTGTTCTCATTTCCACCGCTAAAAACATTTAGTTTCCCAAATAACACCTGATCAATACACATATTTTTAGCTCACCGGACAAGTCCGCCCACACGACCGGACTAGTCCGACCAACCAAGTTTTGATGATTCTATTAAGTGTGCGGAAAATTCAAAAGGCCTATTCACTCCCCCTCTAGGCCACATTCAATTGGTATCAGAGAAAGGTTCTCCACCAACGAGACTCACATCTCGGAGAGATCAATGGCCTCTGAGAAGAACAACGATAACTCGAAGATGAACATTAATGAGGAGGAACAAGAAACTAAAACTTTTGATGTGCTGAAAGAGAGCCCACACGATGATGAAGAAGTGCGACAATTAAAGGCACTTCTGAGAAAGAAACTGCTAGGACAAAAAGGAAAAGAAGAAGAGAAGACGACAGGGAGTGGTCATCACGACTACTCCCGACACCCTTACAGCTACAACCGTCTCAATTCAAACAATCACTATCTTTCCATTCCTATGGGAAAACCTCCACAGTTTGATGGAAGCGACTATACAATGTGGAAGTACAACATGAAGATGCATCTAATATCCCTAAATCCTAGTCTGTGGCACATTGTTTGCACTGGCATAGACATCCCGAACACGGATGAATAACTCACCCCAGAACAAGAACAAGAGATTCACAAAAATGCACAAGCCGTCGCCGTGATCACATCATCACTAAGCAGAGAGGAATTCACCAAGATTGATGGCTTAGAAAGTGCAAAGGATATCTGGGATACACTCAAGACAGCTCATGAAGGAAATAGATCAGTTCGTGAAGCTAAAATCGAAATGCTTGAAGGAGAGTTGGGAGGATTTGCTATTGAAGAAGGCGAATCACCTCAAGACATGTACAACCGGATGAAGGCACTCATCAACAAAATATGTGCCTATGGAAGTAAGAAATGGACGGATCACGAGGTAGTTAAGAGAATGATTAGAGCCTTCATGCCAAGAAATGTCACACTTTGCTCAATGATTAGAGAGAGCCCCGGGTTTCACAAAATGACTCCCGATGAGTTGTTGGGGAAGATCATAAATCATGAAATGATGGAGAAATAGGCACAATACGTCAAAGACTTGGCCGAACTCACTTCCTCCAAAAAGAAAGAGGTTGCTCTCAAAGCAACATGCCGACCCAAACTCAAAGAAGCTCGTGAAGATCAAGACGATGGGCATACAAGTGACGAGAGCACCGATCTTGATGATGAAGAAATGGTACTCTTTATCAAGAAGTTCAAGCGAATGATGAAAAGAAGACACGACAACAACTCAAATGAAGGCAAAAGCAAGGATAAAGGAAAATCCAAGGCTCGACGCACTTGCTACAACCGCGGAGAGTATGGTCACTTCATGGTGGACTGCCCTTATGAAGAAAACAAAAAGAAGAAGGAGACAAGATCTCAAGAAAAGAAAAATTTCAGAAAAAGAAGACAAACCCATCAAGCTCACATTGGCAAGGAGTGGGACTCAAACGACGAGTCCTCCTCCGATGACGAAGAAGAGATGGCCACTATCGCAATCAAGAAACCTACTATGAAGGCCACACTCTTTCCAAACATGGGAGGATGGGACATGAACAACCACACTTGACTTATGGCTAAGGAAGGCAAGAAAAAGGTACGGCTCACTCCTCCTACGCTAAATTCCTCTATTGATGACTTTGACAGCTCTAGTGATAATGAAGAAATGTTTAGAGGACTAAGTAAAATTGCTCTAAAGAAAATGGAAATGTTGTCGAACGAATTTTTTGAAAAGGAGAAACTTCTTGACCGACAAGAAGATATGCTCATCCGTGAAAGGAAGAGATCTCAAGAAGTTGAAAAGCTTCTCGATCTTGAAAGAGAGAAGAATGAGTCGCTTGAAGTTGAGCTAGCCTTGAGTAAGGAAACTTACTCAAAGCTAGAAGACTCGCATATTGCAATCAAGGAAGAACTTGCTAACTTGTCAAAAGCTAACAAGATCCTTGAGGTGCAAGTTGAGTCACTCAAGCAAAGTGACTCCTCGTCCTCCAAGAGCTCTTCCTCCAAAGATATAAGTTCGACAACAATCGGAACTTGCACTTGCTCTAGTAAGAAGAATATTATTTCTAATACTTCAACTTCTCATAATATGCATGTACTTCCAAGCGGCATCTTTGATAAGGAGAAGATCAAATATGCACGCAGTGCATATATGGTCACTAGACCTCCTAATGTCAAAGATGGCCTTGGTTTTGATAAGAACAAACACATGTCTATTTCTAATCATGCTAAGAATAGAATTGTCTTTGTTAAGGAAAAATCCCAAGAATCTGAACCACAAATATTGTTTCGTACATTTAAAGCTTCTTATGTTCTTATGAAAGCCAAATATGGAAAAGTCATTGCCAAATATACAGGGCCGCGCCACAAGAACTTGAAAACTTGTGTGTGGGTGCCCAAGACTCTTGTGACTAACCTGAGAGGACCCAAGCAAGCTTGGGTACCTAAAACCAAGGAATAATTCTTTTTGCAGGCTTACTCCTCCGGTGGAACAAAATTGGTACTTGATAGCGGATGCACAAATCACATGACCGGAGAGAGAGGTATGTTTGTAGAGTACGAGTACAACAAGGATCCAGGTGAAGGCATATACTTCGGAGACAACAACCAAGGAAAGGTCCTTGGTAGCGGTAACATTGAAATATCCTCTCAACATACCTTATCAATTGTTTTACATGTAGATTCTCTAGATTATAATCTTTTGTCAATATCCCAACTATGCGACAAAGGTTACAACTGTTTATTCACTAATGAGGGTGTGAATGTTTTTAGAAGAAGCGATGTGTCGATTGCATTCAAGGGAATGTTGAAGGGCAAGCTTTATCTAGTTGACTTCAACAAAGATAAAGCCGAACTCAACACTTGCTTGGTTGCTAAGACCAACATGGGATGGCTGCGGCATAGACGGCTAGCCCATGTTGGGATGAGAAATCTGCAGAAACTTCTAAAAGGTGTTCACATCCGTGGTCTTAAGGATGTGGTTTTTGAAAAAGACAAGCCGTGCAGCGCTTGTCAAGCAGGAAAACAGGTCGGTGCACCACACCACGCCAAGAATGTGATGACTACCGCAAGACCGCTGGAACTTCTCCACATGGATCTCTTTGGTCTAGTTTCGTACATCAGCATCGGCGGTAACAAATACGGTTTAGTAATTGTGATGATTTTTCAAGATTTACCTGGGTATTTTTCTTGTATGATAAATCAGAAACTCAGGGGATCCTCAAGAAGTTCTTAAAAAGAGCTCAAAACGAATTCTCATCAACCATAAAGAACATCAGAAGTGACAACGGGACAGAATTCAAGAACCTCCAAGTTGAAGAGTTTCTCGATGAAGAAGGGATAAAGTATGAATTCTCGGCACCCTACTCCCCTCAACAAAATGGAGTGGCCGAAAGGAAGAACAGAACATTGATCGAAATGGCGATAACTATGTTGGATGAATACAAGACATCAGATTGATTTTGGGCAGAAGCGGTGAACACTGCTTTCCATGCCACGAATCGACTGTATCTCCATCGACTACTGAAGAAAACTCCATATGAGCTCTTTACCGGTAAAAAGCCTAATGTTTCTTATTTTAAAGTTTTTGGATGCAAATGTTTTATTCTGAACAAGAAACAGAGGGCCTCAAAGTTCGCTTCAAAGTCCAATGAAGGGTTCTTGCTCGGTTATGAATCGAATGCCTACGCCTATCATGTCTTCAACAAGGTGTCCGACCTTGTTGAAGTAGCACGTGACATAGTGTTCGATGAATCTAACGGCTCACAAGTGGAGCAAGTTGATAAGTGTGTGCTAGATAAAGAGGAAGCTCCATATGAAGCACTGAAGAAAATGGGACTTGGTGATATCTTACCACAAGAGCAAACATTCGACTCAAATGCACAAGATGAATCTCAACACGGAGGCAATGATCAAGGGGGAGCTCTTGCACAAGATCAAGAGGAGGAAGATCAATAAGATTAGGATAATCATGTAAACAATGATCTAGGCGGAGACAATGCACTTGAATATAATGAAGAACAAGCAACTACACAAGCTCCACACCCAAGAGTACACCAGAGTGTGCAAAGAGACCACCCTATCAACAATATCATTGGAGATATTGCTAAGGGAGTAACTACTAGATCTCGAGTTGTAAATTTCTGTGAATCCTATTCTTTTGTCTTTTCTGGAACCATACAAGGTAGAAGAAGCCTTAAGGAATCCAGACTGGGTGATTGCAATGCAAGAGGAGCTGAACAACTTCAAGAGAAATGAAGTATGGGAGCTGGTGGAGAGACCAAAGGCGAACATAGTTGGAACCAAATGGGTCTTTCGGAATAAACAAGATGAACATGGAGTAGTAACAAGAAATAAGGCAAGATTGGTGGCCAAAGGTTATTCTCAGGTCGAAGGTTTGGACTTCGATGAAACTTTCGCTCCTGTAGCTAGACTTGAGTCCATTCGTATTTTATTGGCATATGCTACTCACCATAATTTTAAGCTGTATCAAATGGACATCAAAAGCGCTTTCTTAAACGGCCCAATCAAGGAGGAAGTTTATGTGGAGCAGCCACCAGGATTCGAAGACCAGAAGTATCCCAACCATGTCTACAAATTGCGTAAGGCTCTCTATAGCCTCAAACAAGCTCCTCGAGATTGGTACGAGTGTCTTAGAGATTTTCTAATTCAGAATGGATTCAAAATTGGTAAAGCTGACTATACACTTTTCACTAAACATTGTGATGATCATTTATTTGTATGTCAAATTTATGTTGATGACATTATCTTTGGATCGACTAACAAATCCTTCTGTGAAGAATTTAGCAAAATTATGAAAGATAGGTTCGAGATGTTAATGATGGGCGAATTGAAGTTCTTCTTGGGATTCCAAGTGAAGCAACTAAGATAATGTACATTTATAAGCCAAACCAAATATACACAAGGCATTCTCAAGAAATTCAATATGGACAAAGCCAAGCCCATCAAGACACCCATGGCCACTAATGGACACCTCGACCTTAATGAAGATGGTCCAAATGTAGACCAAAAGGTATATCGGGCCATGATTAGCTCCTTACTTTATTTATGTGCATCTAGGCCAGATATTATGCTTAGTGTTTGCTTGTGTGCAAGGTTTCAAGCCGCACCTAAAGAGTGTCACTTAGTTGCGGTAAAAATAATCCTAAGGTACCTTGTGCACACACCCAACTTGGGCCTTTGGTATCCCAAAGGATCCAAATTTAACTTGATAGGGTATTCCGATGCCGACTATGCAGGATGCAAAGTCGATAGAAAGAGCACGTCAGGGACTTGTCAGTTTCTTGGTAGGTCCCTGATCTCTTGGTCATCTAAAAAGCAAAACTCCATTGCCCTTTCCACAGCAGAAGCAGAATATATTGCAGCCGGTAGCTGTTGCGCACAACTACTTTGGATGCGACAAACCCTTAGGGACTACGGCTACAATCTTAACCATATCCCGCTTTTATGTGACAATGAAAGTGCTATAAAAATTGCACACAACACGGTAGAGCATTCAAGAACTAAGCAAATAGATATCCGTCATCATTTTCTTAGAGATCATTCATTTAAAGGTGACATTGCTATTTCACATGTTAGAACTGAAAAAAACTTGCGGATATTTTTACCAAACCATTGGATGAGAAAAGGTTTTGTGAACTTAGGAATGAACTTAATATTCTTGACTCTCGAAATGTGGCTTGAAATATTGCACACCTGGTTGAAACTTAAAATATTACATTTTATTGCTAAAACTGCCCCTCACCTCTTTTTCTCCTAAGAAAACTAATTTTAATGAAGAAATCTTGGAATTTATGACCATTTTTTATTGTTGATTACTTTCTGGTCATAATTACCAAGATTATTTGCAAAACTTGTCCTTGGATCACTATTAGTTATCTCTAAATACTTCGTTTTTCCAGGGACACCGGACTAGTCAGGTTTGCCACCGGACAGTCTCTCTTTCCTAGGTTTTCCAGCGGCACCGGACTAGTCCGTCCTCTGACCGGACTAGTCTGGTCGGTCGCGTATATAAGTAGCTGGCCGGCCCAAAACCGTTTCAAACCTCCCTCCACTTTGAGTTGAACCCTCATCTCTCAAACCCTAGCCCCCAAAAGTGATTTTCGAGTTGAGCCCTCAAAATCCAAGTTTTCTCCGTGGGAAATCCTCCCCTCGACGAGTTGATACTCCCTCCAAACTCATCCGGACAGATTCGTGCTCCTTCAACGCAAATCTTATAATCTCGGCACGATGTCTTCAAGCTCAGATGACAGCTCCTTCCATGTTGATGAAGAAGTTGAACGCGAAAAAGTGAAGAGAGCCAAGGAGAGGTACATGAAGAAAAGACATGATGTAAATGTGCACTCTCCACCCTCCGACGACAACTTGCCCAAGAAAAGGAGGGTGGTTGTTAAGAAGGCCCAAGGAAAAGCTGGCGAGAGCTCCTCAGGGCTAAAGAGGACTCTCAACAAAGGAAAGGGGCTTGCTAGTGGTCCCATTGGACCCCTGAAGATGATGAACCCAAGTCACCGCAACAGGCAGCGCTCGAGTAAAGATTTCACCGGAAAAGGGGGTGAGCTTGCCGATAGCTTCTGGCAGGTTAATGTGTATGATCAACCTCGGCAATGCTCAGACCCAAGATTTTGGAGCAATTTCCATGCCGACTACTACGAGCATGTGTATATGAAGATGAAGAATCCCATTGTAGAGAATCAATGGGTGAATGTTGGATACTTACAATTGAAGAGATATCCTGCCTTTCGTGAGGTCGTTGAGGCCCTGGAGAGGCACAGCTTGAAGGATCTGTTTGCCTTTGAGTGTAACTGGAATAATGAGGTCATCACCCAATTTTACTCTACCCTCTACTTTGCTCGTGGTGATGCAAACAGTCTGACTTGGATGACACATGGTTCCAAGTACAGTGTCACCTATGATGAATTTGCAAGAATCCTCCACCTTGAACACACTTTGGATCATGATCTTGTTATCCACAATCTGCAACCCTTGGAGAAGGATGAGCTCAAATTCTCTATGACACAAGGATGCCTTATGTCCCTCCCAATATCAAATATTTGAAGCCCTTCTATGTGGTCCTCAACAGAATTTTGAGGAAGACAATAGCCCCGAAAGATGGAGATGTGGGGACTATTCAAGGAACCTTGAGGACCCTAATGAAAGTCATTGGTGGGAGGATACCGTTCAATGTCTTTGAATACATATACAATGACATTGTGAACATCTTAATCACTCCAAACAGATCTTGCGGGTATGCCCCATACATCATGTACATGATTGAGAAGGTGACTGGATTTAAGTTCGTCAAGGATGTTCACCATACGGGGTTGAAACCACAAAAGCCCACCGAGTACACTCTACCTTCGGCTCCTGATGCACCTCCCTCCCCTGAAGCTGAGAGGAGGACTAAACAAACTCAGGATGTGAATGACACAAGATCTTCAGCTGCTCCTCCTAGCTCTGCACCTGCCCATGAACCCTCCGGTGGTGTGCTCAAAATGCTCACCTCTATCTTTGCCTGCTGCCACAAGATTGAAGTCAGGCGGAAGAAGCATCAACAATATGTCAATGCCAACATCAAAGCCATCTGTGACAAGCTGGAGATTGAGCCGGTGGGATTCCCGCCCGCCTTCGAGGACTCGGAGGAAGAGCCTGCTCCAGAGAATGATGATGGTGGTGAAGATGAAGACCGGACCGAGACTGAAGAAGAGAGTGGCGATGAGTGATTCCCCCTCAATTTTTCCCTTTTTGATGCGTTGATGCCAAAGGGGGAGAGATTGAGACTAGTAGGCGTGTCTTTATGTTTTTGTGATCAAGGACGTGTACTTATTTTAAAACCTTGTAATGCACTATTTCTTCTCTTATGTGTGATGCTTATTGTTGCTTGGATGATTATCTCTATGCTCACTATTGATTACCTTTACTTAATCACACCTTGTTGATCACACACCTGTTAGGCACCCCACAATAAGGTGTGTGCATATGTGAGAAGCTTTTTGTGGACTTATCATTATTCTCATATGTGCACACCTTATGAAAATCAAGATTTTATTCTCAATTGTGATATCTCAAATGGTTGTCATCAATCACCAAAAAGGGGGAGATTGTAAGTGCATCTAGGATATTCCTTGTGGGTTTTGGCTAATTGATGACAAACATATGAGATCCTAATGAAACTACTGAGATGATTGCAGGACAAACAAGTGAAACATCTCAGTGCGCACAAAAAGGTGAAAAATGAAGTGGTGTTCAAAGAGAGATACTTTGATGAAGCTTGGAAGACCAAATTAGATTTTGAATCTATAGGGAGTGTATGAAAGACAAACTCCAAGAGCTCACAACTTTGCGCGAGGGTAAGGGATTAAAATTAACCTAACTTTAACAAAGCACCGGACTAGTCCGATCATGGACCGGACTAGTCCGTTCATCTTTCTGGAATCTCACTTATTGGGAGACCGGACTAGTCCGTGCGTTCAGTGGACTAGTCCGTTGATGTTTCTGGAGTCTCTCATATTGAGGGACCGGACTATTCCGTTGTACCACCGGACTAGTCCGTTGACCTTTCTGGAGTCTCCCATATGTGGAGATCGGACTAGTCCGCGGACTAGTCCGTTGAACTTTCTGGAGTTCACTTTCACACAGCACCGGACTAGTCCGAGCTTGGACCGAACTAGTCCATCAGACTTTCTAGACTTCAAAATGCACTGAGACCGGACAAGTCCGGACTTGCACCGGACTAGTCTGGTGTTAGGGTTTTTCAACGGCTACCTTTTGGAAACCCTATAAATAGAGAGCCCACAGCTTTCCTATTGAAACACACGTCGAATACTGATCAAAGAAGAAACCCTAGCGCCGCCACTTCGTCCCAAGAGCCCAAAACACATCTCCCCACACATCTAAAGTGCAAAAAGAGTGAAATCAGTTGAACACTTGGATTCGAGATTGGGAGATCGTCGTTCTTTCATTGCGAGGTCTTGGGGTTTGATCTTTCTACACTCATACTCTGCATTGTAATACTTTTGAGTGTATTTGATCACTTCTTTCGTTGTAATTTTCGTGGGAGTCCTCAACGTGTGAGGTTGCCCGACAAACTTGGTGATTACCCGTGATAGTGGTATCAAGTTGGCCTTCGTGGTGACTTGAAGAGGGAAAGGGTTGGAGACCCGGCTCTGTGTGAGCTTCCTCAACGAGGACGTAGATCTCGTGGTGAGATCGAACCTCGGGAAAAATTCATGTGTCTTGCGCCTTATTTCATTTAAATTTTGTTCATTAGATCACTTGAGTGGTAAAACATCAACCTAAGGCAATTATAAGTTTTACCTGCATTCTTATATTAATCTCAAATAAAAATATCAGTTGTTCTCATTTCCGCTGCTAAAGACATTTAGTTTCCCAAATAACACCTGATCAATACACATATTTTTAGCACACCGGACAAGTCCGCCCACATGACCGGACTAGTCCGACCAACCAAGTTTTGACGATTCTATTAAGTGTGCAGGAAATTCAAAAGGCCTATTCACCCCCCCTCTAGGCCACATTCACTTAGAGATTTTCTAATTGATAATGGTTTTAAAATGGGAAAAGCTAATTATACTCTATTGACAAAATATTTTGATAATGATTTATTTGTTTGCCAAATATATGTCGATGACATAATATTTGGTTCTACTAATAAGTTATTTTGTGATGAGTTTAGTAAGATCATGACAGACAGGTTTGAGATGTCCATAATGGGCAAGCTAAAGTACTTTCTAGGATTTTGTCGAAGTGTAGTAACAACACTTCTCCCGGTACTACCAAATATAGCCCACGGAGGTTCTTGTTTTGGTCGGGGCACGCAAAGATCACGAGCAAGATGGTGACACAGGAGATTTACGTGGTTCGGGCTGCCTGAGCGTAATACCCTACTCCACGAGGTGTGTGTTGTTGTATTGCGAATCACTAGAAAGTGCAGTCTTTGGCTCTGGCTGGAGTTGTCCTTCGTATCGTACAACTCAGTCCTTTTATAGTCTAAGGACTGACCGTTACATCATTCGCCTGGCCCGACATGTGGCCCTAGCATATTTAATAGCCTAATACACTGTCTATGAGTATTAAGCATGATTAATAGTGTGATAACATGCCTTAATAGCTGCGTTACCTCTATTAATAGTGCTTTGATGGTGTGTCATTAATAAAGCATTAATGACTCATAATCAAGTCTTGTAACTGCTACTTTAACTATTCCTTGAATGTCCGTGCTGAAGGAGATCTGCCAATGTATTCGTTGGTGAAGATCCGGAAGCTCCACACGTGGAAGCCTCGGAGCTTCACTTTGCGGGGAGGTAGCCCCGGAACCGCTGTACACGTGTCTACACCGGAGCTTCCCACTGCTCGGAGTTAGGTCCGGGGTCATTATACACGTGTTGATCGCGGAGCTTCCCTGTGTTGAGAGTTTAGCTCCGGATTTACATTACACGCGTCAATATCCGGAGCTACCCATATGAGGGATGCAGGTCCGGTGTAATATAATATGACATGTGGGGCCTAAAGAGACCTTCAATTTTGATGAGTAAAACTCTTTTGCACTTATTGCAGTGTCATAGGGTACCTGGTACGCAGGATACCGACTGTGGCCCCCGAACCCACCTTTGGGAGAAACCCTTTGGGTTAAGTTATTCTACCAAAGGTGGGGCCATCCTTGATTCCCGTGCTTCGACTTCAAAAGTCTTGTAATGTGCCGTTGGGGCGATGGTTCGGGGTCAATCCATTGTCGCGTGGCTTGTTATGAATGCGTCAGATGAGATATTTGAGTGCGGATCTCAATGAGATCCTTGAGTGCGGATCTCATGCAATTGAAGGTCGCCAGTTCCCAATACAAAAACAGTATCGGTTCCGAGTGCCTTGTCAGGGTGCCGCCTTTGGGTCTCCCTCCGTTCATCATGACAATAGTTCGCCAGGGGTAATAACCTTGATCTCTTCATCGGGGTAGCCTCAAAGCCATTTGTCATGGACGGGGTATAATTTTTGAATGTGAGCCCACTTTTGTTGCAGTTTCCATCCAAGTGTCGCGGAGGCTTACTTAAGAAGGAAAGTGTGCACGGTTTTAAGACTCTTTACACTTTCGATCAAACTTGCGCTCAAAGCCTCCCAAATTTCGCCTAGCTTTCTCTTCCTTTGCTCCACTTTACCGCGATGGAGTTGGGTCTTCCCAAGAGCCGCCTCAAGAGCAAGGACGATTTGATGAAGGTCCGAACCTATATGGGGTGGTCCAGTGACTCCTTCAGCCACCTGATCGGCGCCGGCGAGCTCCCGTTCAAGAAGGAGCGTAATGGCGACATGGTGTACTTCTTTGCGTATGCCATGGTGGGATTGATCCCACCTTTTTCAACCTTTCTTTTAATGCTGCTAGACTTTTACGGTCTCTAGCTGTATCATCTTGGCCCCCATTCTCTTCTGCTAGTGGCAACCTTTGTCCACTTTTGCGAGATGTGGGTGGGTGTTCCCCCTTGCATCGAGCTGTTTCGTACTTTCTTCACCGTCCACACCACGGGGAAGGGGACTGAGCTTCTTGGCTTCTACTATTTCGTGAAGCGCAAGAACTGCCCCTTCAAGTATTTGAAGTTATTTCCTTCCAGCAAATGGGATGACTAGAAGAAGGACTGGGTCATCATTGCAGTGGAGGAGCACGAGAGGTTGGAGTTGCCCCAAGGACTCCCCAACATTGACACCGACACTTGGAGTGTAGTTCTGGTGTTTTCAGATGCCCTCAACCCCATCCTGACCAGGATCCGCAAATGCGTGGAGGGTGGAGTGACCCCTCAGATTGTCTTCTACAACTTCCTGGTCAACAGATGGGCTCTGCTGAGGAAGACGGAGAAGCTCGCTTGGGCCCTCAACAGTGTGATGGATGACGACCAGATTGAAACTAGTCAGAAATCCAACTAGGATGACGAAGCTTTGAAGCTTCATCTCAAGAAATTCCAGCATGGGATAAACGTCGATGGCGACGACTTGGTCCCCCCGATAGGTTTCCTTCCCCTGAACATGGAGCCAGATGTCGGAGGAAGATGTCGGCGCTTAATGACCTTGGTGAAGTGGAAAGGTGTCCGACCTCTAGGGTGGTAATTCCCGAAGCTTCCGAAGGAGGGCCTGCATCCGCCCCGAGCTGGAGGGTTGAAGACATAGGCAAGGGCAAGGGCAAGGAGCCAGCCAAACCCTCTAGCCGAAAGAGGAAGCTGAAACATGCTGATGCGAGGTCCGTCAGGGCTGCTCCCTCTACGACGGCTCCTTCTCCCCGGCGGAGACGGTCTTCTGTGACTTCACCTTCTCCGATGCAGGTGTCTTCAAGAGGCGCTAGCTCCTGGGAGTCAACCCCGACCTTAGTGCCGACTAAAAGCTCCAGGCCTGGGAGTTCTTCTCAACCAAGAGAAGCTCCGACCGAGAGGACACTGGCTGCCGCAAGTAGTCCTCAGCTGCGGTCTGAAGTCGTCGTCTCACCAGACTTGGTGGGCTCTGGCTCTAGACCTCAGAAGAAGAGGTTCTGAGGCAACTGGGGCGGTAGCATCCCTAGGTAAGCATTGATTGCTCACCTTAAAACACTGATCTTGTTTTTGTTGTGTCTTCAATGTTCTCTTTCCTTTATTTCTAGGGTGTCAAAGAAGGGGTCAGAAACTTCGGCGTCTGTCGCAGTGACCGAGGTTGCGCATGCTGAAGCTCTGACTTCAAGCACCAAGCCTCCTCCTCAAGTGGTGGCAGAAGTCACGGCAACTCCGGTGCTAGCTGTCGTGGACTTGGATTTAGAGTCCTCGTCGGAAGCTCCCATGGTAGCGCTGGACCACAGTGGAGAAGTTGTACCTCTAACAACGGTGCCAGAGGCTAATGCTCCGGTACTGGAGCCGAAGATGTTTGATGCTCCGGTCATTGAACCAGAAGTCATCGAAGCCCTGGCCACTGAGCCAGAGGCAATTGAAGCCTCGACCATTGAGCCAGAGATAATTGAAGCTCCGACCCTTGTGCCAGAAGTTGTTTAAGGTCCGACGGATGGGCCGGAGATGCTTGAAGCTCCGGTCACTGAACTGGAAGCGACTGATGCATCGGCGTCTGAGGCAGAGGTGGTTGGGACACCAGATGAATCTCTAGCTGCTGCCCCGGAGATAGCTGCCCAGAGGTGTCTGGACCAGAGCAAGAGCAGCCTTAAGAGGTGGCGACATGTCCTCCACCCTCGGAGGCGATAATTGAAGACCTGGAAGCAGAGCTTTCGACTTCCAGTCTGGAAGCGGGAGTTCCCCCAGCGGGTTCTTCCTCTGCCGCTGCTGAAGGGCATACGAAGAGCAGCCCTAGTGCCGCAGGAGCTCATGGGACCACCCTTGTAGAGTTACACCCAATTTTTGTGATGGAAAATCCTCTTGAGCCTGCACAGTTGGTCCCAGCAGGTCTGGATCCTATCCCTCTAGCGTTGTCTATAGACAACGCTTGCTCGAGCCTCTGAAAAGTCCAACTCGGCTTCGATCATGAGAGCAAAGCCCTGGAGGAGGAGTGCAACACCTCGAGGCATTGGAGAAACAGACTCCACTTCGAGACCAGGCTTGCCCAGACGTGGCTGGCTGACTAGAAGGAGTGTATATTGAGGGAAAAGGCCTGATTGGAATACTGGGACAAGCTGCTGGAGGAGAAGGAAGCCGCCATCAGGGCGCTCGACGCTAACTCCAGGGAGATCCTTTAGCAAGCCAAGGAGAGGCATGATGCTGCTGATGAGCGTCACGAAAACCTCAATGAATTAAACGAGGTTCTCCTGAAGCGCCGGGCGGACCTTGAGGCGAGGGAAGAAAAGCTCCTGGAGCAGCAGGAGGATGTTGTGAAGAGGGAGGCGGAGGTCACCCAAAAGTTGACTCTGGGTAAATAGAATTTTATGGGTCGTACCAAAAGTTGGATCTATGGAGCAAAGAGGAGAAGGAGAAGTACTGGAAACTGGGCAGGAGCTCTCGAAAAGAGAAGCTGACGTTGCCACCAGGGAAAGGAAGGTGAGAGGCAGGGAAAAGGGCTTGGCGGAAAGGCGAAACTGCATCCACCTCCGGGACATGGAGCTGACCAATCGTGAGAAGCATGTTGCTGAGAATATGCAGCAACACGATAAATTGGTCGAGCGTCTCGCTCGGGAAGGTTCGGAGCTTGCGACCGCCCGGAAGTCATTGGAGGAGCTGTAGAGCTTGAAGGAGACTGAGTCCATCCAAGTATGGGACTTCTTGGGACGAGCCAACGATGCACTAACACCACTAGGCTTCAGTCCTGTACGTCCGGACAATCCGGAGCTGGACTTGGACCGAGCACTGGTGGCCCTCAATGCTGCTTGCGGCAAACTCGACGCGATGAGTGATGTCATAACGGACCAGTTGGAGATGGAGGGGAAGTCTTTAGCCACAAACATTGCAAAATATGTACTGACGTGCTATGTGAGCCGAGACCCCCAATTCTCCTTGGATCCGGTGCTCCAAGGTCCCGTTGCTGAAGAGGAGGACGCTGCCAAGGCAAGTGTCTAGGAAGTTGCCAAGAAAGTCGCCACATTATTCCGCAGGACTTAGATCCTCCAGTAGCTAGGACTTCTTCCTTTTGCCTCCTGCTGTAATCCCAATTTTTTAATTTAGTGCTTCGATTTAATGAAATCCATTTTGCCATGAACTTCATTTTATTTTTGTCTTCAATATAATGTGTTCTGTCTTGTTGGCCCCCTGATATATGTGCTCAATTGAAGTGTGTACATGTACCAAAGAATTTGATAGTATATTGATGACTTGAATGCTCTGCACTTGTAGATTTTAGGTCCGAAGTCTTCATTTCTGATGCGTCGACGGCAGGCCCCCTGGGATTGGCGAAGCTTGGTAGCTCCGACGGTACCCACTGTCAACATATAAAACATTGACGTTGGGCCCCCTAGGAGTTATCGGAGCTTGGTAGCTCCTGATGTCGCCGCACGAATAGTTGAAGGTAGGCCCCTGGGGGTTGTCGGAGCATCTACCATCACTATGAATTTCTACTTTTCCTGCACATTAAATATAAGAAAAAAGTAAAATTCGTCCTCTTGTCGATAAATAATTTGTGACTTATTGTTCTTACTTGAGTTTTAATTCCGAAGTAACTCGATATGGTAACAATTATATTGATGTAACCCTTCCGGACCCATATGCTTTTTTAGTACTCACCCTACCGATGCCTGCCGGAGTGTAGGTAGAGTGGCGTACTTAGGGTGCAGGACCAGGCTAAGTTGATAGCACACTCTGGACCTATGTTGGCTTGGCGTTCAGGCAAGTAGACTATACAGCATGTTAAGACCCAAAGAGATCAACAATATAACTTGTAACACATATGAATAACTTGGGTAAAAACTAAAAAAGAATTGCACAACTTCATTATAGACAAGAAGGTTAAAAACAATAATTTGATAGATCGAGCCTTGTACAAAAATAAATGTACGTGGAGTCTGTTTTTACACAACAACGTCTTTCGTTATAGGTATGGATTACAGGGGAGACAAGGACACACATAGGATGCAGGACCAAGCTAAGTGTTCCATACATCTTGTACTAACCCAGGGTAGGTAGTTACACTTTTAGTGTTGCGACTATATGAGGTGTACTTGAACTTCCCAAACCTTCCCGGAGGGGTCTGGACGTTCTCCCAGAGGACCTACTCATGTCTGTTTAGCAACTCTATAACATACATCGTGTGTAATTACAGACTCACCTCCGTGATTCTAAGCATAAAACTTACGGAGGTGCTTGATGTTCCAAGGATTAGGAAGTGGGATCTAGTCCTCAGTTGCCAAGAGAACACATCAGGGTCGGGATACTTTGATCACTCGGAAAGGACCTTCCCAGCCGGGGGAATGTTTGTTCGTCCCTTCACGAGTTAGTATCTTCCAAAGCACCAGATCGCCTTCCTCGAGTTGTCGATTGCGCACATGCCTTTGATGATAGCGCCAGAGCGCTTGGCGATAACATGCATTCTGAACAGCTGCTTGGCACCTTCCCTCGTCAACGAGGTCAAGGTCTTCACACCGAAGCTGGTCTTGCGCGGCTTCGTCGAAGGTCCGGACCCGGAAGGACCCAAAGGTGATCTCCGGTGGAAGGACCGCTTCAGCTCCGTACACCAAAAATAAGGGTGTTTCTCCAGTTGATCGGTTAGGTGTTGTCCTGTTCGCCCACAATGTGGATGAAAGATCTTCAATCCAGTTGGCTCCGTGCTTTTTTAGGTGCTCATATGTGCATGTCTTGAGTCCTTTTAAAATTTCTGCATTTGCTCTTTCGGCTTGGCCATTACTTGTTGGGTGAGCTACTAAGGCGTAGCTTAGTTGAACGCCGAGGTCTTCACAATATTCTTGAAATGCAACACTTGTGAATTAGGTTCCATTGTTAGTTATGACTTTTTTTGGAACTCCAAATCTACATTTAATGGACTTCAAGAACTTGATTGTTGATTGGTTGTTGATGGTCACAACTGGAGTTGCTTCCGGCCACTTGGTAAACTTGTCAATGGTGACATACAGGAACGTGTAACCTCCGACGGCTTTTGGGAAAGGTCCCAAGATGTCCATGCCCCACACAGCGAATGGCCATGTAGGAGGTATCATTTGTAGTGACTGAGCCAGTGTGTGAATCTGTTTTGGAGAGAACAGGCACGCTTCACATTTTTTCACTAGCTCAACCGCATCCTGGAGTGTTGTAGGCCAGTAAAAGCCATGCCGGAAGGCTTTACCAACCAGCCTGCGAGAAGAAGCATGGTTACCACACTCACCTTCATGGATTTCCGTGAGGAGCTCGTGACCTTCTTCCCTTGTAATGCACCGCATTAGGATGCCATTGGCACCGTGCCGGTAGAGATCCCCTTCTACCAACGTGTATATTTTAGCCAATCTGACAATCCAGTTAGCAGTTACACTGTCTTCAGGAAGGATATTCTCCTTCAAGTAGCTCCGGATCCCCAAGATCCATGCATCTGAGCTTACTTGAGCTTCTGAGTCTTGCGTGCTGGGTTGCTCGGAGCTTCTGGAAGCACCTATGACCCTTGGTGGATGCCATGGTAATAGGGCCACTGGGACTGCCAGCTTTGTGGTGCTGGTCTTTCCCCCTTCGCTTAGTTCGGCGGGCTGAGCTGTTGGTCTTGACAACCTCCAGACAAAGATTCCATCAGGAGCCGGAGCTCCAGTTGAGGCTTTCGTCGAGAGTTCGTCAGCTTCAGCGTTGTGAAGACATTGAACATGGTGGATATCCAAGACTTCGAAGTCCTTCTGAAGCCTCTGGACTTCAATGAGATAAGCAGCTAGTTGAGGATTGTTACATGAACATTCACTTTTAACTTGTTTGATGATGAGTTGTGAATCTCCCTTCACCAACAACTATTTGACACCATAAGATAGTGCCACCTTGAGTCCGTAGATGAGAGCTTCATACTCCGCCATGTTGTTGGTCGCCTTGAAATCAAGGTGAACCATGTACTTGATCTTCTCCCCAGTTGGAGCAAGGAGAAGGATTCCAGCTCCGGCTCCCTGCTTCTGCACGGAGCTGTCGAAGTAGAGAATCCAGTGAGGCTCGGTGAATACCGGAACCTTGGGTTCCGATCTCTTCTCATTATGGCCCCTAGGGTTTGATGGAGAGGGAGTCCATTCTGCCACAAAGTTAGCCAAGGCTTGACTTTTGATTGCTTGTCATGACACGAATTGTAGATCGAACTCGGCCAGTTCTGCTGCCCACATTGCAATGTTCCTAGTAGAGTTAGGGTTATGCAAAATAGCACGCAGTGGAAAAGAAGTTACCACTGATATTTTGTGGGCTTGGAAGTAGTGTTGAAGCTTTCTTGAGGCAATAAGGACTGCGTAAAGCAGCTTAGTCACCTCAATGTATCTTGTCTTGGCATCATGGAGCACTTTGCTGATGAAGTACACGGGGCGTTGGACGGTCCGAACACTTTCAGAAGGACCCAAAGCATCTTCTCCATCGACCTAGACCCTCCAGGAGGGGTCCGGACCTTCATGATGTGCTTCTTGGACCCTCCCGGAGGGGTCCAAAACTCCTTCTTGTTCGACCTGGACCTTGCTAGAAGGGTCCAGATCATCTTGGTCGGTCAGGTGAACCCCCTCAGGAAAATGAGGTTGATCTCCTAGCATTTCATCTTGAGGTTCCGTGTCTGGGGCTGGAAACCAGACACACCTTCAATTAACTCCGAACCCTTCCGGAGGGGTCTGGGTTCTTGGACTGGATGTGGCTCCAGTCTTTCCGCAACCAAGACCATACTAACAACTTCGGTGGTACCCGAAATGTAAAGCAGCAAAGGCTAACCAGGATTCGGAGCTACCAATATCGGTAGTGTGGTGAGGAGATTTTTTAGCTCTTGAAATGCCTTTTCTGCTTCTTCAGACCAATGAAATGGTTCGGACTACCTCAAGAGTTTGAAGAAGGGTAGCGCCCGTTTTTCCAGTCTTGAGATAAACCGGCTAAGCGTAGCTAGGCATCCAGTTAACTTCTGGACATCCTTAATGCGAGCTGGAGGACACCTATCTTCTATAGCCTTGATCTTCACCAGATTTGATTCAATTCCTCGGTGAGTCACCAAGAAACCTAAAAGCTTCCCGGAGCTAACCTAGAAGACACATTTGTCTGGGTTTAGCTTGGTGTGCATAGTGCGCAACTTATTGAAGACAGCTTGTAAATTGTCAAGGAGTGACTCCTTGTTTTTGATCTTCATGATGATGTCATCAATGTACACCTCCACCAAGTCTCTAATTAGCTCTCCAAATGTTTTGTACATAGCTCACACAAATGTTGAAGCAGCATTTTTGAGACCAAATGGCATGGCAGTATAACAGTACAATCCATCTACTGTTATGAAGGCAGTATGCTCTTCATCTTCCTTAGACATTTGGATTTGATGATATCCAGAATATGCATCTAATAAACACAATAGCTCACACCCGGAGGTGGAGTCCACTATCTGATCTATTCTAGGTAGTGGAAATGGATCTTTGGACATGCCTTATTTAAGGTGGTGTAGTCAATACACATCCGAAGTTTCCCGCCGGCCCTGGGTACAACAACTGGGTTTGCCAACCATTTTGGATGGAAGACTTCCCAGATGAATCCAGCTTTGAGCAACTTGTTGATTTCCTGTAGGATGAAGTTTTGTCGCTCGATTGATTGCTTCTGGGGCTTCTGGTCTACAGGTCGTGCGTCAGGGTAAATCTTCAGATTGTGCTCAATAACCTCCCTAGGAATCTCAGGCATTTGTGACGGTTGCCAGACAAACACGTCGACATTAGCCCGAAGGAAAGTGATGAGCGTGAGTTCCTATTTGTTGTTCAGACCTTCCGATATACGGGTAGTCTGAGCAGCATCAGAACCAATTTGGACGACTTTGACGGGAACGTCGGTGTCGCCGTTTGGTTGCACACGGGGTGCAGAGGTAGAGTCTTTATGGCGAATGCTCGAAGGGTTCGGAGCTGGTTCCTTACCAGATGCTTCCGCTTGCGTTGTGGTAAGCACATTGAGTTCTTCTAAAGCAGTGACTTCTATAGTGCGATCTCTACGGATCTGAAGAACGCCCGTGGGTATTGGCATCTTAAACACTATGTAACCAAAACGAGTGGCGGCCATGAATTTGTACAAGGCTGGTCTGCCCAGAATGGCGTTAAACGGCAGACTGATCTGCGCGATGTTGCAGACCAACTTCTCAGTTCTGTAGTTCCCCCGAGTCCCGAAGGTTACTGGGAGTGTGATGGAACCGAGAAGAGTAATGGTACCCGGACATACCCCAGGGAAAGGTCGGGATGGGAGAAGGTCCGAAGGTCGGAGCTGAAGCTTAATGAATGCTTTGAAGCTTATGAGGTGTAGCCCTGAACCTCCGTCCACCATTACATGGTGGAGTTGAATATTGTTAATGGTGGGTGACACCATCAACGGGAGTTTTCCAGCTCCGATCATGTTTTGGGAGCAGTCTGAAACATCGAAAATGATGGGAGTGTCCATTCACTTCCAATGAGGCTTCGCCCTAGCAGGGGGAGCTACCACGGCCATCTCTCACCACATTGTCTTGAGGATGCGGCGAGAGGTGATGTCCCAAGAACCACCATAGATGGTGTTTAGGGTCTTCCATCGCTCGTTGTCAAAGACATCGGAATCGTCATCGACAGTGTTGTAGACAGCTTTCAAGACCTTCTTGGGATCCTAGAAACCTAGCTCCTCCTCAGCCGGAGCTTTGTCGACTTTTTGTTTTCCTTCTCGCTGACGGAAAGGAGCTTCTTTTCGGCACTTGTTATAATGCTCGGCAAGGTTCTGGACCTCCTGACATTCTTCCAGGATGTGTATGTCCATCTTGTGGATCGGACACTACGTCTTGGAACAGTTGCCATCTTCTGACGAAGGACGAGGTCGTTTTTGGGGTGTGGCCCCCGGCCACCCAGAGCTGCAGTAGTTGCAGCGGCTGGTGCGCTGGCCAACGGCTTCTTCTTACCGTTGGGCTTCTTATTCTTTTTGCCACTACCGGAGTTAGTTGCTTCAGTTTTGGAGGACTTCTTGTTGGCCTCCGGAGCTGGCTTGGAGTGCATTTCACGGCCCTCCGCAGCTCTAGCACATTTGTCTGCCAGGCTGAAGAGTTTCGTGATGCTGGTGACTTCTTTGATTGCCAGTTTCTCCAGCATCTTTTTATCTCGAACACCCTATCTGAATGCAACAATAACAGAAGAGCTTGATATTGAAGTAATAGTATTCCGTACCTGAGAAAACCACTAGATGAAGGATTGCAACGATTACCCTGATGTTTGCTTTACAGCAAACAGATCCAATTCATTGCCACGC
The DNA here is from genome assembly GCA_036927565.1 of Tuctoria greenei. Lineage (NCBI taxonomy): Eukaryota > Viridiplantae > Streptophyta > Magnoliopsida > Poales > Poaceae > Tuctoria > Tuctoria greenei. The sequence continues at coordinate 93,239,402 of JAYESD010000009.1, read as the reverse complement.
CGGGTGTAAGAACTCCTGAAGTTGGTAGTGAATTGCTGGCATAGCTCCGCCCAACTATTAATGGAGTCGGGTGGAAGACTCATAAACCAGGACCTTGCAGTCTGTTGACGGCTCCTAAGGTATACTAACAAATCATCCCTGACAATAGTACCAGAAATGCTTGTTGGTATTACTTATGCAACATTAACTAAACATCTCCAACTGATGTTTTAGAAATGCTTGTTAATGGTTCTATTGGATCACAGAGTGAATTCCGCAAGTGCACAGAGGTATCATTGTAGCATTTCCCCTTAAGAGTATTCCCAAGGGTGTCATTTATTTGATCCCAAAGGAAGGCGGGGTATAGATATAACAATCATCAAGTGGAAAGGGTAGAAAAGTCTAGGTAAGAATCTAGTAAGGATGGATAAAATAATAATGGAGGTAGTGCGACACACACAAAAGCTTTCAAGTCTAAGGGGGATAAGAGGTTCCTAGAGGTTAGTTAAGGTTGAGAGTTATGGAGGTACTCCTACTATGCTCTATTGTACATATACATAGTCTAAACTAATTATTCATAAGCTAGATCAATAGTGAATACTTATGCTATGTGGTTCAACACATCGGGCACGAGATTACCCCTAGCAATACTAGGGTGAATCCCACCAAGAGCCTGTGGCATAGTCGAACGTGGAGGATTACAAAGGACGGATAGGGCTATCACCACCTACTGCCTACCTCTTCAATCCGTGGGTCTACGAGACATCCAATGCTATTTAGCTATCCTAGCACCATGCTAGCATATTAAGTAATTACCTTAAGAGCCTAGGCACAATCCATCCTAAGGCAATGAATTGAATCATCATTGAACCAATGTTGATACACAACATAATTATCCATACTAACCTAGTTATGTTATAATTAACTAGACTATAGTGGGATTCTATAGGTTCTATGATAATGAGATATGTTCATGATAAAATTGTCATAGAAGTTATACCTTCCACATACATGGACTCCACGATCAAAAAAGAAACGCTTTGCCCAAGTATATGTATAAGTAGAGACTAAAGATACTATCTTTATTATGCATAAAGTCACAAATACAAGAAAGAATACATGAGTCATACCTTTCCCAATGTAGGATTGGGAAGAGAGAGACTCCTTACTCCTTTCCCAATTTGGACTTGGGACTAGAGACTCTCCTCTATACAACCTAACTCCTCTAAGACTATGGATGATAGTGTATACAATAGAGATGAAGCTGAAGTGGTGTGTGTTGAAGTGAGGGGTAGGGGGTTCTATTTATACTAGTGTTGAGGTCGGTTCCCGCGACCAAAAGCGCGCGAATCAGTCACCATTTACTCCAGGAAGCCGGGAGGAGCCAACACGTGGAGGCTGACTGAGTTTGGTGCAGAGACCAGGTCGGTCGACCCCCTGGTTTGGCCGACCTGGTCATTGCACCAATTCTCGTGTGCTTTCTCCAGGTGGCTACCAGGTGGGTCCCATTGATTTATATGGGTGATACACCGTTGGACTCCTCGGATACTTATGTTTGTAGGCTATTTGATCCATGGGATGCCACATGTCATCGCCTAATTGGCTGGGATGATATTTTATAGGATTGGTCCCTCTACATTTGCTCATTTCCTGCATAAAATGTTGCATACACATATTTCTCCAAGTCCAAGTGGAATTAGTTTAGATATAAAGGTGATGTGTGCAAGAAATGACAAATCCTTCACATAATTGAGTTAAATTGACGGATGAAATTGGTATATAACAGCCGTCAACAAACTCCCCCAAGCTTGTCCTTTGCTCATCTCGAGCAAAGTCAAGACTTTAGGGTGATGATCAGGAGTTGCTACAATGTCTTATTTTCAAAAGTATTTAATGCACAACAATATAATCTACCTAGTATTGCAGAAATTGGCTATGATACCCTACCTTTCTTAAGTTATCATGGGGCTTATGCTTTCTCATATTCATGAGTAGTTCAAAGGTAGAATAGCAAATGGAGCAAACATATCCTAGAATTCAATTCAGATATTAGGTACCTCAATTTGATTCTCTCAATCACTCCTTTGTGGATAGTGGAAATATTTCCTTACCAAAGCATTGTGCCTTTAATATTCCTACTCAATGCGTATGGCTTGTATGTGGAGCTTGGTAAGAAAAGTAAGTAGGCATATTTGCATCACATACAATGCTAAGTCAAAAGAGTAAGCCTTAGGAGAATTCAAATCAAAACTTTTTGATTCAAGACTAGTGCATGTGTAATGGAGTGGAAGTGGATGTGGATACTTGAGATAACTCCTTTTTTGTATAATCTCTCTTTCTTTTGCAGGGATGAAACATGGCTACTTTTTTTTCTTTTTTTTCTCATGCTTATGATGTAAGCGTGCTTCTTTTTTTTCATTTTATTTTTGTAGCCATTTCTTCTGCTCCCTTTCTTTGCAATAACTTGAAGAGAGTGCTAACTATGAATAGCATGGAGTTTCTCTTTTTATTGTGGTATGGTGGATATGATGGATGTTTTGCTTACTTCTAGTGTAGAACTATGGCATGTGCAAGTGAAGTCTTGAATTCAAAAAGAATTGAATGATTTCTCACATAGGTCTATACTAGTTTGACTAGGCTCAATGTGAAAGCAAATAGCATATGCATAAATGTTTTGTCTATGTATGAACATCATATGGCTTTGGTATGTATTTCCAATCAATTGAGGGAAACTTAAATCCTTTTAGAATTTCTCCAGAAATCTAAGTTTTAATTTTAAACTAGGACTAGCAGCCGTATTATAAATTATAATCTTGCAACAACCTAGAATTAGATCAAGCTTTTGCTACCAACAACTTCCAAATTAAGGTAAAAGTATTCAAACCAATGAAACAATATTCAGAGAGTAGCAAGTTGTAAACTAGAGACTTAGGAAAAAAATAGAGCAACTATTCATCATTTCATATACGTGAATTCTAAATCATTCTTACTGCACATCTTTATTTGATGAAAGCAAATCTAACCTTTTTTTAAATGCAAGGTGGATGATTGATGGATGGAAAATAAATATGCAAAGAATGTGATACATGTTACCTCAAGTGGGGGTCCTCCCCCAAGCTTGTTCTTCAACTACCTCTGTGATAAGGGTTGAACCCTTGATGACAAAAGTATGCTGCAAGATCGGCTTGTTGTTGTTGTAGCGCCGTATTGAAGTTGGTGAATTGAGCATCCATGTGTTGTTGCCAATCCTAGGTACCTTGAACATGCTCCTGGAGTGTGCTGTAGATATCACCCATTCTCACTTCAAGTTCTCCTATACATCTAGTGATGTCCGTCATTCCTTGGCTATAGTCATGATGACTTCTAGCCGAAAAGTAACGACGTCCTCTCATGGACGTTGGGGGCAAGCTGCTAGAGCTTGAAGTGGATAAGGGTGGATCCCTTTGCCATTCTTGCCAAGATGATCCCCCAGTCTCATACGTTGGAGGTTGAGTCTATCTGGGCGCACAACCCGTTGGGTTCTCTTCCTCTTGGTATTCATGGACCAGAGAGATTATCGGTGGCATGCCTGTGGCTGCAGCCCTCGCACGATTCCTTGTTACCCTGCCAGAGACATTACTTCTTCTTGCTTCCTCAAGGGGAAGAAGATTAATGGTTAGCCTCTGGCATTTGTACAAATGAAAATCCGGGTTAGGTAACCGAATTTCATTGACAAAGCCGGGATAGAAAAATATCAAGGACCCATCTTGATCATGCTTAAGGCTATGTCCTTGCACTAAATAGTATTCATCAGTTAATTCTCTTTCAGTTTCAATATATTCAAATCAAGAGTATTTAAGTGCTCCTACCCTATCAGCAATATGAGTAATCAATGAAGTGCATTCAATTGGTCCTAATTTCGAAATGTAATCTAACCATTGTGTCATCATGGCTTTGGCTGGAGCAACTTTTATCTTTTTAGTCATGGCAAACAAAATTTTCAATTCATCATCTCGCACAACCCTAACATCTCCCCTAGGGAACATAGTCATAGCCACCCATCTATGCATGAAGTGTAAGGTAGGGTTTTGGATGTGGCTATTCCTAGGAGCCCTACATGTGACCTCACTAGTTAGCTCATGCCAAAACATTGTTTGTTAAACTTAGGCAAATTGTCTAAATCTAGCAAACACCGTTTATGGATGCCTAGGATGCTACCTAATTCTTTCCATAGGATGTTGTATTCTTTTTGAAATAATCTAAAAGAAATACCATCAAATACTATTCTTAGCGTGCAAAGGAATTGAATAGCGAGAACGTGTGAACCTTTCTCCTCTATGTGAGCAAAGTCATCAAATCCAATTGCATGCCAAATGGAAAGAAATTCGGAGTCCATACTTATTTTGGAGATCAAATGTGGATCGTAAGCCTTGGTATGGCGGAACTCACGATCTTGGAGAAGTCTGTGTGCTTGATCTTCAACTTTGCTTCGTATGTCGAGGTCGTTGTCATGAAGAAGTTGGTGTGGGTTGCTTCTCTCTTCCATCGGAGTGCTCTCACACACACTTCTCCTCCTTGGGCTTGTACCCATGGAAGAGAGGCGTGCACTAGAACCTTCACCATGGCTTGAGCTTGCAACCTCCTTCCTCTTTCCAAACAACCTCTTCATGTCTTTTTGAGTTCAACAGGCAAGAACAAAACAAGGCGAGAAAAATCCGAAAAGAAGCGATGTTTGGAAAACAAAACTCTCAAAAAATTTCTCCTCTTGAAAGCTTGAGTGTAAAATGCAAATGCAAACAAAAGAAAATCTTTTTTGGGGATGGATTTGAGCAAGAGTGTTGCAATGAAGAGCAAGAAAAACAAGGTGAGCTAGAGTGTGACTTGGGGAGGTGTAAAATGATGTGGTGTGTGAAGAGAAGTGCTTCTCACGGCCACAATTTATAGGGTGCACCTTCCAACGGTCACTTAGGGTTCAAAATGTAGCCGTTGGAGGAAGGGGAGCCAAATTGGCTCCACTCCCTGTTCAGCCGACCAGGGGGTTCGGCCGACCTGACAGGTGGCCCCTCCTGGTTCCCCTTTTGGCAAGTGGCTCCCCAACGGCTATAAAGTTAGCACATTGGTGAAATGCCACATGTGCAGCTCAGAAAAAATTGTTTTTCAAATAAAAACCTTTATTCAAATCTAATAAAAAATTTTGAAAAGAAAGAAAGAAAAATGATAGTTGGGAATATAAGATTCTCAACTTGCTAGGAAAAATCAAATATGCAATGGGAAAAATCCTAATGCGGTGGAAAAAGAAAGAAATAAAGATAAAGTGGGATAACTACCAATTTGACCTATTATCGTAGGTCTCACCGCTGTCCGATGAGATGAACATTCCTCCGTCTTCATTTCACATCCGGGCCCGGAGGGATGGGCTCGGACGGTTTGTCTTGCTTCTTCCGCCATTCCTTCTTTGGCGGCTCGGTGGCCTAGGGCCTTCGTGAAGGTCTAGACGATTTCGTTGCCTTTGGGTATCGGCGTGGTCGAAATGACGGATTCTCCTCGTAGATTAATCTTCTCATGAATGCAATGAGTGAGTCCACCTTTGGAGGTGTGACTTCGACCTCTCTGATGTGTTTATCATTTGGCCCATACTTGATTAGAATCATGGAGCATTGTTCTGATTTTGGTCAAAAGTTAAACCTTTCCTCCTTGCCATTGATATGGAAGTGGATTTCTCCAGCTCCCACATCTATGCGAGCTTTTGCAGCGCTTAGGAATGGGAGCCCAAGAATGAGTGGTGTATCTTTCTCAGTGTCCATGTCTAGCACCACAAAATATACGGGTATGAAGCAATTCCGGATCTTCACCGGGACGTCTTCAGCAATACCCGCTGGATAACAGACTGAAGAGTCAGCCAGTTGTAGCTGCATTGGTATTGGAGTTAGCTCTGTGATGTTCAGCTGGTCGAACACAACCTTGGGCATCACACTAACACTTGCTCCCAAATCACAAAGTGCCTTGTCGAAGTGGTGAGCTCCGATTGAGCATGAAATGGTAGGACATCCAGGGTCCTTCTTCTTTTCAGGAAGCCTATTGAGGATGGTTGCACTGCAATCTTCCGTAAGCTTGACGACCTCAGTGGTGGGCAATGGCCGTTTTTTGTTCAATATGTCCTTGAGATAGCGAGCATAAGTGGGTACTTGCATTGCATCAATCAAGTGCACATTGATGTGGATCTTTTGGATGATCTCAACAAAAAGGTTGAATTGCTCATCTACTATTGGCTTCCTTTGTTTGTGAGGGAATGGCAATAAGTTGGTGTCTTCAAAGTGTTTGGCCATTTTCTCAGCAAGTAATTCACTTGGGACATCCTCCTTCTTAGGCTCAGTTGTCCTCTTTTCTTGTGTGGGATATGGTGGGTCACGAGTGGTCTTTCCTCCTCTCATAACCACTGCACTGATGTTCTCCACTGGGGCTTCTGGCTGCCCCGGAATTTTGTTGTTTTCTAATGGAGGGACAATTGCAGCAAGTTGTGCCAATTGAGTCTCCAACATCTCGTTGAAGTTCAGTTGATTCTTGAATGCTGAGGATAGTCCTTCAATCTTTGCATTGATGTTTTCTAGGGTCTTGTCATTAGCTGACAGCTTCTTGGATAGGGCATCGTTAATCTTGAGCTGGCTAAAGGCAAGTTCTCTCAAGTTGGACTGATTGTTGTTGTACCCTCCTTGAAAGAATGGGTGTTGTTGACCCACCCTTGACCTCCTTGACGATAGCCATTATTGTTGTTGAAATTTCCGTTGTTGCCGAGGTATAAGGAATCCTCACGAGTTTCTAGGCAATCATTGCCCATATGACATGTGTCGCCACAGACTTCACACGTGATCTGAGAGTCTAGGGCATATGCATTGCCAGACACTTCACCACTGGCTTGTCCATCAATTTTCTTCATTAGAAGGTCCAATTTTTCAGCGATCATGTCCACCTCCTTCAAGGTGTGCATGCGTCGCTGTCGGGTATGGAGACGCTCATAGTTCCATCCCATGTTGGACACCATCTTCTCAATAAGATCTTTAGCTTTTGGCACCGTCAATGAGAAGAACTCTCCTCCAGCAGCAGCATCCAAATGGTCACGAGATGATGGGATCAACCCATTATAGAAGTTCTAAATAAGGAGCCAGTCATCCATCCTATGGTGGGGACAGGCTAGGATGTACTCCTGAAGCCTTTCCCGTGCCTCGGGAATAGATTCCTTGGGGTCTTGCTGGAAGCTGGAAATCCTTCCATGTAGGGCATTGGTTTTGCCCAACGAGAAGAATTTGGCGAGGAATGCCGTAGAACACTTCTCCCAAGTGTCTACAGCACTTCGTTTCGCGTAGAACCACTGTTTCGCTCTCCCAAGGAGAGAGAACGGGAACAGTCTCAGACGGACCGCATCCGGAGACACGTCCTTGATCTTAAAAGTGCCACAGATCTCGAGGAATTATTGCAGGTGAGCACTTGAATCCTCGTTAGCAGAGGGAGCTGAGAACTCATGAAGGGTCTTCTGAGCCATTGGCATTTGGATTGTTGGTGCAGAAATGCTGGCTTGCTTTGCCGCTTGAATCTTCTGAGGAGTAACAACATGGGGTCTGTCTCTCAGAAGAGATTCGGGATCTTCAACAAAGTTTTCCGGCGGGTGGAAACTAGACATACACTACCCTGTTTTCACATTAAAAATGTGAAAACAAAGAATTGTTATCCTACTAAAATCCTACCCAGGGTTCTATCCTATTCACTTAGTCATGTTATATATCTATTTGCCTTCCCCGGCAACGGCGCCAGAAATGCTTGTTGATGGCTCCTAAGGTATACTAACAAATCATCCCCGCCAATGGCGCCAGAAATGCTTGTTGACGGCTCCTAAGGTATACTAACAAATCATCCTTGACAATAGTGCTAGAAATGCTTGTTGTTATTACTTACTCACCATTAACTAAACATCTCCAACTGATGTGTCAAAAATGCTTGTTAATGGTTCTATTGGATCACAGAGTGAATTTCGCAAGCGCACGAAGGTATCATTGTAGCATTTACCCTTAAGAGTATTCCCAAGGGTGTCATTTATTTGATCCCAAAGGAAGGTGGGGTATAGATATAACAATCATCATGTGGAAAGGGTAGAAAAGTCTAGGTAAGAATCTAGTAAGGATGGAAAAGTTAATAATGGAGGTAGTGCGACACACACAAAAGCTTTCAAGTCTAAGGGGGATAAGAGGTTCCTAGAGGTTAGTTATGGTTGAGAGTTATGGAGGTACTCCTACTCTGCTCTATTGTACATATACATAGTCTAAACTAATTATTCATAAGCTAGATCAATAGTGAAGACTTATGCTATGTGGTTCAACACATCGGGAAATGGCTTACTTCTAGCAATACTAGGGCGACTCCCGCCAAGAGCCTGTGGCATAGCCGAACATGGAGGATTACTAAGGACAGATAGGGCTATCACTGTCTACTGCCTACCTCTTCAATCTGTGGGTCTACGAGACATCCAATGCTACTTAGCTATCCTAGCACCATGCTAGCATATTAAGTAATTACCTTAAGATCCTAGGCACAATCCATCCTAAGGCAATGAATTGAATCATCATTGAACCAATGTTGATACACAACATAATTATCCATACTAACCTAGTTATGTTATAATTAACTAGACTATAGTGGGGGTCTATAGGTTCTATGATAATGAGATATGTTCATGATAAAATAGTCATAGAAGCTATACCTTCCATATACATGGACTCCACAATCAAACAAGTAACGCTTTGCCCAAGTATATGTATAAGTAGAGACTAAAGATACTATCTTTATTATGCATAAAGTCACAAATACAAGAAAGAATACATGATTCATACCTTTCCCAATGTAGGATTGGGAAGAGAGAGACTCCTTACTCCATTCCCAATTTGGACTCGAGACTAGAGACTCTCCTCTCTACAACCTAACTCCTATAAGACTATGGATGATAGTGTATACAATAGAGATCAAACTCAAGTGGTGTGTGTTGAAGTGAGGGGTAGGGGGTCCTATTTATACTAGTGTTGAGGTCGGTTCCCGCCACCAAAAGCGTGCGAATCAGTCACCATTAACTCCAGGAAGCCGGGAGAAGCCAACACGTGGAGGCTGACCGAATTTGGTGCGGAGACCAGGTCAGCCGACCCCCTGGTTCGGCCGACCTGGTCATTGCACCAATTCTCATGTGCTTTCTCTAGGTGGCTGCCAGGTGGGTCCCATTGATGTGTATGGGTGATACACCGTTGGACCTCCTCGGATACTTCTGTTTGTGGGCCATTTGATCCATGGGATTCCACATGTCATCGCCTGATTGGCTGGGATGATATTTTATAGGATTGGTCCCTCTACATTTCCTCATTTCCTGCATAAAATGCTGCATACACATATTTATCCAAGTCCAAGTGGAATTGGGTTAGATAGAAAGGTGATGTGTGCAAGAAATGACAAATCCATCACATAATTGAGTTAAATTGACGGATGAAATTGGTATATAACAGCCATCAACATAGTCCCAGTTAGAGCCACAGAGAATAAGTAAGCCATCACGACCTTATCTCCCCCTGCTGTCAGTATAGCAGTGGAGTAGATTTGTAGGAACTCAGCGGGGTTGACAGTCCCGTCGAATTTTTTCGGCAAGTGAGGCCGGAATTTCTGTGGCCATCTGACCATGCATAAATGCATGGCTAGGGCAAAATGGCCTCCCCCTACTCCCTAAGGTGTAGGGTTGTCCCGAGCCTCTCGCCTATCACTAGCACGCTCGATATGGACACGACCGTCTTGCTGCCGGTAATGGCGATCAAGTTCCGACCGCAGGTCAAGAGTTGGAATTCTGGTGATGGTGTGGGTGCATCGTGCCCCGAGAGGCGGCGAAGTCACCTGTTGGGATGCGACACATCTCCTTTGTTGCGAGACTTGTGGACCAAGTCGGCCCGACAAGGTCCGTTGTTGTGATGGTGCTCGACCCGAAGGGGGAGGACCTTGATTGCTGATGCCAGCGGCTGCAGCTGCAACCAGATGGTCAACATCAGCTCTCCACTGTTCCATAGCACCCTGGGGTGCCCCTAGAAGCGCTGGACGTTGTAGGAGAGCTTGCGCGGCAATGAGCGGGTGCTCAGGGTTGTTGTTCATTGATGCAGTGATCGACACAGATGCCCCATCCCGTTGACCAACATTGTTTGCCGGAACAGATGGCGGTTGTGGTGCCATAGTGCCTGTTGGAACAACGGCACTCGCTGGCTGCTGCACATGGGAGGAATTGCCTCCAGCAGGTTGTTCAGCATGATTGCCGTTGGAAGATCCTGTGGCGGAATTCACCATCTTGAGATCTCAGGTGACTGCCCCTACCTGGCGCGCTAAATGTCGAAGTGTAGCAATGACACTTTCCCCGGTACTACTAAATGTAGCCCGTGGAGGTTCTTGTTTCGGTTGGGGCATGCAGAGATCACGAGCAAGATGGTGACACAGGAGATTTACGTGGTTCGGGCTGCCTGAGCGTAATACCCTACTCCACGCGGTGTGTGTTGTTGCATTGCGAATCGCTAGAAAGTGTAGTCTTTGGCTCTGAATGGAGTTGTCCTTCGTATTGTGCGGCTCAGTCCTTGTATAGTCTAAGGACTGACCATTACATCATTCGCCTGGCATGACATGTGGCCCTAGCATATTTAATAGCCTAATACACTGTCTATGAGTATTAAGCATGATTAATAGTGTGATAACGTGCCATAATGGCTGCCTTACCTCTCTTAACAGTGCTTTGATCGTGTGTCGTTAATACAGCATTAACGACACGTAATCAAGTCTTGTAACTGCTGCTCTAACTGTCCCTTGAATGTCTGTGCCGAAGGAGATCCGCCAATGTATTCGTTGGTGAAGATCTGGAGGCTCCACACGTGGCAGCTTTGGAGCTTCCCTTTGTGGGGAGGTAGCTCCAGAACCGCTGTACACGTGTCTACACCGGAGATTCCCTCTGCTGGGAGTTAGGCCCGGGGTCATTATTCACGTGTTGATCGTGGAGCTTCCCTATGTTGAGAGTTTAGCTTCGGATTTACATTACACGCGTCGATCTCCGAAGCTACCCATATGAGGGATGCGGGTCCGGTGTAATATGACATGTGGGGCCTAAGGAGGCCTTCAATTTTGACGGGTATAAATCTTTTGCACTTCTTGCAGTATCGTAGGGTACCTGGTACGCAGGATACCGACAGATTTCAAGCGAAACAACTCAAGGAGGCTACCTTCATTTGCCAAACAAAATATATACAAGATATCCTCAAAAAGTTCAATATGGACAAAGTCAAGCCCATCAAGACTCCAATGGCGATCAATGGACATCTTGACATCAACAAAGATGGTTCGAATGTTGATCTAAAGGTATATCATTCTATTATTGGTTCTTTATTGTACCTCTGTGCATCTAGGCCTGATATCATGTTGAGTTTATGTATGTGTGCAAGCTTTGAAGCCGCTCTGAAGGAGGCTCAATTGATAGCTGTAAAGAGAATCTTGAGATATTTAGTTCATACACCCAAACTAGGTCTTTAGTATCCTAACACTACAGGAAACCCGATCAATTACCTAGGTCCATAAGCATAAGTGCCCATTAAATGGGCCGTATCAGGCCATAAATGGGCTATGCCGGGCCGAGCTGGCCCTAAGCTCGTATATTTACATATTAATATTAAACACTCAATCAAATAAAATAATAAATAAACAAAAATAATTTAAACAACTAAACTAAACTCATATCAATTAATCCTAAACAAACATCTAAACAATTATCAATTCATTTAAATAATGAGCCACAATCTAAATAATTAAATAAATATTTCAACAAACATCTGAACCTAACCTAAACAATTAAGCATAACGTAACATAATAAAAATTATTAACTAAACAATTACGCATAATCTAAAGAATTAAAACCAATTAGCATAATGTAAACAATTAGCGTAATAAGCATAACATATAACTAAACCAATTAGCATAATTAGAATAACTAAACAATTGGTAATTAAAAACCCACTAAACAATTAGCATAATTAGCTAACCAATTAGCATAATTAGCACAATTACATTTAATTAACCATTAAACAATTTGTAATTCAAAAAACTACGTTGCCCCCATGGCCGACAATGAAGGCCGGAGTGGGGTGGGGGGGGGGGGGGGGGCGCTGGAAGCTGGCCATGGGTGCCCTCAGCCAGAAAGGGGAGGTGGGGGGAGGGGGGGGGGGGAGGCCGTTACCTGAGTGTGGAGGCGGTGCGGCGGCTGCGCACGGCAACGACTGCGTGCGGCTACTGCACACACTAATGCAATGATTGTGTTCTGTTGCGATAAATCCTAAGGCCACAAACTAGTAAATCGTTGCAATAGATCCTAATGCAATGATTGTGTTACGTGGCAATAGATCCTAATACCAAGAACTAGTGAGTCGTGGCAAAAGTTCCTAATGCAACGATTGTGTTCCGTGGTGATAGATCCTAAGGCCACGAACTAGTAAATCGTAGCAAAAAATCCTAATGCAACGATTGTGTTCTGTGGCGATAGATCCTAAGGCCACGAAATTGTAAATCATGGCAAAAGATACTAATGCAACGATTGTGTTCTGTGGCGATAGATCCTAATGCCACGAACTAGTGAATCATAGCAAAAGTTCCTAATGCAACGATTGTGTTTCGCGGCAATAGATCCTAAGGCCACGAAGTAGTGAATCGTGGCAAAAGTTCCTAATGCAACAATTGTGTTCTGTGGCGATAGATTCTAAGGCCACGAACTAGTAAATCATGTCAAAATATCCTAATGCAACAATTGTATTCTGTGGTGATAGATCCTAAGGCCACGAACTAGTAAATCATGACAAAAGATACTAATGCAACGATTGTGTTTCGTGGCGATAGATCCTAAGGCCACGAACTAGTAAATCGTGGTAACATATCTTAATGCAATGATTGTGTTCCGTGGCGATACATCCTAATGCCACGAACTAGTGAATCGTGGCAAAAGTTCCTAATGCAATGATTGTGTTCCGTGGCGATAGATCTTAATGCCACGAACTAGTAAAATCGTGGCAATAGATCCTAATGCAATGATTGTGTTCCCTGGCGATAGATGATAACACCACGAACTAGTGAATTGTGGCAAAAGATCCTATTGCAATGATTGTTTCTGTGGCGATAGATCCTAACGCCACGAACTAGTGAATCGTGGCAAAAGTTCCTAATACAATGATTGTGTTCTGTGGCGATAGATCCTAATGTCGCAAACTAGTGAATCGTTGCAAAAGACCAAGCTTACTACAACGATTTAGTATTTGTTGTAGTACAATCGTTGCAATAGGGCGGAATCCTTGTAGTGGCATGGCGATGGCTAGGCTAAGCAGCGGCTCAGACGCGTAGAGGAAAGTGTGAGGAGAAAGCGTGGGTGAATGGGCCACGAGCGTGGCCTACTGGTTAATGAAAAGATCCCTTAACGTACGTCGGCCGCCTTACTTACATCGGCCTAGGGTTAAGCCAACGTATTTAGATAATTTAATTACGTCAGCTCAGTGACTTACGTCGGCCTAGGGTTGGGCCGGCGTAATTAATGAACTAAATTACGCTAGTTTGTTTATTTACGACTGTCGCGGGCCGACGACCGACGTAACTTTGCTAACATACATCGTCTAGAGACGGCCGACGTAAGTTACATAACTTACGTCGGCCAGCACACGTAAATTACTTTGGCCACGTAATGTTGCTAGTTTCTTATAGTGTAAAAGGTCGAAGTTCAATCTCATCGGATACTCCGATGCGGATTATGCTGGATTTAAAGTGGATAGGAAAAGCACCTCCAGGACTTGCCAGTTCTTGGGTAGATCCCTAGTGTCTTGGTTGTCCAGGAAGCAAAATTCCATTGCTTTATCCACAACTGAAACACAGTATGTTGCAACCGAGAGTTGTTGCGCACAACTCTTTTGGATGCGAGGAACTCTAAGAGATTATGGTCACAATTTGAACCATATTCTTGTCCTTTATACAAGGTAGCGTGAATCATTTTTGGCGATTCAAGCATGCTTTTCTACTCTCTCCGTTTCTTTTTATTTGTCTGAACTAGCCCCTGAAAAATAGAAAGAAACAAAGGGAGTATTATCTTTCAATCCATCATTTTTTTTTGAAAAGCTTCCAGAGTGACCTGTGTATATTAATGAGAAGAAGGGTTTATGATATAGCGAACTGAGCAACACTTAAGGCAACTTCTGTTGCCTGAATAGAAAAGAAAGAAAACGAACTAAGCCGTAATCAGTAGGTTACGCTCCTCTGTCATCTTCCAAAAGGAGGTTGTTCCACGGATTTCTTCAAACATCTGTTGTAACTGCATTTCTTTTCCTGCGAAGATTTGTCAATTTAGTTGACAACATAGCACCCAGAAGATCAGGAATCCACAACTGCTAAATATACATCAAACTCAACAGATAATACAGCTAGCAAGTATGATCTCCAAGGTGGACTCTAAACGGGTCTACCACTACCCATACACACCCTGATCTTGGGTGCATATCCGTCACCACGGTTTGGCCTCCTCTCACATTGTGTCACCTATAAAAGAGACTAAGTATCGGTTAACACGATCTTGAGCTCTTGGGTTTGACCTCTTGCACACTCTTATTGATAATTGTACATCTTTTGAGTGTGTTTGGTGGTGTTTATTCGTTGTAATCTTTGCGGTGCCCTGAACTTGTGAGGAGGCCCCTTGAACGAAGTATTTACCCTTTGTGTGGTTAGTGATTAAGTATCGGCCTCTATGGCAATTCAACGAGGGAAGGGTTGGTGAAGACCCGGTCCTTGGTGGAATCCTCAATGAGGACTTAGATTCCTGGGTGGAATCGAAACTCGGGATAAAATATTGTCTCGCGTGTTCTTGTTCTACTTTTTGATCACATTCTAGGGTTTGCAAATTCTTGTTTAATTTTCATTGAAACATTGTATTAAACTTGATAGTTGCAATCTCTTACTTCATCATCATAATATACTTAAGTTGTCAATTGCTTTCGGCTACATAGAATAGTATAAGAAGAATGGAAGATTTACTTTGACACTTAAGTGCGCATATACCGGACTATTCTGCACCATAACGGACTAATCCAGCCTCCCTGTATTTGATCTCTTTGCTAAGTGTTTCAAGGATCGATAAAAATTCAAAAAACCAATTCACCACCCCCCTCTAGGCTACATTCAATCGGTTAACCCTGTAATAACTTAGAGATACGATCATTAAGGCACAAGAGTGAGGGGAATGGCCATGCCATACTCGACATTCTCCCACATCGATCCACAGCACCGCCACCGCACTGGATCTGCACCGGCTCACCCCTACGGCGTTGTACCACATCGCCATCACCTCCCTTCGTTTGACTTCTCTACAATAGAGGTACGCACAGCCAAGGTGCATCCACTTTGTCCTATGTTCATATTATACTTATCATTGTGCTTAGATCTATGACCTATGATGTTTGTCACTTGATTTAATTTGGTTGTTCTCGGTAGATGTAGCCTCTAGGGATCCTTATAATACAACATTAGTTTCAAGAGCCACCTTAGTAGGCAATCTATTGTGAGATCTAAACTCTATAGCAATTGGAAGGAAATGATTCACTAGGATCCGAACCAAAATCCCCAAAATCAGAGCCAAAATGCCCAGTCAACTCGAACCCCAACCATAGAAATTTGGTAAGAGTAAGAGGCACAGGGGACACACTTACCTTTCGGGGATTGCCTTCACCGTTGCCATCACCAGAGTGAAACCATGCATGAAGGAATGTGTGCTTGGGCTATCTAAGGATGCCAACACGGTGGCGCTCACCGGTGGCGCGTCCACCCTAGGTAGGCGCACGCACTGGCAAAGGGGGCTGCGGCGGCGCCGACTAGGCCACCATGGCCGACAGTCTCTCTCTCTCCATCTCGTTTTTCTCTATGCGGTGTAGTGGAAAGAAAGACAGGGTGGAAGACAAATTAATGCTAAGGTTTTCGGGGCGCCGGCGTAACGCACGTTTTGTGCGCCCAATCAGCATGCGCAACCGTCGGATGAAATCCGGCGGATGGCGACGTTTAGGCCAGGTAAGTCGGTTGATGGGCCACACGCGTAGAAGGTAAGGTCCACATTGGTAGGGGAAGATGTGCACGTCCGCATGGTGGCCATGGACTAGAGTAGGTGGGCAAAAAAATTTTGGGTGTTACGGGTTTTATCTTGTGCGCATGAGCTCATGGGCCGCACGTCGCACTCAACCCAGTAAAGAGCCCAAGAGGGTAATGGGGCGTGGGCCATTTTCTCTCATATGGTCACGCACAGAAAATTAAGTAAAATAAGTGTTAGGGCATAGGCCAGATTAAGTAGGTCGTGGGCCAATTTTCCAAAAGCGGGTCATTTATGCCCTTTTGGTTATTTCTCAGGTATGTTCGGCTTTGGGGCCATTTTTTTCTTTTTGGGCCACACATAAGAAAGATTAAGGAATATAAAAATGGGCTTATATTAGTTGTAGGCTTTTCCATTTGAGTTATTTCTCAGTGGATTTTGAATTCGGGCCAAAATCCAAATGGGCCTCGCAAAAAATAAGATAATGACTAAGAATATTCAATTTCCTTTATTAAATTAAGTTTAATTAATTTTGTTTTACTTAGAAATGTTTATGAAAATTAATACTCTCATGCATTTTCATTTGATGATTAAGTTGCTATGGATAATTAAGTATATATTTAGATATGTTTTCATTTTTTTGTAATTTGGAAATTTACCAGGTTTTTGGAATAATGAAATATATATACTAAGTTCACCATTTTTTTCTGTTGTGAGAATTGGTGTAGTATTAAGACTTCCCAATTTTAATAATTTGGAAAATTTACAATAAGAATTATTGAGTTTCATTTTTCCCAAAAACTAATTAATATCCACCAATTTACAGCCTTTTGGAAATTGGTGTAATATTCACTGTTCAAGTAGCAAACATTTTTTTCTTAGCTCCATTTAATTATGATAAGATTGCTACTGTGAACAATTAAGTATAAATAAAGTTATCTTGCTTCAGCTGTTAAGTATTGAGTTTACGTTTTCTGGTTAAATTTTGTCACCAACGTGAGAAATTTAAATAGAATAGTTTAAGTATGTTTCCACTGCTATGTATTAAATTTATATCTTCTAATTAATTTGCTCAGATCATGTGGAAAATAATTAGAATGTTTTGAGTATATTTTACTATAAGATTAAGTGATGAGTTATAATTGAGTTAATTAGTTATTATTTTATTTTAAGTATATTAGTAATTAGTACTAAGTACGAGGCAATTATCTTTTAGTAATTTATTATTCTATGATATTTTAATATATTAGTTTCTCATTGGATTTTAACTATTGTGAATTTTTTTGGGATAATAATTAAGCATGCCTCTGCATAGTAAATATCTCTTGTGACCTATGCCGTTAATGAAATTTTACTATGCTAAGTTAATGAGATACGTTAGTAATTGCCTTGCAAGTATATTTTCTGATTAAATTGGAAGATTTAATTTGAGAGTTAGAGAAATAGCATGATGAATTAATCATTATGATTAAGATTACTAAGTTCTCGTTAAGATTCAGATGTACATGGTGTGCATGTACATGTTAATTTTAAGCTTCTGCTGCTCTTATAAGATTAGTTAGTTTAAGTATTTTTGTATTTAAATTGGATCCAACGTGAATATTTATTTAGAATAATCAATATATTAAGGTGTTTAATAAGTTAATCATAAAATATTTATGATTAAGTAAGTTGATGAGGACATCACAACAGCGGAGATGCACATTGAACTGCAAGGACCAATCACAAGAGCACAAGCACGGTTATTAAATCAGCAGGTGAATTCGTTCCTAACTTCTTTTGCATTTGAGTTTGAGAATAGATTGCTATGTGATGATTTAATTGTTATTAGGAATAATGGAGAATATCGACAAGTGAAGGAAAGAGGCCTTGGGAGCGTGGAGAACCAGCTGGGACGTCCACAAGTTGATGGAAACTGTTTACAACTCGGATCGAGTTCAACTCGGAGTCCAGCAGCAGTCCACCTTAAAAAAGATGACCAGGAGGCATACGGACTCCGATTTTGACGTTCTACATATGCACCGAAAGAGGAGATGATAAACTTTCCAATGGTTCTGGTCCCACCTCAAAATTCCTCCGGAGTCATTGGGAATCGTCGAAATAATTCGAGTCCAGATTTCTGTCCGGTGCTGCGCCACCGAATCGGGACTTTGGGCCTTGTATCCCGTAAGAGTCCATTAAGGACGCGTCTAATCGTGTTTTGGTCGAACCTAGCCTATAAATACTACATCCGCCGGTCATATTCGGAGGGTTTTGCTTAGATCAATAATATCACCGTTCTACGGTTTGTGAGACCCCAACTTCGCGATTTCAGATCGTATCTTCTACGTTATTGCTCGTGTTCTCGGTTGCACTTGCAGGGATTAGCCTTCTTGGCGAGGTCAAGCGTGTGCAGCAAGGTTGATAACCAACGGAGCCGTGGTGTAGTGATTGCAGGGGTACTCGTACCGCTCGAGTGCCGTGGATCATCGACGTCGAGTTCTCCACCCCAATCGACATACCTTTCGGAAGATCGGGTCTAGACCTACTCATCAATTGGTATCAGATTTCCAGGTTGCCCGTGAGGTATATTTGTTTTCCTTCCTTCCATTAGATCGATTTTGTTTCGTACCTAGAGTCCACAGAAAAGCCACAAAAAAGTTAGATCATTTTTACCGCTTCCCAGACTATAGTGTCAGCAGTTTCATTTTTTTAGTTTGCATTGTTGAGTTTGCATTCGTGTGGTTGAGTCTTGTTGCTGGTTTAGCTTTGTGTTTTTGGGTCCTAGTTATCGTGTTTCGTCCTTGTTTTCTTGCTATTCGACACCTATTCCATAATCCCTAAATAACAAACCGATCCGCCACGTTCATCGGTTTGCCCTAGCTAGCCGCCTTGCGTGAACTCCCGCATCGCCAGCCCTAGATTAGGTGACAAACCTTTGTGCCATTCATCCTTGAATCATCACACACCACCCCATTAGTTGTTGTGCAAATTTCCGATCGTTTTCGTATCCGATTGCGAGTTCTGTTCTCAAACCGAGTTGGAATCAATATCCAAAAAATCGTAATTCGGACAGCCCACCTTAAAACGGCCATAACTTTCGCATACGGACTCGAAATCGGGCGAATTTTTTTTTAAATTCATCTACGCAAAATTTCGCATCTGATTTTCCGCCGCGTAACCGCATTCGGCAAAATTATATTGCCCAAATTCCCCTCGGAAGATAGGCTATCCGGCCTCCGAAGTTTCAGCACAAATTTTAAAGAATCTTCTTGATTTTCTGTAGGCTGCATATTACATCCAATTGAACTGAAAATTTTTGTGCTTCATATCTTCGTGCTCCTGAGTAAAGAAAAATATCAAAAAAATATTACAAAAAAGAAAAAAAATAGTGAAGAGCACGCATATTAAAGCAATTGGCCTTTACCATTTGGTGATGTTTTGTTGGTTATATCATTCTGTCTTTCTTTTGCATTGATACTTCCTTGTGTTGTGCTAGGCTCTAGGGCACTCGATTGACCAGCAACAGTTTCCTACATTGAATACTTATTCAACTTTGTTTAGCTATTAACGATTTTCTGCTTATTAGCCACCATATTGTGCCATCCAAGCTCCACCTTTCTCTTGATCATAACAAGTACCTTTGCAATCACCCCACGCTTCATTGGTTCATCTCACCGTCCACACCACCTGCTGTCTCGGTAAGAACACTTGTAAGAGCGTGGTAAGACGCTTGTGCGAGAGAGATTGTTTTCTTCCACCTTCCACATTGTCACTGTAGTTGATAGGGATAACATATTTTGTTGTTGTCTTTTGTTTCCTACTAACAATGGCAGGAGAAGACAATAATGACGAATGTGTTCAACATGCTGAGTTACGTGATATGATGAAGACCATGACGGATATGTTCGCAAAATACAACGCAGCAACGGAGGAGTCATTGGCGAACTTGACTCGCCAACTGGATGAACTTGCTCTTCGGATGAATACTTTTGAGGCTCGGTTGCCTCTCGCTGGAAGACAAGAAGACAATGCTTATGATGAACTGGAAGATCACAATAATCAGCCAAGACTGTCACTTTATCGTCGAGGTATGGGAGGTAATAATCATAACAATTATAATCGCCCTCCTGATGATCCTTTTGCTAAAGTGAAATTTACTATACCCTCTTTTTCTGGTGCTTATGATGCTGAGGCTTATCTTGATTGGGAGATGACAGTAGAGCAAAAATTTAATTCCCATCTTGTTTCTGGACAACATAGAGTTCGTCAAGCCACTAGTGAATTTAAGGACTTTGCTATCATATGGTGGAATGAACTTGTTAAAACTAGAACTGATCCTCCAACATAGGATAGATTAAAGGAAGCTATGCGTGTTCTATTTGTTCCTCCATCTTTTCAGCGGGACCTTCGCAAAAAATTGCAGCGTTTAGACCAAGGTAACATGTCCGTAGATGAGTATTATCAAGAGTTACAAAAGGGTATGCTGCGTTGTGGGGTAGTAGAGGACATGGATGATAAAATAGCTCATTTTTATGGGGGGCTGAGGCGTGAAATTCATGACATTGTTGATTACAAGGAATATGATACTGTTAATAGATTGTTTCAGCTTGCTATGTTGGCAGGAAAAGAATTACAGGGCCGACAACAACAGCAACAACGCACGAGGAGCAACTTCACGCCGCGTGCAGCGACTACACCATCCAAAACAGCACCATCTTCGCCCCCCCGTGCAGCGACTACACCACCCAATGGTGGCCAATGAACTATACCTGCTGCTCCACCTTCTCGCGTGCCGGAAGGCAGCAAGGCGACATCATTCAAGCCTTCGTCGTCCACTCCTTCTACGGGTCATACTTCCAATATTAAGTGTCACCGCTGTCAGGGACTTGGTCATATGATGAGAGATTGCCCGAGCAAATGAGCATACATAGCACCCGACGATGGCGGGTATCATAGTACTTCGGATGTTGAAGATGAATATTCTCTTGCTACTGACTTTACAGATCCAAATGACGAACACACCGAAGAAGAGGTACTTGGTACAGCGGCGACGGAGAACTATAGGAGCATCATTGTGCAGCGTGCCTTGAGCTCCAAAGTGGAGACCGACGACAAGCTACAACGACACAACCTCTTCCACATGTTTCTCGTCGTCAAGGACTGCCGTGTACACACTATAATTGATGGAGGTAGCTGCAATAACTTGGTGAACACGGACGTCGTCAAGAAACTCGGTTTGACAACAAGAGCACACCCTCATCCGTACCACATTCAATGGTTCAACAACAGCGGTAAGGTTCGGGTAACACAAACAGCGAGAATACATTTTTCAATTGGTTCATACCATGATTTTGCTGATTTTGATGTTTTTCCTATGGATGCTTGTTCTCTTTTATTTGGTCGTCCTTGGGAATTTGATACAGATGCTATTCATCATGGTAGAACCAATAAATATACTCTCATGCATAAGGGAAAGAAAATAACTTTGCTCCCCATGACTCCTGCTGAAATTGTGCATTTTGAGAAGAGTAAAATTCGTGAGGGCAAAGCAACAAAATTAGAATCTGAAAAACAGCAAGTTATTAAGTTAAAATCACCATCGTTCCTCGCAACTAAATCTGAACTTGCTGATTTATTCGATGCTAAGGGGATGTTCTATGCTTTAGTTTGCAAAGAAGCCATGTTTTCACTTCATGAATTGTCTATTGCATTGCCCCCTACTGTTGCTAACCTTTTGCAGGAGTTTGAGGATGTGTTTCCCTCCGAGATACCCCTTGGTTTACCACCGATGAGAGGCATTGAACACAAGATCGATTTGATTCCAGGAGCAAGTTTGCCAAATCGTGCAACATACAGGGCGAATCCACAAGAAGCTAAGGAAATTCAGCGACAAGTCCAAGATCTTTTGGACCGCGGGTACATTCGTGAAAGCCTTAGCCCTTGTTCTGTTCCAGTTCTTTTGGTTCCTAAGAAAGATGGTAGTTGGCGCATGTGTGTTGATTGTCGAGCGATTAATAACATCACCATTCGATATCGTTATCCTATTCCTCGATTAGATGACATGCTCGATGAATTGAGTGGTGCTATCATCTTCACAAAAATTGACTTGCGTAGTTGTTACCACCAAATTAGAATGGCACTAGGAGATGAATGGAAAACTGCATTTAAAACCAAGTTTGGACTTTATGAGTGGTTAGTCATGCCTTTTGGTTTAACTAATGCACCCAACACCTTTATGCGATTAATGAACGAGGTTTTACGTGCTTTCATTGGACAATTTGTGGTGGTTTACTTCGATGATATCCACATTTACAGCAAGTCATATGATGAACATCTTGATCATTTATGTGTTGTTTTTAATGTTTTGAGAGATGCACGTTTGTTTGGTAACCTTGAAAAGTGCATCTTTTGCACCGATCGAGTCTCGTTTCTTGGCTATGTCATTTCCTCGCAGGGAATTGAGATGGATGAGGCTAAAATTGAAGCAATCACCAGCTGGCCAGCCCCAACAACCGTCACACAGATTCGTAGTTTTCTTGGTCTTGCAGGTTTTTATCGGTGCTTTGTGCGGGATTTCAGCACCATTGCAGCACCTCTACATGATCTAACGAAGAAGGGAGTTCCATTTCGATGGGGCGAACAGCAGCAGCAAGCTTTTGATGCTCTCAAATCGAAGCTTACACAAGCACCGTTGCTAGAACTTCCTGACTTTGACAAGACCTTTGAGCTAGAATGCGATGCAAGTGGCATTGGTATTGGAGGCGTTCTCATACAAGGAGGTAAACCCGTTGCTTTCTTTAGTGAAAAACTTCATGGTCCTTCTCTGAATTATTCTACTTATGATAAGGAATTGTATGCCTTAGTGCGTGTATTACAAACTTGGCAACATTATCTTTGGTCTAAGGAGTTTGTCATACATTCTGATCATGAATCATTGAAGTATCTTAAGTGTCAAACCAATCTGTATAAACGACATGCTAAATGGATTGAGTTCATAGAGTCGTTTCCATACATCATTAAGCATAAGAAAGGGAAGGAAAATATCATTGCCGATGCATTATCTAGGCGTTATACCATGATGTCCAAACTTGATCATAAAATCTTTGGTTTGGAAACAATTAAAGCATTATATCCTACTGATTTGGACTTCAAAGATGCTTTTGAAAATTGTAGAGAAGGAAGAACTTGGAATAAATATGTGCTGCGAGAGGGTCTCCTCTATCGTGCTAACAAGCTCTGCATTCCAGCTAGCTCCGTTCGTCTATTGCTTTTGCAGGAAGCACATGGAGGAGGTTTGATGGGACATTTTGGAGAGAATAAAACTGAAGACGTGCTGTCCACCCACTTCTTTTGGCCAAAGATGAGGCGTGATGTCGAGCGCTACGTGTCACGATGCACTACTTGAAACAAAGCTAAGTCTCGCCTTAACCCACATGGTCGTTATATGCCTCTTCCTGTTCCTAGTGTACCTTGGGAGGATATTTCTATGGACTTTGTTTTGGGATTGCCTAGGACTAAGAGAGGGAGGGATAGTATTTTTGTAGTTGTTGATCGTTTTTCCAAAATGGCACACTTTATACCTTGTCATAAAAATGATAATGCCTCACACATTGCTGATTTATTTATGACGGAAATTGTTCGTTTACATGGTGTGCCAAATACCATTGTATCTGATCGTGATGCAAAATTTTTAAGTCATTTTTGGAGAACTTTGTGGTATAAATTGGGAACCAAGTTGCTGTTTTCAACTACATGTCACCCACAAACGGATGGACAGACCGAGGTAGTTAATCGTACTTTATCCACTATGTTGCGGGCTGTCTTGAAAACAAATTTGAAGTTGTGGGAGGAGTGTTTACCACATATAGAATTTGCTTACAACAGATCCGTTCACTCCACAACAAAGGTAAGTCCATTTCAGGTAGTGTATGGTTTCAATCCCCGTGCTCCTATTGATTTACTACCTTTGCCTCCTTCTGAAACTATAAATTTGGATGCTACACAACGATCTGAATTCATTCTTAAGATGCATGAAACTACAAAGAAAAATATTGAAATGATGAATGATAAGTATAGGATTGCAGGTAGTAAAGGTAGAAAAGAAGTAAAACTTGAACCGGGTGGTTTGGTGTGGTTACATTTGAGAAAAGAGTGATTTCCCGACTTGAGAAAATCTAAACTTATGCCACGAGCTGCTGGTCCTTTTAAGATCATTGAAAAGATTAATGATAATGCATATAAGCTTTAATTGCCTCCCGATTTTGGGGTTAGTCCTACATTTATCATTTCAGATTTGCGACCGTACACGGGAGAAGAAGATGAACTTGAGTCGAGGACGACTCCAACTCAAGAGGGGGAGGATGATGAGGACATCACAACAGCGGAGACGCACATTGAACTGCAAGGACCAATCACAAGAGCACGAGCACGGTTATTAAATCAGCAGGTGAATTCGTTCCTAACTTCTTTTGCATTTGAGTTTGAGAATAGATTGCTATGTGATGATTTAATTGTTATTAGGAATAATGGATAATATCAACAAGTGAAGGAAGGAGGCCTTGGGAGCGTGGAGAACCAGCCGGGACGTCCACAAGTTGATGGAAACAGATTACAACTCGGAGTCCAGGAGCAGTCCACCTTAAAACAGACGCCCAGGAGGCATACGGACTCCGTTTTCGACGTTCTACATATGCACGGAAAGAGGAGAAGATAAACTTTCCAATGGTTCTGGTCCCACTTCAATATTCCTCCGGAGTCATTGGGAATCGTCGAAACAAGTCAAGTCCAGATTTCTGTCCGGTGCTGCGCCACCGAATTGGGCCTTTGGGCCTTGTATCCCGTAAGAGTCCATTAGGGACATGTCTAATCGTGTTTTGGTCGAACCCTAGCCTATAAATACTGCAGCCACCGGTCATATTCGGTGGGTTTTGCTTAGATCAATAATATCGCCGTTTACGGTTTGTGAGACCCCAACTTCGCGATTTCAGATCGTGTCTTCTACGTTCTTGCTCGTGTTCTCGGTTGCACTTGCAGGGATTAGCCTTCTTGGCAAGGTCAAGCATGTGCAGCACGGTTGATAACCAACGGAGCCGTGGTGTAGTGATTGCAGGGGTAATCGTACCGCTCGAGTGTCGCGGATCATCAACGTCGAGTTCTCCACCCCAATCGACATACCTTTCGGAAGATCGGGCCTAGACCTACTCATCATAAGTCTGGCATGACTCATTAACTTGTCCCATTAATTAATTCAGCTCTAATAATTAAGTATGTTAAAACTTAAGTTTCCGCTGTCGTTTTGATGGGGTAGATTTATTTAGTAACTAATGTGAAAAATAAATTTACCTTGTTGATTAAGATCCTTTGTATTAGCGTATGAAAATTTTGCTAAGTAACTAACGTGAAAGACAAATTTTCATACTTTTAATGTTGTGTTTTGTTAAGTAAGCAACGCGAAATACAAAACACATCTTATAATTGTTTTAAGTATTTTTTTAGTTTGTAAAGAATTTCTTTGAGTAACCAACGTGAAAAAAAATTAGTAAGTTTTGAATGCTTTTGTCAAGTAACCAACGTGAAAGACAAAACACATAATTTTAGTTGTTTGTAATTTTTTAGTTCATAACGAATTTTGTTGAGTAAGAAACATGAAATTCGAAATTTGTTATGTTTGAATTTTGTGTGTTTTGTCAAGTAACTATGTGAAAGACAACCCAACTTCTGTAGTTCATTAAGACAATTAAATTATTGTATATTTTGTTGAGTAACGACGTGAAAGACAGAATAAGATGTATTAAGTTATTGTATATTTTGTTGAGTAACGAACGTGAAAGACAAAATAAGATGTATTAAGTATTGTATTTTGTTGAGTAACCAACATGAAATATAAATTCTATTTAGTCGTGAATGCTTTACTAAGACTATGATCTAAATGTTCCATAGACTTAGTAAATGGGACCAATTTCATTTAAGTAATTAAGTTTACGATATTCAATTTATTTCAGAATATATATTGTCTCAAATATAAAAGGATTTCTCGTGCCTGAAGTTTTATTCTAATAACTAAGTCACTTCATATCTCGCATGATGAGCAAATTAGGTATGTCTTTTGTATACTATTTTGCATTTTTAATAAGAATGTCATGTTGATATGATCTTATGTAAATAAAAAAATTTATGAGATTATTCTTATTGTATCATTAATAATAAAATTGTTATTAAGAATTGAAGATTTTCTGTAAAATGTATCTTTAAATACGTATTATAGCACTTGTTAGAATTGTTGTTTTACGGTTTATTTAGTAGTCGTATATCATGATATCATATTCTTGAAATTTTGAATACTGTTATTAAAATGAAGTTATTTGACATTGAATTCAAGAGTAAGAAATTAATTTTTCACATTTTTACATCGTCAAATATGTTGAGCATATCATTTAGAATCATTCGACCATTAAATGATGGCATAGAGAAACTTTTATATTCTAGAAAGAGCTGATGTACTCCCATTATTATTAAATAATGTTATTAGAATATAATTAAGTAATATAATTATCTTCTCATAATAAGTATTGTAAATTGTCTTCAAAATTATCGCACTATTGTATAGGCCATATTTCGAGGGGGGGGTGTAGGTTTATCACTAAGATGATGAGTGAGATCATTAAGCAATAGATTTTCACCTCACACTTTTCATTTTCTTTATATAATGCTTTGTGTGCATTGTAATAAGAATGATCTATACAATAAGGGGGAGTACAATATATATTATCTTCTAATACCATGAATTAGAAATGTACGACTATTTCTTTACATTTAATTTAGTTTGTAAAGAAATATAACATAATTAAGGGAGTGATCTGGTAAGATGAGACTTTAGTGTTTTCACTCTGTCTTTCCTGAATCAGTTTTTTGTAATTAAGTTGATGCTTATAAACATCGTATAAGTTATATAATTAAAATTACCCAAATAATTATAAATATGATGTTAAGATGATAAGATTATTATTAAGAAATAAGTTATGATTTTGTTGACTTTTCGACAAGATTGAAGATCCTTATTTTGAAACGAGGTATTATAGTCTTCTTAAACGATGACTAAATCATGGGGAGTTTGGCATCTAAAGATATTGATCTTGAAAATAAGTGGTTTGTGTAAGCACTTTTATTTTAAATATTCATTCTTTATGATGCCTTACCAATATTATGTTAACAATGCTAGACATTGTTCTCACAATACCTACTATTGATTTTTCATCATTAGGGTCAACAATGATGAAGAGTGAAAGAAGTCTCATTTAAGATCAAATAGGCTAACAAATGTGTTAAGAAATTCAAATAATGATGATCACACTTCATATGAATAAGTCATGAGTGATTGTCACACATCTGAATGACATAAGAATTTTAGTTTTCTAATGGAGTCAAATTAGTAGATTGTAATGAGTCTATACAAGCTAATGTGACTCTAAAAGGAATAATAAATGCTTTTGAAATAAGTGTAATCGTAAGATGATAATAAGTAAGACATTTTTGAATGGAATACATTTGAGAGTGTTTTAGATGATTTGAACCACGAGTTATATCATGTAAGATAGTGAAGTGAGATATCTTTAAGGTAAATCCATTCATGGATCGAGATAAGAGTATCTAAGTCAATAATATCTCACCATCAATTAAAATACAATAGAATTTGGATACTATAAGATATTATGGAGGACAATTCTATTTATTTTAAGTTTAAAACAAATAAAGTTAAGCTTCTATCAAAGGATGATGTCCTATATTAAGAAATAATGTTAATCAACCATTAATGAGTAAATATGTATTGTCCTCATCGTTATTAAGTTAAGGATTAAGATCTTAGTGATGTTTCTTGAAAGTTTCACCAAGATAAAATAAGAGGGTATATAGACTATTACATAATGCATATCTACTATAGTCATAAGAATGTGTAGTATGCATAGATTAAGTTCACGTCTGCTCTTATGGTCAAGGGTGATAAGTAAAGGAACCAATCAGAGATCAATAGAATAAAGTCGAGCAGGCACTATAATTATTTTTTTGTGGATTTAAGAGTGGTCGACAACATTAAACCACTGTATCAAGTGCAACAAGTCAGGTGTGTCACCAAACACATTAATATTAGGTTACAAACGATAAAATCCAGGATCATACTATTGTTTTGAGCAAATCAGAGACAAGCGATTGATTGCAGTACCGTTTAAGAAAGATCTTCCACCCAAGTGTTCAGTGAACACAAAGTCGACATGGGTTTAAGGAAGAGCCTATGATCAACTGGATACTAAGGGACCATTAAAAGGTAAGGTTACTTCTAAATGTGAGATGTATCATGGTCGTTCGAATCAGATAGCACGTAACTCGCTATTCTTGATGCGATGTGTCCTAGATGTAAAAAATAAAGAAGCTAACGCTATGCTCAAAATTAAGTAAGTAGAAGTTTTGTGATTAAGTATTAAGTTAGTCTTGATCCTTGGAGATAAAGGGGGAGAATGTTAGAAAGTATGATCTCCAAGGTGGACTCTAACCAGGTCCAGCACTCCCCGTACGCACCCTGATCGAGGGTGCATAACCGTCATCACAGTTTGGCCTCCTCTCACATTGTGTCACCTATAAAAGAGACTAAGTACCGATTAACAGCGGCTAACCCACTAATGACTTTGAGATCCGATCATTAAGGCACAAGAGTGAGGGGAAGGGCCATGCCATACTCGACGTTCTCTAACGTCGATCCGCAGCACCGCCACCGCACTGGATCTGCACCGACTCACCCCTACGACGTTGTACCGCATTGCCGTCGCCTCCCTTCACTGTACTTCTCTGCAATAGAGGTACGCACAGCCAAAGTGCGTCCACTCTGTCCTCTGTTCATATTATACTTCTCATTGTGCTTAGATCTACGACCTATGATGTTTGTCACTTGATTTGATTTGGTTGTTCCCGGTAGATCTAGCTTCTAGGGATTCTAAGAATACAACAAATACCACAAACAATCTCTGGAAAAATAGAAGTTAGTAAAAGCGTCGTCCACACTGCAGTGGCTGCAGTGCCTTCGTTCTGAGTACACCACCACCAGTCTATCAAAATACAGAGGCCAAGAAGAGTCTGCATTTGTAATGAGTGACCCGTACGTAGACATGATATATTCCATTAGACAATCTGGCAAAGCACGGACATGATATATTCCATTATTGGACAATCTCGAGGTACAGGCAGATAAGATTACACACAGGCAGATCGAGCACAACAAACAAGCACACGTCCCATCTCTGGCAGTACCACTGCCGCTGCATGTATAGCTAGCTGGGGACGGAGCATGCATATCAGTGCTGGATCGTGGTGGGACACATACACACATGTAAAGTTACAAACACGTAAACATGGATACAAAATACCGAACGTACATTTCCCACGCGGAAATGGATTATGTCTCCGACTTTAGCGAGAACAAGGTCACCTTCACAATCATAATGAAGATATATGGATGGATCTAGTGCATATCGGCACTTGGTTGAGGCTGTGGATGAGGGTTTGGGGTTATCACTGGTGCTGGAGATGGAGGTACTTCAACAGCCTGGAAAATTGAGAAAATAAAATCACGAGTTAGCTAGTAGCTATTTAAAATGTGGGTAATACAGATTGAAGGGAGTAGTGCAAAGGTTCGGTTATTTGAAACAGAATCCATATGGTTACAGAAACACATACTCTCGCCATTCCTATATTGTTATCGTTGGCTAGAACAATAACTTTATTTTATTTTTTTAACTAAAGTTTGTCCTAATGATAACAATTTAAAAACGGAGGTAGTCGTGATTTAAAAACAGGTTTGGATATCCCGTGTGAAGGAAGAGTGATATGCAGACAGAAAGAAATATCCCATTCCCTCAAAGATTTTTATTAATTGGCATAAACAGGAGGATCTAGGGACAAGGGAAAAGCTAGCATTGATCCATACGCGAAAGAACAAAGGACAGACTGTTAGGACGTAGAGCACCTCGTGCCCGTTGAAAGGACAGAAAGCTTTATGGGACTTGGGTGGGGTCTGATTGCGTTGCATGCTTGGAATGCAAATCTTTGGAAAAGGAAAGAGAATAATTCGCTTACAAAAGCGAATGTCAAGCATCTATTATGGTGGTCACCGCTTTATACTTTTGAGTGAAATGGACCTAAACAGAATCTGTTCAGTATAGGCGATTAAGCAAGCTGACAATATATTATTAAATATTATTAAGCGATCAGCGTAGAACAAGGAGTATTACAAAATTTGAACTTGAAATTGAGGATATATATATATATATATATATATATATATATATATATATAGTAGTTAATTACCTCTGCTCGTCGCTGCTACTACCATCACCATGCTGGGAACCTTTGCGGCCTTCCAACTCAATGCTGCTCACATCTTGAAGCAACTTCTGGTAGTGCCTCTTCACGTCGTCGACGGTCTTTCCCGAGCCCACCGCTCGTGCCACGTTCTGCCAGCGGTCTGGTGTGTCTTTGTCGTACGTCGCCAACGCCCTCTCAAACAGCTTGTTTTGCTGCTTCGTCCATTCTGAACCCATCGAATTAGAAATGTCTCTCTCAATGGACAATTGTGAAGCTAAGGTGTTATGTAATTAATGACAACCGCCACTAATTTATAGCTGCAAGCTCACTGGCTAGCTTGTGTTTCTATGCAGGAAGAGCGAGGGGCAATGGTGCAGCTTATATAGTGGGAGGAGAGGAGAGAAGCAAGTTGGAGAATATATCTTGAGAACGAATTCAGGGGGACGGCATGGATAGACGTATCACAGATTTCATAGGAGCCGTAACAAGAAATATAGAGGTCATTGCTTTGGAGCGTGTGAACTGTACGCAGGAATCAGAATCACCTCGATCAGGTTCTGCTGGGGCCTTGCATCTCTTTTGGTCTCCCTACCGTGTCCTAGAGGCCATTTGGTTCATCTCCTGTTTGGCGGAGTTCAGTCTGGTTAATAATTACTATGATTAGAAATTACCTTAGGGCAAACAACTCAAGTATCACAACCAGTCGGACAAACATCTTTTCTTGGTGTCCACTCTTTTTACAGTTGGCAATGGTCAAGACACACCTCTTTGGCAAGCAAGATAGTTATTTGGTCAAGCCCCAAAAAACCTAGCACCTAATTTATTTGGAGAGGCTCGTTTCCAGAAAAGGTCAGTGGCCACATAGCTTAAAAATCGTAACTAGATCAAAAACATTTGCTCATTACACAATGAGAAGGTACTGGATGAATTCATAATGCTTTATGTAGCTATCTAGTCGCCTTATCAGAAGAAAGAGATCGAATTACCTGGAGATGGACACCCAATGGAGAGTACTCTGCTGCAACTGCGTATGAAGCACAATTCTTTGGAAATGTGAAGTCCCGTTGGGCAAGCACTGTTTGGACAACTAAAACTCAGCCACGATGCCGCTTCTTTGCATGGCTAGTCATGCACAAAAAAAATCCTCACAGCTGACAACCTAGCAAAGAAAAATTGCCCACATCAAAGCGATTGTTCTTTATGTATTTGTCTCCCTGAAACGGCTGACCATCTTCTTGGATATTGCACCTTCACTGAGGCGGCCTGGCACAAGCTTGTCCAACTTCTTAGCCTCCCCAATAATCTGTCTCGAGTTAACATGAATGGTGCTCTAAACTGGCTAGATGACATTTATGCGTCTTGCTCCAAAACTCAAAGCAAGAAAATGGTTGGGGTCTTGATCTATTTTTGGTGGAATATTTGGAAGGAGAGGAATCGAAGGCTTTTTCAAAACAAGGAATTATCATATACTCAGGTGGTGCATCTGACCCTAGAGGGCATTAGACTACAGGAACTGGCTCTCAATCACAGTAGCGATTAAGTCTATCAATGGGATGATATCTTCTTGTTTCCCAGTAGTAGAATTTGAATTTCTGCTTTGTGTAACTTAGTTGATGTAACATCTAGGTTGTAACCTATTTCTATCTTAATGAACGGCAGCTCTCCTGCCTATTAAAAAAAAAAGAAATTACCTTAGGGCTTAGGCCAATGTACCTAACAAACTAGCTGAACTATGCAGAAATGGCAAGTTGTTCCTTTATAGAATCATCCCAACCTTAACGTACCTGATAATTTTATGCGCTCTTATTATAGGCTAAATATACCTAACAAGTAATTTGAACAATAATGCCGAAAATGGGAAAGGGACCTCTCTTGGCTGCACTCTGACCTTAAAATTATAGGATGCCACTAACTATATTATTAGTAGTAATCCTAGCAGTCTATATATTTTTTATAAGTAAATTTTAATATTTTCATGTCAGTTATATCAAGATGATACAGACTCTTGACTTCATCATACGATGCACAAGGCCTTAAAAAATAATAATAATAGGACAAAAAAGAATAGACCCGGAGACTAGGTCATGATCCAAGTGTCTATGAAAAAAATCATTGTTTATCTATACTTCATTCACCGACATATAGCTAATACCATATTTTGGTATGTTGGTTTCTGAAGAACAGCCTAGGTATGAAACCAGTATGCTGTCAAGACAATAACTTTCAGGTGACGGTGGCAATGTTGGAGCCATCTCTTGCCTGCTACACAATCTAAATTTTCTAAGCGGCTCTCTTCATTCACTTTTGCACCATGTCGTCATAGTCCAAGATGAGCATGTTGACGGAGGCCTGAAACTGGTCTAGATACACCAATATGGAAACCCTATCACCAACTCGCGCCATAGATCCATTGCGATATGCGCGAGAGGGGTACCGTTGGTGCGACGGTGTTTCTGGCCACCATCAGCACGAAAGTGGTCATGTGCGTGAGTGCCAGTATGATGTAGATGGAGGCGAAGAGGAGCTCGTCTGAACGGCACCCAGGATGATGTAGTCTATATGTACATTTTTTAGATGATGAGTAAAGTTCTGATCTTCCTCCACGAGGAGGTTATGTCCAAGTGAATACAAAAATGCATACACTCATAAACTGTTATCTAGAAACAAGGTGACAATAATTGATGGATAAGCACAAGTTTGTGGACCGGACTTCATGTTCGTCCTCTCACTACAGAAAACTACAGTATTTTCGTGGGCGCAGAACGGGGCATACGAAAATATGCCGTTAGTTTCGTGAGCTATTTTAGGCTCATGAAAATACTTATATTTCCGAGGGAGCTAGAAGGAGCTAACCAAAATATTTTTGGCACGTGAATTTTTTTTTTCTTGTAGTGTCTCACATTTTTTATAGGTGCGCTAATTGAAGAACACTACTATTAGAAAACAGTGCAATAGGCAGTCTACCGGCACTTATTTATTTTCCTTTTAGTCCATAGCAATGTCCACAGAGAGTGACATCACCATCTTAGATTGAAGAATACTTGGGATAATAAAGGTAACCTGCATGGTATGCTGGAGCATTTTCGCGTACACTGATCGAGTGTTCGTTGGAGACAGGATGCACAATATGCACCATCAGCTGCAACTCAATATCACGACTTTATCTGTACGATGATTCCAATTTCCAAAGCGGATCAACTTTCGGAATTATAGTGCAGATTTTATTGTGCCTAGCTCTAATGTAGGAAGCTAGGGAATAACGATAGCTAGTTGTATTCTGTTGACAATCATCCTACAGGATATGATGTGTGCAGAGATTCTTTCTGCAGTCCACTGCAGATTTACCAAAACTTGTGTTCGTTACCTTTTAATTTTTTTCATATTAAACATAGAATCTGCACGATTAACACCTAGACCACACATTTTAATAGCATAACTGTAATGATAAGTGTGAAAGATCACCCAGCTATGAAATCCATAGATTTTGTGTTCTTGAATGATGATACAGGGCAATTATATTTTAGCGCTAAGAATAAAAAAGTTCTGCTACTAGACTATTGAATTTTGTTTGCATGTACACCAATTGTTTGTTGTACTATAAACAATATTTTGGCTTCTCTACAGATCGATTACTCAAGTTAATATGAACCTACAGCAGTAAGCTAGTAGTAGTATGGGAAAGGTCCACCTCTTGTGGATTTTATAGAGCTGCCCCACTAATATAAGAATCGATTCATTTGACCTTAACATGGTGATATCGTACAATCATAGAACCCCTATGGGAAGGACACACTCTACCTCTTGGTGATTGCCACATGGGACAGCTATAGAGTTGTGTAGGACGCGGTAGACAAAGAAAGAACACAGTGAGTTGGTCTTCTGGTTGAGTAGTCGAACAGCCAAAAAGCCCTTGTGTTTAGATGAGGTGCTATTGTGGGGTCACTCGGGGAAGGTGACTTGAGTGTTATGCTATTCTCAGATCCGCAATACATAGCCTGTGGGTAAAGTGTACAAAATCTACTGAGTCATGATCTATCTGGATATCCATTGTCACAGTTTACAAACTATGACATGAGCTCCTTATGATTAGTCTTAGTCAACTCCTTATGGTGTGCATGGTGAATTGTGTGTGAGTGTGTGTGTGTGTGTGTGTGTGTGTTAGTGGTCGCTGTGTCATGGGAAAGTGTTGGCAGGTGTGCTAGAATCATTAGGACCATGGGTCTCAAGACTCATTTAAAAGTGAGAGAACTGGCAGGATAGTGCAAATTTCCCCAGAGCTCGCAAACTTTTAATAATATTGATTCAACTACCTAACCCTCTTATTGCAAAACTCTTTTCTGAGGGTACCTTGCATAAAATAATTTTTGGCAAAACTAAGCTGTTTGGCATCTCCTTGCTAAACCCCAAATACATGAAACATCTCTCCTTGAATAGTGTACGTTAGGGTTTGCTAAGGAACTTCCGCACTCACTCTTGCTTTACATGTGGTCAATAAGAAGATGAAGAAGCTGAAGCATGCGAGGATGATAATTAGGATAAGTTCTACTTCCCAAGTCCACCTGTCGGGCATGACGTCATTCTGCTCCGCTGTTTTCAAGGATTTTACCGTTCTTGGTGGCCATATTCCAACCCCACTCAATGTAATCTAGAAGATCCTTGTAAGACATGTATTGACTATTAATGAATAGTGGGTGTATGGATCTCAATCTATTATATTGTGCGTACCAACTACTGATCTAGGGATTTGTAGGAGATGCACAAGTAGAGTCTAGAGAATGGGTCCTGACATAAACTATCTCTGATAAAGTATCATGCAGAAAAGTATTCTTCACATCAAACTGATAAACAGGCAAATAACAAGAGTGTGAAACCTACTTGTTCAGAATACATTGGCAATATGTTAAGTGTGAGGGTTTACATGTAAAGCTTTGAGTTATCCTAAAGTGATCGAGAAGTTCTGATTCTCTGAACTGGTCGATTTATACAAGCGGAGCGTAGTTTGGAATGTTCAAACTGAGTAGCACATGAGCTGCATGTGAGTCGACGCTAAGGACCATTCGAACTGATTGTTTTGTATTGCGGAGCTGCGTTTAGAACTGTTCGATTTTGGACATGGTGAAATAATTGTGCATCATTATTTTTTTTTTACTTGGAATGATTTTAAGCTTGCTTTTTTACTTATGGTAATTGTTGCTTGGTATTTTATACTGAATGTTGTTGTGTTTTGGTGTTATTATGGATACTATCTTGCTAAGTTGTGCAACATGCTTATCTGAGGGGCTCACATAAGGTGTTGTGGTCATGGAACCATTGTGTCTTAAGTCATGGACTTGTTCAGAATTTTTGCTTGTTTGTTCATGTGTAGGTGTTTCTTCAAGTAAAGACAAGCTGGTGATGGTGATCCTTGATCTAATCTTCGGTAGAAGATGAGGTTCAACAACCAAGTTCATGAGGAATTGTGGTTGAGTTGATCCAATAGATCACACAACATGTTTGAGTCGAGAACAGTGCATATGAAGGTATCGTGTACATTTTGGAAAGTGTTTGCCCATGTGCAAGGAGTGCATGGATGTAGCAACATTGTTGCAAGGTGTGTTGAAGAGCTCTTGACATGAACATACAGCCAGAAAAGGTCCAATCGGCTGGTTCTCACGCTCAAGGTGAAGCTGAGGCGGTTATGGTGCAAACATGGAAAGATTTGAGTTGGATACTCAATTTAGCCTGTAGGGGGTGAATAGGCTTTTTGAATCTTTGTTTATTCCTATAGAACTTAACTTATTGATCAAATACAAAGAGATCGAACTAGTATGGTACATTGCGGACTAGTCCGGTATATGTGGACTACAAAGATCAAGATTGATCGATAATTTCACTTCTAGTACCCTATGCAGCAGAAATTAATTGGCAACTTAGATGTATTACCACAATGAAACAATGTATGGAAAAAATCAACTTTAGTTTCAATGTGTCAACATGAGTTACACAAGATTATGTAAACCCTAGAATATGATGAACGATGAAACAAAAGTGTGCGAGACAAGATTTTATCCCATGGTTCGATTCCATGGAGGAAATCTACATCCACATTGAATAGTCCACGGAGGACTGGGTCTTCACCAACCCTACCCTTGTCGAATCGCCACGGAGGCCGATTCTCTTCCACTAATCACAAAGGGACAAATAACTTGTTCAAGGGGCTTTCTCACAAGTTGAGGGCTCCCCAAGAATTACAATGAGTGAACACCACCAAACACACTCGAAAGATATACAATAAACAACAAGAGTGTGCGAGAGATCAAACCCAAGAGCTCAAGATGTGTAGAACAAGTCTCTCCTTTGATCAATTGCTAATCCTCAAAGATTTGACCCTTTTTGGGTTAGAATGTGTGGAGAGATGTGTATTTTGGGCTCTTGGGAGGTGTGAAGGTGTAGGGGGTCGAGAGGTATGGCTGTATGGCCGTACACCTCTATTTATACTAGGGTTTCCAAAAGTTATCATTAGAGTTTGCGATGTTCTGACTAGTCCGCGGTGGACATCGGACTAGTTCAGTGTGCGGCGTGTGGAAAACCCTATGTATTGATGGATATAGGACTAGTTTGTTATGGGTGCAGACTAGTACAATTTTAGTCGGAAACTTTTCGGACTAGTCCGGTTGATATCCGACTAGTCCGGTGTAGTGAACACCGAGTAGAACTAAGAGCAAGTCTGCACTTGGAGGTACTTGTCCGATATTAGTCAAAGAGTTTTCGGACTAGTCCGACTGATATCGGACTTGTCCGGTGTAGTGAAAATTGTGGGGCTAAGGACAAGTCCGGACTTGGAGGACTTGTTCGATTTTAGTCAGAGGATTATCGGTAGTCCAATGGATATTGGACTTGTCCGGCATTGTGCAAATGTGAAGTGCTGAGGACTAGTACGCACTAGGGGGACTAGTCCGATCTTAGTCAGAGAGATATCAGACTAGTCCGGTTTATATCAGACTAGTCTGATTTTCTTGTGAATTGTGCAGTGGGTTGAATTATTTTTTCACTTGAGCTCTTGGAGTGTGTTTCTCCAACACACTCCGTACAAAATAATCTAATCTTTTCAGCTCTTGAGCTCTTTTCCCTTTAGATCCTCATTCTCTTTTCTTTTTCTCCTTTTTTTTCTCATTTCTTTAAAACCTGTGCTCATCTCAACAAATTTGTTAGGATCTCATTGGTTTGTCATTAATCAACCAAAACCCACAAGGGATGCCTAGATGCACTTTCAATGTCCCCCTTTTTGGTGATTGATGATAACCAATCGAGATAGCACAAATATGATAAAAATCCAGATTTTCATAAAGTGTGCACATATGAGCTTTGAGAAAAATAGGCAATGTAGACATAAGACATATGTGCACTCTTTATGGTGGGATGCAAAACTATGTGTGTGAGCAATAATATTGATGTGAATGAGGTAAAAGGCACAATCATAATAACATCAAGAATCTCATAGCAGTTTTAAACATAAACCATCAATCATAGTAAATCATAACCATAACTCCACAATACATGTCTACAAGCATAAAGAGAACATAATAAGAGTTTTACAATACCAAAAGCACGATAGAGTTGCAACAAAAACACGAATAGAGCTCTAGCTCTCTCTCTCTCTCTCTCTCTCAAACTAAAGCTAAAACCTAAGACTCCCCCTCAATCTCTCGCCCTTCGGCATCAAGGCACCAAAAAAAAGCGGAGGTATCCACATGTCATCTCCGGCTCACTCCACGCCGTCGGTCCTTTCATCATCTTCATCATCAGGCTGAGGAGGAGGAGGAGAGGAACCACTCATTGTGCCCCGAAGGCCAAAGTAAGCAAGTTCAGAAGGGGAGAGAGGTGGAAGCTCTGAGAAGTCAGAAGCAGAGTCCTCTGAAATGGTTGGAGATCCAATAGGCTCAGTCTCCAGCTTTTGACAAATAGCTTTGACATTTTCCTTCATGTATCTCATTTGCTCTTATCTTGCCTTTTTCATCTTATGAACCTTCACCTCAGTTTTGCGGCAAGAACCAAATACAAATGCCAAGTATTTCATGATTCCACTAGCAGACCCTTTGCTTGATGGAGGGGCCCTAGTGCTAGAGGAAGGCCTTGTATATTCTTGAGCTTTCTTAGGGTGTTCCTCACTCGAGGCAGGTGAGGGAGCAGCTGGTAGAGAGGCTTGATGATGCTTTTGAGGCCTTAGAGGAGTATGCTCTACATCCTTCACAAACTTAATTCCTGTGACTTTTTCAATCATGAACATCAAGTATGGTGCATAGCCACAGGAGCAATTTGGTGTGCAGGAGATGTTCACCATGTCATTCCAGATGTAGTCGAAGATATCAAACTTCCTCTTCTTGCTAACCACTTTCATCAAGGTTCTCAAGTAACCTTGGACACTCCCGGCATCTCCATCCTTTGGAGCAATTGTCTTTCGGAACACTCTATTAAGAACCATGAAGAAGGGCTACATGTTCTTGGTTGAGGGAGGATTGTATTTGAGGCGAGTATCTTAGAGAAATTCCATCTTATCCTTCTCCAAAACACCATGATTGTGAATCACAATCTCATTGCTGCCGGTATCCTCAAGGTGCAGCAGCCTGGAAAACTCAGCATAAGTAACGGTGTACTTGGATCCATGTGTCATCCAAGTCACTCTCTCCTCTTCATCGCTGGCAAAATACCAAGTTGCATAGAACTGAGCAATGACTTCATCGTTCTAGTTGTATCTGAAAGAAAACAAGTCCTTTCAAGATGCCCCCTGGAGCCTCTACCACCTCATTAAAAGCCCACAACTCTTTCTATCAAAGTGGCTCCAGTCAATCCATTGGCTGCAGACCACTAGAGTCTTCATCTGGAGATACACGGTATTGTAGTAGTGCGGGTGAAAGTTACTCCAAAATCTCGGGTCAGCTACCTGTTTGCCACTGCTATAGGCATCAATCTTCCTCAGCTTCCGTGCTACATCACTTCCTTTACCATTGAACTTTTCCTTCGAGGGGTCCCTATTTCCCTGTCTTGGAGCTGTTATCTTGAGGGGACCAATCGGGCCGGAAGCAAGTCCCTTTCCTTTGCCCTTAGTTTTGCATGTGGACGCCGAGCTAGGACCAGCCGTATCTTTTGCTCTTGAAGCTGGTTTCTTGGACGGAACCTTTCGATGCACCCTAGGTGAGGTGGGCGAAGGCTCGGCGGCACACTCTTGTCTTTTGTTGGAGTGAGACTCCGAAACACAAGGAAACACTTCTTCATCCATCTCGGCCTAGAAGTTGGAGATATCATTGTTTAAGTTCGACATGATTCTGACAAGGAAGATATAAAGGATAAGGATAAGCAAGAATGACAAGGAATTGCATTGAATTGATGTAATCTAGGGTATTGATCAGGGCATACCAGACTTGTCCGTTATTCAGGGATGGACTAGTCCGAAGTACCGGGCTTGTCTGCCCTGAGAACGGACTAGTCCGTTATGGGCTGCTAAAACTCTAACTTAGCAAAATTTGAGGTTACTCAATGCAAATGTGATCTAGGATACATGGAATACATCAATAGAGTATGTATTGACCAGAAATACTAAGCTTCTTAAGCAAAAACAAGGAAAATCGAAGGTTCTAGGGTTTGGAGAGAAATTTACCAAACCCTTTGATTCGAGGCGTTGAAGGAGTTCTTGGTGCGGACTAGTCTGGAGTCTTCGATCCCCATGCAGTGGAGATTGATTCCCATAGAGATTTGAGTGGATTTGATGGAGAACTCGCAAAATCG
This sequence comes from Tuctoria greenei, assembly GCA_036927565.1. Lineage (NCBI taxonomy): Eukaryota > Viridiplantae > Streptophyta > Magnoliopsida > Poales > Poaceae > Tuctoria > Tuctoria greenei. The sequence continues at coordinate 93,199,206 of JAYESD010000009.1, read as the reverse complement.
CCTTGTGATCACATGAGTGAGGAGAGAGAACGTGAGAGGAGTTGTGAGGAGGAAGAAGATTAGGGTTGCGCTGACCCTAGGGTTATGGAGTCAAAAAATCGGACTAGTCCATGGTTGGACCGGACTAGTCCGGAGTACCGGAAAACTCAGCAGACTAGTCTGCAATGTGCAGACTAGTCCGCGGTAACCACGGACTAGTCCGTGGTCACCAGGATAGAAAACTGTCGTAAATATTGGAAGGTGCTTAAAAAGAAAATAGGGGGCAAAAACACACAATTAATCTTGATGAATGTGATCAGTAAACATATAACAATCAAGCTATGACCATAATTCACCAAGATCAAGTAATTAACAAAGTTTTTCAGAGAAAATAGAGAGAGATGATTTTTTCAACACAATCAACATGATTTTGAAGATGGCATGCAGGTATGCAAGTTTTCAAGCCACATTCCGAGCATCAAGGATATTTAGTTCATTTCAGTGCTCACAAAAGCGTTTTTCATCAAGTGGCTTGGTAAAGATATCGGCTAGTTGTTTTTTAGTGTTGACATGGGAAATGACTATGTCTCCTTTCATTGAGTGATCTCTCAAAAAGTGATGCAGGATGTCTATATGTTTGGTTCTAGAGTGCTCAACAGGGTTATGAGCCATTTTAGTTGCACTCTCATTGTCACAAAGGAGTGGAATACAGCTCATATTGTAACTGTAGTCCCTTAGAGTTTGTCGCATCCAAAGGAGTTGTGCACAACAACTCCCGGCTGTAACATACTCCGCTTTGGCCGTGGATAGGGCAATTGAATTTTGTTTCTTGGAGGACCAAGAAACTAGGGATCTACCTAGGAATTGGCAAGTACCGGAGGTACCTTTTCTATCTACCTTGCATCCGACATAATCTGCATCGGAAAATCCAATGAGATTGAATTTTGAACCTTTAGGATACCAAAGTCCTAGGTTGGGTTTATGAACCAAATATCTCAAGATCCTTTTAATGGCTGTCAAATGACATTTCTTAGGATTGGCTTGAAACCTTGCACACAAACATACACTAAACATGATATCAGATCTAGATGCACATAAATAAAGCAAGGAGCCAATCATGGAGGATATACCTTTTGATCCAGGTTTGGCCCGTCTTCATTGAGATCCAAGTGTCCATTTGTCGCCATGGGAGTCTTTATGGGCTTTGCTTTGTCCATTCCAAACTTCTTGAGAATATCTTGAGTGTACTTTGTTTGGCTTATGAACATCCCTTCCTTTTATTGCTTTACTTGGAATTCCAAAAAGTATCTCAACTCTCCCATCATGGACATCTCGAATCTATCTTTCATAATCTTACTAAATTCTTGAACAAAAGATTTGTTAGTTGAACCAAATATAATATCGTCAACATAGATTTGGCAAACGAAGAGATCATCATCAAAGTGTTTAGTAAATAAAGTGTAATCAGCTTTGTCGATCTTGAATCCATTTTCAATCAAAAAATTTCTAAGGCACTCATACCAAGCTCTAGGAGATTGTTTGAGGCCATAGAGAGCCTTACGCAGTTTGTACACATAGTCGGGGTACTCTTGATCTTCAAAACTGGGCGGTTGCTCCACATACACCTCCTCCTTGATCGGTCCATTGAGAAATGCGTTTTTCATGTCCATTTGATAAATCTTGAAATCATGATGAGTAGCATATGCAAGTAATATACGAATCGATTCAAGTCTAGCTACAGGAGCAAAAGTCTCGTCGAAATCCAAACTTTTGACTTGTGAGTACCCTTTGACCACAAGTCGTGCCTTGTTCCTTGTTACCACTCCATGTTCGCCTTGCTTGTTGCAGAAGACCAATTTAGTGTCGACGACGCTGGACTTGGGTCTTTCAACAAGCTCCCACACTTCGTTCCTTTTGAAGTTGTTCAATTCTTCTTGCATTGCCAACACCCAATCCATATCTTTTAATGCATCTTCAACCCTGTATGGATCAAAAGAGGATATAAAAGAATAGTATTCACAAAAATTAGCTATGCGAGATCGAGTTATTACTCCCTTTTGGATGACACCGATTATATTGTCGATGGGGTGATGTTTTTGGATGCTTCGGTGTACTCTTTGATGTGGCACTTGTGGTCTTGAATCTTCATTATTATCATCTTCTTCTCCCCTGGATAGTTTCCCTCATTGATGTTTTGATCACATTGATCATGTTGAGGTTGATCTTATGTGGAAGCTCCTCCTTGATCATTATCCTCCACTTGTGGTTCATCTTCTTTATTCACATTTGGAGGTGGTACTTGTGGTCGAACATCACCCAACACCATTCTTCTCAATGCTTGATATGGAGCTTCTTCTTGATCTAGCACACATTGATGAACTTGCTCTTATTGAGAGTTGTTAGTTTCATCGAACACTACGTCACATGCTACTTCAACAAGTCCAGAGGCCTTGTTGAAGACACGATAGGCATAGGAGTTTGAATCATAGCCAAGTAAGAAACCTTCGTCGGACTTTGAAGCAAACTTCGAAGCCGTAGGCTTCTTGTTTAAAATATAACATTTTGAACCAAAAACTCAAAAATATGAAATATTCGGCTTGTTACCCGTGAGTAGTTCATATGAAGTTTTCTTGAGCAATCGATGAAGATAGAGTCGGTGTATGGCGTGATAAGCAGTGTTAACCGCTTTAACCCAAAACCGGTCTGAAGTCTTGTATTCATGGAGCATTGTTCTCGCCATCTCAATTAGTGTTCGATTCTTCCTTTCGGGTACTCCATTTTATTGAGGAGAATATGGTGCTGAAAATTCATGCTTTATTCCTTCTTCGTGTAGATATTCCTCAACTTGGGTATTCTTGAATTATGTCCCATTGTCACTTTGTATGTTCTTGATCATCAATGAGAATTCATTTTGGACACACTTGATGAACTTCTTGAGGGTTCCTTGAGTTTCTGTCTTATCATGCAAAAAAAAAACCCACGTGAAGCGTAAAAAATCATCAACAATGACTAAACCGTATTTATTACCGCCAATGCTTATGTAAGCAATTGGATCAAACAGATCCATGTGGAGGAGCTCAAGCGGTCTTGTTGTAGTCATGACATTCTTCGCGAGATGGGGTGCTCCTACTTGCTTCCCGGCTTGGCACACTCTACAAGGGCCGTCTTTCTCAAAAACAACGTCCTTTAAACCTCGGATGTGATCGCCTTTATGGAGTTTTTGAAGATTCCTCATACCAACATGTGCTAGCCGTCTATGCCACAGCCAACGCATGTTAGTCTTTGCAATCAATCATGTGTCAAGTTCGGCTTTATCTTTGTTGAGGTCAACTAGATAAAGTTTTCCCTTTAACACACCCTTGAATGCAACCGAGTTATCTCTCCTTCTAGAGACGGTCAAACCCTCATTAGTGAATAAACAATTATAACCCTTGTCATATAATTGAGATATGAACAAAAGGTTATAATCCAAGGAGTCAACGTAATACATGAGAAAGAGTATGTTGTGATGAAATTGCAATTTTACCGGCACCAAACACTCTTCCCTGACTATTATCACCAAAGTAAATGACTTCGCTTGGATCTTCATTTCTTCATATTCCACGAAAATTCTTCTTTCTCCGGTCATGTGATTCGTGCAGCCACTATCTAGCACCCATTTTGCTCCACCGGGTGAATAAGCCTGCAAAAAACAAATTATGCCTTGGTCTTAGGTACCCAAGCTTGTTTGGGTCCTTTGAGGTTAGTCACAAGTGATTTGGGCACCCACACAGGAGACTTGGTGTTCCCATGGTGTGGCCCAACATATTTAGCATAAAATCTTCCAAGATTACATTTTATAAGTACATATGAAGCACCAAATGTTCTAAATAGGAGTTGTTGTTCATATGTGTTCACAATGTTAAATTTATCAACATTATTAAGTTTTCTAACTTGAGAATAGTTTCCCTTGATAAAGGCAATGTAAATTGTAGTTCATCCATCGATATCCATTCCTCGACATCCGTTAAAGGGTACGTGGCTTCTAGCATTTTTCTTTTCGCCATAAGAATACCCAATGCCATATTTGACATTAGGAGGTCTTGTGACCGAGTATGCACTGCGTGCATACTTGACCTTCTCCTTGTCAAATATGTCACTTTGGGAAGGTTGCTTGTTCTTTGTCGAGTTTGGCTTTTCCTTCAAGTTAGTGTCACTTTTGGCACAAGCACAAGTAATAATAGTTTCGGATTTTGATTGTTGAGCAGGTGAGCTTGAAGAGTATGAAGAACCACTTTGCTTGAGTGACTCAACTTGTACCTCAAGGATCTTGTTAACTTTGGTTAAGTTAGCAAGTTCATCCTTGATGGTGGCGTTTGAGTCTTTTAACTTCAAGCAAGCTTCGTTGCATGAAGCTAACTCAAGTTCTAGTGATTTACTTCACTCCTTTTCAAGTTCAAGAAGCTTTTCAATCTCAAGATATTCCTCCTTTTGGGAGATGATCATATCTTACTAACTATTGACTAACTTCTCCTTATCAACAAACTTATCAAGTAAGAATTTAAATTTAGCAGTAATCTTTTTGTCTAAACCCCTAAGCATGTATTCATTTTCATCACTGCTATCATCCTCACTAGAATTATCACTATCACTAGTAAATAGAATGCGAGGAGGAAGATTTATTTCTTACCTTTCTTTTACCTTCATTGGCCATTAGACATGTGTTGTCGGTGTCCTTCCATGCGCCCATGGTTGGGAAGAGAGTTGATTTCTTGGTAGTCTTCTTGATGGCTATCGTGGCCATCTCCTCTTCTTCTTCGGACTAGGATTCATCATTGGAGTCCCACTCCTTCCCTAGATGCGCTTGGCCATATTGCTTCTTCTTCTTGAACATTTTCTTTGGTTGAGGCTTGTTGTCTTTAGTCTTCCTCTTATTTTCCTCAAGTGGACAATCCACTATGAAGAGATCAGATTCTCCGCAATTGTAGCATGCCCGTCTCATCTTGGGTCTTTGTTTGTTCCTTTGTCTTCCTTCGTTTGAGCAACTACCCTTTCTTCTTCTCAGCATTTTCTTGAACTTCTTCATGAACAAGATCATGTCTTCTTCATTGATATAAGTACTTTCATCATCACTGTTGTCTTCTCCATGAGCTTCTCGAGCTTCTTTTGATACGGGTTTACAAGTTGACTTCAAAGCAACTCCTTCCTTCTTTGCCGAGGTAATATTGGCAATTTCCTTGACATGATTGGCTTGCTTCTCCATCATTTCAAAGTTGATAATCTTGCCTAGAAGTTTGTTCGAGATCATTTTTTGATACCTGGTACTTTCTCTAATCGTGGACCAAAGGGTCACGTTGTGAGGCATGAATGCTCTAAGAATAAACTTTATGACCTCATGATCATTCCACTTCATGTTGCCATAAGCTCGGACATTGTTGATAAGATTCTTTAATTGATTTTACATATCTTGTTGTGATTCAACTTCTTATATGGTAACTCTCCCAATTCACCTTCAATCATTTCTATCTTGGCTTCACGTACATGACGATCACCTTCATGTGCGGTTTGTAGAGTGTCCCATATCTCCTTGGCAATTTCGAGTCCATCCACCTTGGTGAACTCGTCTCGGCTCAATGAAGAAGTGATCACAGCTGCGGCTTGGGCGTTTCGATGAATGGCTTGTTCTTGTCTTGGAGTCAGCTATTCATCATCATCCAGGATATCTATCCCTGTGCACACTATATGCCAAAGACTTGGGTTAATAGATATAAGGTGTGTTTTCACGTTCTGTCTCCACATTGAGTAGTCATTGCCATCAAAATAAGGTGCTTTCCTTGAAGGAATTTATAAGTAATGACTATTGTTAGAATTTAAATGTTCATAGTCAAAACGATATCGGGAGTAGTCTGTGTGACTACCCCCCTTCTTCTTTTCATCGTCGATCTTCTTCTTCCCTTTTGGGGAGAGAGCCTTCTTCCGTAGAAGATCCTTGAGTTGAAGCATCTCCTCGTCATCGTCCTCACAGTCTTGAATGGCATCGAGGAGCTTCTCCAGCTTTTGGGCCTTTTCATCATCGCCCTTCTCGTTGTTGAAGTTCTTGTGTATATCCTTGATTTTCGACATCGTCTCTCTGAGCGGTGAGTCTCTTTTGAAGAGTTTGGATCTAATACCAATTGAATGTAGCCTAGAGGGGGTGAATAGGCTTTTTGAATCATTGTTGATCCCTGAAACACTTAACAGATTGATCAAATATAGAGAGATCGGACTAGTCCGATACAGTGCGGACTAGTCCTGTATGCGTGGACTAGAAAGATCAAGATTCATTGATAATTTCACTTCTAGTACCCTATGCAGTGGAAATTAATTGGCAACTTAGATGTATTACCACAATGAAACAATGTATAGCAAAAATCAACTTTAGTTTCAATGTTTCAATGTGAGTTACACAAGATTATGTAATCCTTAGAATATGATGAACCAAAAGTGTGTGAGACAAGATTTTATCCGGTGGTTCCATTCCATAGAGGAAATCTACATCCACGTTGAGGAGTCCACGGAGGACCGGGTCTTCACCAACCCTACCCTCGCCGAATTACCACGGAGGCCGATTCTCTTCCACTAATCACAAAGGGACAAATAACTTGTTCAAGGGGCCTTCTCACAAGTTGAGGGCTCCCCAAGAATTATAATGAGTGAACACCACCAAACATACTTGAAATATATACAATAAACAACAATAGTGTGCGAGAGATCAAGCCCAAGAGCTCAAGATGTGTAGAACAAGTCTCTCCTTTGATCAATTGCTAATCCTCAAGGATTTGATCCATTTTGGGTTAGAATGTGTGGAGAGATGTGTATTTTGGGCTCTTGGGAGGTATGACGGCGCAGGGGGTCGAGAGGTATGGTTGTATGGTTGTACACCTCTATTTATACTAGGGTTTCCAAAAGTTACCGTTAGGATTTGCGACGTCCGGACTAATCTGTGGTGGAAACTGGACTAGTCCGGTGTGCAGCGTGTGGAAAACCCTAAGTATTGATGGATACCAGACTAGTCCGTTATGGGTGCGGACTAGTCCAATTTTAGTCAGAAACTTTTCGGACTAGTCCGGTTGATATCGGACTAGTCCGGTGTAGTGAACACTGAGTGAACTGAGGACGAGTCCACATATGGAGGTACTTGTCTGATAGTAGTCAGAGAGTTCTCGGACTGGACCGGCTAATATCGGACGTGTCCGGTGTAGTGAAAAATTGTGGGGCTAAGGACAAGTCCGGACTTGGAGGACTTGTCCGATTTTAGTCAGAGGATTATCGGACTAGTCTGATGGATATCAGACTTGTCCGGTGTTGTGCAAATGTGATGTGCTGAGGACTAGTCCGCACTTGGCGGGGACTAGTTCGGTCTTAGTCCGAGAGATATCGGACTAGTCCGCTGTATATCGGACTAGTCCGGTTTTCCTGTGAATTGTTCAGTGAGTTGAATTATTTCTTCACTTGAGCTCTTGGGGTGGGTTTCTCCAACACACTCTATACAAAATAATCTAATATTTTCAGCTCTTGAGATCTTTTCCCTTTAGATCCTCATTCTCTTTCTTTTTTGTCCTTTCTATAAAACTTGCGCTCATCTCAACAATTTTGTTAGGATCTCATTGGTTTGTCATTAATACCAAAACCCACAAGGGATGTTTTGATGCACTTTCAGATACGGTTTCATTTTGTTTGAGGCATGAAATAGAATTCTGTTTATGAAATGTGAGATGTTGCTAATGTGTTTCAAAGTCTTAGGATTACTTCTATCTATGTATGGAAGAGTCTTAAGTAGTTACGAGAAGTTTCGGTTGAATCCAAGTAGTAGTAGGAGTCCGAGTTGGATGGAGTGGTCTAAGGGCCGGTTGTATAAGCAAGGGGATAGGGCTTTGTGGGATGCACGATAAGCAGCCGCCTCTATTTTATTTTGATAAATAAAGTTCTTAGTTTTTGAGAACCTTTTGAGCCTTGATCGCCTGGCTTGTTTTTGTCAAGCTTTTCTGGGTTGTTGATGTTGCATTGATGTTTTTATCATAAGTCATCTTTTACTGATTCAATTGATGCGATTCTATTTTTGTTGGATTCATAACTCAATGTTATATCATACATGAAAGTTCACGGCCATCGGGGTTACGGTTTTCACGGTACACAAGTTTCTTTGAAGCATAATGGATCTGTTTTTTTATTGTTGTCGAACATATTGACCTTTGCTTGGTCATTTCGCCATAACTCAAGTTCTACTCAATGTTTTCACATGATTATTGTTGTATTGCCTTTGTGACTTGATTATCTTTGATCTACTGGTTTAGTCATAATTGAACCTGTTGAAAACACTTGCACACATAGTTTTTTGTATCAGATTGATTTTATATTGAGGGATTTTTGAGGCTTCTGTATAAAGTGTTTAATCTACAATTCACCTCTCTTGTAGCTTGTCACGTGATCTTCGATCCTACAATTAGTATTAGATTCACGCTGTTAAATATATCATATGTGCACGTGTTTTCGCTAATCAATAATGTAGAAATACTCCGGAAAACCTTATCTGTTTGATAATATTGATTTTCAAGTATTGAAGGCTCGTATGAAGGCTTACATACAAGCGCATGGCTTCACCATTTGGGAGAAGGTCTTACAGATCATTCGATGTGTCATCAAACGATCAAGTTACTGCTGCCAACATGAAGGACATCAACAACAACAATAAGGTGTGCAACTTGTTCATTCAAGGATTTACTCAAGGTGACTTTGATCGCATAACACATATGCAATCAGCGTGTGATGTATGGAAAGCTCTATGCGAATACCATGAAGGTCCCAACACTATTATCGAAGTACGGCAAGACATGTACAAGAAGGATCACATGCGCTTCAAGATGAACCTTAGTGAGTTCATAGATGATTTCTTTGCTTGTTTTAATAAAATTCTTAGCAACTTGCGTAGTGTTAATATTAATTATTCAGATGCTTAGAATACTAGATAGTTGTTAAGTGCATTAGACATGCGAATTTGAAGACGAAAGTTACATCTATACATAAATCCACTATCATGAGTACACTTATGTTAGATGTGTTGTACTCTAAGTTAATAACTCATGAACTTGACATAATATCACGTAGAAACCACAACAAGTCTCCTGCATTTATTTCAAAAAATGACATGTCTAGCTCTAGTAATTCTTCATTATGTGGTGCACTTGCTTTGCTATCCTCTATAACCCTTGAACATATTAAGGAGTTTCCAGAGGAGGAGGTAGCACTTCCCTCTCATCGATTCTGAAAAGCATTGCAAAATGTGAGAACTAGGAAGAGAGAAAGTGGTGGCTCTCAAAGATGCTTCAAATGTAATGAGTTAGGATATTTCCCATACAAATTGCCCTAACCTTTTAGGTTATACTCCTCATGATGGAAAGCAAACAAGGTTAAATTCCTCCTCTGCCAACAATAAGCAAAAGAAAGGTTTTGCAAACTGCAAAGTGATGCACCGTCTACTCCCCACACTCTTAACTTGAGTGAAGTGGACAGTAGGAGTGAAGAATATGAAGACAATTTGCCAAATATGTGCCTCATGATGAAGAAAATTTGCCAAATATGTGCCTCATGGTGAGAAACACAAGCTCAAGCATGGAGGAGGCTAAATTAAATAGTGACAACGACGAGGTAAATGCATCATATGAAACTCTTCATGATTCCATTGGCTGTCTTGGAATTTCACATGAAAAAAAGAACAAGAAACTTAAAAAAATATTGCTATAACTGAATCATTAGAATATGAAATCAATTGACTTAAGTCATTGATTTCTAGTGATGATTCTTGCTCTTCCTATGAATTGATTTATGAACAATTGTCCTCTCTAAAAAACGTGCACACCTCCACACTTGACAAAGTTGATCTTTAAATTGAAAAGAACAGAAAGCGTATGATGATCTTAATATGAAATTACATTATGCTAGGGCACAAATTCTTTTTTTGAATAGCACTTTACATAATCATGAAGTTAACTCTTGTTCTAATTCCAAATAAAAGAAAAATGTGAAAACTACATAGACCTGTCCAAGAAACTTGATGACATCCATAAGACACTAATGTAGTTTTGTTGTGGGAATAAGAACATAAACTTGCTGCTGTTTTTTTAAGTCTTGCAATGATAAAATTAGTTTAGGTTTTGATTCTCAGGCTCAGGTCAAAGCTAATCCACTGGTAAATTAACTAGGAAGTAGTTTGGTTCAAATAGTTTTGAAAGAAAAAGAGGTGGTTTTTAGGTTATTAGGAGTATTATAACATTCAGGTGCTAACAAATATGTTGCTTGTTCATCTACAAATGAACATAAGGTTAAATTTCATTGTACCTACTATGATAAAAATGGTCATGTTATAGATATTTTCTATAAACTAGGTAAACGACAAAAACTCAAAGAATACTTGCTAGACCACATAACATTCTTACAAAACTTGCCACACGTGCTGTACCGAATGTTAGAAATAGACAATTTTGCTGCAATGAGTAAAAACATTCAATATTTGCTCCCAAACCTATTGTGTTTATTACTACACATGACACACTCAATATTTGCTCCCAAACCTATTGTGTTTATTACTACACATGACACACTTCGTAGGTTAGTAGTTGGGTGCAAGAATTTTTAAACTTTGGCTTATAAACTTGCTGTACTTTCCCAGCTTTCTAGTGTTATTTATGTTGGACGTCGCATGACTCAGTACTGCATTCCTAAATAAATTTTGATTAATCCTAGTAATTATTCATCGGCATACTCTACTGCTATGTGAGGCACATGCATGAGGAATGAGAACATTTTGCCTGTGGATTTAGGATGCTCACACGACATGACTGGTAACAAATATTGGTTCTCCTCTCTCTCTTTTGTGTCATGTGTAGAAGATGTTACCTTTGCCAATAATTAGTCTACTCCTATAATTGGTAAGGGATCCGTTGTCACAACACAAATTTTAGCAAATGATAAAAATCACTCCTAATTAAAATTTTTGATATCTTTAACAAGATCTTGCTAAAAATAATAACAATATAAAAAAATCATACGTCATTTAAATAACATAATCCTTTTTAAAACCAAACAAGTATGTGGACCTATATGTCCAACAAAGCACTTAGATATAAACGAATAAGCCAAATGATATTATGTCTAACCATATGAGTGATGAATTGTTTAAATACAAATACACTCGAATGTGAAATTACTAAAATGAACAAAATCCAAATTTGATTTGAAACTCAGTAACTAAGTAATATATATCAATGTTTGAGTGTCAAATGATAAATTATGTATAATTAATAGATCAAGTGCACGACTACCAAAGGGTCTAGAGAAATTCAAATTTTAATAAAAATACATGATTCAAAAACACACCATACTAAATCTATCTTTGAACATAAACTCATTCAAAATTTTGGTAGGATTTACATAAAATATCTAGAAATGGTGCCCTGAGAGCAAAGCAAGGCAAACTAGAATCAAACTCGAATTCAAATTCAAACTCAAATGGAAATTAAATAAACAAAGGGAGGGAAACCAGCCGAAAATAAGAAAACAGAATTCGGCCCAGTTCCCTTGCTCGGCCCACTCCACTGCTCCCTCCCAGTGGCCCAACCTTCTCCCCTCTCTATTCTTTGCCGCGCAGCCCACCTTCCCTTTTTCCCTCCCCCATTCGGCCCGGCCCAGCGACTGGCACCCTGTGTTGCCTCTTTCTTCCTCCCCCCCCTTCTCTTCTCAGCCCAACACACCTCTGAGTTTCTGGTGAAAAGACGTCGCCCGGGTGACGCCTACGACACAACACCGAGCCAGCTTCCCGGCCATCATCACGGCTTCCCGCCCTTGCCATCGTTGCCCCAAAGACTAAATGCCACCGACGAAGCGCGTGCACCACGGAACCGCGCCCACCACCTTGGTCACTTCCGCCATACCATGTTGCATAGCCCTACTCCTCCCATGAGATCGCACGCCCCTACTCTCACTCCCACTGCACCCCACCAAGCTCGTACAACCCTCCTCGTCAGTCGCCGAGCTCGTTTCTGCTCTGGTGAGTACCCATATTTCAATTGACTCCTTATGTATCTCCCTCATTGCATAGAATGCTTAGAACACTGGTTGCTTGGCCACTTAGCGCAGTACAGAGCAAATCACGATGACCCCTTGCCAGCACCGTCGCGCCCCATAGTCGCCAGCGAGCTAGGAGCTCCCTTCACCCGAGCCACATTGCCATACGTGCTGGTATTAGTTCGTAGGACACGTAGGTGCACTTCTTTGGAAGGGAATACCACCGTAGAGTCGTTCCCGATGCACCACCGCCATGTCCTCCACGTCTTTCCGTCACCGGCCACCGTTGGCGTCGCCCTGGCTAGGTAGAGAGCACGCAAACGCTCCCCACACTAGGGAACACCCCCCTAACACACTGGTCCGTGGAGAACGCACGCACATGAGTGGATCGATGATGCACAGCTGTGCGCGGCTGCCACTGCTCGCTCTCGGCAGCCGTTGGCCATGCCACGACCCGGACAACATGATAAATAGCTTCCCCACACCTCCACACTCACACTTAGCACGATTAGACCGAGAGAAATCCTATGTCCGCGGTACTTCCAAGCCTACCGCCATTAATGGCACTACAGCTTGCCACCGACCACCGTGGGCGCTGCCCCGACCCGGTCGTTCCCATAGAGGGCATCCTCACACCCCAGAACAAGCGCCCAATAGATTTGTTAGCCAGAAACATGCCCACACGCGCTGTTCGGGCGCCGGTGAGCCTCTCCGGCAGGCTATTGCCGGCTCCCCAGTTTGGCAACCATGGCGAGCACGTGGCACACACGTGGAGGCCACATGGATGCCACACAATCTAGCGCTCCCACATGGCCACCCAGTCAGTGCCACGCGCAAAGCCTCGCGGTCCGCGCCTATGTGCACTAGGTTCATATGCACCAGAGGCACCTAGACACTGACCATCTGGACCCACTCGTCAGCCTGAGCACAGGTAAAGAAAATTTGCTAGGTCCACATATATGTGCACACTAATAATACAAGCCCACATGTCAGCCCCTCATGGCAACACAAAAAATGCTAGGTCCACCCAGACTGTGTACACGGAAGATAATAAACTGCAATCCCTGATATAAGAAAATACTGGGAAAATCTCTAAAAATCCTTAATTGCTTTTGGAACATAATATGAGTGATTGATGGTATGAATTTCTTGTAGATATTGTGTTGAATATTATTGGTTCAGAAAAATGAATTAATCAATTAGGAGATTGATGAAGAATCATGTTTAGGTTCTCAAATGATAAACCCTTACAAATAATTTTCTAGGAATTCCCCAAAACAAAAACTTATTTGATGACTGTGAGAATATAGTAAATATTAATTAGTGGCACAAATGAGATGTAAGAAAATGTGAGACTCATTATTAGCTTATAAAAATCATTTTATTAACTAGGGAATTAGTAAAATGTATAGTTAGCCTCCCAAATTGATAAACTCTCCGCAAGTGAATATCTAAAAAGTATAGGAATATTAATTGGCATATATAATATAATTTAATGTAGTATCCAACTAATATAGAATATAAAATAGTAAACTAATTGTCCTCCTATAGGAAAATGAGTAAATTACCAAAGTTAATGGAAAGTCTGAATACACAAACTCCCTCACAAATAACTATACAAAATCCCTAGAAAATATTGCTAGAAATATATATATATATATATATATATATATATATATATATATATATATATATATATATATATATATATATATATATATATATATATATTCTGTAGCAAGGTCGTTTTGGTGTATCGAAACATTGGAGCCAATGTCCTGTTCACCAAAACAACATGTGTACTAATGACTCCTTATGTTTCGGTACATCAAAACGACCTGGCTACAGAATAAAGTAATCTATAGCTGGCTACAAAATATACCTTACCTATATATATATATATATATATATATATATATATATAGTGTAAGTAGAAATTGGCTAATATAAAATGTAGGATAGAGAATTGATTATCATTTCTATAGGAAAATCAAGTGAAAAATCATGATTAGTGTAATACACATAGAAGCTCCCAATTAAATAATCTTCAACAAATGACCTTCTAAATATTCCAAGTAATGTATTACTAGAACTTTAGAATAATAATTGAATAAAATAAAATATAATGTACTAACTAGTGTCATTATAGAAAAACAATTAAAGTGCTACTGGACAATGGAAATTCACATACAAGCTTTAAAATAGACCCTCCACTGGTAGTTCCCTCATGTCCTAATATCCATGCACTAAAGGAATTCTAGAATAAGTTCATAACCTTTAGAGTATACTAAGACAATAACATATTAAAAAATAGAATGAGATGATAAGTCACACACTAGTCTTCATTAGAAATATTGTCTTAAGTCCAAACACGTTAGAACTCATGTTTAGTCTCTAAAATACGTGAGTCTTACATTAGTAGAACTTTAGAGAAGATACAATTGTGAAGATAGGATAATTACAAAGACACCCATAGAAGTTATATTCAACTCATTGACCATAATATATGTAAACTAGTGAGTTCACCTTAATTATCATAAACCATGAAAATAACTAAGAAGACCAATAAGATAATTATAACCTTTCAGTGACCGGTTGACCAAAGAAATAGTAGCATTTTCAAATAAGCCACCAGTAGAATTACGTATTCTCCAATAAACCTTATAAGAAGCTTAATGACCGTGTTATTGAATGATTGTTTGTATTTATTGGAGTTCCATTTGTATTTCTTGGATCTTTAGCGATGAATCATATTTTCTTTGCGTAGCTATGTACTTAGTAATAGGAGAGTTCACGAATGATATATTCGAGACCCGAATCATGAGGAGCAGGACAAAGACTTCGATAAACCACTGTAAAGGCAAGCTCTAGCTCCTTGATCATAATTCACCTATGTTTTGCAATCACACCTATTGCCTATTTTCATTGCACGACTATATGTCTATTTTAAAATGTTGTTACGCTATGAACCACTTGAATGTGGTAGCATGTGCTATGTTGATGACTAATTATCGGTTTTAGCTACTAGCCAATGATAATTAGTAACACGATAGTTACTTGCTATCAATAGTTTGAAACAAGGAACTCCATCAGTCATGAGAATAGCCATGACTATCACAATCCCCTCCTTGACCTTGACAACACAACCCCTTGATAACCTAAAAGCTTCATCATTGCACTATAGCAGTGATGTGAGCACCTTCTTGTTAGAAGTATGCTTAGGAACCTTTGTGATGTTCACATCACGAACTACACACTGTATGCATGATTGTGAAATATGTTAAAAGGTGTTTGGTGGTGTCAGTTAGGATATGGGTGGGTGACTAATGAACTGTGTGTGTGTGAAGAGGGGGGGTGGTCGAGGCGGGTATGGTGTTGGGATGCCGCAGGCTCCCTAAGAGGTATACCAGCTGCTTTTGTATATTCAGTGTAACCCACTGATCGATGCCAAGTGCTTCAATAATAGTCCGATGACCATGTTTTCTGGACTAGCCTTATGCTAAGTACTTTGGTTTAGTTTGAAACTATGTGTTCCGGACTAGTTCTTCTACCAAGGACGGATGGAGCCGCCTCACCAATATAAGGATCGGTTCATCTAACCTCAACATAGTGATTTCATACAACCACAGAACCTTTATGGGCGGGACTCACTCTACCTTTCTGGTGACTGCCACATGAGACACCTGGAGAGCCATGGAGGACACGGTGGACCAGGAAATGGCATAGAAACAAAGGGTCATCTATTGGCTGGCTGGGTAGGGAATGCCCGAATAGCTCCTGAGTCGGGCCAAGATGTGATTGTGGGGTTACTCGGGGAAGATGAGATGAGTGTCATGTCACACCACGATGGGCATGGCCTGTGGGTAAAGTGTACAAACTCTGTAGAGTCTTGATCTATCCGGATAGCTGTTGTCACAATCTTGGCGCACTATGCTCTGGCTCCTATTATTAGGCATTAGTGCATCTCCTTGAAGTGTGTGTGTGGGTGGCCAAGGCTGCTGTGTTTTGGAAAAGTGTTGGCATGCGTTCTGGCGTTGTCAGGGCCATGGGTCCGAAGACTCATCTAAAAGTGAGGGAACTGCCAGAATGGTCTAAAACTCCCCCAGGACCTGCCAACTATAATACTGATTCAACTACTTCTCCCTCTTATTGCAAAACTGTTTTCAAAGAGAACCTTGCATAAAATGTTTTTTGGTAAAACTAAGCCGTATGGCCTCTCCTTGCTACAAGCACCAATGCATGAAACACCTCCCCTTGAGTAGTGTTAGGGCTTGTGGAGTACCTTATGTACTCACTCTTGCTTTATATACGGTTTATTAGAAGACAAAGAAGCTGAAGCGTGAGAGGATGACGATTAGGTCTAGTCCTACTTCCCAAGTCTGCCTGTTGGGCATGGCGCCGTTCTGCTCCACTGTTTCTGAGGATTTATCTGTTTTGATGGTCATCCACAACCACATCCATTGTAATCTAGATCATGTTTGTAAGACCTATATTGTTTATAAATAAATAATCGTTGTATGGATCTCGATCTATTCTGTTGTGCGTGCCAACTACTAATCCAGGTATTGGTACGGAATGCACAAGTGGACCCACGGAAAGGTGGGTCCTGACATCCGTTAGGGTTAATGATCCCTACACTTTGAAGTATGTGACACTTGTCAAAAACTTGAAATACAACTTGCTTTCTATTTCACAATTTCTATATGAAAATCTAGACCTTAGTTTCACTAAAAACTGCTGCTAATTGTATGTTCAAAAGGTGAGCTTTTGTTTAACATGTCTTGATTTGCAAGAGTTTTTAAGGCTAATTTCGACATGTCATCTTCTAAGTGTAGGTGCCTATTTGCTAATGATTCAAAAGTTTTATATTTTTGTCATTGTAGACTTGGTCACGTAGGCTTTGATCACCTTACACGTGTTAGTGGTCTTAATCGCATACTTGAGTTCCCTAAGCTTAAAGGGGGCAATGATATTGTGTGCCCTTCCTGTAGACTTGCTAAGATAGTTGCATGTACAAACGCTCTACTCACAATAACAATGATAACAGAACAGAGACAACTCTTACACTTTGACACCGTTTGTCCTTCATGAGTTCAATCATTTAGAGGTAAATGGTATATTCTTGTGATTGTTGATGATTATTCTAGATACTCTTGGTTTACTTTGTGGCATCTAAGAATGAAGCTTTAGTAACTTTGGAAATTTATTCTTAAATAATCACTTGACCACCTAAGATCTCTAAAAGCATTTATAAGTAATAATGGAATTGAATTTAAAAATCAATCATTCATTCACTTTTATGCTAAAAAATTAATAGATCATCAATTTTCTACACCATATATACCTCAACAACATGATGTCGTACAGAGAAAGAACAAAACCATAGGGAAGATGGTTAGAACCATGTTTGATGCACGTCAAACTCATAGAAAATTTGGAGCGTATGCAACTCAACATCTTGTTATGTTTCAAACTCAGTTTTCTTAAGAGCTAAGCTAGGAAAAACACCATGTGAGCTAGCATAGGCCTCATGTCACACATTTTAAGTCTTGGGTTGCAAGTGCATTGTGAAGAAACATGGTAATCTTGATAAATTTGAAGCTAGATCTGATGATGACATGTTTCCTGGTTATCCATCTCATAGTAGAGGCTACCTTGTGCTTTTACTCGGCACTAACAAAATTATGGAGACTATTGAGGTTTCTTTTGATGAAGCTAGCCCAGGTACTAGCTCTAACATTGCAGTTCAATGTGCATATCTGCAGGGGGAGCATTTTCATTGAAGATGACGAAGTGGTGTTGCTGGCCGAAATTTCAGAAGCAAATGATGTCGTTTCTGCTTCTAACTTTGCTCCATAGCCAGCTCCAACATCCAATACAGCTGGTCCTGATCATCCTAAACTCACAATCTCTTGGTTTTGTGATGAACATCAAGAAGGAGGATCTTGTCAAGTATCTACTTCTCTTTACATCCGCAAAGTCCACCCTCCACAACAAATTATTGAAAGCTTGCACGAAAGAGTCAAACGGTCCAGGTTTTGTGATCCAAACTCTCATGCTCATTCTGGTTTTATTGCTTCTTTTGAACCAAAATATGTATTGCACGCATTAACTAATAAATTGGATCATTGCCATGCAAGAATAGTTGGAAAACTTTGAAAGAAATAAAGTTTGGAAACTTGTACCTCCATGTTAGGATCGCACTTCGATAGAAACTAAATGGGTGTTTAAACAAAGTGAGGATGAGGTTGTGGTTCGGAACAAAGCTATGTTGGTTGCTCAAGGTCTCACACGAGTTGAAGGTCTAGATTTCGATGAAAATTTTGCTAATGTTGCTAGATTAGAAGCTGTAAAAATTGTATTAGTATTTTCTGCGTCTAAATGTTTCTAGTTATATTAAATGGGTGTTAAAAGTGCTTTTCTTAATCGCTACGTTGACAAGGAGGTTTATGTCAAGCGACTACCTGATTTGGAAATTTAAATTTTTTCCGACCATGTTTAGGAACTGTCCAAAGTCTTATGGTCTCAAACAAGCCCCTAGAGCATGGTAGGATAGACGAAAAACATTATTTGAACCTAAGCATGACAATGATTCATTGTTCGTTGAAGTGTGTGTGGATGATATTATCTTCGGTTGTGTATATCTTGATCTGTGTCCAAGTTTTTAGCTATGATGAGTTTAGAATTTGATACGAGTATAATGGGAGAACTCACGTACTTTTTGGTGCTGGAAATCAAATAAACCAATGACGGTACCTTTGTGTATCAAATGAAGGATACAAAAGGGCTTCTTACATGATTTAACATGGAAGACAACAAGCCTAATCGAACACCAATGGGAACAACGGCAACACTTGAACTTGATGAAGATGGTGAACTCAAAGATCAGAAATAATATAGAAGCTTGATTGGGTCACTTTTCTATCTCACAACATCAGGACCGGACATGCAATTCAGCGTATGTCTTTGTGCATGATTCCAAGCTTCCCCACATGCATAACACTGTCAAGCTGTCAGAAGGATACCAAGATACTTACATGGAACTCAAAAATTTTGCATTTTTCATCCTTCTTCCTCAACCATTACTCTGAGAGCTTTTCCAGATGACAATTTTGGTAGTAGTAGGATTGATAGGAAAGTACTTGGATGCTTGTCATTTTCTTGATAACTCAATTGTTCCTTGGTCTCCTGTAAAACAAAGTTCAGTTGCACAATCCACAATTGAATCCGAATATGTAGCTGCCGCTAGAGCTTGCTCACAAATTCTTTACAAAGCGCTAAAACCATGTGCAACACTCTAGAACAAGGCGCGTTGACAGTAGGTATCTCTTTCTTTGTGATAATGTTGAAAAAGGAAACATTGAGCTTCACCATGTAGATATCAAACAACAACTGATTGATATCATTACAAAACATTTGGATTTTATTCGATTTTATTTTATTCATAGCGAAATAGGGGTTATGCATCCTCATGGCTTAAACTGAGGGGGGCTTTGCAACTTGGGAAGTGTATGTGTGAATCTGAATATAAAAATAATATGAGCACAATGTTTCATATATATATATATATATATATATATATATATATATATATATATATATGACTTTGTGATATCTTGTACATGCTGAAAGTTCCTTACTACATTACTCATGTTTATACTTTTTATACTTTTTGCCATGACTAGTAATTGGAATAATTACTTACACTAAATCTGTTCGTAATTGACTTTTTTTACTGGTTTGAACTTGTTGCATCCTCATATGTGCTTTCAACCATGAAAAATAATTAAACAACAACCCATATGTTGAGGTTTTATGACCAAATAAAAAATCAAGAAAGATCAAGAGAATATGCATGCATTACACTTTTTCTTTTGACACTCCTTATCATTGCCCTTAAATATGAACTTGGAAGAAGTTGTGTATGATAAAACTGTGTCCCCAAGCTTCTGATTATCAAATGAAATACGTTTGACTTGGTTGGTTACAGTAAGGCTGATGTTGCATATTCTATGCAAAGTTCGTTAAATTTAAATATGCTCTGATAGATTAAAAATGTAGCAACATGTATCATGCTTTCAAGTTTTGAAACAGCTGCTTAGTGAGATCATGGCTTCCCTAATTCGAATTACATTTGACCCCTAGCATGGATTACATTACTTTATGTATTTTATTGATGTGATAGTGTAAGTTACTTGATAGTATGGCTTGGATGAGTTTTGTTTTATATGTACTTTTTCATATTATGCTCATAACAGATCAAAAATTTCTTTTTTGTATCTAGATGAATACATTGTCAAAGGGGGAGATATAGGAGTACATCCACAACTGTTTTACATGTTCTTCTAAGGAGGAGTTTATCCTTAGGGGGAGAATTTTTGAAGGAGGAGGCTTCATTCCCAATGATTTGTAAAGGAGGGAATTTTCTTTTTTGTCAAAACTTTTCATAAATCTTGAGTGTGCTAATGTTCGGTTCTAGGTGGTGTTATCAAAGCATTCACCAAGGAGGAGATTGTGAATCCTAGGTGTGTTGAATACATTGGCAAACATGTTAATGGTGAGGTTTTAAAGTTTTGAGTTTTCCTGTAGCGAGCAGTTCCGACTATTCGTACTTATCAATTTATACAAGTGGAGCACAGTTTGGAATGTCTGCTGAGCGACACATGTGTTGCACATGAACTGATGATCTAGTCTGTCTGAACTAAACATTTTTTATTGAGGAGTTGCATATAGGATTGTTCGATCTCAACACGTGATGAAATAAACATGCATCAATTCTGTTTTTTTCTTGGAATGGTTTTCAGCTTGCAATTTACTTATGGAAAATGTTTCATAGTATTTTCATACTAAGTTTTTATGTATTTTGTGGTTATGGTGGATAATGTTTTGCTAAGTTGTGCGACATGGTTACGTAAGATGCTCATATAAGGTGTTGTGGTTATCAAAGTAATGTGAGTCAAGTAATGAACTTGTGGTCTAAAGTTCATTTATTTTTTTCATGTGCAGGTGTTGCTTGAGGTCAAGGCAAGGTTGGTGATGGTGATCCTTGAACTAGTCTTAGAGAGAATATGCTGTTCAACAATCACGTTCGGGAGGAATTGTGGTTGAGGCGATCTGGGAGGTCATACAACGTGTTTGAGTCAAGAACAATACATATGAAGCTATCATGTACGTTTTGGAAAGTGTTTTCACGTGTGCAAGGGGTGCATATGCATGGAAAAAAATTTCAAAGGTGTGGTGAAGAGATTTAAACATGATAATATGGCCTAAAAGGTTCAACCAGCTACTTCATGCGCTCAGAGTTAAGCTGAGGCAGTTATGGTTCACATATGATAATATTTGACTCGGTTACAGTTTGATTTCGTGTGAGGCAGATAATAGAGTTGTTTTAGGAATGTGTGAGATGTTCCTAAGGTGTTTGGAAGTCTTAGGATTGCTTCCATCTGCATAGGAATAGTTTTAAGCAATTATGGAAAGTTTCTGTTGAATCCAAGTAGTAGGAGCCGTAATTGGATTGGAGTGGTCTGAGGGCTTCGATGTTTTGATCATAACCCATGTTTATTGATTCAATTATCGTGATTACTTTTGTGGTTGCTTCAAAACTCAATGTTCTATCATCTATGAAAAGTTAATGGTCATTGGAGTTACAATTTTTCATGGTACATGACTTTCTTTAAAGCATAATCGATCTGTTTTTTTATTCTAGTAGAACGAATTGACCTTTGCTTAGTTTTTAGCCATAACTCGTGTTATACTCAATATTTGCATGTGCTTCTTCTTCAATTATCTTCATGACTCGATTTTATACAACCTCTACTGGTTTGATCATGATTGAACAAGTTGAAGTAGTCGCACACATGATCTTCTCCATCAGATTGATTTTCTATCCAGGGGTTTTGGAGGCTTCTGCATAAAAGTTTTTATTCTACCATTCAACCCTCTCAGGTGCATTTCATGTTCTCTTTGATCCTGCAGAGAAGTGCAAATGAAATAACTTTATAGACTGTAGCAGGCTTCACCAGGGGACTGTAAGTCTCACCAAAATCAATGCTATGCTGCTGAGTAAAACCGTGAAAAACCTAATAAGCCTTGTAGCAATCAAGAGAACCATCCAGATGAAACTTGTGGTACAAAAATCACTTACCCGTCACTATATTCGTATGTGAAGGACGAGACACGAGGTCCCGAGTGTTGTTAGTCTACAGGGCAGTGAAATCCTCGGTCATAGCCTCCCGCCAATTAGGATTAACAGGAGCACTACAGTAAGTCTTCAAAATGGTGACAACATCGATGTCTCAAGCTTCAGGTGCTACAAACAGAGATAAGACCAATCTATCCATAGGCCCGCATGGCATATCCAAGGGAATCCAACGTCGACTCATGAGGGAAGGAGGTCGGGGCCCATAAATTAGTCACCAGGAGAAAGCACATGCCGAGGGGGGTAGGACAAAATCGATCAAACCCCTGACACAACTAACGTGTTCCTGGCACCATTCTAGGTCAACCGACATGTGACACTCTCCTGGGCTCCCTGATGGTGGTGAAGATTGATTCGCGTGCAATACATGGTGAGAACCGATTGAACTTCGTGTATAAATAGGACCCTCACCCCTCACTTCAACACACATCACTTGAGCATTCACTCCATTGTATACACTGGTACTCTAGTCCTTAGTTGAGGTTAGGCTGTAGAGAGAAGCCTCTAACCCCGAGTCCAAATTGGGAAAGGTATGGCTCATGTATCTTTTCTTCCTTTTGTGACTTTATGCTTATTAATAATAATATTATTAGTCTCTCTTTATTCATATACTCGGACAAAGCATTCTTTGTTTGATTGTGGAGTCCATGTATGTAATAGGTCTAGGTGTCATTATGATACAATAGTAATGTCGTTTATTATATTATCATAAATGCCATACACCTCTACTTAATCTAATTATGTGATAACATGATTATGTTAATATGGATAAAATAGTGCTTGGTTCCAACGTTGGTTCAATGATGTTTAGGATATTCATTGTCTTATGATGGATCTTGTAGTGCAACTCTTAAGGTATTTACGTAGCATGCAAGAGTGGTGCTTGGATAGTTAAGTAGCGTCGGATCTCTCATAGACGCATAGTTTGTAGGGGTAGGCTGCAGGTGGTGATAGCCCTATCCGTCCTTTGCACTCCCTCACATTCGGCTACACCACATGCTCTTCGTGGGAATCATTCTGGTTTTGCCAGAGTTACACCCATGCCCGATGTGTTGGACCACTAAGCCCTAGTATTCACCACTAACATGCTCATGTGTACATTCTTAGGCTATCTATATAGGTAATTAGATCACAATATGAGTAATCCCTTCTCATAGCTTAATACTCACTAGGGCAACTTTACCCCTTAGAGTAGATTCCTTAGGTGTGTGTCACACTACCCAATTCTATCATTTATCAATCCTATTTGGATCCTCACTAGATTATCATACACTACTCATGATTTTTCCACACTTCACTTGCCTTCCTTTGGGATAAAATAAATATGATACCATAGGGAGTACTCTTTGGTGAAATACTACAACGGTACTTTTCATGCACTTGCAGAACTCATCAATCTTTGGCTTAGGATAGCCTAGTACCAACTGCATGTCTAGCACTCATTGCTAGGATGACCTGTAGATGTTTAGAAATACCAACAAGCATTTCTGGCATCATTACCAGAGAGAGCTCAGAAGTATTACATGATTATGTGGTAGATAGGAGTCTAGTAGATTTTTAGTAGTATAACCTCACATTGTTTTCACATTCTTTTGATGTGAAAAATAAGGTAGTGTATGATCCATTTCTGTTTGGCAGCAAACTATGTTGAAGATCCTGAATCACTGCTGAGAAGTGTTCGACCTCGTGTCGTTCTTTCTCATGTGATTATGTTTTCAAGGAAACCTATCATCTCCGTGCGATCACGTTGCACGCTAATGGCCCAGAAGACCCTTTGTGAGTTTTTAGTTCCTCCTGCTGACAATGTGCCTATTGGGCCCGATGTCAACATGGGAGACGTAAACTCAAAATTAAGACTGGCCTAATCACTATGGTGCAGGCTAATCCCTTTTTGGGAAAGCCAACGAGAATGAAGTGCTCACTTGCAACAATTCCTTGAGATTTGTAGCACTTTCAAGATCAAGGATGTCACTCTAGATGGCATCCGTCTTCGACTGTTTCTGTTCTCCCTCCCTGGGAGAGCAATGCAGTGGTTCTACGTGAACCTAAGTGCTATAAACACTTTGTAAAAGTGTTCTACAACATCCCTCACCAAATTTTTCTCGTTTGGCAAGACCAATGCCCAACGTGCAAGAATATCAAGGTTCCTGCAAGAGCCTAAGAAATCCATTCTCGAGGCCTAGGTAAGGCTCCAGGAGTACATCCTGATCCGTCCCCACCATGTAGTGGATGATTAGTTTCTCATCCAAAATATCTACAAAGGGCTAACTCCGTCAGCCCGTGATTATGTGGATGCTGCTACTGGAGGTGCTTTATTCTCACTCGCGGTGCCCAAAGCAAACGAATTAATGGAGAAAATGATGTCCAACATTGGTTGGAGTGACGAGCGTCTCCAGCATCGAAAGTGAGGCATGCACACCTTGAAAGAGGTGGACATGATCGCTGCTAAGATTGATCTCCTGATGAAGAAATTAGACTGCCAAGCCAATGGAGAAGTATTTGGCAACCCTCAGGCCTTAGACGCTCACATGACATGTGAGGTCTGTGGAAATGCGAGTCACATGGGAAGATATTTCACTGAGACCAATGAGGATGCCTTATACTCGGCCAACAATGGAAACTTCAACAATGGCTACCATCTAGGAAGTCAAGGGTAAGGCCAACCACACCTTTTCTTTCAAGAGGGCTATAACAACAAATATGGCAATAGAAATCAGCCCAACTTGAAGGAACTTGAAATTAGCCAACTCAAAATTAATGATGCTCTATCCAAGAACTTCTCAACTAATGACAAGACGTTGAGAACGTCAATGCCATGATTGAAGGGCTAGACTCTGCCTTCACGAACCAATTGAAATTCAACAGGATGGTAGAGACTCAATTAGCTCAACTAGCTGTTGTTGTCCCTCCGTCGGGAAAAGGAAAGATTCTGGGGCAACCAGAAGCTCCCCTAGAAAATGTGAGTGCAATAGCCACGAGTGGTGTAAAGACCACTCATGATCCACTGTACCCCACTCAAGACAAGATATCAGTTGGGAAATACAATGAGGAAATTCCTGTTGGCAAGGGAGAACAACTTAGTGAGAGAACGACAAAGCAATTTGAGGACACAACTTTCATGCCATTCACTCATAGAAATCGGAAGCCAACTATGGATGAGCAATTTAGTTTCTTTGTTGAAGTCATCTAGAAGATCCACATCAATGTGCCTGCGATGCAAGTACCCACTTATGCTTGCTATCTCAAGGACATCTTGAACAACGAGAGACCATTGCCCACCACAGACATTGTCAAGTTGGTGGAGGACTACATCGCAGTCATCCTCAACATGATTACGGAAAAGAAGAAGGACCCTGGATGCCCCACCATATCTGGCTCGATTGGGACACAACACTTTGACAAGGCACTTTGTGACTTTGGTGCAAGTGTTAGTGTCATGCCCAAGGTGTCTTTTTCAAGCTCAACTTCACGACATTGTCTCCAATGCCAATACATGTTCAGATGGCTGACTCTTCGGTCCACTACTTTGCGAGTATTGCCAAAGATGTTTCAGTGAGAATCCAGAACCGCTTCATACCCGTGGACTTCGTAGTGCTCGACATGAAGGTCTAGAAGGCAAGTCCGTTCATTCTTGGGCAACCATTCCTTAATATTGCAGATGCTCGCATCGATGTGGGAGATGGAGAAATTCGCTTCCATATCAATGGCAAGGAGCAAAAGTTTGATTTTTAGCCAAGGAAGGAGCAATGCTGTATGATCAAGATGAAATATGGCCCGAATGTCAAACACAACAAGGAGGACGAAGTAACACCACCACAAGTGGACACCATCATTTCACTCATGACGAGGTTGATATATGAGGAGACTCCGTCATTCCATCCAAGACAACATTTAGAAAATATGGAAAAGTCAGGGCCATCTGAACGGACGAAGTCCACTAAACCGCCAAGGAAAGAGTGGCTGAAAAAAAGGCATGTCATCCGAGTCTACTTCTCCAGGCCGGAGGCTGAAAATTGAAGCTTCAAAAGACGGAGAAAAATCGATCTCATCGGATTATTGGATGAGACCTCGCCAACAGGTTAATTTGGTAGGTATCCCATATTTACTTTTTCCATCACCATTTTATTTTTCCAATTTGAAATTTGCATTTTCCACAGCTTGTTTGATTTTTCATAGGAAGTTGAGAATTATTGTACTCTCAACTTAGATTTGTTTTCTTTTAATTTTGAAAAAAATATTCGACTTGAGAACGTTTTTGAAAAAATAACTTTTTGGAGCAAATTTGTTGTTGATTCACCCAACTGCTAGAAATATAGCCGTTGGGGAACCACTTGCCAAAAGAGGGACCAGGGGGGCTCACCTGTCAGGGCGACCAAACCCCCTAGTCGGCCGACTTGGGGGTAGTGCCATTTTGGCTCTCCCTCCTCCAACGGCTATATTTCCTTTTCTTGTGACCGTTGGAGGGTGCCACACAATTTATACATGCTCGGGTGAGTTTGTTACTTCAAACTTCACTCCATTTCACCTTCCCAACTCACTCTCACTTGTTCAAATTGTTTTGCTCTTCATTGAAGCACTTCTCTCAAAGTTCAATCCAAAAAGATTTGTTTCCTTTTGCATTTTAATTTGCATTTTCAAGTTACTGTCAAGTTTGACAAGGCAACTCGTCGATGATTTCATTTGGTTTTGACTAACATAACCCGTTTTGAGTTTTTTTTATTGTTAGTTACCAAGTTGTGCAGCCATGAAGAAGGGAATGAAGAGGTTGTTTGGGAAGAGGAATGGAGCTTCCTCAAGCTCAAGCCATGGGAGAGACTCTCACACCTCTCCTTCGAGCCTAGACCAAGTCCACTGTGGGGAGGAGTGCATGTTGACGTCCCGATAGAGGAAGGTGATGCTTCATCTTGCCTTCTCAATGTCGACGACCTCAACTTGCCACAAGATGTTGAACACCAAGCCTACAACCTGTTTCGAGATCGTGAGTTTTTTCACACGAAGGCCTACGATCTGGTGCTACTCTCCAAAACCGGTATGGATTCCGATTTCTTTATAGTTTGGCATGCATTAGGATGGGATAATTTTGCTAAAATAGATAAGGAAGGTTCACGCCTTTTTACTATTCAATTCCTATGCACCCTTAAGATAGGATGTGATGGTATTACTTTTAGGATTTTCCGAAAAGAATACGCTATCCTATGAAAAAAATTATGTGAAATCCTAGGTTTCCATAAACGTTGTTTATAGATTTAGACACTTTCCCTAAATTTAGTAAACAAGGATTTTGGAACGAATTGACTAATGGGGTAGCATGTAGGGCTCTTAGAAGTAGCCACTTGCAAAATTCCACTTTACACTTCATGCATAGATAGGTGGCTATGTCTATGTTCCCTAGAGGTGATATTAGGATTGTGCGTGATGATGAACTTATGATCCTTTTTGATCCTTTTGCCATGTTTAAAAAGATTAAAATTTCTCCTATCAAGGCTATGATGTCTCAATGGTAAGAAAACACTAGAATGACGAGCCCAATAGAATGTATTTCATTAATTACCTGCATTGCTACGAAGGCTTTAGAAAAGGCTTCCATTGAATATATTTCAACAAGACACTACTTGGTAGATGAAGATTATCTAGTGCAAGGATATACTCTCAAACATGATCTAGAGGGATCCTCTGTGTTTTTCTATCCCGTCTTTGTAAATGAAAATCGGTTACCTAACCCAAATTTTCATTTATACAAATGCTAGTAACTAAGAATTGCTCTTCAACCTATCAAAGAGGTTCGTAGGTGTAATGTTTCTGACAGTGTCACAAGGAACTGTTCAAGAGGAGCAGCCATGGAGATGCTTGCATGATCTACTCCCACCTATGAGTACCAAGGCAAAGTGGATTCGGTGTGTGATGCAACCGGTTGGACACAACCTCAAACCTATGAGGCTTGAGGATTGTCATGGCATGAGTGGGCTACCACAAGAGGGAGATGGGACCCATACAGTTCCAACTCCAGCTCTTGTAGCTTGCCTCCATGAATGGGTAAACGTCGTTCCTTCTTGTCCAGAGGTTCTTGTGACCTTGGCCAAGGAATGGTGGAAATCCCTTAATGGATTGGAGATCTTTAAGTGAAGACAAACGACGTCTTCAACACTCTTCAAGATCACATGTGAGGTACCCACAACTAGCAGCAAGAGGTCAACACACAGTTCAACAGTGTCAATGCCAGACTGTAACAACAACAACCGACCTCATGGACTCCTTCCGTCATCAAGGGTTCGACCCTTATCATGTAGATTGATGAAGAACAAGCTTTGGGGAGGATCCCTGCTTGAGGTAACTTGTATCACAATCCATTTGCATTCCATTCTTTTGATTTCCATCTTTACATATCATTTGCATCTAAAAAAATAATGTAAGATAGGATAGTATAAATAAAATAAAAGATGTGTGCCAAGAATATTTTTACTTTGCATAAGTTGAATTGATGAATAGTTTTTCTATTCTATTTTTCCTTAGTCCCTAATATTTAACTCAATATTCTCCAAATATTGTGTTTATTGTCTTAGAATACTTTTGCCTTAAGCTTGGAATCTGTGCATAGCATAAGGCTAATATATTCTAGGTTGTTGTGAGATATGATATAGTGATAAGGGCTGCTAAAATCCTATTCAAAAATAAAACTTTTTTTCCGGAGTATTACTAAAATGGATCAAATCAAAGTTCCTCATTTGATAGAAATTCCTACCAAAGGCATCTGATGTTCAAATTTGATAGTCCCAAGCATATGCTATTTTATTTAAAATTGAGCCTAGTCAAACTAGTATAGACCTATGTGATGATCTTTTCATACTTTTAAGATCAAGATTTCACGGGGAAATGCTAAACTTCTACACTAGAAGTTAGCGAAATTCCACAATACCACTCCACTATAAAAAAATACTTCATATCTTTCATGCATAACACTCTCTTCAACATTATTTGAAAGAGGAGTAGAAGACATGGCTACAAGAAAAGAAAAAGAAAAAGTGCAAGCTCATGTAGAAGAGCATAAAAAAGAGAGAGAGAAAAGAAAAATAAGTAGCCATGTTTCATCCTCACAATAAAGAGTGTCCACAAATGAGTTATCTTCAAATTTCCACTCCACTGTATTCCATCACACATGCACAATCTTGATCAAAAGTATGATTTGTTTTCTCCTAAGGCTTACTCTTTTGGCTTAGCAATATATGTGTTGCAAATATGCTTATTCTTGAATCCTACCTAGCTCCACATAAATGTCTTACTTAGATATAGGACCAGAAAGACATTGCCTTGGTGAGGAAAGCAATTCCACTTACCACATAGGAGTGATTGAGAGTATCATTTGAGGAACTTGAAACTAAACACCATTTGAAAATCTCCAGAATTCATATGGAACTTAGACACTAGGTTATGCATGGTCATTTTGTTTATCTATCCTTCAACCAACCAAGAAAAAAAGGAAGCATAAGCTTCGTAATGACTAAGAAAAAGGGTAAGGTACCATAGCCAATTCATGCATGCACAATGAAATATAATATTTTGTTGTGCACTTTGTACTTTTGAAAGATAAGACATTGTAGCTGTGAGACCTATTTGTGCTGAATACATTGGCTTTGAAAATAAAAGTTTTGAATGCTGCCATAACATCTTTTTAGCAAGGTCCGACTCTAGCTCCAAGCTTCTGCAAGGTCCGACAATATGTCCGACTTTCTTTGTCTAGGTCCGACATGTTTTTGGGTAGCTCCGGTGAGCTTTGTCTTTAGCTCCAGCATGTCTTTGTTAAGCTCTGATATGTTCTGCTAGGTCTGGCTTATGTTGGTTAGTTCTGACATGTTTTTCTAGCTCTGACTTTTGGGATGACTAGTTCCGACTAATTTTGGTTAGCTTCAGCGTTAGGTCCGACTAGCTTTGGTAAGCTCCAGCGCTAGTTGGTACTAGATTTGGTAAGCTCCGACGCTAGGTTGTACTAGCTTTGGTAAGCTCCGGCTCAAGCTCCGGTTAGCTTTGGCAAGGTTCAGAGCTTGATCGTAATGTTCCAAATTTTCATGTGAAATGTTTCGAACTTGCTTTATATTCTTAGAAATATTTCTTATTATTCATTTGTTAAGTTTTTGGTACGTTTTGGTTGATATGGCTGTATCGTTCTGATATGCTTTGCAACATTCTTATGTGAGATGCTCACGTAAGGTGTTGTGTTCGGAACTGACTTGAGTAAAGTCGCGGACTTGGGCTTGTACGGATTGGTTGTTTATTCATGTGCAGGTGTTGCTTGAGTTCAAGTCATGGCTGGTGACAGGATCCTTTGGACTAGTCTCAGGGAGGAGATGAGGTTCCAACAACCAAATTCAGGAGGAATTGTGGTTGAGCGGGTCAGGAGGTCGCGTAGGATGATTGAATCAAGGGCAGTGCATATGAAGGTTACTGGACGTCAAAGGAAGGTGTTCGCATGTATGCATGCGGTGCATGACATGGCAACATGGTTCCAAAGATGGGCTATGGATGGAAAGATCTGGTTGCAAGGATCAGATCATATCGGTTGATGACTTCGGCTGCGATGGAGTATGTTATGGCTCGGTATGGAAAGTATCGAGTTGGTTATAATATGATTTTGTGTGGGTCACGAATTTGAGTTGTTTTAGGAATGTAGGATATGTTCCTAAGGTGTTTGGAAGTCTTAAGATTGCTTCTATCTGCGTATAGAAGAGTCCTAAGAAGTTATGGAAAGTTTCGATTTGTGAATGGAGTAGGATTAGAGTTCTGATTTGAGTTGAGTTCTATTGAATAAAATTCGAAGTTTGAAGGAACTTTTGTGCCTTGTTCGTTCGAATTGTTCCAGACAAGTTTTACTCGTTGAGTTTATGGACAGCACTACCTTTTATTGGTGGTTTTATCATAACTCGAGTTTTACAGATCCAATTGACGTGATTCCTTTTGGGTTGTCTTCACAACTTGACTATATGTCGTCTGTCAAAATTTCACGGTCATTGTATTTGTGGTTTCTGATCCACACGAGTTTCTTTGCAGCATTCCAGAACTATTTTTCTCGGGTAGGACAGATTGACCTTTGTTCGATCTTTCGATCATAACTTGAGTTTTCCTCGATGGATTTGAGTGATTCTTTTTGTGCTTTCTTCATGACTTGATTCTCTATGATATATATCACTTTTGTCATGGTGAAACATGTTTAGATTAGTTTCACACTTGATTTCTCTAACAGATCGTTTTTCTTCCGAAGGGGTTGGGATTTAATTGTTTCTGCTGCGTAAGATTTTTAAATCTACCATTCACCCCCCCCCCCTTTGGTAGATTTTCACGTGCTCTTCGATCATACAATTGGTATCAGAGCAAGGTTACTCCAATCATTGTGATTTGCATGTGTTTTTGACTAATCATCATGGAGAAATACTCTGTCAAACCTTGTGTGTTTGCTGGTATTGCTTTTCAAGTTTGGAAGGCACGTATGGAGGCTTTCATACAGGCGCAAGGCTTTGCAATATGGGAGAAGGTGTACAAGCCTTACGAAGTGCCAACTAACAATCAAGTTATGGCTACAAACCCACGGTACATCGACAACAACAACATCAAAGCCCGAAACTTGATCATCCAAGGACTCACTCAGAGCGACTTCGACCGCGTTGCACATCTCCAATCGGCATACAATGTATGGAGATCACTTTGTGACTATCACGAAGGATCCAACACGATCAAGGAGGAAAGGCAAGACATGTTCAAGAAATACATGCGCTTCGAGATGCAACCCGGTGAGTCCATCAATGATCCCTTTGCTCGCTTTAACAAAATTCTCAGTAACTTGCGTAGTGTCAACATTAATTTTTCTAATGCTGAAAATGCTAGGCAACTTATTAGTGCATTAGACATGTCAATTTGGGAGATAAAAGTTACATCTATTCATGAATCTACTGTCATGAGTACACTTACTTTAGATGTGCTTTACTCTAAACTCAAAACTCATGAAATTGACATCTTATCACATAAGAACCCAAATAAGTCTATTGCATTTGTCTCACAACGTGATATGTCTAGCTCCGGCCAATCATCATCTTGCAATACTCTTGTTTTGTTGTCCTCACTAACCCTGGAGTAGATCGAGGAATTTCCAGAAGATGAGTTAGCACTAATCTCTACTAGGTTCTCAAAAGCATTGCAAAATGTGAGAACTCGAAGGAGAGGAAGCTCCGGACCTCAACGCTGTTTTGAATGTGGTAAGATAGGACACTTTTGTACAGAATGCCCTAACCTTTCAGGTCCTACTACCCGTGAAGAAAAACAGAACAAGGTCAAGACCACCTCTAGAAACCCCAACAAGAAAAAGAAGATTACCATAGGACGCAAGATGATTAACAGCTTCATCACTGCACTTCAAGAGCTCGGTTCAAGCGATGTAGACTTTGAAAGTGATGCAGATGATGACAATCTGGCCAACTTATGCTTCATGGCGGGCAAAACAAGATCAAGATCAAGTTAGGAGGATGCAGAACACAACAGTGACGACGATGAGGTATGTTCTACCTGTAATGAAATGTGTGATGCAATTTGTCGTGCAACTATTATTGTTAAGAAAAAGGACAAAAAGCTTAGGGATAATGCTACTAAAATTGAATCACTAGAATCTAAAATCAACTGTTTGAAAACTTTGATTCCTAGTGATGATTCTTGTCCCTCATGTGATTTAATCTATGAACAATTGTCCACACTAAGAACTGCACACTCCTCCACTCTAGATAGACCTGAACTTGAAATTGAAAAGAACAAAAAGCTTGTTGCACCTGACATTGGAAACTTAAAAGATGCTTCTTGTTCTACAATTGATTTGCATTGTTCTAGTTGTGATGATCTTGAAAAGAAACTAAAAGATGCTATCAATGAAATTTCAATATTGAATAATGCTTTACGTTCTCATGAAGTTAAATATTGTTCCAATTGCAAATTAAAAGGAAAAACTTCATGTGAAAATTGCCTTGATCTGTCCAATAAACTTGATAAGATGCATAGGACATTAGATCAGTTTTGTAATGGGAATAAGAACCTAAACTTGCTGCTGAATTCTTCCAAGTCTTGCAATGATAAAACTGGTTTAGATTTTGATTCTCATGCTCATGCTAAGGCACATCCACCTAAAATTGTAAAGTCATTAGGAAGTGGTTTGATTCAAACAATTCCTAAACAAAAAGATGTGGTTTTCAAATCTGCAGGAGTGTTGTCTCATTCGGTTTCAAATAAAAATATTGCTTGCTCATCTAGACATGAACACAAAGTTAAATTTCATTGTACCTACTATGGTAGAGACGGTCATGTCATAGATTTTTGTTATAGACTAGCTAAACAACAGAAAAGGGAAAGAATGATTGCTAGATCTCATAACTTTAATGCAAACTTTGTTGCACATATTAAATCGAATGCTAGGAACATGCAACCTGCTGTTATGAGTCAAAAACATTCAAAGTTTACCTCCGGACCTACTGTTTTTGCCTCCGGAGCTACTGATTTTTGTGCTACACAAGTAACACCTTATAGGTCAGTAGTTAAGAATAAAAAACCTCAAACTTTGACTCACAAACCGGCTGTTTTATCTCAGCTTTCGCGTGTTATTCCTGCTGCACGTCGTGTGACTCAGTACTGGATACCTAAATGCCTTTTGACTAACCCCAGTATTGAGTCATCAACGTATGTTCTTCTATGTAGGTCACATTCTTGAGGAATGAGAACATTTGGATTGTGGATTCAGGTTGCTCACGCCACATGATCGGTAACAAAGAATGATTCTCCTCCCTCTCTTTTGTGTTACGTGTAGAGAATGTTACTTTTGCCGATAATTCTTCAACTTCTATAATTGCTAAGGGTTCGGTTAGAGTAAATGATCACTACACTTTGAAGGATGTGGCACTTGTCAAAATTTGAAATACAACTTGCTTTCTGTTTTACAATTGCTAGATGAAAATCTGGAAATTATTTTCAATAAAAACTGCTTTAAAATTGTAGGTTCAAATAGTGAGCTTATTTTTAACATGTCTCGGTTTGGAAGAGTTTTTAAAGCTGATTTTGATATGTCTTCCTCTAAGCATAGGTGTCTAGTTGCTAATGATTCAAAGGACTTATATTTTTGGCATCGTAGACTTTGTCATGTAGGCCTTGATCACCTAACGCGTGTTAGTGCTCTTGATCGCATATGTGGGCTGCCTAAGCTTAAAGGGGACAAAGAAATTGTGTGCTCCTCTTGTAGACATGCTAAGATGGTTGCAGGTTCACATACTCCTCTCACAATGATCATGACAACTGAACCGGGTCAACTTTTGCACCTTGACACCGTAGGACCTTCATGTGTTCAATCCTTCAGAGGCAAATGGTATGTTCTTATTATTGTTGATGATTATTCTAGATACTCTTGGGTTTACTTTATGGCATCTAAGAATGAAGCTTTTAGTCACTTTAAAACTTTATTTCTTAGATTATCAATTGATCACCCAGGATCTTTAAAAGCAATTAGAAGTGACAACAGAACTGAATTTAGAAATAAATCTTTTGATCACTTTTGTGCTAAAAATGGAATAGGTCATCAATTTTCCTCACCATACGTACCTCAACAAAATGGTGTTGTAGAAAGAAAGAACAGAACCATAGTTGAGATGGCTAGGACTATGCTTGATGAATATAAAACTCCTAGGAAAATTTTGGCTGATGCGGTTGCAACCGCTTGTTATGTCTCAAATCGTGTTTTCTTGCGCGCTAAGCTAGGTAAAACACCATATGAGCTCCAGTTTGGACATAGGCCTAGTGTTACACACTTTCGGGTCTTTGGTTGCAAATACTTTGTTAATAAACATGGTAATCTTGATAAATTTGAACCTAGATCTATTGATGGCATGTTTCATGGTTATCCATCTCATACTAGAGGCTACCGTGTGCTTTTACTTGACACTAACAAAATTGTGGAGACTTGTGAAGTGTCTTTTGATGAAGCTAGCCCAGGTACTAGCTCAAGCATTGCAGGTCCAGATCCATATCCGCAGGGGGAGAGCATTTTTGTTGAAGATGAGGAAGAATTGGAGCTGCTGCCAGAAAATTCAGTAGCTAAAGACTTTGGTTCAGCTCCGGATGTTAATTCTCAACCAGCACCGACAACCATCAATGCTTATTCAGATCTTCCTAAAGTCACATGATTGTCAATTTGTGATGAACATGAAGAAGAAGAAGCTTGTGAGACATCTGTTCCCCTACAGTTTTACAAAGATCATCCCCTGCAACAGATAATTGGAAGCTTGCACGAACGAGTCACACGGTCTAGGTTTTACAATCCAAACTCTCATGCTCATTCTGCTTTTGTTGCTTCTTTTGAACCCAAAGATATATCACACACACTCACTAATGAATCTTGGATTATTGCCATGCAAGAAGAGTTAGAAAATTTTGGAAGAAATAATGTTTGGAAACTTGTACCTCCACCCCAAGGTCACACTTTAATTGGAACTAAATGAGTGTTTAAAAATAAACAAAGTGAGGATGGGTTTGTGGTTAGGAATAATGCTAGGTTGGTTGCTCAAGGTTTCACTCAAGTTGAAGGTCTAGATTTTGATGAATCTTTTGCTCCTATTGCTAGATTAGAAGCCATAAGAATATTGTTAGCTTTTGCTGCATCTAAAGGTTTTAAGCTATATCAAATGGATGTTAAAAGTGCTTTTCTTAATGGCTACATAGATGAGGAGGTTTATGTCAAACAACCACTGGGTTTTGAAAATTCAGATTTTCCTAATCATGTTTACAAACTGTCCAAAGCCTTGTACGGTCTCAAACAAGCCCCTAGAGCATGGTATGATAGGTTAAAATCATTCTTACTTAAAAAGGGGTTTACCATGGGCAAGGTTGATAAAACTCTTTTTGTGCTTAAGCATGGCAATGACTCATTATTCGTTCAAGTGTATGTGGATGATATTATCTTTGGTTGTACTTCTCATGATCTTGTGTCCAAGTTTTCAGCTATGATGAGTTCAGAATTTGAGATGAGTATGATGGGAGAACTCACATACTTTTTGGGGCTGCAAATCAAGCAAACCAAGGAG
This sequence comes from Tuctoria greenei, assembly GCA_036927565.1. NCBI lineage: Eukaryota > Viridiplantae > Streptophyta > Magnoliopsida > Poales > Poaceae > Tuctoria > Tuctoria greenei. The sequence goes on along the minus strand of JAYESD010000009.1, from coordinate 93,162,861 downwards.
GGTACCTTTGTTCATCAAACGAAGTATACAAAAGACCTCCTAAGGCGCTTCAACATGGACAGAAGCAAGCCTCTTCGAACACCAATGGGAACAGCAACAACACTTGAACTTGATGAAGATGGTGAACCTGTGGATCAAAAAGAATATAGAAGCATGATCGGATCACTTTTGTACCTCACGGCATCAAGACCGGACATACAATTCAGCGTATGTCTTTGTGCACATTTTCAAGCCTCCCCACGTGCTTCACATCGTCAAGCCGTCAAAAGGATTCTCAGGTACTTACATGGAACTCAAGAATTTGGCATTTTTCTTCCTTCTTCCTCAACTGTTATTTTGAAAGCTTTTTTCCGATGCTAATTTTGGAGGTTGTAGGATTGATAGGAAAAGTACTTCCGGTGCTTGTCATTTTCTTGGTAATTCACTTGTTGCATGGTCATCTAGAAAACAAAGTTCAGTTGTACAATCCACCGCCGAATATGAATATGTAGCTGCTGCTAGCGCTTGTTCACAAATTCTTTGGATTGTTCAAACACTTAAGGACTTTGGGGTTGATCTAGATAGTGTTCCACTATTTTGTGATAACACTAGTGCCATTTGCATTGCTAAAAACCCTGTGCAACATTCTAGAACTAAGCACATTGATATTAGATATCACTTTCTCTGTGATAATGTTGAAAAAGGAAACATTGTGCTTCACCATGTAGATACCGAACAACAATTGGCTGACATTTTTACAAAACGTTTGGATTTCACTCGTTTTTGTTTCATTCGTAGTGAAATAGGGGTTATGCATCCTCATGGATTACATTGAGGGGGAGCTTTCATACTTGAGATGTCTATGTGAGAATCTAAACTTAAAATAATATGAGCATAGTATTTCATACATATATGACTTTATGATTCCTTTTACATGCTGAAAGTTCTTACTACATTATTCGTGTTATACATTTTGTAGTTTTTGCCATGTCTAGTAATTGGAATAATTACATACACTAAATCTGGTCATGATCGAACTTTCTTGCTGTTTTGAACTTGTTGCATGCTCACAAATGCTTTTAATCATAAATAATTAATCAAGTAATAAACTCACATGTTGAGTTTTTATGAATAAACATAAGTTGAGAAAAGATCAAGAGAATATGCATGCATCGCACTTCTTCTTTTGAGATGGCTTATCATTGCACTTAGATATGAACTTGGAAGAAGTTGTGTATGACTAAAACCATGTCCTTAAGCTTCTGATTGTCAAATGACATAGGCTTAGCTTGGTTGGTTAGAATAAGGCAGATGCGCATATAATCTCTTGCAAATATCATATGATCTAATTTTATGCTTTGAAAAATAATAAAATGCAGCAACAAGTGTCATGCTTTCAGGTTTTGAAATTGTTAAGTTTGTGAGATCATGACTTGCTAAATTGGAAATTACAATTGATTTCTAGCATGGCTTACACTACTTTATGTATTTCATTGATGTCATAATGTAAGCTACTTGATAGTATGACTTGGATGAGTTTTATTTTATATGTATATGTTATAATATGCTCATAACAATTAAAATTTGTCTTATAAACCTTGCTGAATACATTGTCAAAGGGGGAGAGATAATATGTGAATTTTTAAAAACAAATATGCAAGGGGAAGACATTGATTATAAATTGCACATATTCACAATTGTTTTTGGCACGACTCTTCTCGGGGGGGGGGATTTCTTTTTCTCATTTTATTTCTGTTTTACAAAGGGGGAGAGATTGTTTTCAAAACTTTTAATTTGAATAAGCAAATGTTCGGATCTTAAGTGGTGTTGCCAATTCATTCATCAAGGGCGAGATTGTGAGACCTATTTGTGCTGAATACATTGGCTTTGACAATAAAAGTTTTGAATGCTGCCATAACATCTTTTTAGCAAGGTCCGACTCTAGCTCCGAGCTTCTACAAGGTCCGACAATAGGTCTGACTTTCTTTGTCTAGGTCCGACATGTTTTTGGGTAGCTCCGTTGAGCTTTGTCTTTATCTCCGGCATGTCTTTGATAGCTCTGGCGTGTCTTTGTTAAGCTCCGATATGTTCTGCTAGGTCCGGCTTATGTTGGTTAGCTCTGACATGTTTTTCTAGCTCCGACTTTTGGGATGACTAGTTCTGAATAGTTTTGGTTAGCTTCGGCGCTAGGTCCGACTAGCTTTGGTAAGCTCCGGCGCTAGGTTGGTACTAGCTTTGGTAAGCTCTGACGCTAGGTTGTACTAGCTTTGGTAAGCTCCGGCTCAAGCTCCGGTTAGCTTTGGCAAAGCTTGGAGCTTGATCGTAATGTTGCAAATTTTTATGTGAAATGTCTCAAACTTGCTTTATATTCTTAGAAAGATTTCTTAGTATTCATTTTCTAAGTTTTTGGTGCGTTTTGGTTGATATGGCTGATATCGTTCTGATATGCTTTGCAACATGCTTATATGAGGTGCTCACGTAAGGTGTTGTGTTCGGAACTGACTTGAGTCAAGTCGCGGACTTGGGCTCGTACAGATTGGTTGTTTATTCATGTGCAGATGTTGCTTGAGTTCAAGTCATGGCTGGTGACAGGATCCTTTGGACTAGTCTCAGGGAGGAGATGAGGTTCCAACAACCAAATTCAGGAGGAATTGTGGTTGAGCGGGTCAGGAGGTCGCGCATGATGATTGAATCAAGGGTAGTGCATATGAAGGTTATTGAACGTCAAAGGAAAGTGTTTGCACGTATGCATGCGGTGCATGAAGTGGCAACATTGTTCCAAAGATGGGCTATGGAAGGAAAGATCTGGTTGCAAGGATCGGATCGTATCGGTTGATGACTTCGGCTGCGGCGGAGTCTGTTATGGCTTGATATGGAAAGTATCGAGTTGGTTATGATAAGATTTTGTGTGGGTAACGAATTTTAGTTGTTTTAGGAATGTGGGATATGTTCCTAAGGTGTTTGGAAGTCTTAAGATTGCTTCTATCTGCGTATAGAAGAATCCTAAGCAGTTATGGAAAGTTTCGATTCGTGAAAGGTGTAGGATTAGAGTCCTGATTTGAGTCGAGTTTGCTTTCGAGCTGGTTATATAAGAAGGGAGGCCAGAGCTCGTGGTCAACGACTTTGGGGATGTTCCTCTTATGTTCTATTGAATGAAATTCATAGTTTGAAGGAATTTTTTTGTCTTGTTCATCCGAATTGTTCCAGGCAAGTTTTACTCGTTGAGTTTCTGGACAGCACTACCTTTCTTCGGTGGTTTTATCATAACTCGAGTTTTACAGATCCAATTGTCGTGATTCCTTTTGGGTTGTCTGCACAACTTGATTATCTATCATCTATTAAAATTGCACGGTCATTGGATGTGTGGTTTCTGATCTACACGAGTTTCTTTGCAGCGTTCCAGAACTGTTTTTCTCGGGTAGGACAGATTGACCTTTGTTCGATCTTTCGATCATAACTTGAGTTTCCCTTGACGGATTTGAGTGATTCTTTTTGTGCTTTATTCGTGACTTGATTATATATGATATATATCACTATTTCCACGGTGAAACACGTTTAGATTAGTTTCACACACAATTTCTCTAACAGATCGTTTTTCTGCCAAAGAGGTTGAGATTTAATTGTTTCCGCTGCGTAAGATTTTTAAATCTACCATTCACCCCCCTCCCCCTGGTAGCTTTTCATGTGCTCTTCGATCCTACAGTAGCAACTCCTAATCAACATAAGTCTTCATCTTTGCTTCGGGACAAGCAAAGGGTAAGCTTGGGAGAGTTGGTTGACAGTCGTTATACACCAATTTTGACCGTGAATATAACTCAATTATGTGAAGGAATAAATATTTCTTATGCACATCACTCTCATATTTGACATAATTCCACTGGTACATGTATAAATAGTGCACATAGGTATTTTATTGCAAGAATAAGGAGATATCAGAGGAGCAACCCTAAAAAGTGACATCTCAGCCAATCAGGTGATGACATGTGGCATCACATGGATCCATGGACCCATTCGCAGGCATGTCTGAGGGAATCCAACATCAACTCACGCGGGGAGGGGGTTAGGGCCCACAAATCAGTAACCAGGACAAATCAGATACCAAAGGAGGTCGAGACTAAATCATCCGATGCCCTGACACCATTCTCGATCAATCAACACGTGTCACTCTCTTGTGGCTCCCTAAACGCGATGAAGACTTATTCGCCCGTAGTAGATTGCGAGAACCGACTGAGCTTCATGTATAAATAGAAGCCCTCACTCCTCACTTCAACACACACCGCTTGAGCTTTCACTCCATTGTATACACTAGTTCTCTAGTCCTTAGTGGAGGTTAGGTTGTAGAGAGGAGCCTCTAGTTCCAAGTCTAAATTTGGAAAGGTATGGCTCATGTATCTTTTTTGACTTTATGTTTATTAATAATAATATTATTATTCTCTCTTTATTCATATACTTGGGCAAAGCGTTTCTTGTTTGATTGTGGAGTCCATGCATGTGATAGGTGTAGGTGTCATTATGATCCAATAGTTGTGTCCTTATTATATTATCATAAACACCATACACCTCCGCTATAGTCTAATTAGGTAATAACATGACTATGTTATTGTGAATAAAATAGTGATTGGTTCCAACATTGGTTCAACGATGTTTAGGATAGTCATTGCCTTCGAATTGATCTTGCATTGCAACTCCTAAGATATTAACTTAGCATGCAAGTGTGGTGCTTGGATAGTTAAGTAGCCTTGGATGTCTCATAGGCCCACGGGTTGTAGGGGTAGGCGGCAGGTGGTGACAGCCCTGTTCTTTGCACTCCACCACCTTTGGAGACACCATAATCTCATTGCGGGAATCATTTTGGCTTTGCCAGAGGTACACCCGTGATCAATGTGTTGGACCACTAAGCCCTATTATTCACCATTAACATGCTCATGTGTACATTTGTAGGGTATGTATATGAGTAATTAGAGCACAGTAGGAGTAGCCCCTTCTCGTATCTTAACCCTCACAATGACAACTTTACCCCTTAGAGTACATTGTTTAGGTGTGTGTCATACTATCCAATTCTATCATTTAGTCATCCTATTAGGATCCTCACAAGATCATCCTACACTAGCCATGATTTTTCCACACTTACTTGCCTTCCTTTGGTATAAAATAAATATCATACCCTAGGGAATACTCTCGGGTGAAATGCTACAATGGTTCTTTTTGTGCGCTTGCAGAACTCATCTTGCTTTGGCTTAGGATAGCCTACTGCCAACTGCATGTCTAGCACTCACTACTAGAATGACCTTGTCGAAGTGTGTGATCGACACTTCCCCTAGTACTACTAGATCGTAGTCTGTGGAGGTTCGTAATTGGTTGGGGCGCCGGTGAGATTATGAACAAGATAGTGACACGAGGGATTTTTCCATGGTTTTGATTGCCTGAGTGTAATAGCCTACTCCACGGGTGTTTGTTGTATGTTTGAGTATGTGTGTGTGAGCGCTTGATTGGACTTTTTCTTTGTACCGTGCGACACAACCCTTTTATAGTCCAAGGACTGGCCGTTACATTGTCAGCCTAGCCCGACATGTGGCCCCAATGGTGTTTAATTAGCTAATACACGATTTGTGTATTAAGCATGATTAATTGTGTGATAACGCGCCTTAATGGCGGCGCTCCCCTTAATTGTGTGGATACACTTGCCAGTGCGGGGAGACCAGTACTAAAGGTCCTCTAATCGTATGTCATTAACATGGCATTAATGACACGTAATTAGGTCTTGTAACGGTAGCTTTAACTGTCCCTTGAATGTCCGCACATTGGAGATCCGGCAGTCTTCCCATTGCAAGCTTAAGTCTGGAGGCTCGACATGTGGCAGCTTCAGAGCTTCCCTCTTTGGGGAGGCAGGTCTGGAGCTACACATGGCAGCACCGGAGCTTCCCTCTACTAAGGGTTAGGTCCAGGGCCACTGGACATGTGGCAAAATTGGAGCTTTCTTATACAAGCAGTTAGGTCCGGCCTTGCTTTACACATGGCAGTGCTGGAGCTACCCTAATGAGGGAGGCGGGTCCAGTGCTGCAGGACATGTGGAGCCTTCAGAGGTCTTCAACTCGGATTGGTGGAACTCCGTGTCTTTTCTTGTGGTATCGTGGGGTACCCGGTACGCAGGGTACCGACAGTGGCCCCCCGAGCCCACCTCTAGGAGAAACCCTTTTGGTTAAGTTATTCTACCAGAGGTGGGGCCATCTTTGATTCCTGTGTTGTAGCTTCAAAGGTATTTTCATGGGCCGTTGGGGCGATGGTTCGTAGTTAAACCACCGTCGCGTGGCTCTTCTTGATGCGACAGGTGAGATCCTTGCATGCGGATGTCACACAATTGAAGGTCGCTGGTTCCCAATACAAAAATTGTATCGGTTCTGAGCGTCCTGTCAGATCGCCGCCCTCGGGCTTCCAACTCCAACTTCCCATTATGACAACAGTTCACCTGGTGTGATAACTTTGACTCTTCCGCCAAAGTGGACCCGGGCCCATTTGTCATTTACGGGGTAATCTTTTGGAATGAAATCTTGATCCCAACGCGGTTTCCACCCAAGCATTGTGGAGGCTTACTTAAGAAGGAAAGCCCGCACGATTTGAGGACCCTTTATGCTTTCATTTGAAATTGCACTCAAAGCCTTCCAACCTTTGCATAGGCCTTACAACTTTTGCTCCCCTTTGCCGCGATGGAGTTGGGTCTTCCACGCAGCAAGATCACTAGCAACTAAGATCTGTTGTGGGTTCGGACCTACATGGGGTGGTCCAACGACTTCAACAATGATATCCGTTTCGGCAAGCTTCCCTTCAAAAAGAAGTGCACCGGCGAAATCATCTTCATCTCGGCGTACGCCATGGTGGGTCTCATCCTGCCCTTCTCAAGCTTCCTGCTGATGCTGCTAGATTTCTATGGACTCCAACTTCATCACCTCGGCCCCCAATCCTTCTTGCTGGTGGCGACCTTCGTCCACTTCTACGAGATGTGGGTGGGTGTGCTGCCATGAATCGAGCTCTTCCAGACTTTCTTCGCGGTCCACACTATCGAAAAGGGAACATAGATGATTGACTTCTAATACTTCGTGAAGCGCAAGAACTGCCCCTTCAAGTACTTGAAGACCTTCCCCTCTAGAAAGTGGGACAACTGGAAGAAAGACTGGTGATCATCGCTGTGGAGGAGCACGAGAGGTTGGAGTTGCCCAAGAGCATCCCCAATGTCGACAACGACGTCTAGAATGCAGTTCCAAAGCTTTCTGAAGAGTACAAGCCCATCCTGATAAGGATTCAGGAGTGCGTACAGGGTGCAATGACCCCTCAGGTGGTCTTCGGGAACATCCTTATGAACAGGTGGGGGCCGCTGAAGATGAGGGAGTGGCCGGCATGGGCCTTCAATAGTGAGATGGATCACAACCAGATTGAAGATGGTTTTAATACCAACTTGGATGATAAAGCTTTGAAGCTCCATCTCTAGAAGTTTCAGAATGGAGCTGTCTCCCACGATGCCTTGACCCCGCCGGCTACCTTCCTCCCTTTGGACATGGTTCCAGAGGTTAGTAGGGAGCTTCGGGGGAGAATGCTGGAGTTGGATGACCTCGGCGTGGTTGAGAGACGATAGAACTCCGAGTTTGCAATCCCCGGAGCTTCGGAGAGGATGGCCCCCACTGCTCCAAGCAAGAAGGTTGATGATGTTGGCAAGGGCAAGGAGCCAGCCGAATCTTCCAGCCGAAAGAGGAAGCTGATACATGCTGATGGGAGGTCCCTGAGGTCGGGTCCATCTCTTGCAGCTCCTACTCCCTAGCCAAGCAGAACTTCGGCAGCCAAGCCCTCTTCGTAGCCAGCCTCCGCAAGGGGCACTGGCTCCGGTAAATCGACCTCGACTCCAGTGCTAGCTTTGGGCTCCAAGTCCGGAGGTCCTTTCCAGCTGATTGAGGTGACTCCAGCCGTTGTGGCAAGTTCCGGGTAGTAGTCCGGAGCCTCCACCACACCGGTGATAGTGGGTTCTGGCTCTGGCCGCCTGATGAAGAGGTTTCGCACTGACTGGAGTGGTAGCATCCCAAGGTAAGCATTGTCATCTCAGCTTGAGGTGCTAATATTGTCTTTATCATATCTTGAATTTTTCCAATCTTTTGTTTCTAGGGTGTCGGAAAAGAAGAACGAAACTTCGGCTCCTGGTGCAGCAACTGAGGCTGTGCAGGTGGAAGCTCTGGCTATAACCCCCGTGCCTCCCCAAGTGGTGGCTGAAGACACAGCAACTCGGCACCAGCTGTTGTGGACTTGGATCCAGAGTCATCGTCAGAAGATCTCGTTGCAGCGCCGGAACACGGGGGAGATGTTCGTGATGAAGCGCCAACGGCTGCAGAGCTGGCAGCCGTGGCTTGAGCGTAGGAGGCAGAGATGGCAGAAGCTTCGACATTTGAGTCGAAGGTAACCAAAGCTCCGACAGTTGTGTTAGAAGTATTTGAAGCTCTGCGCCCCCCTCCCCCCCCCCCCCCCCCCCGAGCCGGAGATGGTTGAAGTCCCGGCCTCTGAGCCAGAGGTGGTGGGAACTTTGGGCGAAGCTCAAACGTCGGCCCCACAGATGATTACTCCGGAGGCGCTCATGTCTGAGCTGGAGCACCCAAAAGAATCGGCGACAGGCCCTCCACCCACAGAGCCAATGGTTGAAGATCCATAAGAGGGACCTTCGTCGTAAGCCCCAGATGTTGAATTACCCTCAGTGGGACCTTCCTCGACCTCGGTGGAGGGAGAAGAGCTCCTGGAGGGCGGCCCTAGCGCCGCAAAACCGCAGGGGACCACGCTTGTGTCGTGGGACCCAATTTTTGTGTTAGAAGACCCATTGGAGCCGACGGAGGAGATCCTAGTTAGTCTGGAGCCAATTCCTTTGGCTCTGTCTATTGACAACACCTACTCTAGTCTATGTCAAGTTAAGATCGCCTTCGACCATGACAGCAAGGTCCTTGAAGAAGAGTGCCACACCTTGAGGCGTTGGTGCAACAGATTTCAGTTCGAGACCAAGCTAGTGCAAACATGGCTTGCTGACCAGCGGGAATGGATCGAGGAGGAAAAGGCCCAGCTGATATATTGAGGCCGCTTGATTAATTAGCGGGAGGCTTCCATCAGGGCCCTCGACGCGAAGAGTCAGGATATTCTTGAGCATGCTAGGAAGAGCAATGAGGCTGCTGACGATCGTCAAGAGAGCCTCAACGAGTTAAATGAGATTCTCCTGAAGCGCTCAAGGGACCTCGATGAGAGGGAAGATAGGCTCCTAGAGAAGCATGAAGATATAATGAAGAAGGAGGAGGAGCTCACCTAGAGACTGTCTCTGGGAGAGCAGATTTTAGCTAACCGCATAAAAAGTTTGAACAACAGTGTAAGCATGAAGAGGAGAAGAACTGGCAGGTGGGATAAGAGCTCTCCAAGAGAGAAGCTGATGTCACCATTAGGGAGGAGAAGGTGAGAGGCACGGAGAAGGATCTGGCGAACCGTTGGAACTGCATCCACCTCCGGGAGTCAGAGCTCGCTGACCGTGAAAAGCAAGTGGCTGAAAGTATTCAGCAACATACCAAGGAGGTTGAGCGCATTGCCCGGGAAGGTTCATAACTTGACGTCGCCAGAAGGTCACTGGAGGAACTGTGGATCTCAAGGGAAACTGAGTCCTAGTGAGTGTGGGTTTCCTGGGGCAAGCCAATGAAGCTTTGGTACCACTTGGCTTTAGAATGGTACGTCCGGAGAACCCAGAGCTGGAGCTGGACCATGCATTGGTGGCGCTTAGCTTTGCTGGCAACAAGTTGGATGCGATGGGTGACGTCATCATCGACCAGCTAGAGACGGAAGGGATATCCTTGGCCAAGAACGTCTCGGAATATGTGTTGGCGTGTTTCAAAAGCCGTGATCCCCAACTATCTCTAGATTCGGTCGTCGAAGGACCCGTCGTTGAAAAGGAGGATGCCGCCCGAGCCAACATTCGAGAAACTGACGAAAAAGTTGCCTCGTTCTTCCATAGGACCTAGGACCTTTTTCTTCTGACTCCACTTGTACTTCTCCAATTTTGTAATCCAATCCTCCAATGAATGAAATTCGATCTCTTTGAAATGAATGAATTCCATTTTGTATTTGTCTTTAATGCATTGTCATTTATCTTGTTGGCCCTCTGGTAGATGTACACAATTTGATTGCAAACATGTACCAAAAGGATCTGACAATGTCTTGATGACTTGAACACTTCAAACTTGTAGCTGTAACGCTTAGCTTGTAGGATCGAAGAGCACGTGAAATGCTACCAGAGGGGGGTGAATGGTAGATTTAAAAATCTTACGCAGCGGAAACAATTGAACCCCAACCCATTCGGCAGAAAAACGATCTGTTAAGGAAATCGTGTGTGAGAATAAAATAAATGTGTTTCATCGTGACAAAAGTGATAGATATCAGAGATAATCAAGTCACGAAGACAACCCAACAAGAATCACTCAAATCCGTCAAGAAAAACTCAAGTTATGATCGAAAGATCAAACAAAGGTCAATCTGCCCTACCCGAGAAAAAAAATAGTTCTGGAATGCTGCAAAGAAACTCATGTAGATCATAAACCACAAATCCAATGACCGTGAAATTTTTTACAGATGATAGATAATCAAGTTGTTAAGACAACCCAAAAAGAATCACGTCAATTGGATCTGTAAAACTCGAGTTCTGATAAAACCACCAACGAAAGGTAGTGCTGTCCAGAAACTCGACGAGTAAAACTTGTCTGGAACAAGTCGGGCGAACAAGGCACAAAAGTTCCTTCAAACTATGAATTTTATTCAATAGAACACAAGAGGAACAGCCCCAAAGTCGTGCACCACGATCTCTAAGCTCCCTTGCTTATATAACCAGCTCAAAAGCCAACTCAACTCAGATCAGGAACCTAATCCTACTCTGTTCACGAATCGTAACTTTCCATAGCTGCTTAGGATTCTTCTATACGTAGATAGAAGCAATATTAAGACTTCCAAACACCTTAGGAACGTATCCCACATTCCTAAACAACTCAAATTCATGACCCGCATGAAATCCAATCATAACCAACTCAAATCTTTCCATATTTGAGTCAAACCCGACTCAGCCGCAACCTGAGTTCATAACCTAGTCGGTTGGACCTTTCTGACCAACTCTTTACATCCACATCTCTTCATCACATCTTGAAACCATGTATCCACGTCCATGCACTCCTTGCACACGTGCAAACATCTTCCAATGACGTCCACGATACCTTCACATGCATTGTTCTTGATTCAATCATGCTGCGCAACCTCCTGATCAGCTCAACCACAATTCCTCCTGAATTTGGTTGTTGGAACCTCATCTCCTCCCTGAGACTAGTCCAATGGATACTATCACCAGCCATGTATTGAACTCAAGCAACACCTGCACATGAATAAACAACCAATCCATACGAGCCCAAGTCCTCGACTTGACTCAAGTTAGTTCCGAACACAACACCTTACGTGAGAACCTCACATAAGCATGTTGCAAAACCACAGTAACACGATATCATCCATGTCAACCAAAAACGCACCAAAGACTTAGCAAATGAATACTAAACAATCTTTCTAGAGATGTAAAGCAAGTACGAAACATTGCAATTGAAAAACAGAAGCATTGCGGTCAAGTTCCGGACCTTGCCAGAGCAACCCGGACCTTGAGTCGGAGCTAACAAAAGCTAGTAGAACCTAGCGCAGGAACTTACCAAAACTAGTATAACCAAGCTCCTGCCGGAGCTTACAAAACTAGCAGGACCTAGCGCCAGAGCTAACCGGAACTAGTCGAATCTTGATAAAAAGGTGTTTTGATGATATTCAAAACTTTTATCGTCAAAGCAAGTGTATTCACTACAAGCCAATGTATTTAGCACACATAGGTCTTACATAGCTCTTAGGTCCAAAGTTTACTTCCGACATCTCCAGGGACCCATTGTGATGTCGACGGTGGGCCCCGTAGGAGTTATTGGAGTTTGTTAGGTCTGACGGCGCCCACTGCCAACACATAGAGCATCGACGGCGGGCCCCCTGGGGGTTGTCAGAGCTTGGTAGGTCCGACGGCGCCCACCTCCAACACTTTGAAACATCGACAGCGGGCCCCCTAGGGGTTGTCGGGGCTTGATAGGTACGACTGCACCCATTGTCAATGTTTAGAACATCAACGGCGGACCCCCTGGGATCGTCGGAGCTTCCTGGCTTCGATGGTGTCCCCTTATCAACGTATAATACATCGACGACGGACCCCCTATGGGTGATTTCTCCACCATCTTCATTTAGATTGCCATTAATTCTTCACGTCGACGGTTGGCCCCCATGGGAGTTGTCGGAGCTTGTTAGCTCCGAGGACGCCCACTTTCAATGTATAAAACATCAACGACGGGCCCCCTAGGGGTTGTCAGAGCTTAGTAGCTCCGACAACATCCACCATCGCCATGAACTTTCCATTTTTCTTGCGCGTTAAAGACAAGAAAAACAGTATAATTCGTTCTCTCGTCTATAAATTGTTTGCGGCTTACTGTTCTTATTTGAAATTTATGTGTGAAAGAATTCAACATGATTACAAGTAAATTGATGTAATCTCTTCAGATACGAATGCTTTCCGGACCCGCCCTACTGAGGCCTGCCGGAATATAGGTAGAGTGGCATACTTAGTGTGCTAGACTAGTCTAAGTCGATAGCACACTCTGGACCTGTCATTGCCTTTGGTGTTCAGGCGAGAAGAACATCTAGCAATGCTAAGATTCGAAAAAGATCAACAATATAACTCGTATATCATATGAATAACTTGGACTTAATCTCAAAAAAAATTGCACAACTTTGTTATAGACAAGAAGGAAAAGATAATAAAAGAAAAATGAGCCTGTACAAATTAATGCACATGGAGTCTGCTTTCACACAACAATGTCTTTCATTATAGGTCCAAATTACAGGGGAGACTAGGACACACTTGGGGTATGAAACCAGGCCAAGTGTGCTATTCATCTTGTGCTATTCATCAATGTCTTTCATCATTCAGTACAGGGACCAAGTTATGTGGGCTTGAACTGCCCGGATCCTCATGGAGGGGTCCGGATGTTTTCCTTTAGGACCTACCCGACTCTGTGTATAGACTCTATAACTTACATTGTGTGTAATTACAGGCTCACCTCCGTGAAACTAAGCATAAAACTTATGGAGGTGCTCGATGTTCCATGGATTGGGAAGTAGAGTCCCATCCTCTGTTGCCAAGGGAACACATCCAGGACAGGATACTTTGATTACTCAGAAGGGACCTTCCTAGCTGGGGGACAGTTTGTTCATCCCTTCATGAGTTAGTATTCTCCGCAGCACCAGATCACCTTCTTCAAGTTGTCGGTTGTGCACATGCCTTTGGTGATAGCGCCGGAGTGCCTGGCGATATCATGCATTCTGAACAGCTACTTGGGACCTTCCCTCATCGACGAGTTCAAGGTCTTCATGCCGAAGCTTGTCCTGCGTGGCTTCATCGAAGGTCCAGACCCAGAGTGACCCCATGGTGATCTCCGGAGGAAGGACCGCTTCAACTCCGTACACCAGGAACAAGGGTGTCTCTCCAGTTGACCTGCTAGGTGTTTTCCTGCTCGCCCACAGTGCAGATGGAAGCTCCTCTATCTAGTTGGCTCCATGTTTATTCAGGCGCTCGTAAGTGCGCATCTTGAGTCCTTTCTATATTTCGGCATTTGCTCTCTAGGCTTGATCATTACTTGTCGAGTGAGCTACTGATTGTAGCTGACTTGTACGCCGAGGTCTTCGCAATATTATTGGAATGTGGCACTTGTGAATTGGGTTCCATTGTAAGTGATGACTCTGTTCGGAACTCCAAATCTCCAGACTATGGACTTCAAGAACTTGAAAGCGGATTGCTTGTTGATTGTCACAACTGGAGTACCTTCAGGCCACTTGGTGAACTTGTCGATGGCAACGTACAGGAACCTGTAACCCCCGACAACTTTTGGGAAAGGTCCCAAAATGTCCATCCCCCACACAACAAATGGCCATGTAGGAGGTATCATTTGCAGTGACTGATCCAGTGTGCGAATTTGTTTCGCATGGAACTGGCACGTTTCACACTTTTTTACCAACTCAACTGCATCCTGAAGAGCTGTAGGTCAGTAAAAACCATGCCGTAAGGATTTACCGACCAATGTGCAGGAAGACGTGTGGTTCCCACACTTGCCTCCATGGATTTCAGTGAGGAGCTCGCGACCTTCTTCCCAGGCAATGCACCGCATTAGGACGCCATTGGCACCGTGTCGGTAGAGATCCCCTTCTACCAGCATGTATCTTTTAGCCAATCTGACGATCCGATCACGGATGCTGTCTTCAGGAAGGATGTTTTCTTTCAAGTAGCTTCGGATCTCCGAGATCCATGCATCAGAGCTAACTTGAGCCTTCAAATGTTGCGCATTGGGATGCTCGGAGCTTCTTGCAGCGCCTACGACCCTTGGTGGATGCCATGGTAACAGGGCCACCGGCACTGCCAGCTTTGAGGTGCTGATCTTGCCCCCTTCACTCAGTTCACTAGGCTGAGCAGTAAGCATTGAAAACCTCCTTACAAAAACTCTGTCAGGATCTTGAGCTCCGGTTAAAGCCTTCGTCGAGAGTTCATCAGCTTCAGTGTTGTTGAGACTCTGGACATGGTAGAGATCTAGGACGTCGAAGTCTTTCTGGAGCTTCTGGACTTCAAGGAGGTATGCAGCAAGTTGTGGGTTTTTGCAGCTACATTCGCCTTTAACTTGTTTGATAACGAGCTGCAAATCACCCTTCACTAGCATATGCTTGACGCCATATGATAGCGCCACCTTGAGGCCATAGATGAGTGCTTCATACTTCACCATGTTGTTGGTTGCCTTGAAGTCAAGGTGTACCATGTACTTTACCTTCTCCCCGGTCGGAGTGAGGAGAAGAATTTCAGCTCTGGCCCCATGCTTTTGCACAGAGCCATCAAAGTAAATAGTCTAGTGAGGCTCGGTGAAGACCGGGACCTTGAGTTCCAGCTTCTGCTCACTGAGACCCCCTGGATTTGATGAAGAAGGGGTCCACTCTGCCATGAAGTCAGCCAATCCTGAACTCTTGATAGCATGTCGAGGCAAGAATTCGAGATTGAATTCTGCTAGCTCCGCTGCCCACTTTGCAATATTCTTAATAGAATTGGGGTTATGCAGTATAGCACACAATGGATAAGAGGTTACCGCTGATATCTTGTGGGCTTGGAAGTAGTGACGTAGCTTCCTTGAGGCAATGAGAACTGCATAAAGCAGCTTATGCACCTCAATGTATCGAGTCTTGGCATCATGGAGTACTTCACTCATGAAGTATACTGGCCGCTGGACAGTCCGAACCTTCTGTGATGGTCCCAGAGCTTCTTCTTCATCAATTCGAACCCTCCCAGAGGGGTCTGAACCTTCTTGTTAAGCTCCACAGACCCTCCCGGAGGAGCTCCAGCCGCCAGAGGACCTGGAGCAGAGTACACACAGCGATTAGTGTGTTCTCCGGGTTGTTTGTCAATGCAATCATGAACACGAGGGCACCATCCTGTTGTACAGCATTGGCAGCCAGAGCAGGTGGTGGTGGGGGTGGTGCAGCAACACCCGTCGGGACAACATCACCAGCTAGTTTTTGGGCATTGGAGGGATTTCCTCCGTGAGTCTATCCGGCGTTGCCATTGGATGATGCTGCCGCATAGTTCACCATCTCGAAATCTTAAAGGTCCCATTACCTGGCTTTCCGAATGTCAAAGTGTGCGATCTGCACTTCCCCCGATACTACTAGATCGTAGTCCGTGGAGGTTCATCATTGGTTGGGGCGCGTGTGAGATTATGAAAAAGATAGTGACACGAGGGATTTTTATGTGGTTCGGGCCGCTTGAGCGTAATACCATACTCCACGGGTGTTTATTGTATGTATGAGTATGTGTGTGTGAGCGCTTGATCAGACTTTTTCTTGGTACCATGCGACACAACCCTTTTATAGTCCAAGGATTGGCCGTTACATTGTCAGGCTGGCCTGACATGTGGCTCCAGCGGTGTTTAATTACCTAATACACGATCTGTAGGTATTAAGCATGATTAATGGTGTGATAACGCGCCTTAATGGCGGCATCACCGATACTAAAGGTCCTCTGATCATGTGTCATTAACTTGGCATCAATGACACGTAATCAGGTCTTGTAACGATAGCTTTAATTGTCCCTAATTGTCTGCACCATTGGAGATCTGGCAGTCTTACCATTGCAGGCTTAGGTCCGGAGGCTCAACACGTGGCAGCTCCGGAGCTTCCCTCTGTGGGGAGGCAGGTCCGGAGCTGTTGTACACGTGGCAGCACCGGAGCTTCCCTCTACTGGGGGTTAGGTTCGGGGCTACTGGACACTTGGCATGACCAGAGCTTTCCTATACAACGAGTTAGGTCTGACCTTGCTTTACACGTGGCGGTGCCGGAGCTACCCTAATGAGGGAGGCGGGTCCAGTGCTGCAGGACACGTGGAGCATTTAGAGGTCTTCAACTCGGACAGGCGGAACTTCGTGGCTTTTCTTGCGGTATTGTGGGGTAACCGGTACGCACGGTACTGAGAGACCTATAGACGTTAAGAAATACCAACAACACCTCGAGCACAAACCGCGGGACACGGGCAAAACCGGCTGCTGGTGGAGAGTAGCTGGAAGGGATGTAGGAGATTTGAAGTCTGAAGGAGCACCATGTGTTGAAAAGGAGCTTAAGTCTGCTGAGGCCGCCGGACCTCCTGGGGTGGCGGTTGTACAACCACTATATTTCATACTCCCGGAATCCCCATGTGGTGCAGCGGTCTGACTGCTTCGGGTGGGAGTTTGACCGTGAGGCCTAGCACTCAAACTGATTGAGGTAGCAATTGGACTGCAAGGTGAGTAGAGGCTTGCGTGGGCCATGTTGGGGGTGGTGGCTTTATTGCTGTGGCTGGCAGTTGGACCTTGAGGGGAGCAGATGCTCGTCTAGACTCTCCTAGGGGTGTTGCCGGGTGGATAGGGGTCGAGGAGCCCTCTGTACATGGATGCAGTCTAACTACTAGGTGTACGGTTGGACTGTCGGGGGGTGCCAGTTTGACCACCAGGGTGGTGGTCTCACTGCCAGGCGTGCATAAGCCTAGCGGTGGCCCACGTTGATGAGTACCTACAAAACAATCAGCACTAGGTTGCACCAATGAATCATCAATTTTAGAAAGGAAGTCAAAGTGGGTTGAAGGGGGTTGGAGGTTTATGCAAAGGAAAAGTAGGACTTGTAAAGAGATGATGATATGATTTGTGGCTAAATCTAGGCATCAGTCTCATTTGTGATTGGATGGATAGCCAAGGAAGATACAAACCGTAGAGCGGGGAGCAAGCTTGTTTTTAGTGGTGGCGGAGAGGTTTGGGTAGCACTTGAATGTGGCCTAGAGGGGGGAATAGGCTTTTTTTATTTTTAGTCAGAACTTGCAACACTCATCAACTTGATCAAATACCGAGAAATCAGACTAGTCTGGTATAGTGCAGATTAGTCCGGTACGTGCGGACTAGATCGATCAGGTTTGATCAATGATCTCGATCCAAGACTGTATGCAGCAGAAATTAAGATGTAACTAGAGTAAGTTGCTTCAATTAAACTGAAGATAGCACAAGTTTACCTTACTTTCAAGTTTTAACGTAATTAGACTAAGATCAATATAAACCCTAGATGCAATGAACAATAAGTACAAAGTGAAGACACGAGATTTTTATCCCGTGGTTCAGTTCCCACAAAGGCAACCTACATCCACGTTGAGGAGCCCACGAAAGGATCGGGTCCTCACCAACCCTAACCTCGTCGAATCGCAACAAAGGCCAATTCTCTTCCACTGTCACAAAGGGGTAAGATAACAGTGTTCAAGGGGCCTTCTCACAAGTTGAGGGCTCCCAAAGATTACAAATTGAATACCACCAAGAACACACTCGTAAGATCTACAATAAAACAATAGGAGTGTGTTAGAGAATCAAACCCAAGAGCTAAAACGTGAAGAATTGTGTCTCTCCATTGATTTAGAGTTGATCCAGACAAATTTGATCTTTCTTTTGTTGGATTGTGTGGAGAGACGTGTTTTCTAGGCTCTTGGAGGGTGTGACGGCGCTAGGAGTCGAGAGTTATTGATTAGGGGCCATGCACCTCTATTTATACTAGGGTTTCCAAAGGTTACCATTAGGGTTTTCAAAGTCCAGACTAGTCCGTGGTGGACTACGGACTATTTCGGTGTGCGGCGTGTGGGAAACCCTAAGTGTCTCGAATTATAGGACTTGTCTGGCCAGGGGCAGACTAGTCCATTTTTGTCTGTGGAAATGTTCGGACTAGTCTGGCACATATCGGGCTTGTCCGGTGGTGGTGAAACCCTTAGTGAATTGCGGATAGGTCCGCACTTGGAGGACTTGTTCGATTTTGGTCAGAGAGGTCATCGGACTAGTCCGGATATTATTGGACTTGTCCGATTTCGTGCAAAGCTGTGAAGTGTTGAGGACTCGTCTGCACTAGGGAGGACTAGTCCGATCTTAGTCAGAAATATGTCAGACTAGTTCGTGGTGATATTGGACTAGTCCGGCCTGTGTAAACCTGGACTGTGCAGACAAGTCCGCACTGGGGGGACTTGTCCGATTTTGAACAGAGAGATTATTGGACTAGTCCGAGGTATATCGGACTAGTCCGGACCTGTATGAATTTGTGTAGTGAATGAGTTTTCTTGTCCTTACGCTCTTGGGGTGTGTTTCTCCAACACACTCCATACACAATTATCTAATCTATTCAGCTCTTGAGCTCTTTTCCATATAGATCCTCATTCTCCTTTCTTTTTGCGCTTTCTTCATAATTTGATTAAACTTGCGCTCATCTCAACAATTTGGTTAGGATTTCATTTGCTTGTCATAAATCAACAAAAACCCACAAGGGATGCATAGATGCACTTTCAATCTCCCCCTTTTTGGTGATTGATGACAACCAATTGAGATTTCAAAAAATATGATAAAAATACAAAATTTTCATAAAGTGTGTACATATGTGTTTGGAACAAATTAAGTATGACTGCATAAGGCATATGTGCACTATTTATGGTGGGGTGCAAAACTAAGTGTATGTGAGCAATAATTTTGATGAGAATGAAACAATTGACATAATTATCTCAATCATCAAGCATATATGTCAATTTCAGAGCATAAGCACATATTATAGCAAATCATCACATATTTCAAAAGCATAAGCATGCATTATAGCAAATCATCACAGATTTCAAAAGCATAGGCATAGTCATTGTACCACATAACAAGTCCAAAAGCATAAGAGAGAATTAAAGTTTTACAACCCTAAAATGAATACAAATAGAGCTCTCCTCATAACCTACAGCTACACTTAGTGACTCCCCCTCAAGCTCTCCCCCTTTGGCATCAAGACACCAAAAAGGAAGGAGAGGAGGGATCTAGTGCCTTCATTCCTCGCTGCCGGTCTTGTCCTCATCTTCATCTTCATCTCCAGGTTGTGAAGGAGGAGGAGGAGGAACAGACTCACTCGAAGTGCTCCCAATGCCAAAGTAAGCAAGCTCGAAAGGAGTCAAAGGTCCAAGCTCGGTGAAGTCAGAGGTCGAATCATTAGAGATAACCGGGGATCCAATAGGCTCGATCTCCAGTTTCAGGCAGATATGCTTGACATTTTCCTTTACATACCTCATGTCGGCCTTCCTTGCCTTGTCCAGCTTGTGAAGCTTTACCTCAGCCTTCTTGCATGAGCCAAAAAGGGCTGCCAAGTACTTCAAAATGCCACTGGGGGGACCCTTTTTGAGGGGGAGCTCTAGTGGCGGGAGCAGTCCTCACATCTCCTCGAGCTCTCATCGGAGCCTCTTCACTGGACACCGGAGATGGAGCAGCTTGGACAGTTGCTATTGGAGGCTTTTGAGGCCTCAAGGGAGTGTGCTCCACATCCTTCACGAACTCTATTCCTGTGACTTTTTCAATCATAAACATTATATATAGTGCATAGCCACAAGAATGGTTCAGGGTGCAGGAGATATTCACCATGTCATTCCAAATATAGTCAAAGACATCCAACTTTCTGTTCTTGCTTATCACTTTCATCAAGGTCCTCAAGTATCCTTGAACACTCCCTGTATCTCCATCCTTTGGAGCAATTGTCTTCCTAAGGACCCTATTGAGAACCATGAAGAAGGGCTTCATGTTCTTGGTCGATGGAGGGTTGTACTTCAGGCTAGTAACATAAAAGAATTCAATCTTATCCTTCCCCAAGACACAATGTTGTGGATAGTGATCTCATTGTTGCAGGTGTCTTCTAGGTGACGTAGTCTTGCAAAGTCATCATAGGTAATAGTGTACTTGGATTCGTGTGTCATCCAAGTCACCCTCTCCTCCTCATCTCTTGCAAAGTAACAGGTGGCATAGAATTGAGTGATGATTTTATCGTTCCAGTTGCACCTAAAAGCAAACAAGTTTTTGAGCCCATGCCTTTCCACAGCTTGTATCACTTCATCGAAGGATGGGCAACTCTTACTCTCAAAGTGACTCCAATCAATCCATTGACTCTTGACCACTGGAGTCTTCATCTGCATGTACACGAAATTGTAGTAATCCATGTGGAAGATGCTCCAGAATCTGGCATCAGCTGCCTTCTTTGATCTGCTGTAGCCATCCAGAAATCTGAGCTTGGAAGCCGTATTGCTTTCCTTTTCATTGAACTTCTCCTTAGAGGGATCCCTATTTCCCTGCCTCGGAGCTGCCATTTTGAGAGGGCCGATTGGGCCCGAGGCAATTCCCTTTCCCTTGCCCTTAGCCTGGCGAGAAGCCGCTGAGCTAGAGCTAGCAGCATCCTTGGCCTTGGACGCAGGCGTCTTGGCTAGAACCTTGCGGGTCACATGAGGTGGAGAAGGTGTCGGCTCGGAGGGACACTCTTTGTGCTTCTTCCCTTGGCCCGTTGAAGTCAGAAGCAAAGAGTCTTGGTCCAACTCGGCCACATAATCGGAAATCTCAACGTTGGAGCTTGACATTGTTCTGAGAGGGAATTATACAATGTATGTATGAGATTTGATGGCAAGGAAGTGCATTGAGTAGTTGGAAATTTGGGTTGAGTTTAGTTGAAAATCGGACTTGTCAAGTGTCCAGGTACAGACTAGTCTGGGGGGACAAGACTTGTCTGTACAGGGACCAGACTAGTAAGGTGTTCATCACCTCAAACCCTAACTATGAGACAAATGATGTTGATCAATGCAAGAATAGCTTAACATAGATGTAATACAGCAGGGAATCATGCATTAGTTGAAAGGAACTAAGCTATTTGATCCAAAACAGAATAAATTGAAGTTTCTAGGCTTTGGGAGAAAATTTACCAAAATTTTTCGATTCTTGACGAAGGAGGATTTGGAGGTGCGGACAAGTCCGTGGTCTTCACTCCCCTGGCAATGGATATTGATTTCCACCTAAACATGAAGGGACTTGATGGAGAAATCGCCAAATCACCTTGGGGGCTCTCGAGTGAAGAGAGAGAATGTGAGGTGAGTTGTGAGGGTGAAGTAGATTAGGTTTTGGCGGTGCCTAGGGTTATGGAGTCGAAAAATCAGACTAGTCTGTGGTCAGCCGGACTAGTCCGAACTACCGAACAATGCGCACTAGTCTGGATAACCACAAACTAGTCTGTGGTCACCAGAACAGATTTAATTAGCCCATTCGTATATATTCGAAGGTTCTTATAGAGAAAAATAGGGGCCAAAACAATCAAAAAATCTTGATGAATATGATCAGTAAACATACAACAATCAAGCAATGACCATAATTCACCAAGATCAAGCAATTGAAATAGTTTTTCGGAGAAAATTGAGAGAGATGATTTTCGCAATAGAATCAACATATTTTGAAGAAGCCATATAGGTATGCAAGTTTTCAAGACACATTCTGAGCATCAAGGATATTTAGTTTATTTTAGAGTTCGCAAAAACATTTTTCATCAAGTGGCTTGGTAAATATGTCATCTAGTTGTTTTTCGGTGTTGACATGGGAAATGGCTATGTCTCCTTTCATTGAGTAGTCTCTCAAAAAGTGATGTCGGATGTCAATGTGTTTGGTCCTAGAGTGCTCAATGGGATTATGGGCAATTTTAATGGCACTCGCATTATCACAAAGAAGTGGAATTCGACTCATATTGTAACTGTAATCCCTTAGAGTTTGTCGCATCCAAAGGAGTTGTGCACAACAACTCCCGGCTGCAACATACTCCGCTTCGACCGTGGATAAGGCAATGGAGTTTTGTTTCTTGGAGGACCAAGAAACTAGGGATCTACCTAAAAATTGGCATGTACCGAAGGTACTTTTTCTATCTGCTTTGCATCCGGCATAATCTGCATCAGAGTATCCAATGAGATTGAATTTGGAACCTTTAGGATACCAAAGGCCTAGGTTGAGTGTATGAACTAAATACCGCAAGATTCTTTTTACGGCCGTCAAATGACACTCCTTAGGATTGGCTTCAAATCTTGCACACAAGCACACACTCAACATAATATCAGACCTAGATGCACATAAGTAAAGTAGGGATCCAATCATGGAGCGATATACCTTTTGATCCACGCTTGGTACGTCTTCACTGAGATCCAAGTGTCCATTTGTTGCCATGGGAGTCTTTATGGGCTTCGCCTTGTCCATTCCAAACTTGAGTATGTCTTGAGTATACTTGGCTTGGCATATGAACGTTCCCTCCTTTTGTTGCCTCACTTAGAATCCCAAGAAGTATTTCAGCTCTCCCATCATAGACATCAAACCTATCTATCATAATCTTACAAAATTCTTCAAAAAAAGATTTGTTAGTTGAACCAAAAATGATATCATCAACATAAATTTGACAAACAAAAAGATCATTGTCAAAATGCTTTGTGAACAATGTATAATCAGCTTTGCCAATTTTAAAACCATTTTCAATCAAGAAATCTCTAAGGCACTCATACCAAGCTCTAGGAGCTTGTTTGAGGCCATAGAGAGCCTTACGCAATTTGAACACGTGGTCGGGGAACTCTTGATCTTTGAATCCAGGGGTTGCTCCACATGCACCTCCTTCTTGATTGGTCCGTTGAGGAAGGCGCTTTTCACATCCATTTTATGGAGCTCGAAATCATGGTGAGTAGCATATGCAAGTTATATTCTAATAGATTCAAGCCTAGCTACGAGAGCAAAGGTTTCGTCGAAATCCAAACCTTTGACTTGTGAATACCCTTTGGCCACAAGTCATGCCTTGTTCCTTGTCACCACCCCATGTTCGTCTTGCTTGCTGCGGAAGACCCATTTGGTGCCGACAATGTTGAACTTGGGTCTTTCGACTAGTTCCCACACCTCATTCCATTTGAAGTTGTTAAGTTCTTCTTGCATTGCCACCACCCAATTGGGATCTTTCAATGCATCCTTAATCCTGCACGGTTCCAAAAAGGATACAAAAGAGTAATTTTTACAAAAATTAGCAATTCGAGATCTAGTAGTTACTCCCTTTTGGATGTCCCCGATTATGTTGTCGACAGGGTGATCTCTTTAGATGCATTGGTGTACTCTTGGGTATGGCACTTGTGGTCTTGAGTCTTCATGGTCATCTTCTACTCCCCCTAGATGGTTGCCCTCATTTCTGTGTTGATCATCTTCATCTTCTTGAGGTTGATCTTGTGTAGAAGCTCCCCCTTGATCCATTACCTCCACTTGTGGTTCATTTTCTTCACTTTCATTTGGAGGTGGCGCTTGTGGTCGAACATCGCCCAACGCCATTCGTCTCAATGCTTGACAAGGAGCTTCTTCTCTATCCAGCACACATTGATCAACTTGCTCTTCTTGAGAGCCGTTAGTTTCATTGAACACTATGTCACGTGCTAATTTAACAAGTTCGGCGACCTTATTGAAGACACGATAGGCGTAAGAGTTTGAATCATAACCAAGAAATAAACCTTCATCGGACTTTGAAGCAAACTTTGAAGTCCTAGGCTTCTTGTTCAAGATATAGCATTTAGAACCGAAAACATGAAAATGGGAAATGTTTGTTACCCGTGAGTAGCTCATATGATGTCTTCTTGAGTAGGCGATGAAGATAGAGTCGGTTTATGGCATGACAAGCGGTGTTGACCGCTTCAGCCCAAAACCGATCTGATGTCTTGTACTCATCAAGAATTGTTCTCGCCATCTCTTTGAGGATTCGGTTCTCCCCTTTCGGCCACTCCATTTTGTTGAGGTGAGTACGGTGCTGAAAACTCATGTTTTATGCCTTCTTCGTCTAAGTACTCCTCAACTTGGGTGTTCTTGAATTCCGTGCCGTTGTCGCTCCGTATGTTCTTGATCTTCAACGAGAACTCATTTTGGGCACGTTTGAGAAACTTCTTGAGGGTTCCTTGAGTTTCTGTCTTATCATGCAAAAAGAAAACCCACGTGAAGCGCAAAAAGTCATCAACAATTACTAAGCCGTATTTGTTACCACCGATGCTTATGTAAGCGATTGGACCGAATAAGTTCATGTGAAGTAGCTCGAGCAGTCTTGTCATTTCCATGACGTTCTTTGCGAGATGGGGGTGCTCCTACTTGCTTCCCGGCTTGGCATGCGCTACAAGGCCCGTCTTTCTCAAAAACAACATCCTTCAAACCTCAGATGTGATCGCCCTTAAGGAGTTTTTGAAGATTCCTCATATCAACATGTGCTAGCTGTCTATGCCACAACCAACCCATGTTGGTCATTGTAATAAAACATGTGTCAAGTTCGACTTTATCTTTGTTGAAGTCAACAAGATAAAGCTTTCCCTTCAACACACCCTTGAATGCAACTGAGTTATCACTCCTTCTAGAGACGGTCACACCCTCATTAGTAAATAAGAAATCCTAACCCTTGTCACATAATTGAGATATGGACAAAAGGTTATAATATAAGGAGTCAACATGCAAAACATGAGAAAGCGTGTGTTGAGATGATATTGCAATTTTACCGGTACCGAGCACCCTTCCTTCACTATTGTCTCCAAAATAGATGCCCTCACTTGGATCCTCATTTTCTTCATATACTACAAACATTCTTCATTCTCCGGTCATATGGTTGGTGCATCCACTATCTAGCACCCATTTTGCTCCACCGGAGGAGTAGGCATGCAAAAACAAATTATGTCTTGGTTTTAGGTACCCAAGCATGTTTGGGTCCTTTGAGATTAGTCACAAGAGAGTTGGGAACCCACACATGGGACTTGGTGTTCCCATGGCGTGGCCCAACATATTTGGCATGCACTTTACCAAAAGTATTTTTCATAAGAACATAAGAAGCTTCAAAAGTTCTAGATAATAATTGTTGCTCATATGTGTTAACATTTTTGATCTTATCAACATTGTTAGGTTTTCTAACTTGAGGGGAGTTTCCCTTCACAAAGACAATGTGCTCCTTTTTATTCTTATGGTTCTGGCATTTTGCTTTTGACCATAGGAATACCCAATGCCATATTTGACATTAGGAGGTCTTGTGTCCAAGTATGCACTGCGTGCATACTTGACCTTCTCCTTGTCAAATATGCCACCACGGGAAGGATGCTTGTCCTTGATCGAGGTTGACTTGTCCTTCAAGCTAGTATCAATTTGAGCACATGCACAAGTAGTAGTAGGTTCATTTTTAAGGGGTTGAGAAGGACAGCTTGAAGAGGATGAAGGTTCACTTTTCTTGAGTTACTCAACTTGTACCTAAAGGATCTTGTTAACATTGGTTAAGTTAGCAAGTTCATCCTTGATGATAACATTTGAGTCGCTTAACTTCAAGCAAGCTTCCTTGCTTGAAGCTAGCTCAAGTTCAAGTGACTTGGTTCGCTCCTTTTCAAGTTCAAGGAGCTTTTTGATCTTAAGATACTCCTTGTTTTGAAGGATGATCATATCTTCTTGTCGATCAACAAGCTCCTCCATATCAATATGTTTATCCAGTAAGAATTTCATTCTTGCGGCAGTTTTCTTATTAAGGCCAACAAGCATATCTTCATTATCACTATTGGCATCACTATCACTAGAGTTAGAATGCGAGGAGGAATATTTAGATGTTACCTTTCTTTTACCTTCCTTCGCCATGAGATAGGTGTCGTTGTCCTTCCATGCGCCGATAGTTGGGAAGAGGGTCAACTTCTTGGTCGTCTTCTTGATGGCTATGCTAGTCATCTCCTCTTCCTCTTCGGACGAGGACTCATCATTTGAGTCCCACTCCTTTCTTAGGTGCACCTGTCCAGCTTGCTTTTTCTTCTTGAAGAACTTCTTAGGTTGAGGCTTTGTTTCCTTGGTCTTCTTCTTGTTTTATTCATATGACCAATCAACTATAAAGTGGTCATATTCACCACAGTTATAGGAAGTCCACCTTCGGTCTTGACTTTTTTTGTGTTTTCCTTCACTTGATTCACCCCCTTGTCTTCTCTTCATCATCCTCTTGAATTTCTTCATGAAGAGGATCATGTCTTCCTCATCTATGTCGCTGCTCTCATCATCGATGTCATCTTCATCTGGAGCCTCTCGATCTTCTTTTGACAAGGGCTTGCAAGTGGATTTTAAGGCGACCCCTTTCTTCTTTGACGAGGTGGGGTCGACAATCTCCTTGACATGTTTTGCTTGCTTCTCCATCATTTCGAAGTTGATGATCTTTCCAAGCAATTTATCTGGAGTCATTTTCTTGTACCCGAGCCTTTCTCTTATTATTGAGCATAGGGTAACATTGCGAGGCATGAATGCTCTAAGGATGAGCTTCACCACCTCATGATCGTTCCACTTTTTACTTCCATATGCTCGAACCTTGTTGATGAGAGTCTTCAACTGGTTGTACATGTCTTGCGGCGACTCATCTTCTTCTATGGTGAATCTTCCCAATTCGCCTTCGATCATTTCGATCTTCGCCTCTCGCACATGATGATCGCCTTCATGTGCAGTTTGCAATGTGTCCCATATTTCCTTTGCATTATCGAGTTCACCAACCTTGGTGAACTCATCCTGACTTAGTGATGACCGCTGCAGCTTGAGCATTCCGATGGATTGCTTGCTCTTGGCTTGGTGTGAGCTCTTCATCGTCGTATGGGATATCTATACCTGTGCACACTATATGCCACAAGCTGGGGTTAAGAGATATTAAATGCATTTTCATGTTTTTCCTCCACATTGAGTAATCATTACCATCAAAGTGTGGGGCTTTTCCTAGAGGAATAGACAAATAATAGCTATTGTTAGAATTTAGACGATCATAGTTGAAAGGATATCAGGAGTAGTCGATGTGACTACTCTCCTTCTTCTTCTTCTCGTCCTCAATCTTCATTTTTACCTTTGGAGAGGGCTTTCTTCCTTAGGAGCACCTTGAGTTCAAGCATCTCCTCATCGTCATCCTTGAAGTCCTGAATGGCTTCAAGGAGCTTCTCCAAGTTTTGAGCCTTTTCATCTTCAATCTTCTCTTGGTTGAGGCTCTTGTGCACATCCTTCATGTTCGACATTTTCTCTTTGAGCGATTAGTCTCCTCTTGAAGAGTCCTGCTCTGGTACCAATTGAATGTGGCCTAAGGGGGGGTGAATAGGCCTTTTTGATTTTTAGTCATAACCTACAACACTCAGCAACTTGATCAAATTCCGAGAAATTGGACTAGTCTAGTATAGTGCGGACTAGTCCAGTACGTGTGGACTAGATCGATCAGGTTTGATCAATGATCTCGATCCAAGACACTATGCATCAGAAATTAAGATGTATCTAGAGTATGTTGCTTCAATTAAACTGAAGATAGCACAAGGTGACCTTACTTTCAAGTTTTAACGTAATTAGACTAAGATCAATTTAAAACCTAGATGCAGTGAACAATAAGCACATAGTGAAGACACAAGATTTTTATCCCGTGGTTTGGTTCCCACAAAGGCAACCTACATCCACGTTGAGGATCCCACGAATGGACCGGGTCTTCACCAACCCTAACCTCGTCAAATCGCCACAAAGGCCAATTCTCTTCCACTATCACAAAGGGGTAAGATAACCGTGTTCAATGGGCCTTCTAACAAGTTGAGGGCTCCCCAAGATTACAAATCGAACACCACCAAGAACAGACTTGTAAGATCTACAATAAAACAACAGTAGTGTGTTAGAGAATCAAACCCAAGAGCTCAAACATGAATAATTGTGTCTCTCCTTTTATCTAGAGTTGATCCACAGAAATTTGATCTTTCTGTAGTTTGATTGTGTGGAGAGACGTATTTTCTAGGCTCTTGGAGGTTTCGACGGCGCTGGGAGTCGAGAGTTATTGATTAGGGGCCATGCACCTCTATTTATACTAGGGTTTCCAAAGGTTACCATTATGGTTTTCAATGTCCAGACTAGTCCGTGGTGGACTCTGGACTAGTCCGAAGTGCGGCATGAGGGAAACCCTAAGTGTCCCGAATTATCGGACTTGTCCGGCTAGGGGCGGACTAGTCCATTTTTGTCTCTGGAAATGTTCGAACTAGTCCGGCACATATCGGACTTGTCCGGTGGTGGTGAAACCCTTAGTGTATTGGGGACAAGTACGCACTTGGAGGACTTGTCCGATTTTAGTCAGAGAGGTTCTCGGACTAGTCCAGATATTATCGGACTTGTCCGATTTCGTGCAAAGCTTTGAAGTGTTGATGACAAGTCTGCACTAGGGAGGACTAGTCCGATCTTAGTGAGAAAGATATCGGACTAGTCCGTAGTGATATCGTACTAGTCCGACCTGTGTAAACTTGGACTGTGCAGACAAGTCCGCACTAGGAGGACTTGTCCGATTTTGAACAAAGGGATTATCGGACTAGTTCGGGGTATATTGGACTAGTCCGGACCTATATGAATTTGTGCAGTGAATGAGTTTTCTTGTGCTTGAGCTCTTGGGGTGCGTTTCTCCAACACACTCCATACACAATGATCTAATCTATTCAGCCCTTGAGCTCTTTTCCATATAGATCCTCATTCTCTTTTCTTTTTGTGCTTTCTTCATAATTTCATTAAAACCTGCGCTCATCTAAAAAATTTGGTTAAGATCTCATTTGCTTGTCATAAATCAACCAAAACCCACAATGGATGCCTAGATGCACTTTTAGCACTTGCAACAAAAAATGTGCAAGTAGAAGTGATCGAAGTGGGTGCCAAAGAGAGCTAAATGCGGGTGGCAAATGGAAGCATTTTGTATGGCCACAAGTTTATGAGATATGTAGCGCTATGGAGCACTTCTATCAAATAACCAGTTGGGACACTGTTGACAGTTGGTACGTCATTGATGAAAATTTGGAGAAACCGCTGAAGCAATTCCCCTTAAGGAGTATTTCCTAGGGTATCGAATCCAAGGATCATGTGTGCTAATCTTCTAACTAGTTCACACATGGACACAAAGCTTGGTGGTAGGTAAGGGATAGAGTGGATTTCCTAAGAGAAGGGTTTATAATTCAAAGTAGTCGATCAATAGCAACTTGTATTGGACACGGGCTTACCCTGGTTAGCCAGGCGACTCCTGCCAAGATCCTACATTGTAGTCGAACATGGAGGATTACAACAGACGGATAGGATTGTCACCACCTACCACCTACCTCTACGACCCGTAGACTACGAGAAATCAAAGGTAACGTCAAGCCTAGGCACCACGCCTACACTATCGATTACTTCCCTATAGCAAAGACTAGGGCCTCCAAATGAATAGAGCAATGAACAAACAAGCAACTAAGGAATTAACTTGCTTGAATTAAATAAATGAACTCAAATGGAAATCATGTACCTTACTTGATATGTTAAGAACTGTCAAGGTACAAAGGTGAAGATGGTTCGACAAGCCCGAACCCTATCCTTAAGTGGAAGAAGCCCGACAAGCCAGAGCCTCCTCCTCCTCCTCTTTCTCACTCTCTCCCTATTTTTTAAGCGCTTGGGCAGCGCTATGCCTTTGGAGTGGAGTACTAGACTCAAGCTTTTGTTGTGTGAATTGAGGGAGCCCCTACCCCCTATTTGTACCCTCCAAATGTCAGTTTGGTGCCAGAATATGCGCGGGAGTCAATCGCCATCGTTATCAGGAGCCGTGAGGAGCCAAAATGTGGATGTTGACCGAGTTTGGTGCGAACATCAGGTCGGGCGACCCCATGGATCGGCTGACTTTCTGGTGGGAAAAAACACGATGTGTTTCCCCCGGTAGGCTATTTCGTGGGCCCCCATCATGGGTATGTGCGATTCCCATCGTTTTTAGTCAGTTTTCCCCTAGTGTGGGCCCATGAATCCTCGTACTTGTGCCTGATTGGTTGGAAGGTCTGTTTCTTGGATTTGCCTCTTTAAATACCTTTAATTATGTGCATAATTCACCTGCATAAAATATTGCACCAACACTTGTGGAAATAGTTGGTAAATAACTCCTACCACTATGTTGGTTGTCCAATTTATATCTTTTATGCAGGGAATTGATGGTCAAATTTGGCATTTACGGACTGTCAACAAAAACTAACTTGGAACATAATTGAGAGCATGGTGTTATTGGTAGTGCGAATAATACTCTCAACATGTCCATTTTGAGGAGACTTGTGGGGGCAAGCCAGGCAAAAAAACACCAAGATGGATAAACAATATACACAATGTAGAATTATTGAAATCATGACCATTATCACATTGAAATGCCTTTATTGTGGAGAAAAATTGAGTGGAGACATAGGTAAAAAACCGTGTCATGGTCAGAAAAGTGTCGAAATTGAGATGGAGAGAAAAAATCCACAAATAGTGTGAATAGTCATTGAGAACAATAAGATAATACTTTTGACCAGAAACACTTTGCATGGGAGAGATCCACAAATCGCAATGTATTACATCGAATGTATTCTGGGCACGATAATTTGACAAAGCAAATGAAAGACATGTATGATCCATGCTGATAGCCATGAAAAAGTGTGTTAAGTTCCTATTTATTATATTGTCAAAATAACCTAGACAAAGCCTCGGAACAAAAATGACCAAGATCATGATGCAAAAGCATAAACAGTATGGTGGTTGTGGTTAAGGCACGTAGAGGAGAAAGCATTAGCAAAGAGATGGGGTAGAGCTGCCCGAAACTATTGCACCTGGCGATCAAGTCTTTGGTGTCCAAACCCATCACAAAAAACCAAAAGTATCAAAATGGAAAGATTATTGTCAACGGTGAACTGATGTACAAAAACCAAATTTTTTATAATGCAAGAAGACATAAGAACATGGTGCAAATGTAAAGGACAGGCCAGAGTAGATAAAGAAGTGTGACTGGTGGAGGTAAAGGGCAGCAAAGTCCCATTTTTGACAATGATAGACGAAGAAGTAAAAAAAAAGAATGGGGGCAGGAGATGGAGAGGTTACCGGAGAAGGAGCCCATGTCGCTATCGGCGCTAGAGTCCATGTACCCTTTAGCAAATGGTGGCAGCATCAGTGATATGGTGTTGAACAAGTTGGCCGGCTCATTCTAATCTCATGTGATAGAAGGCACATTGTAGGTGGAAGCTCTCCTATACAACGAGCTGGTGGTTAGACTACCAGAAGATGCGATCAGACCGTTGTAGTAGGGCACCGTTTGACCACAACCAGTGGCTGTTTTACTGCCGTAGGGCATGGTCTGACCATTGTAGAACGGTGCCGTCGGACCACTCGGGTCCGGAGACCTGGTGGCTGGTAGACACAAGCGACATAGAGTCTCCCATACACTAGAAGAGTCTGCTGCATAGGAGCAGGCCCGCGCAGACATGCCTAGAGGCCTTGAGGAGGACCTGTACACGGTGCAAAACCACCCGACACCTGCAATGCCTCGTACCATGGATTCTATGGAGTGGGAGATCCAATGTCGTTTTGACAATGCATCTGCTCTGATTGCACCAGCTAAATCCTTTGTTGGAAGATGAGGTACCAAAAGGAGGAGCGCTGGAAGTAGGAGTGCCAAAGATAAGGCTGCTAGGGGCAGGGGCATGTGGGGAAGAACCACCAAAAGAGGGTAGCGATAGGGTGCAGCTGGCATCTGTTCAAGTGGCTGCCAAGGCGTTGGCATTCCCAAATTTGGACTTCATCTCGACCTCCTCAAGTTAAAGGTCGTTGCGAACCTCAGCAAATGTAGGAAAGGGGCTCTACTACTTGAGGAGAGACACCATGTGGGAGAACCGCTCATCAAGGTCATGTAGCATCATGAGAATGATGGTGTGGTCGAGGATGGCCTCATCCAAGTTGCGGAGCTCATTGGCCATGAACATGAGGGGCGGCTATAGCAATCATTAAGAGGTCCGAACTTGTCTCACTACATCAATATTATGAGAACTATGTGTGCCGAATATATTAGCAATTAGAATAAAAGTGAAGGTTTACATTCAAAGTTGTGATCTTACACTGATACACCACGATACACCCCAATACACAATGTCTGAACTTGTCTCACTACATTTTGGGAGTAACATTACCTTTGATAGTTTTGGACTGTCCAAACTTTTCAGTGTGTTTTTGGGAGTAACGTTACCCTCGGTGGTTTCGGATTGTCCAAACTTTTTCTCATGTGAGTTGCACGTGTTTCACGCGTCGGGTTGTCCAAACTTTCACTCACATGAGCTGCACGCTGTTCGACGTGGTGGGAGTGTTCTCGGGAGTAACATTTACTCTTTACTTGGTTAGTATTGTTCAAACTTTCCGACACGTGACTTGCACGTGAGCTTGGGATAGGAATGTCTGATCTTTTGCCTTTATATTGCAGCGTCATTTTTAATGGATTCAATAATTTTATTTGCTAAAACAATTGAGCGGCGAATATGTTTTTAACTTGCAATGTTTCAAACTTGCTTTTTGGCTGATGGGAAGATTTTCTTAGTACTATTGGACTAAGTCTTTGATGCATTTATGCTGATCATGGTTGATTATTTTCTTACTATGTTTGCAACATGCTTATTTGAGGTGCTCACATAAGGTGTTGTGATTATCAGACTAATGTGAGTCAAGTCGAGGACTCGTGCTCGGAAGATTTGGTTGTTTGTTCATGTGCAGGTGTTGCTTGAGGTCAAGACATGGCTTGTGAAGGGATCCATTGAACTAGTCTTAGGTAGAAGATGAGGTTCAACAACCATGTTCGGGAGGAATTTTGGTTGAGTTGATCGGGAGGTTATGCAACATGTTTTGGTTAGGAAAAATGCATATGAAGGTATCGTGGATGTCGTTGGAAGCTATTTGCATGTGTGCAAGGAGTGCATGGATGTGGCAACATGGTTCCAGGGCGTGATGAAGATATATGGATGTGAAAATGTGGCCGAAAAGGTCCAACTAGTTGGATTATGTCTCAGGCTGCGGCTGAGGTGGTTATGGTTCGTTTATGGAAGTTATCGAGTTTTTTTATTAGATTTCGTGTGGGTCATAAAGTTAGTTGTTTAGGAATGTTTAGGACGTTCCTAAGGTGTTTAGAAGTCTTAAGATTGCTTATATCTGTCTATGGATGAGTCTTGAGCAGTTTTGGAAAGTTTTGGTTTAAACTGAGTAGGAGTATTAGTCCTAGTTAGGATTGGGTTGGCGTAGGGCTGATTATATAAGCAAGGGATGACAGAGCTCATGGTGCACGACTTCGGGGCTCTTTTTCTTGTGTTTTATCAACAAAATTCGTAGTTTAGAGGAGCATTTGTTCCTTGTTTGCCCGACTTGTTTTTGTCAAGTCTTTCTCCTCGAGTTTTTGCATTGCCCAACCTTTCTTCAGTGTTTTTATTGTAACTCGCATTTTACTATTCCAATTGGCGTGATTCTTCTTGTGTTGTGTTCACAACTCTATTATCTGTCTTCTGTGAAAAATCTCATGGTCATTGGATTTGTGGTTTTTGATTTACATGAGTTTCTTTTCAGCATAGCATATCTGTTTGCTCTCTGTTAGAACAGGTTGACCTTTGCTCAGAGTTTTGGTCATAACTTGAGTTTTACTCGACGATTTCTTATGATTTTTGTTGTGGTGTCTCTTTGACTAGATTATATACAATATTACTAGTTTTTTTCACGGTTTAACTCATCTAGATTAGTCATACACACAGTTTCTATACCAGATTAGCTTTTTTGCCGAGGGTTTTTCATAGCTTCCGCTCAAATGTTTTTAAATCTACCACTCACCCCCTGCCTCTGGTAGATTTTCACGTACTTTTCGATCCTACAATTGGTATTAGAGCCACAGTGTTCTAATATCATTGATTTGCACGTGTTTTTGCTAATCAACATGGAGAAATACCTCACAAAACCTTGTTTGTTCAATGGCATTGATTTTCAGGTTTGGAAGGCATGTATGGAGGCTTACATACAAGCGCAAGGCTTCACCATATGGAATAAGGTGTACAAGCCCTTCAACATGCCACCAAATGATCAAGTCACGACTGCCAACTTGAAGGACATCAACAACAACAACAAGGCGCGAAACTTGATCATACGAGGAGTGACTCAAAGCCACTTCGACCGTGTTGACAACTTTCGATCTGTGTATCACGTGTGGAATGCACAATGCGACCAAAATGAATGCTCCAACATGATCAAGGGGGTAATACAAGATATGTTTAAGAAAGAATACATGCGTTTTGAGATGCAACTCGCTGAGTCGATCGATAATCTCTTTGCTCGCTTTAATAAAATTCTTAGCAACTTGCATAGTGTCATTGTTAAATTTTCAGATTCAGAAAATGCTAGGCAATTTGTAGGTGCATTAGAAATGTCAATTTGGGAAATGAAAGTTATATCTATTTGTGAATCTACTATCTTGAGTACACTTATATTAGATGTGCTATATTCCAAGTTAAAAACTCAAGAACTTGACATAATATCATGAAAAACCCACAAGAAGTCTTGGTGAAGAAGAAGGGTTTTACAGATTGTCTATTCGTAAATTGTTTTGTGTCCGCACTTCAAGAACTTGGCTCCGGTGATGTGGACATCGGAAGTGACGAAGACGAAGAGAATTTGGCAAATATGTGCTTCATGGCGGGCAACTCAAGATCAAGTACAGAGGAGGCAAAACACAATAGCAACGATGAAGAGGTATGTCCCACTTGCAAAGAAATTTGTGATGCTATTTCTTCTGCCACTGTTATACTTAAGAAAAGGTAGAAAAAACTTAGGGACAATGCTATTAAAATTAAATCACTAGAATCTGAAATTAGTCGTTTAAAATCTTTGATTCCTAGTGATGATTCTTGTTCCTCATGTGAATTAATATATGGAAAATTGTCCTCTTTAAGGAGTGCGCACACCTCCACACTTGATAAACTTGAGCTTAAAATTAAAAAGAATAGAGAGCTTGCTGCACTTAATGATAAAAACTTGACAGATGCTAGATGATCAAAAATTGATTTGCATTCTTCTAATTGTGATGATCTTAATAAGAAATTGCATGATGCTATGAATGAAATTTCTATTTTGAACAATGCTTTATGTTCTCATGAAGTTAATTGTTATTCTAATTGCAAATTAAAAGGAAAAACTTCATATGAAAATTGCCTTGATTTGACAATAAACATGATGACATGTATAGGACACTAGATCAGTTTTGTAAAGAAAATAAGAACCTAAACTTGCCGCTGAATTCATCTAAGTCTTGCAATGATAAAACTTGTTAAGGTTTTGATTCCCATGCTCATGCTTAGTCACATCCACAAAAAACTGTAAAATAATTAGGGTGTGGTTTGATTCAAACGATTCCTAAATAAAGAGGTGGTCTTTAAGTGGTCATTAGGGAGTGTTGTCTCATTCAGTTGGTAACAAACATGTTGCTTGCTCATCTAGACATGAACACAAAGTTAAATTTTATTGTACCTACTGTGGTAGAGATGGTCATGTCATAGTTATTATTATAGACTATCTAAACAACATAAAAAGGAAAGAATAAAAGCTAGATCTCATAACTCCATGCAAAATTTGCTGCACATGGTAAATCGAATGTTAGGAACTTGCAACCTTCTTTGATGAGTCGAAAACATGCGAACTTTGCTCCCAAACCTACTGTTTTTCGTGCTACACATGTAACACCTCATAGGTTAGTAGTTGGGTACAAAAATCCTCAAACTTTGGCTCATAGACCTGCTATTTTATCTCAGCTTTCACGTGCTATTCCTGTTGGATATCGTGTGACTCAATACTGGATTCCTAAATGCCTTTTGACTAACCCCAGTATTGAGTCATCGATGTATTGTGCTTATATATAGGTTACACTCTTGAGAAGGAGAATATTTAGCTTGTGGATTCAGGTTGCTCGCGCCACATGACTGGTAGCAAAGAATGATTCTCCTCCCTCTCTTTTGTGTCACGTGTACAAAATGTTACTTTTGCCGATAATTCTTCAACTCCTATAATTGCTAAGGGTAAGGTTTGAGTAAATAATCACTACACTTTGAAAGATGTGGCACTTGTCAAAAAATTGAAATACAACTTGCTTTTTGTTTCACAATAGCTAGATGAAAATCTTGAAATTTTATTCACTAATTATTGTTGCAAGGTTGTAGATTCAAATGGTGAGCTTATTTTTAACATATCTCGATTTGAAAGAGTTTTTAAGCTTATTTTGATATGTCATATTCTAAGCATAAGTGTCTAGTTGCTAATGATTCGAAAGACTTATATTTTTGGCACAGCAGACTAGGTCACGTAGGCTTTGATCACCTCACACGTGTTAGTGGTCTTGATCGCATACATGGGCTAGCTTAGCTTAAAGAAGACAGCGATATTGTCTGCTCTTCTTGTAGGCATGCTAATATGGTTGCATGTTCACATCCTCCTCTCCCGATGACCATGGCAACTGAACCGGGACAATTTTTGCACCTTGACACCATAGGTCCTTCACGTGTTCAATCTTTCAGAGGTAAATGGTATGTGCTTGTGATTGTTGATGATTATTTTAGATACTCTTAGGTTTACTTTATGGCATCTAAGAATGAAGCTTTTAGTCACTTTAGAACTTTATTTCTTAGATTATCAATTGATCACCCAGGATGTTTAAAAGCAATTAGAAGTTATTCCGCAACCAAATTCAAAAATCAATCATTTCATCACTTTTGTGCTGAAAAGGAATAGATCATCAATTTCCTTCACCATATGTACCTCAACAAAATAGTGTTGTATAGAGAGAAAGAACAGAACCTTAGTTTAGATGGCTAGGACTATGCTTGATAAATATAAATGCCTAGAAAATTTTGGGCGGATACAATTGCAACAGCTTGTTATGTTTCAAACAGCGTTTTCTTGATAGCTAAGTTAGGAAAAACACCATATGAGCTTCGGTTTGGAAATAGGCCTAGTGTCACACACTTTAGGATCTTGGTTGCAAATTCTTTGTTAAGAAACATGGTAATATTGATAAATTTAATGCTATTTCTGTTGATAGCATGTTTCTTGGGTATCCATCTCATACTAGAGGCTACCATGTGTTTTTACTTGACACTAACAAAATCGTGGAGGCTTGTGAGGTTTCTTTTGATGAAGCTACCTCAAGTACTAGATCT
The DNA here is from genome assembly GCA_036927565.1 of Tuctoria greenei. Classification (NCBI taxonomy): domain Eukaryota; kingdom Viridiplantae; phylum Streptophyta; class Magnoliopsida; order Poales; family Poaceae; genus Tuctoria; species Tuctoria greenei. Next base: position 93,125,387 of record JAYESD010000009.1, on the reverse strand, counting down.
AATATTGCAAGTCAAGATGCATATCCGCAGGGGGAGAGTATATTCATTGAAGATGAAGGAGTGGAGTTGCTGCCCCAAATTTCAGAAATAAACTATGCCGTTCCAGCTCTTGATCCCGCTGCACAACCAGCACCAACGACCACTACTGTTGGTCCAAATCTTCCTTAAGCCACAAGGTCTTCAATTTGTGATAAACATGAAGAAGAAGGAGCTTGTAAAGTGTCTACTCCCCTTTGCGTCCTAAAACATCATCCCCCACAACAAATCATTGGAAGCTTGCACGAATGAGTCACATGCTATGATATGTTTAGAATTTGAGATGAGTATGATGTGAGAACTCACAAACTTTTTGGGGCTGCAAATCAAGCAAACAAACAAAGGAACTTTTATGCATCAAACGAAGTATACAAAAGATATCTTTAAGCGCTTCAACATGGACAAAAGCAAGCCTCTTCGAACATCAATGGGAAGAGCAATAAAACTTGAACTTGATGAAGATGGTGAACCCATGGATCAAAAAGAATATATAAGCATGATCGGGTCACTTTTGTACCTCACGGCATCATGACCGGACATACAATTCAATGTATATTTTGTGCACAATTTCAAGCTTCCCCACGTGCTTCACGTCGTCAAGCCATCAAAAGAATTCTCAGGTACTTACATGGAACTCAAGAATTTGACATTTTTCTTCCTTCTTCATCAACTATTACTTTGAAAGCTTTTTCAGATGCTGATTTTGGGGGTTGCGGGATTGTTAGGAAAAGTACTTCTGGTGCTTGTCATTTTCTTGGTAATTCACTTGTTGTTTGGTCTTCTAGAAAACAAAGTTTAGTTGCAGAATCCACGACCGAATCTGAATATGTAGCTGCTGCTAGCGCTTGCTCACAAATTATTTGGATTGTTCAAATACTTAAGAACTATGGGGTTCATTCTAGAGTGTCACAAAACAGCGGAACACTATCTAAATGAGCTCCAGAAAATGACATTATCTATGGAGATATTGTTGAAACACTTAAGCACAATGTACTTTGTTCTAGGGTGTTGCACACATGGTTCTTAAGTCAATTGTTGTGTCATGCTTTCAGGTCTTGAAATAGTTAAGTTTATGAGATCATGACTTGCTTAAATTGAAAAATTACATATGATCTCTTGCATGGCTTACACTACTTTATGTATCTCATTGATGTGATTGTGTAAGTTACTTGATAGTATGACTTGAATGAGCTTTTTATATGTATATGTTATAATATGCTCATACCAATTAAGATTTCTCTTTTGAACCTTGTTGAATGTATTGTCAAAGGGGGAGAAATATGTCATACATTGCTCATTCACAAGTGTTTTACACGTTTTTCTCAGGGGCAGAATTTATTTTTGTAATTTCTTCTCATTTGATTTTTTTATTTTCAAAAGGGGGAGAAAATTGTTTTCAAAACATTTCATGTGAATGTGCCAAAGTTCGGATTCTAAGTAGTGTTGCCAATGCATTCATCAAGGATGAGATTGTGAGACCTATGTGTGCTGAATACATAGGCAATTAAAATAAAAGTGAAGGTTTCCATTCAAAGTTTTGAGCTTACACCGATACAACCCGATACACACTATCTGAACTTGTCTCAGTACATTTTGGGAGTAACGTTACCTTAGATAGTTTTGTACTGTCTGAACTTTTCAATGTGTTTTTGTGAGTAATGTTACCCTCGATGGTTTCAGATTGTCCGGACTTTTTCTCATGTGAGTTGCACTTGTTTCACACTTCGGGTTGTCCGAACATTCACTCACATGAGCTGCACGTGGGTCGAAGTGGTGGGAGTGTTTTCAGGAGTAACATTTACTCTTTAGTTGGTTAGGACTGTCCGAACTTTCCGACACATGATTTGCACGCGATTTTGGGACTGGAATGTCCGATCTTTTGATTTTGTATTACAGCGCAATTTTAGTCAATTCGATAATTTTATTTGCTGAAATAATTGAGCAGCGAATCTGTTTTTAACTTTCAATGATTCAAACTTGCTTTTTGGCTTATGAGAATATTTGCTTAGTACTTTTGGACTAGGTTTTTGATGCATTTTTGCTGATCATCTTGGATTATTTTCTTGGTATGTTTGCAACATGCTTATGTGAGGTGCTCACATAAGGTGTTGTGGTTGCTGGACCAATGTAAGTCAAGCTGAGGACCTGTGCTCGGAAGATTTTGTTGTTTGTTCATGTGCAACTGTTGCTTGAGGTCAAGACATGGCTGGTGACAGGATCCATTGAACTAGTCTTAGGGAGAATATGAGGATCAACAACCATGTTCAAAAGGAATTGTGGTTGAGTTGACCGGGAGGTCACGCAACATGTTTGGATCAAGAATAATGCATATGAAGGTATTGTAGATGTTATTAGAAGATGTTTCCAAGTGTGAAAGGAGGTCATGAATGTGGAAACATGGTTCCAAGTTGTATAAAAGAGATATGGACGTGAATATATGGTCGGAAAAGTCCAACCGGTTGGATTATGCCTCGGGTTGCGGCTAAGGTGGTTATGGTTCCTTTATGGAAAGTTTCGTGTTATTTTTGTTAGATTTCATGTGGATCACTAATTTGAGTTGTTTAATAATGTTTAGGACGTTTCTAAGGTGTTTGAAAGTCTTAAGAGTGTTTCTATCTGCATATGCAAGAATCTTGAGCAGTTATGGAAAGTTTCGGTTGACACTGAGTAGGAGTAGGAGTCCTTGTTAGGATTGTGTTGGCCAATGGTGCACAACTTTGGGGCTATTTCTCTTGTGTTTTTATAAATAAAAATTTGTAGTTTATAGGAGCTTTTGTGCCCTGTTCGTCCGACTTGTTTTCATCAAGTTTCTGCGCTGCCCCACGTTTTTCAGCATTTTGATCATAACTCGCGTTTAACTACTCCAATTGACATCCTTCTTTTGTTGTCTTCACAACTAAACTATCTATCATTTGTGAAAATTACACATTCATTGGTTTTGTGATTTTTTAGTTACACGAGTTTCTTTGTAGCGTAGCAGATCTGTTTACTCTCTGTTAGAACAGATTGATCTTTGCTCAGGGTTTTTGTCATAACTTGAGTTTTACTTGATGATTTCTCATGATTCTTGTTGTGGTGTTTCTGTGACTTGATTATCTACAATCTATACTAGTTTTTTTACCATTGAACTCATCTAGATCAGTTGCACAAACAGTTTCCTTATCATATTAGTTTTTTGCTGAGGAGTTTTCATAACTTTTGCTCAAATGTTTTTAAATCTACCATTCACCCTCCTCTGGTAGCTTTTCACGTGCTCTTTGATCCTATAAAGATAGATGTTGTTCAAGACTTTATCGGAGAGCTTGTACTTGCCAAGGATGTTGAGGAAGAGGCCCTTCCACTAAATGTATTGCAGTGAAAGGTTGTCAAAGACGATGGGGATCATCAACTTGATTTTGAGGATGGCAACAACTTTAGTGTGAAGAGTGACAACATTATCAGACACCAGAGGAGTAGAATCATGGCTGCCCAAGTCATGGCGAACGTCATCGGCTACAAGAAGCAGTGAGCAATGTTCCTCATCAGCTACTGCGCATGCACGGGCTGCCTCGTTGGGTAATTGATCAGCCTCCGCCATTAAGAGGATGAGGTTGAACACAAAGATGACATCCTACACAGCCGCTTGAATGTGGGAGATGTTGTTATTGTTGGACCTATAATTCTAGATGCAGCAGTCGGATTATGGGTGGTGGTGTCCGGACCACACGCAAAAGCGCATAGGGTTAGGGTTGGTGGACGCGGCTGGAGTGCCACACGTCGAAGGCTGTCAAAGCAATGGTGGTGGTGATTCGACCGGCCTTGGTGAGGAGCGGCTAGGGGTTAGGATTGGTGGACAATGCGGGCGGGCACCACATGTTGTTGGGGGGGGGGGGCTAGACCATAGTTTTCCGCGTTGTCGAATCGCTCAAGGGTGGAGTGGTGAGAATAGGAGGGAGCGGCAGCCGTGGGGCCCAACAATGGCAGCCAGGGCTGCGGAATAGATATCCCTAAGGATGAGACCTCCGGGATACCGTGACGGAAATATGTGGAGAAATAATAATTAGATTAATTGAAACCTCTGGAGGTTCTACATATTTATAAGGGGTCTAAAGACCTCTCTTGGTTATATAAACTATGTGATACTATTATTTGTCTAACACCGTACACTAAGTCCCACCCGTTCAGAAAACATCCACTATAATACAGGTATTCAAAAATAAAAATATGTCATTTTTGACAGCACTACAAAAACCTATTGTAAGATCTAGGAAAACTTGGAGTTGAGGAATATATTAGTCTCACATCTCTTGTTTAGGTGGGTGAGGGGCAACATATAATCTTCATTGTTTTAGTCATACCACCTCCAAGTAAACCATTTTACACGAGGGAGCGATTAGAATGTAATCAGATGTTTGGTGCAATCGTGCAATCAAGCATCTTCAACCGTTGGATTTGTATCCTACGAACAGTGCATCTTTTTATTAAACCTCCTCCACCACCCATACATCTGGTAGGGAGGGTTAAATAAAAATAGACAACGACCGTAGAATGCAGATTCAGTGATTGTGGGTGCTTGATTGCACAGTTGCATCAAAACTCTGATTGCATTACCTTTACACGAATCCATGGTAAAAGCATAAGAGGAGTGTTATATGAATACGCATGCCGGCGGCCGGCCCCATGTGGTGAGGCAGGAGACAAGTGAATTTTAGATACTAGACGTTACATTTATGTACTGCCAGTTTCTGCTCAACACAAAAAGGACTATGCAAGAGCCAACTTTTTTCTAGAATAATAGTAGAAGTACCACATGGTAAAGTGGAAAGTCATGGCTAGCTAGCCAAAACATGATATAGGCATATGGACTCAAATCCTCTGCAGACTGTAGCTGACATATGGATCCTATGTTCGCTGGATCGAGCACCAAAATCATGTGCACCTGTTCTTGGCAGTGTTTTTAAGAAAAGAAAGGAGCTCATGACTATATTTGCTGGATTCTGATAAGGAAAAAATGAAGAAAAAATGGATTTTTCAGTAGCAAGGAGAGAGAGTGGTCTCAATTCTGGGAAGGTCTTCATGTAGTCAAAGAGGATTGTTCGAGGGGTTTCCAGTATATTCTTGGTAACAGATTGATGCTCGTTGAGGTCAGTGTCCTTTAGAAACAAAGTTTGAAAATTTCTACATGATTTCTAATAAACAAGAAGACACAGAACACAAAATTATTGGAGTGGGGGACATAACCATCTTCCTTAGAAGATCTTTTGTGAGAGAGGCTCCCGAGTGAATGGAACAAACGGGCGAACTGGACCATATAAAGCAGAATGATCAAGAGGATAAGGATCCTGGGTGCTGAACGGATAGGTCAAATATCGATGAAACCGTTGTACAAACTATTGTGATTTTTTTGGGAGGGGGGGGGGTGTCAAAGATATAGAAAAACAGAGCCGTGGCAGGCAAAACTCTGTGGTTACTGATCCAAAACAGAATACAGTCGGCCGAGCAGCTCATAAAAAAGAAAGTGGAAAGACAATGAAATTTGGGGGCCATGATGAAACAGCTGATCATATTTGTTTCCCTGCAAAATTTGCTTGGAGTGTAATTAGAGACGTATTAGCTAGGATGAAATATGATTCCCAACAACATGCATCATTTTACTAACCAATTTCTGCAGCCAACAGGCCAGTGGCAGATCCAGACAAAAAATACAGGGGGCCTGAACATATATAGTATATTGATCACATCATGTTAATATAATAAACACATGTTCAAGTATCATCACAAGCACACATAAATTTGAACATGAATATAAATTATCACATACATATAGCGCCGCGCGGAATGCCTATAGATTAATCGTCATCCTCATGTGTAACAATCTGAAACACAATAAAATAATTAAAAATTCAGACTTTTATATAGCATAATGTACAAATAGTTAGAAAATAAAGAACAATTACATACCGTTAAATTATTTTTTTGGCACTAACATACGCCGTTCTTTCACATCTTCAAACTCTTTTATAATTTTGTCATTATTTAATGCTTCTAAATATCACCTTCTCAGCATAGCATATCATCAAATCATTGATCCATTCATCTCCATTTTATTGCATAAATCTGTCTTTATAAGATTCATGACAGAAAATACTCTCAAACTGATGCTGTTGCCACCGGAAGTATCAATGTTAGCTCAATAAGGCGATATACCAAAGGAAAAGATTTGTTCTTTCCAGTTTCAACCATTTTTTATGCAACCTTTGGAAGATCATGACATCCAAGAAATTCCTCACTTCTTCTAATGTTGAGAATGAAACTTTGAAGTTGATTTCTTAACACCAAGCAATCAGCTATTGTGAAATCTTCAACATACATCTCAACATCCACATCAAAGTTACAAAAATTATTCCTTGGATTAAAGAAGCCATGCATACCAATAAATTAGAACTAACTTCATTGAAATGACGATTCATCTCCGTCAAAATGGAATCTATGGCACCAATGAAAATATCAACATGATAGAAATACATGTTTGTTACCTTTTGCCTTCTATGTGAATATGTCCCTTTTGCATTCACTTCTTTATCCATCTTTGGAATTTTAATTTGATTCTTACCACAAAATAACTTCACTTTTTTAAACTATGATCCCATCCATTGTCTCTCATATCATGTAGTCGATCTTTTCTTTGCATAATCAAACTTGTTGATTCAACAATATCTTGATCTTTTCTTTGCAAGGAACGAGATAAATCATCCTCTACGCTTAACATGTCTATCATCAAAAAGATAATGAATACAAAATCTAACTTTTGCATCTTATCAATCAAACCAAATGCTCCACCGTTACATATTGGTTTCACAAAATCTTTCTTCACAATCTCAAGCACTTCCACGATGACCTCCCACATGTGAAAAATATGAAGCAATGTTTTAAGATGTGAACCCCATCTAGTATCTCCAGGCCTAGCAAGACCACTTTCCTGATTCAACCCTTTTCCTGTTCCAATCTCACCATTCTCCACTTTTTCTAAAAGCACATCATGATGTTTTGCAAGTAACATATCTTTTCTCATGCATGATGCACCCACAGTGTTAACATCATAGGAACATAATTGAAATTCTTATCTCCAAGCTCATCCATAATCACCGCAGTCATTCACCGTGCACAAGCTTTTTGTGAGATCCTTTTGAATATGATGAGATACCATTTGATTATGTTTACAACCCTTCTCATAAGCATCTTTCACTGATTTCTTTTTATCTTTATAACATTCAAACTCTCTATAAATCTACCTCTATTAAGAGAACATTAGACTCATCATGCCCACAAAATGCATCTCCTTGCTAAATTAGATATCTTATCACTTCTAGTGAGGATGTCAAATAAATCTTATAACAAATATCTTCCTCCTTTCTATTTTCAATATTATTTTTGGCACACTTGCTCTTTGATTCATAAAATCCTCACACTTAAATGTTACATTGTTATGACTCTTAAAATTACTATGTTTTTCAAAATTTTGTAAAGCCTTCTTCCAATTAATATAACCAGATTTAGCAAACACATCACTACCAGATTGAGATGGTTTTCTTAGCTCAAAAAAGAGATAACAATACAAGCAAAATGCTGCATCCTATCCAGTCAAATTATCATACCAACTTGGTTGAAAAGATCTCCATTCACCACTTTGACATTTACGAGGAAATGAATAAATAGTCGGTTGAGTTGTACCGGATAAAGCATATGCTCTTTTGACTTGATCTGTAGTTTCAAATGCATAGTGATCAATTGGTGTGCGATTCCCTGGATCACCAATTATATCAGAGAATCTAAACTCCACTTTAGTCCTCTTTGATTGATGTTCGACCGATCTACTTTCATACTCTCATTAGTGTTATGAGTACTAGAACTACCACCACTCACATTAGGTTGAAAAATAATTGAACAATGTTCCTTTTCCTTTCGACATGCTACGATCTACAATATAATAGCAAAAACAATAATTAAATGGAAAAAACAATGTCATTCATTTTATCTTTTGAAGAATCTAGTCATTTACCTATGTGATAAGCTCTAGCTTTTATGGACAATTGCTCTTGCTCCGTAGTTGTAATGAAAAGGAAAAATAGCCTCACGGTGCGCTTCTTGCCTTGTTGCATAAGAACCTAATGAGTAATTATGTAAACAAGAATCAGTCACTTGACTATTTAACTCATTGAATAACAATTAATCAATCACAAAATCAGAGCAAAATCGAGCTGCCAAACCTCAAATCAGAATTAATCAATTGGAGAATGGGATTTGAGAGTGATAATTTGGACTGTCGATAGTGGACAGAGTAAAAGAGGAGAGAGGAACGATGGGGGACGACCAACGGCCCGAGACCGACTTTTTCCCGACGCGGCCAAGCGCTTGCCGCGCCAAGGCGCTCGTTACCCCATGGGTCCGCGCTCCCTTGAGGCCTCACGCCGGCCACATCGCCTCGCCCCCAAGCGTGAGTCGATCTCTGTGTGACTGTGCTGCAAGTCCCGCGCGGATGTGCTCTTCTTGCCCAATGGCCAACGCCCGTGAGACTCCTCCATGAATGTGTCATTAGGGTTCTTCCACCCATTTTCTTTTCTCCCTTTTCAGTATTGGGCCAGCCCGCAGGCCGCAAACCACGTCACCCCGCCTCTCAGCCGGGCGAAATCGTAGGCTGGCGCTTGTGCGGACCAAATACGTGACCAGAGCCTTTCTTGTACCTCCACACCCCCCTCAATTCTCCTTCTCAAGTTCCAAAAATCGTGGGGGGGCTCAAGGGGGGGCTCCCCTATTCCAAGAACAATAGGGGGACAGGAGCCCCCCTGACCTCGCTGTAGATCAGCCCCTGCAACTGGCAGAGGAGCCAACAAACCCAGGGGATTGCCAATGCCAACTCGACTCTTTTCATCAATCGATGTGAGTGGGGTTTTAGAGATAATATATGCCATAATTCATGCATTAGTGTACTATAAGAACTTAAACTTCAATGACATTTCATTTGCCGCAGCAGCGTTTTACTTTGGTGCACCGTCTTTATGGAGAAGCGAACTTCTAAAGTAAGTCTTTCAAGGAGGAGTGTTGGAATTGATCTTAGACTTAGTCAAAACACATAAGTCTTAGGGTTAATTGTCCATAATTAGGCCCCATCATGGGTCTCTTACCAGATCCAATGGCTTACACCTAGGCTAATAATGCAGTCCCAACTCCCACAGGGATCTTATACCAATCTAAATCAGCACGGGATCAGCTTCAAGACATTAGCTTGCCACTTGCAGGACGTCATGAACAACAAGAAGATGAAGATCCCCAAGGAGACATGGGTAGTCAGCGAGTCGATAAGGGTGAATTCTTCGATGGGGTTGTTCTTAATCATTCGAGTAGGTCTTCATATTATTAAGCCAGATATGTGAGCAAGGATCAGTTCACTGCCGACTGAACGTCGGCGAGCACACAAGCATGCACACTGGAACAGAGAGAACACAAAGTGTTGGGAGCGCAAGGAAACTGCAGCGCTCTGCCTTGTTGCAAACTGAAACAAACACTAAGTACATGACCTAATCATGGCCAGTTACAACCGCATCACAACAACACTAATCACCACTCAGCCACGCCCCTACAAACTTGCCTGATCGTGCACTACACACGTCTCAAACATACAATGTGCCATGCCTTGCAGCAGGATTACAAAACGTGGGAAAATTGATAATTCAGAATACATGATGAGAACACGCTTAACTGAAACCTATAGCTATGCTCCAGGCCTACTCCAACAATCTCTCACTAAGTCTTGAGCGTCTGATCATCTGCACTGAAGAGTCTTTAGCCCAATTCTTCCACGGAATTCCTGAGACTTGACTCTTCCAAGTGCCTTGGTCAGTATATCACCTAGTTGATCCTCTGTTCCCACAAAGACCACCTCTATCTTCCTCTCAGCAGCATGGTCTCTGATCAAATGGAACCTTGTATCAATGTGCCGACTTCGATCATTGAGTACAAGATTTTCACCAGTGATATGGCTGACTTGTTTTCCATGTTCAGCACTGGCTTCAGTACCCTGCCTCCCAGTATTTCACGCAGTAGTCTTGACAGCCAAACAGATTTGTAAGCAGCTGAGACAGCTGCTACATACTCTGCCTCGCAACTGGACAGTGTCACAATTTTCTGCTTGGTAGACTGCCATCCAATTGGACTTTTCCCTAGGAAAAAAATGATCCCACTAGTGCTTTTCCTCTCATCAACATCTCTCGCAAAATCACTATCACTGAACCCCGCCAGATGAGGCTGGGTAGCTCTTCCTCTCAGGTAAAACAAACCAAGATTCAGTGTACCAACAACATACCTCAAAATGTGTTTCACAGTATGTAAGTGATCCAAGTGTGACCTCTCCATGAATCTACTAACATACCCCACCGAGTAAGCCACATCAAGACATGTATTCACTAAATATCTCAAGCTTCCTACTAGCATTCTGTAATCAGTAGCGTCTACAAGAGGTGAATCATTTCCCTTACTCAGTTTTAGTTTAGGCTCCATGGGAACCTTGCAAGGATTGCACTCCAGTAGTCCTGCTTGTTAAGTATCTTCTTAGCATATTTTTCTTGCCCCAAGAAGAAACCCTCTTTTTCTTGCTTCACCTCAATCCCCAAATAATAATGCAGGAGCCCCAGATTGCTCATCTTGAAAAGACTAGCCATTTCTTCCTTGAACTGATGTATGTCAGTGTTGCAGCTACTAATGACCACCAGATCATCAACATACACCCCAATGATCAGTCTTCTCTATTCACTCCCTGCAACACATAGCATGGTCCGATCGGCATTTCTGAAATCCCAGCTTCATCAAACTTTCATCAAGTTTCTGGTACCATGCTCTGGGAGCTTGATGCAGACATATAGTGCCTTGTGCAGCTTGTACACTTTATGCTCTTTACCTCTTTTGACAAAACTAGGTGGTTGTGCTACAAAGACTTCTTCAGCTAAATCTCCATTCAAGAAGGCTGACCTCACATCTAGATGATGAACCTCCCAACCTTGATGTGCAACAAGTGCCAACACAAGCCTTACTGCTTCCAGTCTGGCTATAGGGGCGAAGACCTCATTAAAGTCAATGCCATGTCTTTGTGCATAACCCTTAACAACCAATCTTGCCTTATGTCTTGTTATTTTTCCTTCCCCATCTCTTCTAACCTCGAACACCCATTTGAGCTCTATGGCTTTTCTGCCTGCAGGGAGCTCTGTCAATGACCAAGTCTTGTTGTCTTCAATCACATGAATCTCCTCCTCCGTAGCTCTCTGCCAGCAAGGTTTAGATGCTGCCTCCTCAAGTGATCTTGGCTCCTCTGCACTGATTGTATGCAGTTCATCTTCACCAAAGTTCTGAATTTCTTTGCCTATGGGTGTGACCTGCCCCAGAATGTTTCTGATAGTTCTGAATCTCAGATGCACATTGTGAGATGGATCAACATCCACCCCACTCCCTATTTCAAATGGTGGTGAGACAAACTGAACAAGGTTCTTCTCCTCCAACTAATCAGCATTTAGAGGTGTTTGAGGTGATGGAGGAACCTGATCTTCTGCAACTCCTGGGTCTCCATGTCTCCTCACTACAAGGTACTCAACTGTAATAGTGTCACCTTGATTAGAGTCTGAGGCATTGTCTTCATCCCATTCCCTTTCTGCTCCTTCATCAAAGACCACATCTCTGGTTATGCAAACTTTTTGTTTGAGAGGCTCATACACCATATAGGCCTTGGACCCCTTCTCATACCCCACAAAGATCATGCATCTGCCTCTGTCATCTAGCTTTTTCAGATGAGGACTGGTATTCTTTACATATGCTATACACCCAAAGGTTCTCAAGTGGCGAACAGAGGGCTTCCTGGCATACCAAGCTTCAAACGGAGTCATGTCAGGCACACTCTTGGTTAGAGTTCTGTTGAGAATATACACAACAGTCTAGACAACCTCCCCCCCCCCCCCCCAAAAAAAAACCAGTTGGGCAGTCCCTTTGCTTTCACCAAACTTCTAGCACTTCCAACCACAGTGCCATTTCAATGTTCCACCACACCATTTTGCTGGGGAGAGTATGGTGCAGTGGTCCAATGCCTGACCCCTTGCTATAGACAGTAATTGTGGAAATTTGCAGAATTGAACTCCCCTCCATAATCTGTGCTAAGAGTCCCAACCTTTTGTCCACTATCTATCTCTGACAGAAGCTTGGACTTTTTGATGGCCTCCTCTGCTTGATCCTTACTTTTTAGCAGGAAATTTGGCATATATATACTCATGTCATCTACCAAGAGTAAGAAATATTGATTACCACTTGGAGTCTCATGTGAAATCTTGCCACAGATATCACCATGCACAAGTTCCAAAACTTGGTCTTAGGTACCCAAGCTTGCTTGGGTCCTTTGAGGTTAGTCACAAGTGATTTGGGCACCCACACAGGAGACTTGGTGTTCCCATGGCGTGGCCCAACATATTTAGCATAAAATCTTCCAAGATTACGTTTCATAAGTACATATGAAGCACCAAATGTTCTAAATAGGAGTTGTTGTTCATATGTGTTCACAATGTTAAATTTATCAACATTATTAAGTTTTCTAACTTGAGAATAGTTTCCCTTGACAAAGGCAATGTAATCCTTGTTATTCTTGTGGCTTCTAGCATTTTGCTTTTCGCCATAAGAATATCCAATGCCATATTTGACATTAGGAGGTCTTGTGACCGAGTATGCACTGCGTGCATACTTGACCTTCTCCTTGTCAAATATGTCACTTTGGGAAGGTTGCTTGTCCTTTGTCGAGTTTGGCTTTTCCTTCAAGTTAGTGTCACTTTTGGCACAAGCACAAGTAATAATAGTTTCGGATTTTATTTGTTGAGAAGGTGAGCTTGAAGAGTATGAAGAACCACTTTGCTTGAGTGACTCAACTTGTACCTCAAGGATCTTGTTAACTTTTGTTAAGTTAGCAAGTTCATCCTTGATGGTGGTGTTTGAGTCTTTTAACTTCAAGCAAGCTTCCTTGCATGAAGCTAACTCAAGTTCTAGTGATTTACTTCACTCCTTTTCAAGTTCAAGAAGCTTTTCAATCTCAAGATATTCCTCCTTTTTGGAGATGATCATATCTTACTAACTATTGACTAGCTTCTCCTTATCAACAAACTTATCAAGTAAGAATTTAAATTTAGCAGCAGTCTTTTTGTCTAAACACCTAAGCATGTATTCATTTTCATCACTGCTATCATCCTCACTAGAATTATCACTATCACTAGTAAATAGAATGCGAGGAGGAAGATTTATTTCTTACCTTTCTTTTACCTTCATTGGCCATTAGACATGTGTTGTCGGTGTCCTTCCATGCACCCATGGTTGGGAAGAGAGTTGATTTCTTGGTAGTCTTCTTGATGGCTATGGTGGCCATCTCCTCTTCTTCTTCGGATTATGATTCATCATTGGAGTCCCACTCCTTCCCTAGATGCGCTTGGCCATATTGCTTCTTCTTCTTGAACATTTTCTTTGGTTGAGGCTTGTTGTCTTTAGTCTTCCTCTTATTTTCCTCTAGTGGAAAATCCACTATGAAGAGATCAGATTCTCCGCAATTGTAGCACGCCCGTCTCATCTTGGGTCTTTGTTTGTTCCTTTGTCTTCCTTCGTTTGAGCAACTACCCTTTCTTCTTCTCAGCATTTTCTTGAACTTCTTCATGAACAAGATCATGTCTTCATCATTGATATCACTACTTTCATCATCGCTGTCGTCTTCTCCATGAGCTTCTCGAGCTTCTTTTGATACGGGTTTACAAGTTGACTTCAAAGCAACTCCTTCCTTCTTTGCCGAGGTAATATCGGCAATTTCCTTGACATGCTTGGCTTGCTTCTCCATCATTTCAAAGTTGATAATCTTGCCTAGAAGTTCATCCGAGATCATTTTTTGATACCCAGGACTTTCTCTAATCGTGGACCAAAGGGTCATGTTGTGAGGCATGAATGCTCTAAGAATCAACTTTATGACCTCATGATCATTCCACTTCATGTTGCCATAAGCTCGGACATTGTTGATAAGATTCTTTAATTGATTTTACATATCTTGTTGTGATTCATCTTCTTATATGGTAACTCTCCCAATTCACCTTCAATCATTTCTATCTTGGCTTCACGTACATGACGATCACCTTCATGTGCGGTTTGTAGAGTGTCCCATATCTCCTTGGCAATTCCGAGTCCATCCACCTTGGTGAACTCGTCTCGGCTCAATGAAGAAGTGATCACAGCTGCGGCTTGGGCGTTTCGATGAATGGCTTGTTCTTGTCTTGGAGTCAGCTCTTCATCATCATCCAGAATATCTATCCCTGTGCACACTATATGCCAAAGACTTGGGTTAATAGATATAAGGTGTGTTTTCATGTTCTGTCTCCACATTGAGTAGTCATTGCCATCAAAATAAGGTGCTTTCCTTGAAGGAATTTATAAGTAATGACTATTGTTAGAATTTAAATGTTCATAGTCAAAACGATATCGGGAGTAGTCTGTGTGACTACCCCCCTTCTTCTTTTCATCATCGATCTTCTTCTTCCCTTTTGGGTAGAGAGCCTTCTTCCGTAGAAGATCCCTGAGTTGAAGCATCTCCTCGTCATCGTCCTCACAGTCTTGAATGGCATCGAGGAGCTTCTCCAGCTTTTGGGCCTTTTCATCATCGCCCTTCTCGTTGTTGAAGTTCTTGTGCATATCCTTGATTTTTGACATCGTCTCTCTCAGCGGTGAGTCTCTTTTGAAGAGTTTGGCTCTAATACCAATTGAATGTAGCCTAGAGGGGGGTGAATAGGCTTTTTGAATCTTTGTTGATCCCTGAAACACTTAACAGATTGATCAAATATAGAGAGATCGGACTAGTCCGATACAGTGCGGACTAGTCCTGTATGCGTGGACCAGAAAGATCAAGATTCATTGATAATTTCACTTCTAGTACCCTATGCAGTGGAAATTAATTGGCAACTTAGATGTATTACCACAATGAAACAATGTATGGCAAAAATCAACTTTAGTTTCAATGTTTCAACGTGAGTTACACAAGATTATGTAAACCTTAGAATATGATGAATGATGAAACAAAAGTGTGCGAGACAAGATTTTATCCCGTGGTTCCATTCCATAGAGGAAATCTACATCCACGTTGAGGAGTCCACGGAGGACTGGGTCTTCACCAACCCTACCCTCGTCGAATTACCACGGAGGCCGATTCTCTTCCACTAATCACAAAGGGACAAATAACTTGTTCAAGGGGCCTTCTCACAAGTTCAGGGCTCCCCAAGAATTACAATGAGTGAACACCACCAAACATACTTGAAAGATATACAATAAACAACAATAGTGTGCGAGAGATCAAACCCAAGAGCTCAAGATGTGTAGAACAGGTCTCTCCTTTGATCAATTGCTAATCCTCAAGGATTTGATCCATTTTGGGTTAGAATGTGTGGAGAGATGTGTATTTTGGGCTCTTGGGAGGTATGACGGCGCAGGGGGTCGAGAGGTATGGTTGTATGGTTGTACACCTCTATTTATACTAGGGTTTCCAAAAGTTACCGTTAGGATTTGCAACGTCCGGACTAATCTGTGGTGGAAACCGGACTAGTTCGGTGTGCAGCGTGTGGAAAACCCTAAGTATTGATGGATACTAGACTAGTTCGTTATGGGTGCGGACTAGTCCAATTTTAGTCAGAAACTTTTCGGACTAGTCCGGTTGATATCGGACTAGTCCGGTGTAGTGAACACCGAGTGAACTGAGGACGAGTCCACACATGGAGGGACTTGTCTGATAGTAGTCAGAGAGTTCTCGGACTGGACCGGCTAATATCGGACGTGTCCGGTGTAGGGAAAAATTGTGGGGCTAAGGACAAGTCCGGACTTGGAGGACTTGTCCGATTTTAGTCAGAGGATTATCGGACTAGTCCGATGGATATCGGACTTGTCCGGTGTTGTGCAAATGTGATGTGCTGAGGACTAGTCCGCACTTGGGGGGACTAGTTCGGTCTTAGTCCGAGAGATCGGACTAGTCCGCTGTATATCGGACTAGTCCGGTTTTCCTGTGAATTGTTCAGTGAGTTGAATTATTTCTTCACTTGAGCTCTTGGGGTGTGTTTCTCCAACACACTCTATACAAAATAATCTAATATTTTCAGCTCTTGAGATCTTTTTCCTTTAGATCCTCATTCTCTTTCTTTTTTTGTCCTTTCTTTAAAACTTGCGCTCATCTCAACAATTTTGTTAGGATCTCATTGGTTTGTCATTAATACCAAAACCCACAAGGGATGTTTTGATGCACTTTCAGATACGGTTTCATTTTGTTTGAGGCATGAAATAGAATTCTGTTTATGAAATGTGAGATGTTGCTAATGTGTTTCAAAGTCTTAGGATTACTTCTATCTATGTATGGAAGAGTCTTAAGTAGTTACGAGAAGTTTCGGTTGAATCCAAGTAGTAGTAGGAGTCCGAGTTGGATGGAGTGGTCTAAGGGCCGGTTGTATAAGCAAGGGGATAGGGCTTTGTGGGATGCACGATAAGCAGCCGCCTCTATTTTATTTTGATAAATAAAGTTCTTAGTTTTTGAGAACCTTTTGAGCCTTGATCGCCTGGCTTGTTTTTGTCAAGCTTTTCTGGGTTGTGGATGTTGCTTTGATGTTTTTATCATAAGTCATCTTTTACTGATTCAATTGATGCGATTCTATTTTTGTTGGATTCATAACTCAATGTTATATCATACATGAAAGTTCACGGCCATCGGGGTTACGGTTTTCACGGTACACAAGTTTCTTTGAAGCATAATGGATCTGTTTTTTTATTGTTGTTGAACATATTGACCTTTGCTTGGTCATTTCGCCGTAACTCAAGTTCTACTCAATGTTTTCACATGATTATTGTTGTATTGCCTTTGTGACTTGATTATCTTTGATCTCTACTGGTTTAGTCATAATTGAACCTGTTGAAAACAGTTGCACACATAGTTTTTTGTATCAGATTGATTTTATGTTGAGGGATTTTTGAGGCTTCTGTATAAAGTGTTTAATCTACAATTCACCTCTCTTGTAGCTTGTCACGTGATCTTCGATCCTACAATTAGTATTAGATTCACGCTGTTAAATATATCATATGTGCACGTGTTTTTGCTAATCAATAATGTAGAAATACTCTGGAAAACCTTATCTGTTTGATAATATTGATTTTCAAGTATTGAAGGCTCGTATGAAGGCTTACATACAAGCGCATGGCTTCACCATTTGAGAGAAGGTCTTACAGATCATTCGATGTGTCATCAAACGATCAAGTTACTGCTGCCAACATGAAGGACATCAACAACAACAATAAGGTGTGCAACTTGTTCATTCAAGGATTTACTCAAGGTGACTTTGATCGCATAGAACATATGCAATCAGCGTGTGATCTATGGAAAGCTCTATGCGAATACCATGAAGGTCCCAACACTATTATCGAAGTACGGCAAGACATGTACAAGAAGGATCACATGCGCTTCAAGATGAAGCTTATTGAGTTCATAGATGATTTCTTTGCTTGTTTTAATAAAATTCTTAGCAACTTGCGTAGTTTTAATATTAATTATTCAGATGCTCAGAATACTAGATAGTTGTTAAGTGCATTAGACATGCGAATTTGAAGACGAAAGTTACATCTATACATAAATCCACTATCATGAGTACACTTATTTTAGATGTGTTGTACTCTAAGTTAATAACTCATGAACTTGACATAATATCACGTAGAAACCCCAACAAGTCTCCTGCATCTATTTCAAAAAATGACATGTCTAGCTCTAGTCAATCTTCATTATGTGGTACACTTGCTTTGCTATCCTCTATAACCCTTGAACATATTAAGGAGTTTCCAGAGGAGGAGGTAGCACTTCCCTCTCATCAATTCTCAAAAGCATTGCAAAATGTGAGACCTAGGAAGAGAGAAAGTGGTGGCTCTCAAAGATGCTTCAAATGTAATGAGTTAGGATATTTCCCATACAAATTGCCCTAACCTTTTAGGTTATACTCCTCATGATGGAAAGCAAACAAGGTAAAATTCCTCCTCTGCCAACAATAAGCAAAAGAAAGGTTTTGCAAACTGCAAAGTGATGCACCATCTACTCCCCACACTCTTAACTTGAGTGAAGTGGACAGTAGGAGTGAAGAAGATGAAGACAATTTGCCAAATATGTGCCTCATGATGAAGAAAATTTGCCAAATATGTGCCTCATGGTGAAAAACACAAGCTCAAGCATGGAGGAGGCTAAATTAAATAGTGACAACGACGAGGTAAATGCATCATATGAAAATCTTCATGATTCCATTGGCCGTCTTGGAATTTTACTTGAGGAAAAGAACAAGAAACTTAAAAAAATATTGCTATAACTGAATCATTAGAATATGAAATCAATTGACTAAAGTCATTGATTTCTAGTGATGATTCTTGCTCTTCCTATGAATTGATTTATGAACAATTGTCCTCTCTAAAAAACGTGCACACCTCCACACTTGACAAAGTTGATCTTTAAATTGAAAAGAACAGAAAGCGTATGATGATCTTAATATGAAATTACATTATGCTAGGGCACAAATTCTTTCTTTGAATAGCACTTTACATAATCATGAAGTTAACTCTTGTTCTAATTCTAAATAAAAGAAAAAATGTGAAAACTACATAGACCTGTCCAAGAAACTTGATGACATCCATAAGACACTAATGTAGTTTTGTTGTGGGAATAAGAACATAAACTTGCTGCTGTTTTTTTTTAAGTCTTGCAATGATAAAATTAGTTTAGGTTTTGATTCTCAGGCTCAGGTCAAAGCTAATCCACTGGTAAATTAACTAGGAAGTAGTTTGGTTCAAATAGTTTCGAAAGAAAAAGAGGTGGTTTTTAGGTTATTAGGAGTATTATAACATTCAGGTGCTAACAAACATGTTGCTTGTTCATCTAGAAATGAACAGAAGGTTAAATTTCATTGTACCTACTATGATAAAAATGGTCATGTTATAGATTTTTTCTATAAACTAGGTAAACGACAAAAACTCAAAGAATGCTTGCTAGACCACATAACATTCTTACAAAACTTGCCACACGTGCTGTATCGAATGTTAGAAATAGACAATTTGCTGCAATGAGTAAAAACATTCAATATTTGCTCCCAAACCTATTGTGTTTATTACTACACATGACACACTCAATATTTGCTCCCAAACCTATTGTGATTATTACTACACATGACACACCTCGTAGGTTAGTAGTTGGGTGCAAGAATTTTTAAACTTTGGCTTATAAACTTGCTGTACTTTCCCAGCTTTCTCGTGTTATTTATGCTGGACGTCGCATGACTCAGTACTACATTCCTAAATAAATTTTGATTAATCCTAGTATTTATTCATCGGCGTACTCTACTGCTATGTGAGGCACATGCATGAGGAATGAGAACATTTTGCCTTTGGATTCAGGATGCTCACACCACATGACTGGTAACAATATTGGTTCTCCTCTCTCTCTTTTGTGTCATGTGTAGAAGATGTTACCTTTGCCAATAATTAGTCTACTCCTATAATTGGTAAGGGATCCGTTGTCACAACACAAATTTTAGCAAATGATAAAAATCACTCCTAATTAAAAATTTTGATATCTTTAACAAGATCTTGCTAAAAATAATAACAATATAAAAAAATCATACGTCATTTAAATCACATAATCCTTTTTAAAACCAAACAAGTATGTGGACCTATATGTCCAACAAAGCACTTAGATATAAACGAATAAGCCAAATGATATTATGTCTAACCATATGAGTGATGAATTGTTTAAATACAAATACACTCAAATGTGAAATTACTAAAATGAACAAAATCCAAATTTGATTTGAAACTCAGTAACGAAGTAATATATATCATGGAATATATGTATAAGTACACATGTTTGAGTGTCAAATGATAAATTATGTATAATTAATAGATCAAGTGCACGACTACCAAAGGTTCTAGAGAAATTCAAATTTTAATAAAAATACATGATTCAAAAACACACCATACTAAATCTATCTTTGAACATAAACTCATTCAAAAATTTGGTAGGAAAGAATATTTACATAAAATATCTAGAAATGGTGCCCTGAGAGCAGAGCAAGGCAAACTAGAATCAAACTCGAATTCAAATTCAAACTCAAATGGAAATTAAAAAAACAAAGGGAGGGAAACCAGCCGAAAATAAGAAAACATAATTCGGCCCAGTTCACTTGCTCGGCCCACTCCACTGCTCCTTCCCGGTGGCCCAACCTTCTCCCCTCTCTATTCTTTGCCGCGCAGCCCACCTTCCCTTTTTCCCTCCCCCATTCGGCCCGGCCCAACGACTGGCACCCTGTGTTGCCTCTTTCTTCCTCCCCCCTTCTCTTCTCAGCCCAACACACCTCTGAGTTTCTGGTGAAAAGACATCGCCCGGGTGACGCCTACAACACAACACCGAGCCAGCTTCCCGGCCATCATCACGGCTTCCCGCCCTTGCCATCGTTGCCCCAAAGACTGAATGCCACCGAGGTAGCGCGTGCACCACGGAACCACGCCCACCACCTTGGTCACTTCCGCCATACCGTGTTGTGTAGCCTCGTCGGCCTATAAAATTGCACCACTCCTCCCATGAGATCGCACGCCCCTACTCTCACTCCCACTGCACCCCACCAAGCTCGCACAACCCTCCCCGCCAGTCGCCGAGCTCGTTTCTACTCCGGTGAGTACCCATATTTCAATTGACTCCTTATGTAGCTCCCTCATTGCATAGAACGCTTAGAACACAAGTTGCTTGGCCACTTAGCGCACTACAGAGCAAATCACGATGACCCCTTGCCGGCACCGCCGCGCCCCATAGTCGCCAGCGAGCTAGGAGCTCCCTTCACCCGAGCCACATTGCCATACGTGCTGGTATTAGCTCGTAGGACACGTAGGTGCACTTCTTTGGAAGGGAAGACCACCGTAGAGTCATTCCCGATGCACCACCGCCATGTCCTCCACGTCTTTCTGTCGCCGACCACCGTTGGCGTCGCCCTGGCTAGGTAGAGAGCACGCAAACGCTCCCCACACTAGGGAACACCCCCTAACACACTGGTCCGTGGAGAACGCACGCACATGAGTGGATCGATGATGCACAGTCGTGCGCGGCTGCCACTGCTCGCTGCCGGCAGCCGTTGGCCATGACACGACCCGGACAACATGATAAACAGCTTCCCCACACCTCCACACTCACACTTAGCACAATTAGACCGAGAGAAATCCTATGTCTGCGGTACTTCCAAGCCTACCGCCATTAATGGCACTACAGCTTGCCACCGACCACCGTGGGCGCTGCCCCGGCCCGGTCGTTCCCATAGAGGGCATCCTCACACCCCAGAACAAGCGCCCGATAGATTTGTTAGCCGGAAACATGCCCGCACGCGCTGTTCGGGCGCCGGTGAGCCTCTCCGGCAGGCTATTGCCGGCTCCCCAGTTTGGCAACCATGGCGAGCACGTGGCACACACGTGGAGGCCACATGGATGCCACACAATCTAGCGCTCCCACATGGCCACCCAATCAGCGCCACGCGCAAAGCCTCGCAGTCCGCGCCTATGTGCACTAGGTTCATATGCACCAGAGGCACCTAGACATTGACCATCTGGACCCACTCGCCAGCCTGAGCATAGGTAAAGAAAATTTGCTAGGTCCACATATATGTGCACACTAATAATACAAGCCCACATGTCAGCCCCTCATGGCAACACAAAAAATGCTAGGTCCTCCCAGACTGTGTACACGGAAGATAATAAACTGCAATCCCTGATATAAGAAAATTTTGGGAAAATCTCTAAAAATCCTTAATTGCTTTTGGAACATAATATGAGTGATTGATGGTATGAATTTCTTGTAGATATTGTGTTGAATATTATTGGTTCAGAAAAATGAATTAATCAATTAGGAGATTGATGAAGAATCATGTTTAGGTTCTAAAATGATAAACCTTTACAAATAATTTTCTAGGAATTCCCCAAAACAAAAACTTATTTGATGACTGTGAGAATATAGTAAATATTAATTAGTGGCACAAATGAGATGTAAGAAAATGTGAGACTCATTATTAGCTTATAAAAATCATTTTATTAACTAGGGAATTGGTAAAATGTATAGTTAGCCTCCCAAATTGATAAAATCTCCGCAAGTGAATATCTAAAAAGTATAGGAATATTAATTGGCATATATAATATAATTGAATGTAGTATCCAACTAATATAGAATATAAAATAGTAAACTAATTGTCCTCCTATAGGAAAATGAGTAAATTACCAAAGTTAATGGAAAGTCTGAATACACAAACTCCCTCACAAATAACTATCCAAAATCCCTAGAAAATATTGCTAGGAATATATATATATATATATATATATATATATATATATATATAAGGTATATTTTGTAGCCAGCTATAAATTACTCTATTCTGTAGCAAGGTCGTTTTGGTGTATCGAAACATTGGAGCCAATGTCCTGTTCACCAAAACAACATGTGTACTAATGACTCCTTATGTTTCAGTACATCAAAACGACCTGGCTACAGAATAAAGTAATCTATAGCTGGCTACAAAATATACCTTACCTATATATATAGTGTAAGTAGAAATTGGCTAATATAAAATGTAGGATAGGGAATTGATTATCATTTCTATAGGAAAATCAAGTGAAAAATCATGATTAGTGAAATACACATAGAAGCTCCCAATTAAATAATCTTCAACAAATGGCCTTCTAAATATTCCAAGTAATGTATTACTAGAACATTAGAATAATAATTGAATAAAATAAAATATAATGTACTAACTAGTGTCACTATAGAAAAACAATTAAAGTGCTACTGGCCAATGGAAATTCACATACAAGCTTTAAATAGAATAGACCCTCCACTGGTAATTCCCTCATGTCCTAATATCCATGCACTAAAGGAATTCTAGAATAAGTTCATAACCTTTAGAGTATACTAAGACAATAACATATTAAAAAATAGAATGAGATGATAAGTCACACACTAGTCTTCCTTAGAAATATTGTCTTAAGTCCAAACACGTTAGAACTCATGTTTAGTCTCTAAAATACGTGAGTCTTACATTAGTAGAACTTTACAGAAGATACAATTGTGAAGATAGGATAATTACAAAGACACCCATAGAAGTTATATTCAACTCATTGACCACAATATATGTAAACTAGTGAGTTCACCTTAATTATCATAAACCATGAAAATAACTAAGAAGACCAATAAGATAATTATAACCTTTCAGTGACCGGTTGACCAAAGAAATAGTAGCATTTTCAAATATGCCACCAGTAGAATTACGTATTCTCCAATAAACCTTATAAGAAGCTTAATGACCGTGTTATTGAATGATTGTTTGTATTTATTGGAGTTCCATTTGGATTTCTTGGATCTTTAGCGATGAATCATATTTTCTTTGCGTAGCTATGTACTTAGTAATCGGAGAGTTCACGAATGAGATATTCGAGACCCGAATCATGAGGAGCAGGACAAAGACTTCGATAAACCACTGTAAAGGAAAGCTCTAGCTCCTTGATCATAATTCACCTATGTTTTGCAATTGCACCTATTGCATGTTTTCATTGCACGACTCTATGTCTATTTTAAAATGTTGTTACGCTATGAACCACTTGAATGTGGTAGCATGAGCTATGTTGATGGCTGAGTATCGGTTTTAGCTACTAGCCAACGATAATTAGTAACACGATATTTACTTGCTATCAATAGTTTGAAACAAGGCACTCCATCAGTCATGAGAATAGCCATGACTATCACAATCCCCTCCTTGACCTTGACAACACAACCCCTTGATAACCTAGAAGCTTCATCATTGCACTATAGCAGTGATGTGAGCACCTTCTTGTTAGAAGTATGCTTAGGAACCTATGTGATGTTCACATCGCGAACTACACACTGTATGCATGATTGTGAAATATGTTAAAAGGTGTTTGGTGGTGTCAGTTAGGATATGGGTGGGTGACTAATGAACTGTGTGTGTGTGAAGAGGGGGGGGGGGTGGTCGAGGCGGGTATGGTGTTGGGATGCCGTAGGATCCCTAAGAGGTATACCAGCTGCTTTTGTATATTCAGTGTAACCCACCGATCGATGCCAAGTGCTTCAATAATAGTCCGATGACCATGTTTTCTGGACTAGCCTTATACTAAGTACTTTGGTTTAGTTTGAAACTATGTGTTCCGGACTAGTTCTTCTACCAAGGAAGGATGGAGCCGCCTCACCAATATAAGGATCGGTTCATCTAACCACAACATAGTGATTTCATACAACCACAGAACCTTTATGGGCGAGACTCACTCTACCTTTCTGGTGACTGCCACATGAGACACCTGGAGAGCCATGGAGGACACGGTGGACTAGGAAATGGCATAGAAACAAAGGGTCATCTATTGGCTGGCTTGGTAGGGAATGCCCGAATAGCTCCTGCGTCGGGCCAAGATGTGATTGTGGGGTTACTCGAGGAAGATGAGATGAGTGTCATGTCACACCACGATGGGCATGGCCTGTGGGTAAAGTGTACAAACTCTATAGAGTCTTGATCTATCCGGATAGCTGTTGTCACAATCTTGGCGCACTATGCTCTGGCTCCTATTATTAAGCATTAGTGCATCTCCTTGAAGTGTGTGTGTGGGTGGTCGAGGATGCTGTGTTTTGGAAAAGTGTTGGCATGCGTTCTGGCGTTGTCAGGGCCATGGGTCCGAAGACTCATCTAAAAGTGAGGGAACTGCCAGAATGGTCTAAAACTCCCCCAGGACCTGCCAACTATAATACTGATTCAACTACTTCTCCCTCTTATTGCAAAACTGTTTTGAAAGATAACCTTGCATAAAATGTTTTTTGGTAAAACTAAGCCGTAGGGCCTCTCCTTGCTACAAGCACCAATGCATGAAACACCTCCCCTTGAGTAGTGTTAGGGCTTGTGGAGCACCTTATGTACTCACTCTTGCTTTATATACGGTTTATTATAAGACAAAGAAGCTGAAGCGTGAGAGGATGACGATTAGGTCTACTCATACTTCCCAAGTGTGCCTGTTGGGCATGGCGCCGTTCTGCTCCACTGTTTCTGAGGATTTATCTGTTTTGATGGTCATCCACAACCACATCCATTGTAATCTAGATCATGTTTGTAAGACCTATATTGTTTATAAATAAATAATCGTTGTATGGATCTCGATCTATTCTGTTGTGCGTGCCAACTACTAATCCAGGTATTGGTACGGAATGCACAAGTGGACCCACGGAAAGGCGGGTCCTGACATCCGTTAGGGTTAATGATCCCTACACTTTGAAGTATGTGACACTTGTCAAAAACTTGAAATACAACTTTCTTTCTATTTCACAATTTCTATATGAAAATCTAAACCTTAGTTTCACTAAAAACTGCTGCTAATTGAATGTTCAAAAGGTGAGCTTTTGTTTAACATGTCTTGATTTGCAATAGTTTTTAAGGCTGATTTCGACACGTCATCTTCTAAGTGTAGGTGCCTATTTGCTAATGATTCAAAAGTTTTATATTTTTGTCATCGTAGACTTGGTCACGTAGGCTTTGATCACCTTACACGTGTTAGTGGTCTTAATCGCATACTTGAGTTCCCTAAGCTTAAAGGGGGCAATGATATTGTGTGCCCTTCCCGTAGACTTGCTAAGATAGTTGCATGTTCGAACGCTCTACTCACAATAACAATGATAACAGAACAGAGACAACTCTTACACTTTGACATCGTTTGTCCTTCATGAGTTCAATCATTTAGAGGTAAATGGTATATTCTTGTGATTGTTGATGATTATTCTAGATACTCTTGGTTTACTTTATGGCATCTAAGAATGAAGCTTTAGTAACTTTGGAAATTTATTCTTAAATTATCACTTGACCACCTAAGATCTCTAAAAGCATTTATAAGTAATAATGGAATTGAATTTAAAAATCAATCCTTCATTCACTTTTATGCTAAAAAATTAATACATCATCAATTTTCTACACCATATATACCTCAACAACATGATGTCGTAGAGAGAAAGAACAAAACCATAGGGAAGATGGTTAGAACCATGTTTGATGCACGTCAAACTCATAGAAAATTTGGAGCGTATGCAATTCAACATCTTGTTATGTTTCAAACTCAGTTTTCTTAAGAGCTAAGCTAGGAAAAACACCATGTGAGCTAGAATAGGCCTCATGTCACACATTTTAAGTCTTGGGTTGCAAGTGCATTGTGAAGGAACATGGTAATCTTGATGAATTTGAAGCTAGATCTGATGATGACATGTTTCCTGGTTATCCATCTCATAGTAGAGGCTACCTTGTGCTTTTACTCAGCACTAACAAAATTATGGAGACTATTGAGGTTTCTTTTGATGAAGCTAGCCCAGGTACTAGCTCTAACATTGCAGTTCAATGTGCATATACGCAGCGGGAGCATTTTCATTGAAGATGACGAAGTGGTGTTGCTGGCCGAAATTTCAGAAGCAAATGATGTCGTTTCTGCTTCTAACTTTGCTCCATAGCCAGCTCCAACATCCAATACAGCTGGTCCTGATCATCCTAAACTCACAATCTCTTGGTTTTGTGATGAACATCAAGAAGGAGGATCTTGTCAAGTATCTACTCCTCTTTACATCCGCAAAGTCCACCCTCCACAACAAATTATTGAAAGCTTGCACGAAAGAGTCACACAATCCAGGTTTTGTGATCCAAACTCTCATGTTCATTCTCGTTTTATTGCTTCTTTCGAACCAAAATATGTATCGCACGCATTAACTAATAAATTGGATCATTGCCATGCAAGAAGAGTTGAAAAAATTTGAAAGAAATAAAGTTTGGAAACTTGTACCTCCACGTCAGGATCGCACTTCGATAGAAACTAAATGGGTGTTTAAACAAAGTGAGGATGAGGTTGTGGTTCGGAACAAAGCTATGTTGGTTGCTCAAGGTCTCACATGAGTTGAAGGTCTAGATTTCGATGAAAATTTTGCTAATGTTGCTAGATTAGAAGCTGTAAAAATTGTATTAGTATTTTCTGCATCTAAATGTTTCTAGTTATATTAAATGGGTGTTAAAAGTGCTTTTCTTAATCGCTACGTTGAAAAGGAGGTTTATGTCAAGCGACCACCAGATTTGGAAATTTAAATTTTTTCCGACCATGTTTAGGAACTGTCCAAAGTCTTATGGTCTCAAACAAGCCCCTAGAGCATGGTAGGATAGATGAAAAACATTATTTGAACTTAATCATGACAATGATTATTTGTTCGTTGAAGTGTATGTGGATGATATTATCTTCGGTTGTGTATATCATGATCTGTGTCCAAGTTTTTAGCTATGATGAGTTTAGAATTTGATACGAGTATAATGAGAGAACTCACGTACTTTTTGGTGCTGGAAATCAAATAAACCAATGAGGGTACCTTTGTGTATCAAATGAAGGATACAAAAGGGCTTCTTAGATGCTTTAACATGGAAGACAACAAGCCTAATCGAACACCAATGGGAACAACGGCAACACTTGAACTTGATGAAGAAGGTGAACTCAAAGATCAGAAATAATATAGAAGCTTGATTGGGTCACTTTTCTATCTCACAACATTAGGACCGGACATGCAATTCAGCGTATGTCTTTGTGCATGATTCCAAGCTTCCCCACATGCATAACACTGTCAAGCTGTCAGAAGGATACGAAGATACTTACATGGAACTCAAAAATTTTGCATTTTTCTTCCTTCTTCCTCAACCATTACTCTGAGAGCTTTTCCAGATGACAGTTTTGGTGGTAGTAGGATTGGTAGGAAAGTACTTGGATGCTTGTCATTTTCTTGATAACTCAATTGATCCTTGGTCTCCAGTAAAACAAAGTTCAGTTGCACAATCCACAACTGAATCCGAATATGTAGCTGCCGCTAGCGCTTGCTCACAAATTCTTTACAAAGCGCTAAAACCATGTGCAACACTCTAGAACAAGGCGCGTTGACAGTAGGTATCTGTTTCTTTGTGATAATGTTGAAAAAGGAAACATTGAGCTTCACCATGTAGGTATCAAACAACAACTGATTGATATCATTACAAAACATTTGGATTTTATTCGATTTTATTTTATTCATAGCGAAATAGGGGTTATGCATCCTCATGGCTTAAACTGAGGGGGGCTTTGCAACTTGGGAAGGGTATGTGCGAATCTGAATATAAAAATAATATGAGCACAATGTTTCATATATATATATATATATATATATATATATATATATATATATATATATATATATATATATGACTTTGTGATATCTTGTACATGCTGAAAGTTCCTTACTACATTACTCATGTTTATACTTTTTGCCATGACTAGTAATTGGAATAATTACTTACACTAAATCTGTTCATAATCGACTTTTTTTACTGTTTTGAACTTGTTGCATCCTCATATGTGCTTTCAACCATAAAAAATAATTAAACAACAACCCATATGTTGAGGCTTTATGACCAAATAAAAAATCAAGAAAGATCAAGAGAATATGCATGCATTACACTTTTTCTTTTGACACTCCTTATCATTGCCCTTAAATATGAACTTGGAAGAAGTTGTGTATGATAAAACTGTGTCCCCAAGCTTCTGATTATCAAATGAAATACGTTTGACTTGGTTGGTTACAGTAAGGCTGATGTTGCATATTCTATGCAAAGTTCGTTAAATTTAAATATGCTCTGATAGATAAAAAATGTAGCAACATGTATCATGCTTTCAAGTTTTGAAACAGCTGCTTCGTGAGATCATGGCTTCCCTAATTCGAATTACATTTGATCCCTAGCATGGATTACATTACTTTATGTATTTTATTGATGTGATAGTGTAAGTTACTTGATTGTATGGCTTGGATGAGTTTTGTTTTATATGTACTTTTTCATATTATGCTCATAACAGATCAAAAAATTCTTTTTTGTATCTAGATGAATACGTTGTCAAAGGGGGAGAAATAGGAGTACATCCACAACTGTTTTACATGATCTTCTAAGGAGGAGTTTATCCTTAGGGGGAGAATTTTTGAAGGAGGAGGCTTCATTCCCAATGATTTGTAAAGCGGGGAATTTTCTTTTTGTAAAAACTTTTCATAAATCTTGAGTGTGCTAATGTTCGGTTCTAGGTGGTGTTATCAAAGCATTCACCAAGGAGGAGATTGTGAATCCTAGGTGTGTTGAATACATTGGCAAACATGTTAACGGTGAGGTTTTAAAGTTTTGAGTTTGCCTGTAGTGAGCAGTTCTGACTATCCGTACTTATCGATTCATACAAGTGGAGCACAGTTTGGAATGTCTGCTGAGCGACACATGTGTTGCACATGAACTGATGATCTAGTCTGTCTGAACTAAACATTTTTTATTGAGGAGTTGCGTATAGGATTGTTCGATCTCAACACGTGATGAAATAAACTTGCATCAATTCTGTTTTTTTCTTGGAATGGTTTTCAGCTTGCAATTTACTCATGGAAAATGTTTCATAGTATTTTCATACTAAGTTTTTATGTTTTTTTGTGGTTATGGTGGATAATGTTTTGCTAAGTTGTGCAACATGGTTACGTAAGATGCTCATATAAGGTGTTGTGGTTATCAAAGTAATGTGAGTCAAGTAATGAACTTGTGGTCGTAAAGTTTGTTTGTTTTTTTCATGTGCAGGTGTTGCTTGAGGTCAAGGCAAGGCTGGTGATGGTGATCCTTGAACTAATCTTAGAGAGAATATGCTGTTCAACAACCACGTTCGGGAGGAATTGTGGTTGAGGCGATCTGGGAGGTCATACAACTTGTTTGAGTCAAGAACAATACATATGAAGCTATCATGTACGTTTTGGAAAGTGTTTGCACGTGTACAAGGGGTGCATATGCATGAAAAAAAATTTCAAAGGTGTGGTGAAGAGATTTAAACATGATAATATGGCCTAAGAGGTTCAACCAGCTACTTCATGCGCTCAGAGATAAGCTGAGGCAGTTATGGTTCACATATGATAATATTTGACTCGGTTACAGTTTGATTTCATGTGAGGCAGATAATAGAGTTGTTTTAGGAATGTGTGAGATGTTCCTAAGGTGTTTGGAAGTCTTAGGATTGCTTCCATCTGCATAGGAATAGTTTTAAGCAATTATGGAAAGTTTCTGTTGAATCCAAGTAGTAGGAGTCGTAATTGGATTGGAGTGGTCTGAGGGCTTCGATGTTTTGATCATAACCCTGGTTTATTGATTCAATTATCGTGATTCCTTTTGTGTTGGCTTCAAAACTCAATGTTCTATCATCTATGAAAAGTTATTGGTCATTGGAGTTACAATTTTTCATGGTACATGACTTTCTTTAAAGCATAATCGATCTGTTTTTTATTCTAGTAGAACGAATTGACCTTTGCTTAGTATTATAGCCATAACTTGTGTTATACTAAATATTTGCATGTGCTTCTTCTTCAATTATCTTCATGACTCGATTTTATACAACCTCTACTGGTTTGATCATGATTGAACAAGTTGAAACAGTCGCACACATAATCTTCTCCATCAGATTGATTTTCTATTCAGGGGTTTTGGAGGCTTCTGCATAAAAGTTTTTATTCTACCATTCAACCCTCTCAGGTGCATTTCGTGTTCTCTTTGATCCTGCAGAGAAGTGTAAATGAAATAACTTTATAGACTGTAGCAGGCTTCACCAGGGGACTGTAAGTCTCACCAAAATCAATGCTATGCTGCTGAGTAAAACCGTGAAAAACCTAATAAGCCCTGTAGCAATCAAGAGAACCATCCAGATGAAACTTGTGGTACAAAACTCACTTACCCGTCACTATATTCATATGTGAAGGACGAGACACGAGGTCCCAAGTGTTGTTAGACTACAGGGCAGTGAAATCCTCGGTCATAGCCTCCCGCCAATTAGGATTAACAGGAGCACTACGGTAAGTCTTCAAAATGGTGACAACATCGATGTCTGAAGCTTCAGGTGCTACAAACAGAGATAAGACCAATCTATCCATAGGCCCGCATGGCATATCCAAGGGAATCCAACGTCGACTCATGAGGGAAGGAGGTCGGGGCCCATAAATTAGTCACCAGGAGAAAGCACATGCCGAGGGGGGGTAGGACAAAATCGATCAAACCCCTGACACAACTAACGTGTTCCTGGCACCATTCTAGGTCAACCGACATGTGACACTCTCTTGGGCTCCCTGATGGTGGTGAAGATTGATTCGCGTGCAATAGATGGTGAGAACCGATTGAACTTCGTGTATAAATAGGACCCCTCACCCCTCACTTCAACACACATCACTTGAGCATTCACTCCATTGTATACACTGGTACTCTAGTCCTTAGTTGAGGTTAGGCTGTAGAGAGAAGCCTCTAACCCCGAGTCCAAATTGGGAAAGGTATGGCTCATGTATCTTTTCTTCCTTTTGTGACTTTATGCTTATTAATAATAATATTATTAGTCTCTCTTTATTCATATACTAGGACAAAGCATTCTTTGTTTGATTGTGGAGTCCATGTATGTAATAGGTCTAGGTGTCATTATGATACAATAGTAATGTCATTTATTATATTATCATAAATGCCATACACCTCTACTTAGTCTAATTATGTGATAACATAATTATGTTAATATGGATAAAATAGTGCTTGGTTCCAACGTTTGTTCAACGATGTTTAGGATATTCATTGTCTTATGATGGATCTTGTAGTGCAACTCTTAAGGTATTTACGTAGCATGCAAGAGTGGTGCTTGGATAGTTAAGTAGCGTCAGATCTCTCATAGACGCATACTTTGTAGGGGTAGGCTGCAGGTGGTGATAGCCCTATCCGTCCTTTGCACTCCCTCACATTCGGCTACACCACATGCTCTTCATGGGAATCATTCTGGTTTTGCCAGAGTTACACCCATGCCCGATGTGTTGGACCACTAAGCCCTAGTATTCACCACTAACATGCTCATGTGTACATTCTTAGGCTATCTATATAGGTAATTAGAGCACAGTATGAGTAATCCCTTCTCGTAGCTTAATACTCACTAGGGCAACTTTACCCCTTAGAGTAGATTCCTTAGGTGTGTGTCACACTACCCAATTCTATCATTTATCAATCCTATTAGGATCCTCACCAGATTATCATACACTACTCATGATTTTTGCACAATTTACTTGCCTTCCTTTGGGATAAAATAAATATGATACCATATGGAGTACTCTTTGGTGAAATACTACAATGGTACTTTTCATGCACTTGTAGAACTCATCAATCTTTGGCTTAGGATAGCCTAGTACCAACTGCATGTCTAGCACTCACTGCTAGGATGACATGTAGATGTTTAGAAATACCAACAAGCATTTCTGGCATCATTACCAGAGAGAGCTCAGAAGTATTACATGATTATGTGGTAGATAGGAGTCTAGTAGATTTTTAGTAGGATAACCTCACATTGTTTTCACATTATTTTGATGTGAAAAATAAGGTAGTGTATGATCCATTTCTGTTTGGCAGCAAACTATGTTGAGGATCCTGAATCACTGCTGAGAAGTGTTCGACCTCGTCTCGTTCTTTCTCATGTGATTATGTTTTCAAGGAAACCTGTCATCTCCGTGCGATCACGTTGCACGCTAATGGCCCAGAAGACCCTTTGTGAGTTTTTAGTTCCTCCTGCTGACAATGTGCCTATTGGGCCCGATGTCAACATGGGAGACGTAAACTCAAAATTAAGACTGGCCTAATCACTATGGTGCAGGCTAATCCCTTTTTGGGAAAGCCAACGAGAACGCAAGTGCTTACTTGCAACAATTCCTTGAGATTTATAGCACTTTCAAGATCAAGGATGTCACTCTAGATGGCATCCGTCTTCGACTGTTTCTGTTCTCCCTCCTTGTGAGAGCAATGCAGTGGTTCTACGCGAACCTAAGTGCTATAAACACTTGGTAAAAGTGTTCTACAACATCCCTCGCCAAATTATTCTCGTTTGGCAAGACCAATGCCCAACGTGCAAGAATCTCAAGGTTCCAGCAAGAGCCTAAGAAATCCATTCTCGAGGCCAAGGTAAGGCTCCAGGAGTACATCTTGATCCGTCCCCACCATGTAGTGGATGATTAGTTTCTCATCCAAAATATCTACAAAGGGCTAACTCCGTCAGCCCGTGATTATGTGGATGCTGCTACTGGAGGTGCTTTATTCTCACTCGCGGTGCCCAAAGCAAACGAATTAATGGAGAAAATGATGTCCAACATTGGTTTGAGTGACGAGCGTCTCCAGCATCGAAAGTGAGGCATGCACACCTTGAAAGAGGTGGACATGATCGCTGCCAAGATTGATCTCCTGATGAAGAAATTAGACTGCCAAGCCAATGGAGAAGTATTTGGAAACCCTCAAGCCTTAGACGCTCACATGACATGTGAGGTCTGTGGCAATGCGAGTCACATGGGAAGATATTTCACTGAGACCAATGAGGATGCCTTATACTCGGCCAACAATGGAAACTTCAACAATGGCTACCATCTAGGAAGTCAAGGGTAAGGCCAACCACACCATTTCTTTCAAGACGGCTATAACAACAAATATGGCAATGGAAATCAGCCCAACTTGAAGGAACTTGAAATTAGCCAACTCAAAATTAATGATGCTCTATCCAAGAACTTCTCAACTAATGACAAGACATTGAGAACGTCAATGCCATGATTGAAGGGCTAGACTCTGGCTTCACGAACCAATTGAAATTCAACAGGATGGTAGAGACTCAATTAGCTCAACTAGCTGTTGTTCTCCCTCCATTGGGAAAAGGAAAGATTCTTGGGCAACCAGAAGATCCCCTAGAAAATGTGAGTGCAATAGCCACTAGTGGTGTAAAGACCACTCATGATCCACTGTACCCCACTCAAGACAAGATATCAGTTGGGAAATACAATGAGGAAATTCTTGTTGGCAAGGGAGAACAACTTAGTGAGAGAACGACAAAGCAATTTGAGGACACAACTTTCATGCCATTCACTCATAGAAATTGGAAGCCAACTGTGGATGAGCAATTTAGTTGCTTTGTTGAATTCATCTAGAAGATCCACATCAATGTGCCTGCGATGCAAGTACCCACTTATGCTTGCTATCTCAAGGACATCTTGAACAACAAGAGACCATTGCCCACCACAGACATTGTCAAGTTGGCGGAGGACCACAGCGCAGTCATCCTCAACATGATTGCGGAAAAGAAGAAGGACCCAGGATGCCCCACCATATCTGGCTCGATTGGGACACAACACTTTGACAAGGCACTTTGTGACTTTGGTGCAAGTGTTAGTGTCATGCCCAAGGTGTCTTTTTCAAGCTCAACTTCACGACATTGTCTCCAATGCCAATACATGTTCAGATGGCTGACTCTTCGGTCCACTACTTTGCGAGTATTGCCAAAGATGTTTCAGTGAGAATCCAGAACCGCTTCATACCCATGGACTTCGTAGTGCTCGACATGAAGGTCTAGAAGGCAAGTCCGTTCATTCTTGGGCAACCATTCCTTAATATTGCATATGCTCGCATCGATGTGGGAGATGGAGAAATTCGCTTCCATATCAATGGCAAGGAGGAGAAGTTTGATTTTTAGCCAAGGAAGGAGCAATGTTGCATGATCAAGATGAAATATGGCCCGAATGTCAAACACAACAAGGAGGACGAAGTAACACCACCACAAGTGGACACCATCATTTCACTCACGACGAGGTTGATATATGAGGTTACTCCGTCATTCCATCCAAGAGAACATTTCGAAAATATGGAAAAGTCAGGGCCATCTGAACGGACCAAGTCCACTAAACTACCAAGGAAAGAGTGGCTAAAAAAAAGGCATGTCATCCGAGTCTACTTCTCCAGGCCGGAGGCTGAAAATTGAAGCTTCAAAAGACGGAGAAAAATCCATCTCATCGGATTATTGGATGAGACCTCGCCAACAGGTTAATTTGGTAGGTATCCCATATTTACTTTTTCCATCACCATTTGATTTTTCCAATTTGAAATTTGCATTTCCACGGCTTGTTTGATTTTTCATAGGAAGTTGAGAATTATTGTACTCTCAACTTAGATTTGTTTTCTTTTAATTTTGAAAAAAATATTCGACTTGAGAAAGTTTTTGAAAAATAACTTTTTGGAGCAAATTTGTTGTTGATTCACCCAACAGCTAGAAATATAGCCGTTGGGGAGCCACTTGCCAAAAGAGGGACCAGGGGGGCTCACCTGTCAGGGCGACCAAACCCCCTAGTCGGCCAACTTGGGGGTAGTGCCATTTTGGCTCTCCCTCCTCCAACGGCTATATTTCCTTTTCTTGTGACCGTTGGAGGGTGCCACACTATTTATACATGCTCGGGTGAGTTTGTTACTTCAAACTTCACTCCATTTCACCTTCCCAACTCACTCTCACTTGTTCAAATTGTTTTGCTCTTCATTGAAGCACTTCTCTCAAAGTTCAATCCAAAAAGATTTGTTTCCTTTTGCATTTTCATTTGCATTTTCAAGTTACTGTCAAGTTTGACAAGGCAACTCGTCGACGATTTCATTTGGTTTTGACTAACATAACCCGTTTCGAGATTTTTTATTGTTACTTACCAAGTTGTGCAGCCATGAAGAAGGGAATGAAGAGGTTGTTTGGGTAGAGGAATGGAGCTTCCTCAAGCTCAAGCCATGGGAGAGACTCTCACACCTCTCCTTCGAGCCTAGACCAAGTCCACGGTGGGGAGGAGTGCATGATGACGTCCTGATAGAGGAAGGTGATGCTTCATCTTGCCTTCTCAATGTCGACGACCTCAACTTCCCACAAGATGTTTAACACCAAGCCTACAACCTGTTTCGAGATCGTGAGTTTTTTCACACGAAGGCCTACGATCTGGTGCTACTCTCCAAAACCGGTATGGATTCCGAATTCTTTATAGTTTGGCATGCATTAGGATGGGATAATTTTGCTAAAATAGATAAGGAAGGTTCACGCCTTTTTACTATTCAATTCCTATGCACCCTTAAGATAGGATGTGATGGTATTACTTTTAGGATTTTCCGAAAAGAATACGCTATCCTATGAAAAAAATTATGTGAAATCCTAGGTTTCCATAAACGTTGTTTATAGATTTAGACACTTTCCCTAAATTTAGTAAACAAGGATTTTGGAAAGAATTGACTAATGGGGTAGCATGTAGGGCTCTTAGAAGTAGCCACTTGCAAAATTCCACTTTACACTTCATGCATAGATAGGTGGCTATGTCTATGTTCCCTAGAGGCGATATTAGGATTGTGCGTGATGATGAACTTATGATCCTTTTTGATCCTTTTGCCATGGTTAAAAAGATTAAAATTTCTCCTATCAAGGCTATGATGTCTCAATGGTAAGAAAACACTAGAATGACGAGCCCAATAGAATGTATTTCATTAATTACCTACATTGCTACGAAGGCTTTAGAAAAGGCTTCCATTGAATATATTTCAACAAGACACTACTTGGTAGATGAAGATTATCTAGTGCAAGGATATACTCTCAAACATGTTCTAGAGGGATCCTCTGTGTTTTTCTATCCTGTATTTGTAAATGAAAATTGGTTACCTAACCCAAATTTTCATTTATACAAATGCTAGTAACTAAGAATTGCTCTTCAACCTATCAAAGAGGTTCGTAGGTGTAATGTTTCTGACAGTGTCACAAGGAACTGTTCAAGAGGAGCAGCCATGAAGATGCTTGCATGATCTACTCCCACCTCTGAGTACCAAGGCAAAGTGGATTCGGTGTGTGATGCAACCGGTTGGACACAACCTCAAACCTATGAGGCTTGAGGATTGTCATGGCATGAGTGGGCTACCACAAGAGGGAGATGGGACCCATACAGTTCCAACTCCAGCTCTTGTAGCTTGCCTCCATGAATGGGTAAACGTCGTTC
The DNA here is from genome assembly GCA_036927565.1 of Tuctoria greenei. Classification (NCBI taxonomy): domain Eukaryota; kingdom Viridiplantae; phylum Streptophyta; class Magnoliopsida; order Poales; family Poaceae; genus Tuctoria; species Tuctoria greenei. The sequence goes on along the minus strand of JAYESD010000009.1, from coordinate 93,088,360 downwards.
CTTCTTGTCCAGAGGTTCTTGTGACCTTGGCCAAGGAATGGTGGAAATCCCTTAATGGATTGGAGATCTTGAAGTGAAGACAAACGACGTCTTCAACACTCTTCAAGATCACATGTGAGGTACCCACAACTAGAAGCAAGATGTCAACACACAGTTCAACAGTGCTAATGCCAGACTGTAACAACAACAACCGACCTCATGGACTCCTTCCGTCATCAAGGGTTCGACCGTTATCATGTAGATTGATGAAGAACAAGCTTTGGGGAGGATCCCTGCTTGAGGTAACTTGTATCACAATCCATTTGCATTCCATTCATTTGATTTCCATCTTTACATATCATTTGCATCTAAAAAAATAATGTAAGATAGGATAGTTTAAATAAAATAAAAGATGTGTGCCAAGAATATTTTTACTTTGCATAAGTTGAATTGATGAATAGTTTTTCTATTCTATTTTTCCTTAGTCCCTAATATTTAACTCAATATTCTCCAAATATTGTGTTTATTGTCTTAGAATACTTTTGCCTTAAGCTTGGAATTTGTGCGTAGCATAAGGTTAATATATTCTAGGTTGTTGTGGGATATGATATAGTGATAAGGGCTGCTAAAATCCTATTCAAAAATAAAACTTTTTTTCCGGAGTATTACTAAAATGGATCAAATCAAAGTTCCTCATTTGATAGAAATTCCTACCAAAGGCATCTGATGTTCAAATTTGATAGTCCCAAGCATATGCTATTTTTTTTTTAAAATTGAGCCTAGTCAAACTAGTATAGACCTATGTGATGATCTTTTCATACTTTTAAGATCAAGATTTCACGGGGAAATGCTAAACTTCTACACTAGAAGTTAGCGAAATTCCACAATACCACTCCACTATAAAAAAAAAATACTTCATATCTTTGATGCATAACACTCTCTTCAACATTATTTGAAAGAGGAGTAGAAGACATTGCTACAAGAAAAGAAAAAGAAAAAGTGCAAGCTCATGTAGAAGAGCATAAAAAAGAGAGAGAGAAAAAGAAAAATAAGTAGCCATGTTTCATCCTCACAATAAAGAGTGTCCACAAATGAGTTATCTTCAAATTTCCACTCCACTGTATTCCATCACACATGCACAATCTTGATCAAAAGTATGATTTGTTTTCTCCTAAGGCTTACTCTTTTGGCTTAGCAATATATGTGTTGCAAATATGCTTATTCTTGAATCCTACCTAGCTCCACATAAATGTCTTACTTAGATATAGGACCAGAAAGACATTGCCTTGGTGAGGAAAGCAATTCCACTTACCACATAGGAGTGATTGAGAGTATCATTTGAGGAACTTGAAACTAAACACCATTTGAAAATCTCCAGAATTCATATGGAACTTAGACACTAGGTTATGCATGGTCATTTTGTTTATCTATCCTTCAAACAACCAAGAAAAAAAGGAGGCATAAGATCCGTAATGACTAAGAAAAAGGGTAAGGTACCATAGCCAATTCATGCATGCACAATGAAATATAATATTTTGTTGTGCACTTGGTACTTTTGAAAGATAAGACATTGTAGCTGTGAGACCTATTTGTGCTGAATACATTGGCTTTGAAAATAAAAGTTTTGAATGCTGCCATAACATCTTTTTAGCAAGGTCCGACTCTAGCTCCGAGCTTCTGCAAGGTCCGACAATATGTCCAACTTTCTTTGTCTAGGTCCGACATGTTTTTGGGTAGCTCCGGTGAGCTTTGTCTTTAGCTCCAGCATGTCTTTGTTAAGCTCTGATATGTTCTGCTAGGTCTGGCTTATGTTGGTTAGTTCCGACATGTTTTTCTAGCTCTGGCTTTTGTGATGACTAGTTCCGACTAATTTTGGTTAGCTTCAGCGTTAGGTCCAACTAGCTTTGGTAAGCTCCGGCGCTAGTTGGTACTAGATTTGGTAAGCTCCGATGCTAGGTTGTACTAGCTTTGGTAAGCTCTAGCTCAAGCTCCAGTTATCTTTGGCAAGGTTCGGAGCTTGATCCTAATGTTCCAAATTTTCATGTGAAATGTTTCGAACTTGCTTTATATTCTTAGAAATATTGCTTATTATTCATTTGCTAAGTTTTTGGTGAGTTTTGGTTGATATGGCTGATATCGTTCTGATATGCTTTGCAACATGCTTATGTGAGGTGCTCACGTAAGGTGTTGTGTTCGGAACTGACTTGAGTCAAGTCGCGGACTTGGGCTTGTACGAATTGGTTGTTTATTCATGTGCAGGTGTTGCTTGAGTTCAAGTCATGGCTGGTGACAGGATCCTTTGGACTAGTCTCAGGGAGGAGATGAGGTTCCAACAACCAAATTCTGGAGGAATTGTGGTTGAGCGGGTCAGGAAGTCGCACAAGATGATTGAATCAAGGGCAGTGCATATGAAGGTTACTGGACGTCAAAGGAAGGTGTTCGCACGTATGCATGCGTTGCATGACATGGCAACATGGTTCTAAAGATGGGCTATGGAAGGAAAGATCTGGTTGCAAGGATCGGATCGTATCGGTTGATGACTTCGGCTGCGATGGAGTCTGTTATGGCTCGATATGGAAAGTATCAAGTTGGTTATAATATGATTTTGTGTGGGTCACAAATTTGAGTTGTTTTAGGAATGTGGGATATGTTCCTAAGGTGTTTGGAAGTCTTAAGATTGCTTCTATCTGCGTATAGAAGAGTCCTAAGAAGTTATGGAAAGTTTCAATTTGTGAATGGAGTAGGATTAGAGTTCTGATTTTAGTTGAGTTCTATTGAATAAAATTCATAGTTTGAAGGAACTTTTGTGCCTTGTTCGTTCGAATTGTTCCAGACAAGTTTTACTCGTTGAGTTTCTGGACAGCACTACCTTTTGTTGGTGGTTTTATCATAACTCGAGTTTTACAGATCCAATTGACGTGATTCCTTTTGGGTTGTCTTCAAAACTTGACTATATATCGTCTGTCGAAATTTTACGGTCATTGGATTTGTGGTTTCTGATCAACACGAGTTTCTTTGCAGCATTCCAGAAATATTTTTCTCGGGTAGGACAGATTGACCATTGTTCGATCTTTCGATCATAACTTGAGTTTCCCTCGACGGATTTGAGTGATTCTTTTTGTGATTTCTTCATGACTTGATTCTCTATGGTATATATCACTTTTTTCATGGTGAAACATGTTTAGATTAGTTTCACACATGATTTCTCTAACAGATCGTTTTTCTGCCGAAGGGGTTGGGATTTAATTGTTTCTGTTGCGTAAGATTTTTAAATCTACCATTCACCCTGCCCCCCCCCCCCCCCCCCCCCCGTTTGGTAGATTTTCACGTGCTCTTCGATCCTACAATTGGTATCAGAGCAAGGTTACTCCAATCATTGTGATTTGCATGTGTTTTTGACTAATCATCATGGAGAAATACTCTGCCAAACCTTGTGTGTTTGCTGGTATTGCTTTTCAGGTTTGGAAGGCACGTATGGAGGCTTTTATACAGGCGCAAGGCTTTGCAATATGGGAGAAGGTGTACAAGCCTTACGAAGTGCCACCTAACGATCAAGTTATGGCAACAAACCCACGGGACGTCGACAACAACAACATTAAAGCCCGAAACTTGATCATCCAAGGACTCACTAAGAGCGACTTCGACCGCGTTGCACATCTCCGATCGGCATTCGATGTATGGAGATCACTTTGTGACTATCACGAAGGATCCAACACGATCAAGGAGGAAAGGCAAGACATGTTCAAGAAATACATGAGCTTCGAGATGCAACCCGGTGAGTCCATCAATGATCTCTTTGCTCGCTTTAACAAAATTCTTAGTAACTTGCGTAGTGTCAACATTAATTTTTCTAATGCTGAAAATGCTAGGCAACTTCTTAGTGCATTAGACATGTCAATTTGGGAGATGAAAGTTACATCTATTCATGAATCTACTATCATGAGTACACTTACTTTAGATGTGCTTTACTCTAAACTCAAAACTCATGAAATTGACATCTTATCACATAAGAACCCAAATAAGTCTATTGCATTTGTCTCACAATGTGATATGTCTAGCTCCGGCCAATCATCATCTTGCAATACTCTTGTTTTGTTGTCCTCACTAACCCTGGAGCAGATCGAGGAATTTCCAGAAGATGAGTTAGCACTAATCTCTACTAGGTTCTCAAAAGCATTGCAAAATGTGAGAACTAGAAGGAGAGGAAGCTCCGAACCTCAACGCTATTTTGAATGTGGTAAGATAGGACACTTTCGTACAGAATGCCCTAACCTTTCAGATCCTACTACCCGTGAAGAAAAACAGAACAAGGTCAAGACCACCTCTGGAAACCCCAACAAGAAAAGAAGATTACCATAGGATGCAAGATGATTAACAACTTCATCACTGCACTTCAAGAGCTCGGTTCAAGCGATGTAGACTTTGAAAGTGATGAAGATGATGACAATCTGGCCAACTTATGCTTCATGGCGGGCAAAACAAGATCAATATCAAGTTAGGAGGATGCAGAACACAACAGTGATGACGATGAGGTATGTTCTACCTGTAATGAAATGTGTGATGCAATTTGTCGTGCAACTATTATTGTTAAGAAAAAGGACAAAAAGCTTAGGGATAATGCTACTAAAACTGAATCACTAGAATCTAAAATCATCCGTTTGAAAACCTTGATTCCTAGTGATGATTCTTGTCCCTCATGTGATTTAATCTATGAACAATTGTCCACACTAAGAACTGCACACTCCTCCACTCTAGATAGACTTGAACTTGAAATTGAAAAGAACAAAAAGCTTGTTGCACCTGACATTGGAAACTTAAAAGATGCTTCTTGTTCTACAATTGATTTACATTATTCTAGTTGTGATGATCTTGAAAAGAAACTAAAAGATGCTATCAATGAACAATATTGAATAATGCTTTACGTTCTCATGAAGTTAAATATTGTTCCAATTGCAAATTAAAAGGAAAAACTTCATGTGAAAATTGCCTTGATCTGTCCAATAAACTTGATAACATGCATAGGACATTAGATTGGTTTTATAATGGGAATAAGAACCTAAACTTGTTGCTGAATTCTTCCAAGTCTTGCAATGATAAAACTGGTTCAGATTTTGATTCTCATGCTCATGCTAAGGCACATCCACCTAAAATTGTAAAGTCATTAGGAAGTGGTTTGATTCAAACAACTCCTAAACAAAAAGATGTGGTTTTCAAATCTGCAGGAGTGTTGTCCCATTCGGTTTCAAATAAAAATATTGTTTGCTCATCTAGACATGAACACAAAGTTAAATTTCATTGTACCTACTATGGTAGAGACGGTCATGTCATAGATTTTTGTTATATACTAGCTAAACAACAGAAAAGGGAAAGAATGATAGCTAGATCTCATAACTTTAATGCAAAATTTGTTGCACATATTAAATCGAATGCCAGAAACATGCAACCTGCTGTCATGAGTCAAAAACATTCAAAGTTTACCTCCGGACCTACTGTTTTTGCCTCCGGAGCTACTGATTTTTGTGCTACACAAGTAACACCATATAGGTCAGTAGTTAAGAATAAAAAACCTCAAACTTTGACTCACAAACCGGCTGTTTTATCTCAGCTTTCGCGTGTTATTCCTGCTGCACGTCGTGTGACTCAGTACTGGATACCTAAATGCCTTTTGACTAACCCCAGTATTGAGTCATCGACGTATGTGCTTCTATGTAGGTCACATTCTTGAGGAATGAGAACATTTGGATTGTGGATTCAGGTTGCTCACGCCACATGACCGGTAACAAAGAATGATTCTCCTCCCTCTCTTTTGTGTCACGTGTAGAGAATGTTACTTTTGCCGATAATTCTTCAACTTCTATAATTGCTAAGGGTTCGGTTAGAGTAAATGATCACTACACTTTGAAGGATGTGGCACTTGTCAAAAATTTGAAATACAACTTGATTTCTGTGTCACAATCGCTAGATGAAAATCTGGAAATTATTTTCAATAAAAACTGCTTTAAAATTGTAGGTTCAAATAGTGAGCTTATTTTTAACATGTCTCGGTTTGGATGAGTTTTTAAAGCTGATTTTGATATGTCTTCCTCTAAGCATAGGTGTCCAGTTGCTAATGATTCAAAGGACTTATATTTTTGGCATCGTAGACTTGGTCATGTAGGCCTTGATCACCTAACGCGTGTTAGTGCTCTTGATCGCATATGTCGGCTGCCTAAGCTTAAAGGGGACAAAGAAATTGTGTGCTCCTCTTGTAGACATGCTAAGATGGTTGCAGGTTCACATACTCCTCTCACAGTGATCATGCCAACTGAATCGGGTCAACTTTTGCACCTTGACACCGTAGGACCTTCATGTGTTCAATCCTTCAGAGGCAAATGGTATGTTCTTATTATTGTTGATGATTATTCTAGATACTCTTGGGTTTACTTTATGGCATCTAAGAATGAAGCTTTTAGTCACTTTAAAACTTTATTTCATAGATTATCAATTGATCACCCAGGATCTTTAAAAGCAATTAGAAGTGACAACAGAACTAAATTTAGAAATCAATCTTTTGATCACTTTTGTGCTGAAAATGGAATAGGTCGTCAATTTTCCTCACCATATGTACCTCAACAAAATGGTGTTGTAGAAAGAATGAACAGAACCATAGTTGAGATGGCTAGGACTATGCTTGATGAATATAAAACTCCTAGGAAAATTTGGGCTGATGCGATTGCAACCGCTTGTTATGTCTCTAATCGTGTTTTCTTGCGCGCTAAGCTAGGTAAAACACCATATGAGCTCCGGTTTGGACATAGGCCTAGTGTTACACACTTTCGGGTCTTTGGTTGCAAATGCTTTGTTAATAAACATGGTAATCTTGATAAATTTGAACCTAGATCCATTGATGGCATGTTTCATGGTTATCCATCTCATACTAGAGGCTACCGTGTGCTTTTACTTGACACTAACAAAATTGTGGAGACTTGTGAAGTGTCTTTTGATGAAGCTAGCCCAGGTACTAGCTCAAACATTGCAGGTCCAGATCCATATCCGCAGGGGGAGAGCATTTTTTTGAAGATGAGGAAGAATTGGAGCTGCTGCCAGAAAATACAGCAGCTAAAGACTTTGGTTCAGCTCCGGATGTTAATTCTCAACCAGCACCGACAACCATCAATGCTTATTCAGATCTTCCTCAAGTCACAAGATTGTCAATTTGTGATGAACATGAAGAAGAAGAAGCTTGTGAGACATCTGTTCCCATACGGTTTTACAAAGATCATCCCGTGCAACAGATAATTGGAAGCTTGCACGAACGAGTCACATGGTCCAGGTTTTACAATCCAAACTCTCATGCTCATTCTGCTTTTCTTGCTTCTTTTGAACCCAAAGATATACCACACACACTCACTAATAAATCTTGGATTATTGCCATGCAAGAAGAGTTAGAAAATTTTGGAAGAAATAATGTTTGAAAACTTGTACCTCCACCCCAAGGTCACACTTTAATTGGAACTAAATGAGTGTTTAAAAATAAACAAAGTGAGGATGGGGTTGTGGTTAGGAATAATGCTAGGTTGGTTGCTCAAGGTTTCACTCAAGTTGAAGGTCTAGATTTTGATGAATCTTTTGCTCCTATTGCTAGATTAGAAGCCATAAGAATATTGTTAGCTTTTGCTGCATCTAAAGGTTTTAAGCTATATCAAATGGATGTTAAAAGTGCTTTTCTTAATGGCTACATAGATGAGGAGGTTTATGTCAAACAACCACTGGGTTTTGAAAATTCACATTTTCCTAATCATGTTTACAAACTGTCCAAAGCCTTGTACGATCTCAAACAAGCCCCTAGAGCATGGTATGATAGGTTAAAATCATTCTTACATAAAAAGGGGTTTACCATGGGCAAGGTTGATAAAACTCTTTTTGTGCTTAAGCATGGCAATGACTCATTATTCGTTCAAGTGTATGTGGATGATATTATCTTTGGTTGTACTTCTCATGATCTTGTGTCCAAGTTTTCAGCTATGATGAGTTCAAAATTTGAGATGAGTATGATGGGAGAACTCACGTACTTTTTGGGGCTCTTCGAACACCAATGGGAACAGCAACAACACTTGAACTTGATGAAGATGGTGAACCTGTGGATCAAAAAGAATATAGAAGCATGATCGAATCACTTTTGTACCTCACGGCATCAAGACCGGACACACAATTCAGCGTATGTCTTTGTGCACGTTTTCAAGCCTCCCCATGTGCTTCACATCGTCAAGCCCTCAAAAGGATTCTCAGGTACTTACATGGAACTACAGAATTTGGCATTTTTCTTCCTTCTTCCTCAACTGTTATTTTGAAAGCTTTTTCCGATGCTAATTTTGGAGGTGGTAGGATTGATAGGAAAAGTACTTCCGGTGCTTGTAATTTTCTTGGTAATTCACTTGTTGCATGGTCATCTAGAAAACAAAGTTCAGTTGTACAATCCACCGCCGAGTCTGAATATGTAGCTGCTGCTAGCGCTTGTTCACAAATTCTTTGGATTTTTCAAACACTTAAGGACTATGGGGTTGATCTAGATAGTGTTCCACTGTTTTGTGATAACACTAGTGCCATTTGCATTGCTAAAAACCCTGTGCAACATTCTAGAACTAAGCACATTGATATTAGATATCACTTTCTCTGTGATAATGTTGAAAAAGGAAACAATGTGCTTCACCATGTAGATACCGAACAACAATTGGCTGACATTTTTACAAAACCTTTGGATTTCACTCGTTTTTGTTTCATTCATAGTGAAATAGGGGTTATGCATCCTCATGGCTTACATTGAGGGGGAGCATTCATACTTGAGATGTCTATGTGAGAATCTAAACTTAAAATAATATGAGCATAGTATTTCATACATATATGACTTTATGATTCCTTTTACATGCTGAAAGTTCTTACTACATTATTCGTGTTATACATTTTGTAGTTTTTGCCATGTCTAGTAAATGGAATAATTACATACACTAAATCTGGTCATGATCGAACTTTCTTGCTGTTTTGAACTTGTTGCATTCTCACAAATGCTTTTAATCATAAAGAATTAATCAAGTAATAAACTCACATGTTGAGTTTTTATGAATAAACATAAGTTGAGAAAAGATCAAGAGAATATGCATGCATCGCACTTCTTCTTTTGAGATGGCTTATCATTGCACTTAGATATGAACTTGGAAGAAGTTGTGTATGACTAAAACCATGTTCTTAAGCTTCTGATTGTCAAATGACATAGGCTTAGCTTGGTTGGTTAGAATAAGGCAGATGCGCATATAACCTCTTGCAAATATCATATGATCTAATTTTGTGCTTTGAAAAATAATAAAATGCAGCAACAAGTGTCATGCTTTCAGGTTTTGAAATTGTTAAGTTTGTGAGATCATGACTTGCTAAATTGGAAATTACAATTGATTTCTAGCATGGCTTACACTACTTTATGTATTTCATTGATGTGATAGTGTAAGCTACTTGATAGTATGACTTGGATGAGTTTTATTTTATATGTATATGTTATAATATGCTCATAACAATTAAAATTTGTCTTATAAACCTTGCTGAATACATTGTCAAAGGGGGGGAGATAATATGTGAATTTTTAAAAACAAATATGCAAGGGGAAGACATTGATTATACATTGCACATATTCACAATTGTTTTTGGCACGACTCTTCTCGGGGGGGGGGGGGGGGGATTTCTTTTTCACATTTTATTTCTGTTTTACAAAGGGGGAGAGATTGTTTTCAAAACTTTTAATTTGAATAAGCCAATGTTCAGATCATAAGTGGTGTTGCCAATTCATTCATCAAGGGGGAGATTGTGAGACCTATTTGTGCTGAATACATTGGCTTTGACAATAAAAGTTTTGAATGCTGCCATAACATCTTTTTAGCAAGGTCCGACTCTAGCTCCTAGCTTCTACAAGGTCTGACAATAGGTCTGACTTTCTTTGTCTAGGTCCTACATGATTTTGGGTAGCTCCGGTGAGCTTTGTCTTTAGCTCCGGCATGTCTTTGATAGCTCCGACGTGTCTTTGTTAAGCTCCGATATGTTCTGCTAGGTCCGGCTTATGTTGGTTAGCTCCGACATGTTTTTCTAGCTCTGACTTTTGGGATGACTAGTTCTGACTAGTTTTGGTTAGCTCCGGCGCTAGGTCCGACTAGCTTTGGTAATCTCCGGCGCTAGGTTGGTACTAGCTTTGGTAAGCTCTGACGCTAGGTTGTACTAGCTTTGGTAAGCTCCGGCTCAAGCTCCGGTTAGCTTTGGCAAAGCTCGGAGCTTGATCGTAATGTTGCAAATTTTTATGTGAAATGTCTCAAACTTGCTTTATATTCTTAGAAAGATTTATTAGTATTCATTTTCTAAATTTTTGGTGCGTTTTGGTTGATATGGCTGATATCGTTCTGATATGCTTTGCAACATGCTTATATGAGGTGCTCACGTAAGGTGTTGTGTTCGGAACTGACTTGAGTCAAGTCGCGGACTTGGGCTCGTACGGATTGGTTGTTTATTCATGTGCAGATGTTGCTTGAGTTCAAGTCATGGCTGGTGACAGGATCCTTTGGACTAGTCTCAGGGAGGAGATGAGGTTCCAACAACCAATTTCAGGAGGAATTGTGGTTGAGCGGGTCAGGAGGTCGCGCATGATGATTGAATCAAGGGCAGTGCATATGAAGGTTACTGAACGTCAAAGGAAGGTGTTCGCATGTATGCATGCGGTGCATGACATGGCAACATGGTTCCGATGATGGTCTATGGAAGGAAAGATCTGGTTGCAAGGATCGGATCGTATCGGTTGATGACTTCGGCTGCGGCGGAGTCTATTATGGCTTGGTATGGAAAGTATCGAGTTGGTTATGATAAGATTTTGTGTGGGTAACGAATTTGAGTTGTTTTAGGAATGTGGGATATGTTCCTAAGGTGTTTGGAAGTCTTAAGATTGCTTCTATCTGCGTATAGAAGAATCCTAAGCAGTTATGGAAAGTTTCGATTCGTGAACGGTGTAGGATTAGAGTCCTGATTTGAGTCGAGTTTGCTTTCGAGCTGGTTATATAAGAAGGGAGGCCAGAGCTCGTGGTGCACGACTTTGGGGCTGTTCCTGTTATGTTCTATTGAATGAAATTCATAGTTTGAAGGAACTTTTTTGTCTTGTTCGTCCGAATTGTTCCAGGCAAGTTTTACTCGTCGAGTTTCTGGACAGCACTACCTTTCTTCGGTGGTTTTATCATAACTCGAGTTTTACAGATCCAATTGTCGTGATTCCTTTTGGGTTGTCTGCACAACTTGATTATCTATCATCTATTAAAAACACGTTTAATTACGTCGGTGAATGGTAGATTTAAAAATCTTACGCAGCGGAAACAATTGAACCCCAACCCATTCGGCAGAAAAACGATCTGTTAAGGAAATCGTGTGTGAGACTAATCTAAACGTGTTTCATCGTGACAAAAGTGATAGATATCAGATATAATCAAGTCACGAAGACAACCCAACAAGAATCACTCAAATCCGTCAAGAAAAACTCAAGTTATGATCGAAAGATCAAACAAAGGTCAATCTGCCCTACCCGAGAAAAAAAAATAGTTCTGGAACGCTGCAAAGAAACTCGTGTAGATCATAGATGACAAATGCAATGATCGTGAAATTTTTACAGATGATAGATAATCAAGTTTTTAAGACAACCCAAAAAGTATCACATCAATTGGATATGTAAAACTCGAGTTTTGATAAAACCACCGATGAAAGGTAGTGCTGTCCAGAAACTCGATGAGTAAAACTTGTCTGGAACAAGTCGGACGAACAAGGCACAAAAGTTCCTTCAAACTATGAATTTTATTCAATAGAACACAAGAGGAACAGCCCTAAAGTCGTGCACCACGATCTCTGGGCTCCCTTGCTTATATAACCAGCTCGAAAGCCAACTCAACTCAGATCAGGAACCTAATCTTACTCTGTTCATGAATCGTAACTATCCATAGCTGCTTAGGATTCTTCTATACGTAGATAGAAGCAATATTAAGACTTCCAAACACCTTAGGAACGTATCCCACATTCCTAAACAACTCAAATTCGTGACCCACATGAAATCCAATCATAACCAACTCAAATCTTTCCATATTTGAGTCAAACCCGACTCAGCCGCAACCTGAGTTCATAACCTAGTCGGTTGGACCTTTCTGACCAACTCTTTACGTCCACATCTCTTCATCACATCTTGAAACCATGTAGCTACGTCCGTGCACTCCTTGCACACGTGCAAACATCTTCCAATGACGTCCACGATACCTTCACATGCATTGTTCTTGATTCAATCATGCTGTGCAACCTCCTGATCAGCTCAACCACAATTCCTCCTGAATTTGGTTGTTGGAACCTCATCTCCTCCCTGAGACTAGTCCAATGGATACCGTCACCAGCCATGTATTGAACTCAAGCAACACCTGCACATGAATAAACAACCAATCCATGCGAGCCCAAGTCCTCGACTTGACTCAAGTTAGTTCCGAACACAACACCTTACGTGAGAACCTCACATAAGCATGTTGCAAAACCACAGTAACACGATATCATCCATGTCAACCAAAAACGCACCAAAGACTTAGCAAATGAATACTAAGCAATCTTTCTAGAGATGTAAAGCAAGTACGAAACATTGCAATTGAAAAACAGAAGCATTGCGGTCAAGTTCCGTACCTTGCCAGAGCAACCCGGACCTTGAGCCGGAGCTAACAAAAGCTAGTAGAACCTAGCGCCGGAACTTACCAAAACTAGTATAACCAAGCTCCTGCCGGAGCTTACAAAACTAGCAGGACCTAGCGCCGGAGCTAACCAGAACTAGTCGGATCTTAATAAAAAGGTGTTTTGGTGATATTCAAAACTTTTATCATCAAAGCAAGTGTATTCACTACAAGCCAATGTATTCAGCACACATAGGTCTTACATAGCTCTTAGGTCCAAAGTTTACTTCCGACATCTCCAGGGACCATTTGTGATGTCGACGGTGGGCCCCGTAGGAGTTATCGGAGTTTGGTAGGTCTGACGGCGCCCACTGCCAACACATAGAGCGTCGACGGCTGGCCCCCTGGGGGTTGTCAGAGCTTGGTAGGTCCGACGGCGCCCACCTCCAACACTTTGAAACGTCGACAGCGGGCCCCCTAGGGGTTGTCGGGGCTTGATAGGTACGACTGCACCCATTGTCAATGTTTAGAACATCAACAGCAGACCTCCTGGGATCATCGGAGCTTTCTGGCTTCGATGGTGTCCCCTTGTCAACGTATAATACATCGACTATGGACCCCCTATGGGTGATTTCTCCACCATCTTCATTTAGATTTCCATTAATTCTTCACGTCGACGGTTGGCCCCCATGGGAGTTGTTGGAGCTTGTTAGCTCCGAGGACGCCCACTTTCAATGTATAAAACATCAATGACGGGCCCCCTAGGGGTTGTCAGAGCTTAGTAGCTCCGAAAACATCCACCATCGCCATGAACTTTCCATTTTTCCTGCGTGTTAAAGACAAGAAAAACAGTATAATTCGTTCTCTCGTCTATAAATTGTTTGCAGCTTACTGTTCTTATTTGAATTATGTGTGAAAGAATTCAACATGATTACAAGTAAATTGATGTAATCTCTTCAGATACGAATGCCTTCCGGACCCGCCCTACTGAGGCCTGCAGGAATATAGGTAGAGTGGCATACTTAGTGTGCTAGACCAGTCTAAGTCGATAGCACACTCAGGACCTGTCATTGCCTTTGGTGTTCAGGCGAGAAGACCATCTAGCAATGCTAAGATTCAAAAAAGATCAACAATATAACTCGTATATCATATGAATAACTTGGACTTAATCTCAAAAAAAATTGCACAACTTCGTTATAGACAAGAAGGAAAAGATAATAAAAGAAAAACGAGCCTGTACAAAATTAATGCACGTGGAGTCTGCTTTCACACAACAATGTCTTTCATTATAGGTCCAAATTACAGGGGAGACTAGGACACACTTGGGGTATGGAACCAGGCCAAGTGTGCTATTCATCTTGTGCTATTCATCAATGTCTTTCATCATTCAGTACAGGGACCAAGTTATGTGGGCTTGAACTGCCCGGATCCTCATGGAGGGGTCCGGATGTTTTCCTTTAGGACCTACCCGACTCTGTGTATAGACTCTATAACTTACATTGTGTGTAATTACAGGCTCACCTCCGTGAAACTAAGCATAAAACTTATGGAGGTGCTCGATGTTCCATGGATTGGGAAGTAGAGTCCCATACTCTGTTGCCAAGGGAACACATCCAGGATAGGATACTTTGGTTACTCGGAAGGGACCGTCCTAGCTGGGGGACAGTTTGTTCATCCCTTCACGAGTCAGTATTCTCCGTAGCACCAGATCACCTTCTTCAAGTTGTCGGTTGCGCACATGCCTTTGGTGATAGCACCGGAGTGCCTGGCGATATCATGCATTCTGAACAGCTACTTGGGACCTTCCCTCATCGACGAGTTCAAGGTCTTCATGTTGAAGCTTTTCCTGTGTGGCTTCATCGAAGGTCCAGACCCAGAGTCACCCCATGGTGATCTCTGGAGGAAGGACCGCTTCAACTTCGTACACCAGGAACAAGGGTGTCTCTCCAGTTGACCGGCTAGGTGTTTTCCTGCTCGCCCACAGTGCAGATGGAAGCTCCTCTATCTAGTTGGCTCCATGTTTATTCAGGTGCTCGTAAGTGCACATCTTGAGTCCTTTCTATATTTCGGCATTTGCTCTCTAGGCTTGATCATTACTCGTCGAGTGAGCTACTGATTGTAGCTGACTTGTACGCCGAGGTCTTCGCAATATTATTGGAATGTGGCACTTGTGAATTGGGTTCCGTTGTAAGTGATGACTCTGTTCGGAACTCCAAATCTGCAGACTATGGACTTCAAGAACTTGAAAGCGGATTGCTTGTTGATTTTCACAACTGGAGTACCTTACGGTCACTTGGTGAACTTGTCGATGGCAACGTACAGGAAACTGTAACCCCCGACAACTTTTGGGAAAGGTCCCAAAATGTCCATCCCCCACACAACAAATGGCCATGTAGGAAGTATCATTTGCAGTGACTGAGTCAGTGTGTGAATTTGTTTCGCGTGGAACTGGCATGTTTCACACTTTTTTACCAACTCAACTGCATCCTGAAGAGCTGTAGGTCAGTAAAAACCATGCCGTAAGGATTTACCGACCAATGTGCAGGAAGACGCGTGGTTCTTACACTTGCCTCCATGGATTTCAGCGAGGAGCTCGCGGCCTTCTTCCCAGGCAATGCACCGCATTAGGACGCCATTGGCACCGCGTCGGTAGAGATCCCCTTCTACCAGCATGTATCTTTTAGCCAATCTGACGATCCGATCACAGATGCTGTCTTCAGGAAGGATGTTTTCTTTCAAGTAGCTTCGGATCTCCGAGATCCATGCATCAGAGCTAACTTGAGCCTTCAAATGTTGCGCATTGGGATGCTCGGAGCTTCTTGCAGCGCCTACGACCCTTGGTGGATGCCATGGTAACAGGGCCACCGGGACTGCCAGCTTTGAGGTGCTGATCTTGCCCCCTTCACTCAGTTCAGCAGGCTGAGTAGTAAGCATTGAAAACCTCCTTACAAAAACTCTGTCAGGATCTTGAGCTCCGGTTAAAGCCTTCGTCGAGAGTTCATCAGCTTCAGTGTTGTTGAGACTCTGGACATGGTAGAGATCTAGGACGTCGAAGTCTTTCTGGAGCTTCTGGACTTCAAGGAGGTAAGCAGCAAGTTGTGGGTTTTTGCAGCTACATTCGCCTTTAACTTGTTTGATAACGAGCTGCAAATCACCCTTCACTAGCATATGCTTGACGCCATATGATAGCGCCACCTTGAGACCGTAGATGAGTGCTTCATACTTCGCCATGTTGTTGGTTGCCTTGAAGTCAAGGTGTACCATGTACTTGACCTTCTCCCTGGTCGGAGTGAGGAGAAGAATTTCAGCTCTGGCCCCATGCTTTTGCACAGAGCCATCAAAGTAGAGAGTCTAGTGAGGCTCGGTGAAGAACAGGACCTTGAGTTCCAGCTTCTGCTCACTGAGACCCCCTGGATTCGATGAAGAAGGGGTCCACTCCGCCATGAAGTCAGCCAATCCCGAACTCTTGATAGCATGTCGAGGCAAGAATTCGAGATTCAATTCTGCCAGCTCCGCTGCCCACTTTGCAATATTCTTAATAGAATTGGGGTTATGCAGTATAGCACACAATGGATAAGAGGTTACCGCTGATATCTTGTGGGCTTGGAAGTAGTGATGTAGCTTCCTTGTGGCAATGAGAACTGCATAAAGCAGCTTATGCACCTCAATGTATCGAGTCTTGGCATCATGGAGTACTTCACTCATGAAGTATACTGGCCGCTGGACAGTCCGGACCTTCTGTGACGGTCCCGGAGCTTCTTCTTCATCAATTCGGACCCTCCCAGAGGGGTCTGAACCTTCTTGTTAAGCTCCACAGACCCTCCCGGAAAAGCTCCAGCCGCCAGAGGACCTGGAGCAGAGTACACGCAGCGATTAGTGCGTTCTCCGGGTTGTTTGTCAATGCAATCATGAACACGAGGGCACCATCCTGTTGTACGGCATTGGCAGCCAGAGCAGGTGGTGGCGGGGGTGGTGCAGCAACACAAGTCAGGACAACATCACCAGCTAGTTTTTGGGCATTGGAGGTATTTCCTCCGTGAGGCTATCCGACGTTGCCATTCGATGATGCTGCCGCATAGTTCACCATCTCGAAATCATAAAGGTCCCATTACCTGGCGCGCCAAATGTCAAAGTGTGCGAATGCACTTCCCCCAATACTACTAGATCGTAGTCCATGGAGGTTCGTCATTGGTTGGGGCGCGTGTGAGATTATGAAAAAGATAGTGACACGAGGGATTTTTACGTGGTTCGGGCCGCCTGAGCGTAATACCATACTCCACGGGTGTTTATTGTATGTAGGAGTATGTGTGTGTGAGCGCTTGATCAGACTTTTTCTTGGTACCATGCGGCACAACCCTTTTATAGTCCAAGGATTGGCCGTTATATTGTCAGGCTGGCCTGACATGTGGCTCCAGTGGTGTTTAATTACCTAATACACGATCTGTAGGTATTAAGCATGATTAATGGTGTGATAACGCGCCTTAATGGCGGCATCACCGATACTAAAGGTCCTCTGATCGTGTGTCATTAACTTGCCATCAATGACACGTAATCAGGTCTTGTAACGATAGCTTTAATTGTCCCTGATTGTCTGCACCGTTGGAGATCTGGCAGTCTTACCGTTGCAGGCTTAGGTCCGGAGGCTCAACACGTGGCAGCTCCGGAGCTTCCCTCTGTTGGGAGGCAGGTCCGGAGCTGTTGTACACATGGCAGCACCGGAGCTTCCCTCTACTGGGGGTTAGGTCCGGGGCTACTGGGCACTTGGCATGACCAGAGCTTTCCTATACAACGAGTTAGGTCTGACCTTGCTTTACACGTGGCGGTGCCGGAGCTACCCTAATGAGGGAGGCGGGTCCAGTGCTGCAGGACACGTGGAACATTTAGAGGTCTTCAACTCGGACAGGTGGAACTTCTTGGCTTTTCTTGCGGTATTGTGGGGTAACCGGTACGCACGGTACCGAGAGACCTATAGACGTTAAGAAATACCAACAACACCTCGAGCACAAACCGCGGGACACGGGCAAAACCGGTTGCTGGTGGAGAGTAGCCGGAGGGGATGTAGGAGATTTGAAGTCTGGAGGAGCACCATGTGTTGAAAAGGAGCTTAAGTCTGCTGAGGCCGCCGGACCTCCTGGGGTGGCGGTTGTACAACCACTAGATTTGATACTCTCGGAATCCCCATGTGGTGCAGCGGTCTGACTGCTTCGAGTGGGAGTCTGACCGTGAGGCCTAGCACTCGAACTGATTGAGGTAGCAATTGGACTGCAAGGTGAGTAGAGGCTTGCGTGGGCCATGTTGGGGGTGGTGGCTTTATTGATGTGGCTGGCCGTTGGACCTTGAGGGGAGCAGATGCTCGTCTAGACTCTCCTAGGGGTGTTGCCGGGTGTATAGGGGTCGAGGAGCCCTCTGTACATGGATGCAGTCTAACTACTAGGTGTACGGTTGGACTGTCGGGGGGTGCCAGTTTGACCACCAGGGTGGTGGTCTCACTGCCAGGCGTGCATAAGCCTAGCGGAGGCCCACATTGATGAGTACCTACAAAACAATCAGCACTAGGTGGCACCAATGAATCATCAATTTTAGAAAGGAAGTCAAAGTGGGTTGAAGGGGGTTGGAGATTTATGCAAAGGAAAAGTAGGACTTGTAAAGAGATGATGATATGATTTGTGGCTAAATCTAGGCATCAGTCTCATTTGTGATTGGATGGATAGCCAAGGAAGATACAAACTGTTGAGCGGGGAGCAAGCTTGTTTTTAGTGGTGGCGGAGATGTTTTGGTAGCACTTGAATGTGGCCTAGAGGGGGGAATAGGCTTTTTTGATTTTTAGTCAGAACTTGCAACACTCATCAACTTGATCAAATACCGAGAAATCAGACTAGTCCGGTATAGTGCGGATTAGTCCGGTACGTGCGGACTAGATCGATCAGGTTTGATCAATGATCTCGATCCAAGACTGTATGCAGCAGAAATTAAGATGTAACTAGAGTATGTTGCTTCAATTAAACTGAAGATAGCACAAGTTTACCTTACTTTCAAGTTTTAATGTAATTAGACTAAGATCAATATAAACCCTAGATGCAATGAACAATAAGTACAAAGTGAAGAAACGAGATTTTTATCCCGTGGTTCAGTTCCCACAAAGGCAACCTACATCCACGTTGAGGATCCCACGAAAGGATCGGGTCTTCACCAACCCTAACCTTGTCAAATCGCCACAAAGGCCAATTCTCTTCCACTGTCACAAAGGGGTAAGATAACAGTGTTCAAGGGGCCTTCTCACAAGTTGAGGGCTCCCGAAGATTACAAATTGAATACCACCAAGAACACACTCGTAAGATCTACAATAAAACAATAGGAGTGTGTTAGAGAATCAAACCCAAGAGCTAAAACGTGAAGAATTGTGTCTCTCCATTGATTTAGAGTTGATCCACACAAATTTGATCTTTCTGTCGTTGGATTGTGTGGAGAGACGTGTTTTCTAGGCTCTTGGAGGGTGTGACGGCGCTAGGAATCGAGAGTTATTGATTAGG
Organism: Tuctoria greenei; assembly: GCA_036927565.1. Lineage (NCBI taxonomy): Eukaryota > Viridiplantae > Streptophyta > Magnoliopsida > Poales > Poaceae > Tuctoria > Tuctoria greenei. The sequence continues at coordinate 93,069,162 of JAYESD010000009.1, read as the reverse complement.
GGCCGTGCAACTCTATTTATACTAGGGTTTCCAAAGGTTACCATTAGGGTTTTCAAAGTCCGGACTAGTCCGTGGTGGACTACGGACTATTCTGGTGCGCGGCGTGTGGGAAACCCTAGGTGTCTCGAATTATAGGACTTGTCTGGCCAGGGGCGGACTAGTCCATTTTTGTCTGTGGAAATGTTCGGACTAGTCCGGCACATATCAGACTTGTCCGGTGGTGGTGAAACCCTTAGTGAATTGCGGACATGTCCGCACTTGGAGGACTTGTTCAATTTTAGTCAGAGAGGTCATCGGACTAGTCCGGATATTATTGGACTTGTCCGATTTCGTGCAAAGCTGTGAAGTGTTGAGGACTCGTCCGCACTAGGGAGGACTAGTCCGATCTTAGTCAGAAATATGTCAGACTAGTTCGTGGTGATATTGGACTAGTCCGGCCTGTGTAAACCTGGACTGTGCAGATAAGTCCGCACTGGGAGGACTTGTCCGATTTTGAACAGAGAGATTATCGGACTAGTCCGGGGTATATCGGACTAGTCCGGACTTGTATGAATTTGTGTAGTGAATGAGTTTTCTTGTCCTTACGCTCTTGGGGTGTGTTTCTCCAACACACTCCATACACAATGATCTAATCTATTCAGCTCTTGAGCTCTTTTCCATATAGATCCTCATTCTCCTTTATTTTTGCGCTTTCTTCATAATATCATTAAAACTTGCGCTCATCTCAACAATTTGGTTAGGATTTCATTTGCTTGTCATAAATCAACAAAAACCCACAAGGGATGCATAGATGCACTTTCAATCTCCCCCTTTTTGGTGATTGATGACAACCAATTGAGATTTCACAAAATATGATAAAAATACAAAATTTTCATAAAGTGTGTACATATGTGTTTGGAACAAATTAAGTATGACAATATAAGGCATATGTGCACTCTTTATGGTGGGGTGCAAAACTAAGTGTATGTGAGCAATAATTTTGATGAGAATGAATCAATTGACATAATTATCTCAATCATCAAGCATATATGTCAATTTCAGAGCATAAGCACATATTATAGCAAATCATCACAGATTTCAAAAGCATAAGCATGCATTATAGCAAATCATCACAGTTCAAAAGCATAGGCATAGTCATTGTACCACATAACAAGTCCAAAAGCATAAGAGAGCATTAAAGTTTTACAAACCTAAAATGAATACAAATAGAGCTCTCCTCGCAACCCACAGCTACACTTAGTGACTCTTCCTCAAGCTCTCCCCCTTTGGCATCAAGACACCAAAAAGGAAGGAGAGGAGGGATCTAGTGCCTTCATTCCTCGCTGTCGGTCTTGTCCTCATCTTCATCTTCATCTCTAGGCTGTGGAGGAGGAGGAGGAGGAACAAACTCACTCGAAGTGCTCCCAATGCCAAAGTAAGCAAGCTCGAAAGGAGTCAAAGGTCCAAGCTCGGTGAAGTCAGAGGCCGAATCTTTAGAGATAACCGGGGATCCAATAGGCTCGATCTCCAGTTTCAGGCAGATATGCTTGACATTTTCCTTTACATACCTCATGTCGGCCTTCCTTGCCTTGTCCAGCTTGTGAAGCTTTACCTCAGCCTTCTTGCATGAGCCAAAAATGGCTGCCAAGTACTTCAAAATGCCGCTGGGGGGGACCCTTTTTGAGGGGGAGCTCTAGTGGCTGGAGCAGTCCTCACATCTCCTCGAGCTCTCATCGGAGCCTCTTCACTGGACACCGGAGATGGAGCAGCTTGGATAGTGGCTATTGGAGGCTTTTGAGGGCTCAAGGGAGTGTGCTCCACATCCTTCACGAACTCTATTCCCGTGACTTTTTCAATCATAAACAGTATATATAGTGCATAGCCAGAGGAATGGTTCAGGGTGCAGGAGATATTCACCATGTCATTCCAAATATAGTCAAAGACATCCAACTTTCTGTTCTTGCTTATCACTTTCATCAAGGTCCTCAAGTATCCTTGAACACTCCCTGCATCTCCATCCTTTGGAGCAATTGTCTTCCTAAGGACCCTATTGAGAACCATGAAGAATGGCTTCATGTTCTTGGTCGATGGAGGGTTGTACTTCAGGCTAGTAACATAAAAGAATTCAATCTTATCCTTCCCCAAGACACAATGTTGTGGATAGTGATCTCATTGTTGCAGGTGTATTCTAGGTGACGTAGTCTTGCAAAGTCATCATAGGTAATAGTGTACTTGGATTCGTGTGTCATCGAAGTCACCCTCTCCTCCTCATCTCTTGCAAAGTAACAGGTGGCATAGAATTGAGCGATGATTTCATCGTTCCAGTTGCACCTGAAAGCAAACAAGTCTTTGAGCCCATGCCTTTCCACAGCTTGTATCACTTCATCGAAGGATGGGCAACTCTTACTCTCAAAGTGACTCCAATCAATCCATTGACTCTTGACCACTAGAGTCTTCATCTGCATGTACACGGAATTGCAGTAATCCGTGTGGAAGATGCTCCAGAATCTGGCATCAGTTGCCTTCTTTGATCTGCTGTAGCCATCCAGAAATCTGAGCATGGAAACCGTATTGCTTTCCTTTTCATTGAACTTCTCCTCAGAGGGATCCCTATTCCCCTGCCTCGAAGCTGCCATTTTGAGAGGGCCGATTGGGCCCAAGGCAATTCCCTTTCCCTTGCCCTTAGCTTGGCGAGAAGCCGCTGAGCTAGAGCCAGCTGCATCCTTGGCCTTGGACGCAGGCTTCTTGGCTAGAACCTTGCGGGTCACCTGAGGTGGAGAAGGTGTCGGCTCGGAGGGACACTCTTGGCGCTTCTTCCCTTGGCCCGTTGAGGACCGAAGCAAAGAGTCTTGGTCCAACTCGGCCTCATAATCGGAAATCTCAATGTTGGAGCTTGCATTGTCTTGAGAGGGAATTATACAATGTATGTATGAGATTTGATGGCAAGTAAGTGCATTGAGTAGTTGGAAATTTGGGTTGAGTTCAGTTGAAAATCGGACTTGTCAAGTGTCCAAGTACGGACTAGTCTGGTGGGACCAGACTTGTCCGTATAGGGACCAGACTAGTAAGGTGTTCATCACCTCAAACCCTAACTATGAGACAAATGATGTTGCTCAATGCAAGAATAGCTTAACATAGATGTAATACAGCAGGGATGCATGTAATAGTTGAAAGGAACTAAGCTATTTGATCCAAAACAGAATAAATCGAAGTTTCTAGGCTTTGGGAGAAAATTTACCAAAATTTTTCGATCCTTGATGAAGGAGGATTTGGAGGTGCGGACAAGTCCGTGGTCTTCACTCCCCTGGCAATGGATATTGATTTCCACCTAAACTTGAAGGGACTTAATGGAGAAATTGCCAAATCGCCTTGGGGGCTCTCGAGTGAAGAGAGAGAATGTGAGGTGAGTTGTGAGGGTGAAGTAGATTAGGTTTTGGCGGTGCCTAGGGTTATGGAGTCGAAAAATCAGACTAGTCTGTGGTCAGCCGGACTAGTCCAAACTACCGGACCAATGCGCACTAGTCCGGATAACCACAAACTAGTCTGTGGTCACCAGAACACATTTAATTAGCCCATTCGTATATATTCGAAGGTTCTTATAGAGAAAAATAGGGGCCAAAACAATCAAAAAAATCTTGATGAATATGATCAGTAAACATACAACAATCAAGCAATGACCATAATTCACCAAGATCAAGCAATTGAAATAGTTTTTCGGAGAAAATTGAGAGAGATGATTTTCGCAATAGAATCGACATATTTTGAAGAAGCCATATAGGTATGCAAGTTTTCAAGACACATTCTGAGCATCAAGGATATTTAGTTCATTTTAGAGTTCGCAAAAACATTTTTCATCAAGTGGCTTGGTAAATATGTCATTTAGTTGTTTTTCGGTGTTGACATGGGAAATGGCTATGTCTCCTTTCATTGAGTAGTCTCTCAAAAAGTGATGTTGGATGTCAATGTGCTTGGTCCTAGAGTGCTCAATGGGATTATGGGCAATTTTAATGGCACTCGCATTATCACAAAGAAGTGGAATACGACTCATATTGTAACTGTAATCCCTTAGAGTTTGTCGCATCCAAAGGAGTTGTGCACAACAACTCCCGGCTGCAACATACTCCGCTTCGACCACTGATAAGGCAATGGAGTTTTGTTTCTCGGAAGACCAAGAAACTAGGGATCTACCTAAAAATTGGCATGTACCGAAGGTACTTTTTCTTTCTACTTTGCATCCGGCATAATCTGCATCGGAGTATCCAATGAGATTGAATTTGGAACCTTTAGGATACCAAAGGCCTAGGTTGGGTGTATGAACTAAATACCGCAAGATTCTTTTTACGGCCGTCAAATGACACTCCTTAGGATTGGCTTGAAATCTTGTACACAAGCACACACTCAACATAATATCAGGCCTAGATGCACATAAGTAAAGTAGGGATCCAATCATGGAGCGATATAACTTTTGATCCACGCTTGGTACGTCTTCATTGAGATCCAAGTGTCCATTTGTTGCCATGGGAGTCTTTATGGGCTTCGCCTTGTCCATTCCAAACTTGAGTACGTCTTGAGTATACTTGGCTTGGCTTATGAACGTTCCCTCCTTTTGTTGCCTCACTTAGAATCCCAAGAAGTATTTCAGCTCTCCCATCATAGACATCAAACCTATCTATCATAATCTTACAAAATTCTCCACAAAAAGATTTGTTATTTGAACCAAAAATGATATCATCAACATAAATTTGACAAACAAAAAGATCATTGTCAAAATTCTTTGTGAACAATGTATAATCAGCTTTGCCAATTTTAAAACCATTTTCAATCAAGAAATCTCTAAGGCACTCATACCAAGCTCTAGGAGCTTGTTTGAGGCCATAGAGAGCCTTACGCAATTTGAACACGTGGTCGAGGAACTCTTGATCTTCGAATCCAGGGGGTTGCTCCACATACACCTCCTTCTTGATTGGTCCGTTGAGGAAGGCGCTTTTCACATCCATTTTATGGAGCTCGAAATCATGGTGAGTAGCATATGCAAGTTATATTCTAATAGATTCAAGCCTAGCTACGAGAGCAAAGGTTTCGTCGAAATCCAAACCTTCGACTTGTGAATACCCTTTGGCCACAAGTCATGCCTTGTTCCTTGTCACCACCCCATGTTCGTCTTGCTTGCTGCGGAAGACCCATTTGGTTCTGATAATGTTGAACTTGGGTCTTGACTAGTTCCCACACCTCATTCCGTCTGAAGTTGTTAAGTTCTTCTTCAATTGCCACCACCCAATTGGGATCTTTCAGTGCATCCTCAATCCTGCACGGTTCCAAAAACGATACAAAAGAGTAATGTTTACAAAAATTAGCAATTCGAGATCTAGTAGTTACTACCTTTTGGATGTCCCCGATTATGTTGTCGATAGGGTGATCTCTTTAGATGAATTGGTGTACTCTTGGGTATGGCACTTGTGGTCTTTAGTCTTCATGGTCATCTTCTACTCCCCCTAGATGGTTGCCCTCATTTCTGTGTTGATCATCTTCATCTTCTTGAGGTTGATCTTGTGTAGAAGCTCCCCCTTGATCCATTACCTCCACTTGTGGTTCATTTTCTTCATTTTCATTTGGAGGTGGCGCTTGTGGTCGAACATCGCCCAACACCATTCGTCTCAATGCTTGACAAGGAGCTTCTTCTCTATCCAGCACACATTGATCAACTTGCTCTTCTTGAGAGCCGTTAGTTTCATTGAACACTATGTCACGTGCTAATTTAACAAGTCCGGAGACCTTATTGAAGACACGATAGGCGTAAGAGTTTGAATCATAACCAAGAAAGAAACCTTCATCGGACTTTGAAGCAAACTTTGAAGTCCTAGGCTTCTTGTTCAAGATATAGCATTTAGAACCGAAAACATGAAAATGGGAAATGTGAGGTTTGTTACCCATGAGTAGCTCATATGATGTCTTCTTGAGTAGGCAATGAAGATATAGTCGGTTTATGGCGTGACAAGCGGTGTTGACCGCTTCAGCCCAAAACCGATCTGATGTCTTGTACTCATCAAGAATTGTTCTCGCCATCTCTCTTAGGATTCGGTTCTTCCTTTCGGCCACTCCATTTTGTTGAGGTGAGTACGGTGCTGAAAACTCATGTTTTATGCCTTCTTCGTCTAAGTACTCCTCAACTTGGGTGTTCTTGAATTCCATGCTGTTGTCGCTCCGTATGTTCTTGATCTTCAACAAGAACTCATTTTGGGCACGTTTGAGAAACTTCTTGAGGGTTCCTTGAGTTTCTGTCTTATCATGCAAAAAGAAAACCCACGAGAAGCGCAAAAAGTCATCAACAATTACTAAGCCGTATTTGTTACCACCGATGCTTATGTAAGCGATTGGACCGAATAAGTGCATGTGAAGTAGCTCAAGCGGTCTTGTCATTTCCATGATGTTCTTCGCGGGATGGGGGTGCTCCTACTTGCTTCCCAGCTTGGCATGCGCTACAAGGCCTGTCTTTCTCAAAAACAACATCCTTCAAACCTCAGATGTGATCGCCCTTGAGGAGTTTTTGAAGATTCCTCATATCAACATGTGCTAGCTGTCTATGCCACAACCAACCCATGTTGGTCTTTGTAATCAAACATGTGTCAATTCGACTTTATCTTTGTTGAAGTCAACAATATAAAGCTTTCCCTTCAAGACACCCTTGAATGCAACCGAGTTATCACTCCTTCTAGAGACGGTCACACCCTCATTAGTAAATAAGAAATTCTAACCCTTGTCACATAATTGAGATATGGACAAAAGGTTATAATCTAAGGAGTCAACATGCAAAACATGCGAAAGCGTGTGTTGAGATGATATTGCAATTTTACCGGTATCGAGCATCCTTCCTTCACTATTGTCTCCAAAATAGATGCCCTCACTTGGATCCTCATTTTCTTCATATACTACAAACATTCTTCATTCTCCGGTCATATGGTTGGTGCATCCACTATCTAGCACCCATTTTGCTCCACCGGAGGAGTAGGCATGCAAAAACAAATTATGTCTTGGTTTTAGGTACCCAAGCATGTTTGGGTCCTTTGAGATTAGTCACAAGAGATTTGGGAACCCACACATGGGACTTGGTGTTCCCATGGCGTGGCCCAACATATTTGGCATGCACTTTACCAAAAGTATTTTTCATAAGAACATAAGAAGCATCAAAAGTTCTAGATAATAATTGTTGCTCATATGTGTTAACGTTTTTGAGCTTATCAACATTGTTAGGTTTTCTAACTTGAGGGGAGTTTCCCTTCACAAAGACAATGTGCTCCTTTTTATTCTTATGGTTCTGGCATTTTTCTTTTGACCATAGGAATACCCAATGCCATATTTGACATTGGGAGGTCTTGTGGCCAAGTATGCACTGCGTGCATACTTGACCTTCTCCTTGTCAAATATGCCACCATGGGAAGGATGCTTGTCCTTGATCGAGGTTGACTTGTCCTTCAAGCTAGTATCAATTTTAGCACATGCACAAGTAGTAGTAGGTTCAGTTTTAAGGGGTTGAGAAGGACAGCTTGAAGAGGATGAAGGTTCACTTTTCTTGAGTTACTCAACTTGAACCTAAAGGATCTTGTTAACTTTGGTTAAGTTAGCAAGTTCATCCTTGATGATAACATTTGAGTCGCTTAACTTCAAGCAAGCTTCCTTGCTTGAAGCTAGCTCAAGTTCAAGTGACTTGGTTCGCTCCTTTTCAAGTTCAAGGAGCTTTTTGATCTTAAGATACAACTTGTTTTGAAGGATGATATATCTTCTTGTCGATCAACAAGCTCCTCCATATCAATATGTTTATCCATTAATAATTTCATTCTTGCGGCAGTTTTCTTATCAAGGCCAACAAGCATATCTTCATTATCACTATTGGCATCACTATCACTTGAGTTAGAATGCGAGGAGGAATATTTCGATGTTACCTTTCTTTTACCTTCCTTCGCCATGAGACAGGTGTCGTTGTCCTTCCATGCCCCGATAGTTGGGAAGAGGGTCGACTTCTTGGTCGTCTTCTTGATGGCTATGCTAGTCATCTCCTCTTCCTCTTCGGACGAGGACTCATCATTTGAGTCCCACTCCTTTCTTAGGTGCACCTGTCCAGCTTGCTTTTTCTTCTTGAAGAACTTCTTAGGTTGAGGCTTTGTTTCCTTGGTCTTCTTCTTGTTTTATTCATATGACCAATCAACTATAAAGTGGTCATATTCACCACAGTTATAAGAAGTCCACCTTCGCTCTTGACTTTTTCTGTGTTTTCCTTCACTTGATCCACCCCCTTGTCTTCTCTTCATCATCCTCTTGAATTTCTTCATGATGAGGATCATGTCTTCCTCATCTATGTCGCTGCTCTCATCATCGATGTCATCTTCATCTGGAGCCTCTCGATCTTCTTTTGACAAGGGCTTGCAAGTGGATTTTAAGGCGATCCCTTTCTTATTTGATGAGGTGGGGTCGGCAATCTCCTTGACATGTTTTGCTTGCTTCTCCATCATTTCGAAGTTGATGATCTTTCCAAGCAATTTATCTGGAGTCATTTTCTTGTACCCGAGCCTTTCTCTTATTATTGAGCATAGGGTAACATTGCGAGGCATGAATACTCTAAGGATGAGCTTCACCACCTCGTGATCGTTCCACTTTTTACTTCCATATGCTCGAACCTTGTTGATGAGAGTCTTCAACTGGTTGTACATGTCTTGCGGCGAGTCATCTTCTTCTATGGTGAATCTTCCCAATTCGCCTTCGATCATTTCGATCTTTGCCTCTCGCACATGATGATCACCTTCATGTGCAGTTTGCAATGTGTCCCATATTTCCTTTGCATTATCGAGTTCATCAACCTTGGTGAACTCATCCTGACTTAGTGATGACCGCTGCAGCTTAAGCATTCCGATGGATTGCTTCCTCTTGGCTTGGTGTGAGCTCTTCATCGTCGTATGGGATATCTATACCTGTGCACACTGTATGCCATAAGCTGGGGTTAAGAGATATTAAATGCATATTCATGTTTTTCCTCCACATTGAGTAATCATTGCCATCAAAGTGTGGGGCTTTTCCTAGAGGAATAGACAAATAATAGCTATTGTTAGAATTTAGACGATCATAGTTGAAAGGATATCAGGAGTAGTCGATGTGACTACTCCCCTTCTTCTTCTTCTCGTCCTCAATCTTCATTTTTACCATTGGAGAGGGCTTTCTTCCTTAGGAGCACCTTGAGTTCAAGCATCTCCTCATCGTCATCCTTGAAGTCCTGAATGGCTTCAAGGAGCTTCTCCAATTTTTGAGCCTTTTCATCTTCAATCTTCTCTTGGTTGAGGCTCTTGTGCACATCCTTCATGTTCGACATTTTCTCTTTGAGCGATTAGTCTCCTCTTGAAGTGTCCTGCTCTGGTACCAATTGAATGTGGCCTAAGGGGGGGGGGGGGGGGTGAATAGGCCTTTTTGATTTTTAGTCGGAACCTGCAACACTCAGCAACTTGATCAAATACCGAGAAATCGGACTAGTCTGGTATAGTGCGGACTAGTCCAGTACGTGTGGACTAGATCGATCAGGTTTGATCGATGATCTCGATCCAAGACACTATGCAGCAGAAATTAAGATGTAACTAGAGTGTGTTGCTTCAATTAAACTGAAGATAGCACAAGGTGACCTTACTTTCAAGTTTTAACGTAATTAGACTAAGATCAATTTAAAACCTTGATGCAATGAACAATAAGCACATAGTGAAGACACAAGATTTTTATCCCGTAGTTTGGTTCCCACAAAGGCAACCTACATCCACGTTGAGGAGCCCACGAATGGACCGGGTCTTCACCAACCCTAACCTCGTCAAATCGCCACAAAGGCCAATTCTCTTCCACTATCACAAAGGGGTAAGATAACCGTGTTCAATGGGCCTTCTCACAAGTTGAGGGCTCCCCAAGATTACAAATCGAACACCACCAAGAACAGACTTGTAAGATCTACAATAAAACAACAGTAGTGTGTTAGAGAATCAAACCCAAGAGCTCAAACATGAAGAATTGTGTCTCTCCTTTTATCTAGAGTTGATCCACAGAAATTTGATCTTTCTTTAGTTTGATTGTGTGGAGAGACGTGTTTTCTAGGCTCTTGGAGGTTTCGACGGCGCTGGGAGTCGAGAGTTATTGATTAGGGGTCGTGCACCTCTATTTATACTAGGGTTTCCAAAGGTTACCATTATGGTTTTCAAAGTCTGGACTAGTCCGTGGTGGACTCTGGACTAGTCCGAAGTGCGGCGTGAGGGAAATCCTAAGTGTCCCGAATTATCGGACTTGTCCGGCTAGGGGCGGACTAGTCCATTTTTGTCTCTGGAAATGTTCGGACTAGTCCGGCACATATCGGACTTGTCCGGTGGTGGTGAAACCCTTAGTGTATTAGGGACAAGTACGCACTTGGAGGACTTGTCCGATTTTAGTCAGAGAGGTTCTCGGACTTGTCCGATTTCGTCCAAAGCTTTGAAGTGTTGAGGACAAGTCTGCACTAGGGAGGACTAGTCCAATCTTAGTGAAAAAGATATCGGACTAGTCCGTAGTGATATCGTACTAGTCCAACCTGTGTAAATTTGGACTGTGCAGACAAGTCCGCACTAGGAGGACTTGTCCGATTTTGAACAAAGGGATTATCGGACTAGTCCGGGGTATATTGGACTAGTTCGGACTTGTATGAATTTGTGCAGTGAATGAGTTTTCTTGTGCTTGAGCTCTTGGGGTGCGTTTCTCCAACACACTCCATACACAATGATCTAATCTATTCAGCCCTTCAGCTCTTTTCCATATAGATCCTCATTCTCTTTTCATTTTGTGCTTTCTTCATAATTTCATTAAAACCTGCGCTCATCTAAAAAATTTGGTTAAGATCTCATTTGCTTGTCATAAATCAACCGAAACCCACAATGGATGCCTAGATGCACTTTTAGCACTTGCAACAAAAAATGTGCAAGTAGAAGTGATCGAAGTGGCTGCCAAAGAGAGCTAAATGCGGGTGGCAAATGGAAGCATTTTGTATGGTCACAAGTTTATGAGATATGTAGAGCTATGGAGTACTTCTATCAAATAACCAGTTTGGACACTGTTGACAGTTGGTACGTCATTGATGAAAATTTGGAGAAACCGCTGAAGCAATTCCCCTTAAGGAGTATTTCCTAGGGTATCGAATCCAAGGAACATGTGTGCTAATCTTCTAACTAGTTCACACATGGACACAAAGCTTGGTGGTAGGTAAGGGATAGAGTGGATTTCCTAAGAGAAGGGTTTATAATTCAAAGTAGTCGATCAATAGCAACTTGTATTGGACACGGGCTTACCCTGGTCAGCCAGGCGACTCCTGCCAAGAGCCTACATTGTAGTCGAACATGGAGGATTACAACAGACAGATAGGGTTGTCACCACCTACCGCCTACCTCTACGACCCATAGACTACGAGAAATCAAAGGTAACATCAAGCCTAGGCACGACGCCTACACTATCGATTACTTCCCTATAGCAAAGACTAGGGCCTCTAAATGAATAGAACAATGAACAAACAAGCAACTAAGGAATTAACTTGCTGGAATTAAATAAATGAACTCAAATGGAAATCATGTACCTTACTTGAGATGTTAAGAACTGTCAAGGTACAAAGGTGAAGATGGTTCGACAAGCCCAAACCCTATCCTTAAGTGGAAGAACCTCCTCCTCTTTCTCACACTCTCCCTATTTTTTAAGCGCTTGGGCAGCGCTATGCCTTTGGAGTGGAGTACTAGACTCAAGCTTTTGTTGTGTGAATTGAGGGAGTCCCTACCCCCTATTTGTACCCTCCAAATGTCATTTTGGTGCCAGAATATGCGGGGGAATCAATCGCCATCGTTATCAGGAGCCGTGAGGAGCCAAAATGTGGATGTTGACCAAGTTTGGTGCGAACATCAGGTCGGGCGACCCCATGGATCGGCTGACTTTCTGGTGGGAAAAAACACGATGTGTTTCCTACGGTAGGCTGTTTCATGGGCCCCCATTATGGGTATGGGTGATTCCCATCATTTTTAGTCAGTTTTCTCCCTAGTGTGGGCCCATGAATCCTCATACTTGTGCCTGATTGGTTGGAAGGTCTGTTTCTTGGATTTGCCTCTTTAAATACCTTTAATTATGTGCATAATTCACCTGCATAAAATATTGCACCAACACTTGTGGAAATAGTTGGTAAATAACTCCTACCACTATGTTGGTTGTCCAATTTATATCTTTTATGCAGGGAATTGATGGTCAGATTTGGCATTGACGGACTGTCAACAAAAACTAACTTGGAACATAATTGAGAGCATGGTGTTATTGTTAGTGAGAATAATAATCTCAACTTGTCCATTTTGAGGAGACTTGTGGGGGCAAGCCAGGCAAAAAAACACCAAGATGGATAAACAATATACACGATGTAGAATTATTGAAATCATGACCATTATCACATTGAAATGCCTTTATTGTGGAGAAAAATTGAGTGGAGACATAGGTAAAAAACCGTGTCAAGGTCAGAAAAGTGTCAAAATTGAGACGGAGAGAAAAAAATCCACAAATAGTGTGAATAGTCATTGATAACAATAAGATAATACTTTTGACCAGAAACACTTTGCATGGGAGAGATCCACAAATCGCAATGTATTACATCGAATGTATTCTGGGCACGATAATTTGACAAAGCAAATGAAAGACATGTATGATCCATGCTGATAACCATGAAAAAGTGTGTTAAGTTCCTATTTATTATATTGTCAAAATAACCTAGACAAAGCCTCAGAACAAAAATGACCAAGATCATGATGCAAAAGCATAAACAGTATGGTGGTTGTGGTTAAGGCACGTAGAGGAGAAAGCATTAGCAAAGAGATGGGGTAGAGCTGCCCGAAACTATTGCACCTGGCGATCAAGTCTTTGGTGTCCAAACCCTTCACAAAAAACAAAAGGGATCAAAATGGAAATATTATTGTCAGCAGTGAACTGATGTACAAAAACCAAATTTTTTATAATGCAAGAAAACATAAGAACATGGTGCAAATGTAAAGGACAGGCCAGATTAGATATAGAAGTGTGACTGGTGGAGGTAAAGGGCAGCAAAGTCCCATTTCTGACAATGATAGACGAAGAAGTCAAAAAAAAAAATGGGGGCAGGAGATGGAGAGGTTACTGGAGAAGGAGCCCATGTCGCTATCGGCGCTAGAGTCCATGTACCCTTTAGCAAATGGTGGCAGCATCAGTGATATGGTGTTCAACAAGTTGGCCGGCTCATTCTAATCTCATGTGATAGAAGGCACATTGTAGGTGGAAGCTCTCCTATACAACGAGCTGGTGGTTAGACTACCAGAAGATGCGATCAGACCGTTGTAGTAGGGCACCGTTTGACCACAACCAGTGGCTATTTTACTGCCATAGGGCATGGTCTGACCATTGTAGAACGGTGCCGTCGGACCACTCGGGTACGGAGACCTGGTGGCTGGTAGACACAAGCGCCATAGAGTCTCCCATACACTAGAAGAGTCTGCTGCATAGGAGCAGGCCCGCGCAAACATGCCTAGAGGCCTTGAGGAGGACCTGTACACGGTGCGAAACCACCCGACACCTGCAATGCCTCGTTCCATGGATTCTATGGAGTGGGAGATCCAATGTCGTTTTGACAATGCATCTGCTCTGATTGCACCAGCTAAATCCTTTGTTGGAAGATGAGGTACCAAAAAGAAGGAGCGCTGGAAGTAGGGGTGCCAAAGATAAGGCTGCTAGGGGCAGGGGCATGGGGGAAGAACCACAAAAAGAGGGTAGCGATAGGGTGCAGCTGGCATCTGTTCATGTGGCTTCCAAGGCGTTGGCATTCCCAAATTTGGACTTCATCTCGATCTCCTCAAGTTAAAGGTCGTTGCGAACCTCAGCAAATGTTGGAAAGGGGCTCTACTACTTGAGGAGAGACACCATGTGGGAGAACCGCTCATCAAGGTCATGTAGCATCATGAGAATGATGGTGTGGTCGAGGATGGCCTCATCCAAGTTGCGGAGCTCATCGGCCATGAACATGAGGGGCGGCTATAGCAATCATTAAGAGGTCCCCCTGGACGAACATGGAGAAGTTAGTGTCAAAAATCATAGCTCAAGTATCTTTGTTTTTTGATGAACTGCTCCTAAATCCCGATCGAGATAGAACAAACAGTGGGTATGCCCGTCAAGGCGATCTCAATGAGATCAGGTGAGACGGTGTTGTGAAGCTAGTCGATGATGGTGCAGTACATGCAGTGCCAATGAGGATCGGTGATATCAATATTATGAGAACTATGTGTGCCGAATACATTAGCAATTAGAATAAAAGTGAAGGTTTACATTCAAAGTTGTGATCTTACACTGATACACCGCGATACACCCCAATACACAATGTCTGAACTTGTCTCACTACATTTTGGGAGTAACATTACCTTTGATAGTTTTGGACTATCCAAACTTTTCAGTGTGTTTTTGGGAGTAACGTTACCCTCGGTGGTTTTGGATTGTCCAAACTTTTTCTCATGTGAGTTGCACGTGGTTCACGCTTTGGGTTGTCCAAACTTTCACTCACATGAGCTGCATGTGGTTCGACGTGGTGGGAGTGTTCTCGGGAGTAACATTTACTCTTTACATGGTTAGTATTGTTCAAACTTTCCGACACGTGACTTGCACGTGAGCTTGGGATAGGAATGTCTGATCTTTTGCCTTTATATTGCAGCGTCGTTTTTAATGGATTCAATAATTTTATTTGCTAAAACAATTGAGCAGCGAATATGTTTTTAACTTGCAATGTTTCAAACTTGCTTTTTGGCTGATGGGAAGATTTTCTTAGTACTATTGGACTAAGTCTTTGATGCATTTATGCTGATCATGGTTGATTATTTTCTTACTATGTTTGCAACATGCTTATTTGAGGTGCTCACATAAGGTGTTGTGATTATCATACTAATGTGAGTCATGTCGAGGACTCGTGCTCGGAAGATTTGGTTGTTTGTTCATGTGCAGGTGTTGCTTGAGGTCAAGACATGGCTTGTGACGGGATCCTTGAACTAGTCTTAGGTAGAAGATGAGGTTCAACAACCAAGATCGGGAGGAATTTTGGTTGAGTTGATTGGGAGATCATGCAACATGTTTTGGTTAGGAAAAATGCATATGAAGGTATCGTGGATGTCGTTGGAAGCTGTTTGCACGTGTGCAAGGAGTGCATGGATGTGGCAACATGGTTCCAGGGCGTGATGAAGATATATGGATGTGAAAATGTGGCCGAAAAGGTCCAACTAGTTGGATTATGTCTCAGGCTGCGACTGAGGTGGTTATGGTTCGTTTATGGAAGTTATCGAGTTTTTTTTTATTAGATTTCGTGTGGGTCATAAAGTTAGTTGTTTAGGAATGTTTAGGACGTTCCTAATGTGTTTACAAGTCTTAAGATTGCTTATATCTGTCTATGGAGGAGTCTTGAGCAGTTTTGGAAAGTTTTGGTTTAAACTGAGTAGGAGTATTAGTCCTAGTTAGGATTGGGTTGGCGTAGGGCTGATTATATAAGCAAGGGAGGACAGAGCTCATGGTGCACAACTTCGGGTCTGTTTTTCTTGTGTTTTATCAACAAAAATCGTAGTTTAGAGGAGCCTTTGTTCCTTGTTTGCCCGACTTGTTTTTGTCAAGTCTTTCTCCTCGAGTTTTTGCATTGCCCAACCTTTCTTCAGTGTTTTGATTGTAACTCGCATTTTACTATTCCAATTGGCGTGATTCTTCTTGTGTTGTGTTCACAACTCTATTATCTGTCATCTCTGAAAATCTCATGGTCATTGGATTTGTGGTTTTTGATTTACATGAGTTTCTTTTCAGCATAGCATATCTGTTTGCTCTCTGTTAGAACAGGTTGACCTTTGCTCAGAGTTTTGGTCATAACTTGAGTTTTACTCGACGATTTCTTGTGCTTTTTGTTGTGGTGTCTCTTTGACTAGATTATATACAATATTACTAGTTTTTATCACGGTTTAACTCATCTAGATTAGTCATACACAGTTTCTATACCAGATTAGCTTTTTTGCCGAGGGTTTTTCATAGCTTCCGCTCAAATGTTTTTAAATCTACCACTCACCCCCTGGCTCTGGTAGATTTTCACGTACTTTTCAATCCTACAATTGGTATCAGAGCCACAGTGTTCTAATATCATTGATTTGCACGTGTTTTTGCCAATCAACATGGAGAAATACCTCACAAAACCTTGTTTGTTCAATGGCATTGATTTTCAGGTTTGGAAGGCATGTATGGAGGCTTACATACAAGCGCAAGGCTTCACCATATGGAAAAAGGTGTACAAGCCCTTCAACATGCCACCAAATGATCAAGTCACGACTGCCAACTTGAAGGACATCAACAACAACAACAAGGCGCGAAACTTGATCATACAAGGAGTGACTCAAAGCCACTTCGACCGTGTTGACAACTTTCGATCTGTGTATCACGTGTGGAAAGCACAATGCGACCAAAATGAATGCTCCAACACGATCAAGGAGGTAAGACAAGGTATGTTTAAGAAAGAATACATGCGTTTTGAGATGCAACTCGCTGAGTCGATCGATAATCTCTTTGCTTGCTTTAATAAAATTCTTAGCAACTTGCGTAGTGTCATTGTTAAATTTTCAGATTCAGAAAATGCTAGGCAATTTTTAGGTGCATTAGACATGTCAATTTGGGAAATGAAAGTTATATCTATTTGTGAATCTACTATCTTGAGTACACTTATATTAGATGTGCTATATTCCAAGTTAAAAACTCAAGAACTTGACATAATATCATGAAAAACCCACAAGAAGTCTCTTGCATTTGTTTCACAGCATGACATGTCTAGTTCTAGGCAATCTTCATCATGCGGTACACTTGCTTTGCTGCCTTCTCTAACCCTTGAACAAAAGAATTTCTAGAGGAGGAGCTAACACTTCTCTCTACCCAGTTCTCGAAAGAATTGCAAAATGTAAGAACTAGAAGGAGTGGAAGTGGTGGACCTCAACGGTGCTTCAAATGCAGCGAGTTTATACATTTTCATACAAATTACCCTAACCTTTCAGGTTCTACTCTTGGTGAAGAAGAAGGGTTTTACATATTGTCTATTCGTAAATTGTTTTGTCTCCGCACTTCAAGAACTTGGCTCTCGTGATGTGGACATCGGAAGTGACGAAGACGAAGAGAATTTGGCAAATATGTGCTTCATGGCGGGCGACTCAAGATCAAGTACAGAGAAGGAAAAACACAATAGCAACGATGAAGAGGTATGTCCCACTTGCAAAGAAATTTGTGATGCTATTTCTTCTGCCACTGTTATACTTAAGAAAAGGTAGAAAAAAACTTAGGGACAATGCTATTAAAATTAAATCACTAGAATCTGAAATTAATCGTTTAAAATCTTTGATTCCTAGTGATGATTCTTGTTCCTCATGTGAATTAATATATGAAAAATTGTCCTCTTTAAGGAGTGCGCACACCTCCACACTTGATAAACTTGAGCTTAAAATTAAAAAGAATAGAGAGCTTGCTGCACTTAATGATAAAAACTTGACAGATGCTAGATGTTCAAAAATTGATTTGCATTGTTCTAATTGTGATGATCTTAATAAGAATTGCATGATGCTATGAATGAAATTTCTATTTTGAACAATGCTTTATGTTCTCATGAAGTTAATTGTTATTCTAATTGGAAATTAAAAGGAAAAACTTCATATGAAAATTGCCTTGATTTGACAATAAACATGATGACATGTATAGGACACTAGATCGGTTTTGTAAAGAAAATAAGAACCTAAACTTGCCGCTGAATTCATCTAAGTCTTGCAATGATAAAACTTGTTAAGGTTTTGATTCCCATGCTCATGCTTAGTCACATCCACAAAAAACTGTAAAATAATTAGGGTGTGGTTTGATTCAAACGATTCCTAAATAAAGAGGTGGTCTTTAAGTGGTCATTAGGGAGTGTTGTCTCATTCAGTTGGTAACAAACATGTTGCTTGCTCATCTAGACATGAACACAAAGTTAAATTTTATTGTACCTACTGTGGTAGAGATGGTCATGTCATAGTTTATTATTATAGACTATCTAAACAACATAAAAAGGAAAGAATGCAAGCTAGATCTCATAACTCCATGCAAAATTTGCTGCACATGGTAAATCGAATTTTAGGAACTTGCAACCTTCTTTGATGAGTCGAAAACATGCGAACTTTGCTCCCAAACCTACTGTTTTTCGTGCTACACATGTAACACCTCATAGGTTAGTAGTTGGGTACAAAAATCCTCAAACTTTGGCTCATAGACCTGCTATTTTATCTCAGCTTTCACGTGCTATTCTTGTTGGACGTCGTGTGACTCAATACTGGATTCTTAAATGCCTTTTGACTAACCCCAGTATTGAGTCATCGATGTGTTGTGCTTATATATAGGTTACACTCTTGAGAAGGAGAACATTTGGCTTGTGGATTCAGGTTGCTCGCGCCACATGACTGGTAACAAAGAATGATTCTCCTCCCTCTCTTTTGTGTCACGTGTACAAAATGTTACTTTTGCCGATAATTCTTCAACTCCTATAATTGCTGAGGGTAAGGTTTGAGTAAATAATCACTACACTTTGAAAGATGTGGCACTTGTCAAAAAATTGAAATACAACTTGCTTTTTGTTTCACAATAGCTAGATGAAAATCTTGAAATTTTATTCACTAATTATTGTTGCAAGGTTGTAGATTCAAATGGTGAGCTTAATTTTAACATATCTCGATTTGAAAGAATTTTTAAGCTTATTTTGATATGTCATATTCTTAGCATAGGTGTCTAGTTGCTAATGATTCGAAAGACTTATATTTTTGGCACAGCAGACTTGGTCACGTAGGCTTTGATCACCTCACACGTGTTAGTGGTCTTGATCGCATACATGGGCTAGCTTAGCTTAAAGGAGACAGCGATATTGTGTGCTCTTCTCGTAGGCATGCTAATATGGTTGCATGTTCACATCCTCCTCTCCCGATGACCATGGCAACTGAACCGGGACAATTTTTGCACCTTGACACCATAGGTCCTTCACGTGTTCAATCTTTCAGAGGTAAATGGTATGTGCTTGTGATTGTTGATGATTATTTTAGATACTCTTAGGTTTACTTTATGGCATCTAAGAATGAAGCTTTTAGTCACTTTAGAACTTTATTTCTTAGATTATCAATTGATCACCCAGGATGTTTAAAAGCAATTAGAAGTTATTCCGCAACCAAATTCAAAAATCAATCATTTGATCACTTTTGTGCTCAAAAGGAATAGATCATCAATTTCCTTCACCATATGTACCTCAACAAAACAGTGTTGTATAGAGAGAAAGAACAGAACCTTAGTTGAGATGGCTAGGACTATGCTTGATCAATATAAATGCCTAGAAAATTTTGGGCGGATGCAATTGCAACAGCTTGTTATATTTCAAACATCATTTTCTTGATAGCTAAGTTAGGAAAAACACCATATGAGCTTCAGTTTGGAAATAGGCCTAGTGTCACACACTTTAGGATCTTGGTTGCAAATTCTTTGTTAAGAAACATGGTAATCTTGATAAATTTAATGCTATTTCTGTTGATTGCATGTTTCTTGGGTATCCATCTCATACTAGAGGCTACCATGTGTTTTTACTTGACACTAACAAAATCGTGGAGGCTTGTGAGGTTTCTTTTGATGAAGCTACCTCAAGTACTAGCTATAATATTACAAGTCAAGATGCATATCCGCAGGGGGAGAGTATATTCATTGAAGATGAAGGAGTGGAGTTGCTGCCCCAAATTTCAGAAATAAACTATGTCGTTCCAACTCTTGATCCCGTTGCACAACCAGCACCACCGACCACTACTGTTGGTCCAAATCTTCCTTAAGCCACAAGGTCTTCAATTTGTGATAAACATGAAGAAGAAGGAGCTTGTAAAGTGTCTACTCCCCTTAGCGTCCTAAAACATCATCCCCCACAACAAATCATTGGAAGCTTGCACGAATGAGTCACATGCTATGATATGTTTAGAATTTGAGATGAGTATGATGGGAGAACTCACAAACTTTTTGGGGCTGCAAATCAAGCAAACAAACAAAGGAACTTTTATGCATCAAACGAAGTATACAAAAGATATCTTTAAGCGCTTCAACATGGACAAAAGCAAGCCTCTTCGAACATCAATGGGAACAGCAATAAAACTTGAACTTGATGAAGATGGTGAACCCATGGATCAAAAAGAATATATAAGCATGATCGGGTCACTTTTGTACCTCACGGCATCATGACCGGACATACAATTCAACGTATATTTTGTGCACAATTTCAAGCTTCCCCACGTGCTTCACGTCGTCAAGCCATCAAAAGAATTCTCAGGTACTTACATGGAACTCAAGAATTTGACATTTTTCTTCCTTCTTCATCAACTGTTACTTTGAAAGCTTTTTCAGATGCTGATTTTGGGGGTTGCGGGATTGTTAGGAAAAGTACTTCTGGTGCTTGTCATTTTCTTGGTAATTCACTTGTTGTTTGGTCTTCTAGAAAACAAAGTTTAGTTGCAGAATCCACGACTGAATCTAAATATGTAGCTGCTGCTAGCGCTTGCTCACAAATTATTTGGATTGTTCAAATACTTAAGAACTATGGGGTTCATTCTAGAGTGTCACAAAACAGTGGAACACTATCTAAATGAGCACCAGTAAATGACATTATCTATGGAGATATTGTTGAAACACTTAAGCACAATGTACTTTGTTCTAGGGTGTTGCACACATGGTTCTTAAGTCAATTGTTGTGTCATGCTTTCAGGTCTTGAAATAGTTAAGTTTGTGAGATCATGACTTGCTTAAATTGAAAAATTACATATGATCTCTTGCATGGCTTACACTACTTTATGTATCTCATTGATGTGATTGTGTAAGTTACTTGATAGTATGACTTGAACGAGCTTTTTATATGTATATGTTATAATATGCTCATACCAATTAAGATTTCTCTTTTGAACCTTGTTGAATGTATTGTCAAAGGGGGAGAAATATGTCATACATTGCTCATTCACAAGTGTTTTACACGTTTTTCTCAGGGGCAGAATTTATTTTTGTAATTTCTTCTCATTTGATTTTTTTATTTTCAAAAGGGGGAGAAAATTGTTTTCAAAACTTTTCATGTGAATGTGCCAAAGTTCGGATTCTAAGTAGTGTTGCCAATGCATTCATCAAGGAGGAGATTGTGAGACCTATGTGTGCTGAATACATAGGCAATTAAAATAAAAGTGAAGGTTTCCATTCAAAGTTTTGAGCTTACACCTATACAACCCGATACACACTATCTGAACTTGTCTCAGTACATTTTGGGAGTAACGTTACCTTGGATAGTTTTGGACTGTCTGAACTTTTCAATGTGTTTTTGTGAGTAATGTTACACTCGATGGTTTCAGATTGTCCGGACTTTTTCTCATGTGAGTTGCACTTGTTTCACACTTCGGGTTGTCCGAACATTCACTCACATGAGCTGCACGTGGGTCGAAGTGGTGGGAGTGTTTTCAGGAGTAACATTTACTCTTTAGTTGGTTAGGACTGTCCGAACTTTCCGACACATGATTTGCACGCGATTTTGGGATTGGAATGTCCGATCTTTTGATTTTGTATTACAGCGCCATTTTAGTCAATTCGATAATTTTATTTGCTGAAATAATTGAGCAGCGAATCTGTTTTTAACTTTCAATGATTCAAACTTGCTTTTTGGCTTATGAGAATATTTGCTTAGTACTTTTGGACTACGTTTTTGATGCATTTTTGCTGATCATCTTGGATTATTTTCTTGGTATGTTTGCAACATGATTATGTGAGGTGCTCACATAAGGTGTTGTGGTTGCTGGACCAATGTAAGTCAAGTCGAGGACCTGTGCTCGGAAGATTTTGTTGTTTGTTCATGTGCAAGTGTTGCTTGAGGTCAAGACATGGCTGGTGACAGGATCCATTGAACTAGTCTTAGGGAGAATATGAGGATCAACAACCATGTTCGAAAGGAATTGTGGTTGAGTTGACCGCGAGGTCACGCAACATGTTTGGATCAAGAACAATGCATATGAAGGTATTGTAGATGTTATTAGAAGATGTTTCCAAGTGTGCAAGGAGGTCATGAATGTGGAAACATGGTTCCAAGGTGTATAAAAGAGATATGGACGTGAATATATGGTTGGAAAAGTCCAACCGGTTGGATTATGCCTCGGGTTGCGGCTAAGGTGGCTATGGTTCGTTTATGGAAAGTTTCGTGTTCTTTTTGTTAGATTTCATGTGGATCACTAATTTGAGTTGTTTAATAATGTTTAGGACGTTTCTAAGGTGTTTGAAAGTCTTAAGAGTGTTTCTATCAGCATATGCAAGAATCTTGAGCAGTTATGGAAAGTTTCGGTTGACACTGAGTAGGAGTAGGAGTCCTCGTTAGGATTGTGTTGGCCAATGGTGCACAACTTTGGGGCTATTTCTCTTGTGTTTTTATAAATAAAAATTTGTAGTTTATAGGAGCTTTTGTGCCCTGTTCGTCCGACTTGTTTTCATCAAATTTCTGCGCTGCCCCACATTTTTCAGCATTTTGATCATAACTCGCGTTTAACTACTCCAATTGACATCCTTCTTTTGTTGTCTTCACAACTAAATTATCTATCATTTGTGAAAATTACACATTCATTGGTTTTGTGATTTTTTAGTTACACGAGTTTCTTTGTAGCGTAGCAGATCTGTTTACCCTCTCTTAGAACAGATTGATCTTTGCTCAGGGTTTTTGTCATAACTTGAGTTTTACTTGATGATTTCTCATGATTCTTGTTGTGTTGTTTCTGTGACTTGATTATCTACAATCTATACTAGTTTTTTCACCATTGAACTCATCTAGATCAGTTGCACAAACAGTTTCCTTATCATATTAGTTTTTTGCTGAGGGGTTTTCATAACTTCTGCTCAAATGTTTTTAAATCTACCATTCACCCTCCTCTGGTAGATTTTCACGTGCTCTTTGATCCTATAAAGATAGATGTTGTTCAAGACTTTATCGGAGAGCTTGTACTTGCCAAGGATGTTGAGGAAGAGGCCCTTCCACTAAATGTATTACAGTGAAAGGTTGTCAAAGACGATGGGGATCATCAACATGATTTTGAGGATAGAAACAACTTTAGTGTGAAGAGTGACAACATTATCAGACACCAGAGGAGTAGAATCATGGCTGCCCAAGTCATGGCGAACGTCATCAGCTACAAGAAGCAGTGAGCAATGTTCCTCATCAGCTACTGCGCATGCACGGGCTGCCTCGTTGGGCAATTGATCAGCCTCCGCGGTTAAGGGGATGAGGTTGAACACAAAGATGACATCCTACACAGCCGCTTGAATGTGGGAGATGTTGTTATTGTTGGACCTATAATTCTAGATGCAGCAGTCGGATTGTGGGTGGTGGTTGTCGGACCACACGCAAAAGCGCATAGGGTTAGGGTTGGTGGACGCGGCTGGAGTGCCACACGTTGAAGGCTGTCAAAGCAATGGTGGTGGTGATTCGACCGGCCTTGGTGAGGAGCGGCTAGGGGTTAGGATTGGTGGACAATGCGGGCGGGCACCACATGTTGTTGGGGGGGGGGGGGGGGGGTGGGCTAGACCATAGTTTTCCGCGTTGTCAAATCGCTCAAGGGTGGAGTGGTGAGAATAGGAGGGAACGGCAGCCGTGGGGCCCAACAATGGCAGCCAGGGCTGCGGAATAGATATCCCTAAGGATGAGACCTCCGGGATACCGTGACGGAAATATGTGGAGAAATAATAATTAGATTAATTGAAACCTCTGGAGGTTCTACATATTTATAAGGGGTCTAAAGACCTCTCTAGGTTATATAAACTATGTGATACTATTATTTGTCTAACACCGTACACTAAGTCCCACCCATTCAGAAAACATCCACTATAATACAGGTATTCAAAAATAAAAATATGTCATTTTTGACAGCACTACAAAAACCTATTGTAAGATCTAGGAAAACTTGGAGTTGAGGAATATATTAGTCTCACATCTCTTGTTTAGGTGGGTGAGGGGCAACATATAATCTTCATTGTTTCAGTGATACCACCTCCATGTAAACCATTTTACACGAGGGAGCGATTAGAATGTAATCAGATGTTTGGTGCAATCGTGCAATCAAGCATCTTCAACCGTTGGATTTGTATCCTACGAACAGTGCATCTTTTATTAAACCTCCTCCACCACCCATCCATCTGGTAGGGAGGGTTAAATAAAAATAGACAACGACCGTAGAATGCAGATTCAGTGATTGTGGGTGCTTGATTGCACAGTTGCATCAAAACTCTGATTGCATTACCTTTACACAAATCCATGGTAAAAGCGTAAGAGGAGTGTTATATGAATACGCATGCCGGCGGCCGGCCCCATGTGGTGAGGCAGGAGACAAGTGAATTTTAGATACTAGACGTTACATTTATGTACTGCCAGTTTCTGCTCAACACAAAAAGGACTATGCAAGAGCCAACTTTTTTCTAGAATAATAGTAGAAGTACCACATGGTAAAGTGGAAAGTCATGGTTAGCTAGCCAAAACAAGATATAGGCATATGGACTCAAATCCTCTGCAGACTGTAGCTGACATATGGATCCTATGTTCACTGGATCGAGCACCAAAATCATGTGCACCTCTTCTTGGCAGTGTTTTTAAGAAAAGAAAGGAGCTCATGACTATATTTGCTGGATTCTGATAAGGAAAAAATGAAGAAAAAATGGATTTTTCAGTAGCAAGGAGAGAGAGTGGTCTCAATTCTGGGAAGGTCTTCATGTAGTCAAAGAGGATTGTTCGAGGGGTTTCCAGTATATTCTTGGTAACAGATTGATGCTCGTTGAGGTCAGTGTCCTTTAGAAACAAAGTTTGAAAATTTCTACATGATTTCTAATAAACAAGAAGACACAGAACACAAAATTATTGGAGGGGGGGACATAACCATCTTCCTTAGAAGATCTTTTGTGAGAGAGGCTACCGAGTGAATGGAAGAAACGGTCGAACTGGACCATATAAAGCAGAATGATCAAGAGGATAAGGATCCTGGGTGCTGAACAGATAGGTCAAATATCGATGAAACCGTTGTACAAACTATTGTGATTTTTTTGGGAGGGGGGGTGTCAAAGATATAGAAAAACAGAGCCGTGGCAGGCAAAACTCTGTGGTTACTGATCCAAAAAAGAATACAGTCGGCCGAGCAGCTCATAAAAAAGAAAGTGGAAAGACAATGAAATTTGGGGGCCATGATGAAACAGCTGATCATATTTGTTTCCCTGCAAAATTTGCTTGGAGTGTAATTAGAGACGTATTAGCTATGATGAAATATGATTCCCAACAACATGCATCATTTTACAAACCAATTTCTGCAACCAACAGGCCAGTGGCAGATCCAGACAAAAAATACAGGGGGCCTGAACATATATAGTATATTTGATCACATCATGTTAATATAATAAACACATGTTCAAGTATCATCACAAGCACACATAAATTTGAACATGAATATAAATTATCACATACATATAGCGCCGCGCGGAATGCCTATAGATTAATCATCATCCTCATGTGTAACAATCTGAAACACAATAAAATAATTAAAAATTCAGACTTTTATATAGCATAATGTACAAATAGTTAGAAAATAAAGAACAATTACATACCGTTAAATTATTTTTTTGGCACTAACATACGCCGTTCTTTCACATCTTCAAACTCTTTTATAATTTTGTCATTATTAATGCTTCTAAATATCACCTTCTCAGCGTAGCATATCATCAAATCATTGATCCATTCATCTCCATTTTATTGCATAAATCTGTCTTTATAAGATTCATGACAGAAAATATCACCTTCAACATACATCTCAACATCCACATCAAAGTTACAAAAATTATTCCTTGGATTAAAGAAGCCATGCATACCAATAAATTAGAACTAACTTCATTGAAATGACGATTCATCTCCGTCAAAATGGAATCTATGGCACCAATGAAAATATCAACATGATAGAAATACATGTTTGTTACCTTTTGCCTTCTACGTGAATATGTCCCTTTTGCATTCACTTCTTTATCCATCTTTGGAATTTTAATTTGATTCTTACCACAAAATAACTTCACTTTTTTAAACTATGATCCCATCCATTGTCTCTCATATCCGGTAGTTGATCTTTTCTTTGCATAATCAAACTTGTTGATTCAACAATATCTTGATCTTTTCTTTGCAAGGAACGAGATAAATCATCCTCTACGCTTAACATGTCCATCATCAAAAAAATAATGAATACAAAATCAAACTTTTGCATCTTATCAATCAAACCAAATGCTCCACCGTTACATATTGGTTTAACAAAATCTTTCTTCACAATCTCAAGCACTTCCAAGATGACCTCCCACATGTGAAAAATATGAAGCAATGTTTTAAGATGTGAACCC
Source organism: Tuctoria greenei (assembly GCA_036927565.1). Taxonomy (NCBI): domain Eukaryota; kingdom Viridiplantae; phylum Streptophyta; class Magnoliopsida; order Poales; family Poaceae; genus Tuctoria; species Tuctoria greenei. The sequence continues at coordinate 93,042,678 of JAYESD010000009.1, read as the reverse complement.
CATCTAGTATCTCCAGGCCTAGCAAGACTACTTTCCTGATTCAACCCTTTTCCGGTTCCAATCTCACCATTCTCCACTTTTTCTAAAAGCACATCATGATGTTTTGCAAGTAACATATCTTTTCTCATGCATGATGCACCAACGGTGTTAACATCATAGGAACATAATTGAAATTATTATCTCCAAGCTCATCCATAATCACCGCAGTCATTCATCGTGCACAAGCTTTTTGTGAGATCCTTTTGAATATGATGAGATACCATTTGATTATATTTACAACCCTTCTCATAAGCATCTTTCACCGATTTCTTTTTATCTTTATACCATTCAAACTCTCTCTAAATCTACCTCTATTAAGAGAATCATTAGACTCATCATGCCCACAAAATGCATCTCCTTGCTAAATTAGATATCTTATCACTTCTAGTGAGGATGTCAAATAAATCTTATAACAAATATCTTCCTCCTTTCTAGTTTCAATATTATTTTTGGCACACTTGCTCTTTGATTCATAAGATCCTCACACTTAAATGTTACATTGTTATGACTCTTAAAATTACTATGTTTTTCAAAATTTTGTAAAGCCTTCTTCCAATTAATATAACCAGATTTAGCAAACACATCACTACCAGATTGAGATGGTTTTCTCAGCTCAAAAAAGAGATAACAATACAAGCAAAATGCTGCATCCTATCCAGTCAAATTATCATACCAACTTGGTTGAAAAGATCTCCATTCACCACTTTGACATTTACGAGGAAATGAATAAATAGTCGGTTGAGTTGGACCGGATAAAGCATATGCTCTTTTGACTTGATCTGTAATTTCAAATGCATAGTGATCAATTGGTGTGCGATTCCCTGGATCACCAATTATATCAGAGAATCTAAACTCCACTTTAGTCCTCTTTGATTGATGTTCGACCGATCTACTTTCATACTCTCATTAGTGTTATGAGTACTAGAACTACCACCACTCACATTAGGTTGAAAAATAATTGAACAATGTTCCTTTTCCTTTCGACATGCTACGATCTACAATATAATAGCAAAAACAATAATTAACTGGAAAAAACAATGTCATTCATTTTATCTTTTGAAGAATCTAGTCATTTACCTATGTGATAAGCTCTAGCTTTTATGGACAATTGCTCTTGCTCCGTAGTTGTAATGAAAAGGAAAAATAGCCTCACGGTGCGCTTCTTGCCTTGTTGCTTAAGAACCTAATGAGTAATTATGTAAACAAGAATCAGTCACTTGACTATTTAACTCATTGAATAACAATTAATCAATCACAAAATCAGAGCAAAATCGAGCTGCCAAACCTCATCAGAATTAATCAATTGGAGAATGGGATTTAAAAGTGATAATTTGGACTGTCGATAGTGGACAGAGTAAAAGAGGAGAGAGGAACGATGGGGGACAACCAACGGCCCGAGACCGACTTTTTCCCGACGCGGCCAAGCGCTTGCTGCGCCAAGGCCCTCGTTACCCCATGGGTCCGCGCTCCCTCGAGGCCTCATGCCAGCCACATCGCCTCGCCCCCAAGCGTGAGTCGATCTCTGTGTGACTGTGTTGCAAGTCCCGCGCGGATGTGCTCTTCTTGCCCAACGGCCAACGCTCGTGCGACTCCTCCGTGAATGTGTCATTAGGGTTCTTCCACCCATTTTGTTTTCTCCCTTTTCAGTATTGAGCCAGCCCGCAGGCCGCAAACCACGTCACCCCACCTCTCAGCCGGGCCAAATCGTAGGCTGGCGCTCGTGCAGACCAAATACGTGACCAGAGCCTTTCTTGTACCTCCACACCCCCCCCTCAATTCTCCTTATCAAGTTCCAAAAATCGTGGGGGGGGGGGGGGCTCAAGGGGGGCTCCCCTATTCCAAGAGCAATAGGGGGGCAGGAGCCCCCCTGACCTCGCTGTAGATCAGCCCCTGCAACAGGCAGAGGAGCCAACAAACCCAGGGGATTGCCAATGCCAGCTCGACTCTTTTCATCAATCAATGTGAGTGGGGTTTTAGAGATAATATATGCCATAATTCATGCATTAGTGTACTATAAGAACTTAAACTTCAATGACATTTCATTTGCCGCAGCAGCGTTTTACTTTGGTGCACCGTCTTTATGGAGAAGTGAACTTCTAAAGTAAGTCTTTCAAGAAGGAGTGTTGGAATTGATCTTAGACTTAGTCAAAACACATAAGTCTTAGGGTTAATTGTCCATAATTAGGCCCCATCAAGGGTCTCTTACCAGATCCAATGGCTTACACCTAGGCTAAGAATGCAGTCCCAACTCCCACAGGGATCTTATACCAATCTAAATCAGCAAGGGATCAGCTTCAAGACATTAGCTTGCCACTTGCAGGACGTCATGAACAACAAGAAGATGAAGATCCCCAAGGAGACATGGGTAGTCAGCGAGTCGATCAGGGTGAATTCTTCGATGGGGTTGTTCTTAATCATTCGAGTAGGTCTTCATATTATTAATCCAGATATGTGAGCAAGGATCAGTTCACTGCCGACTGAACGTCGGCGAGCTACACAAGCATGCACACTGGAACAGAGAGAACACAAAGTGTTGGGAGCGCAAGGAAACTGCAGTGCTCTGCCTTGTTGCAAACTGAAACAAACACTAAGTACATGACCTAATCATGGTCAGTTACAACCGCATCACAGCAACACTAATCACCACTCAGCCACGCCCCTACAAACTTGCCTGATCGTGCACTACACACGTCTCAAACATACAATGTGCCATGCCTTGCACCAGGATTACAAAACGTGGGAAAATTGATAATTCAGAATACATGATGAGAACACGCTTAACTGAAACATATAGCTACGCTCCAGGCCTACTCCAACAATCTCTCACTAAGTCTTGAGCGCCTGATCATCTGCACTGAAGAGTCTTCAGCCCAATTCTTCCACGGAATTCCTGAGACTTGACTCTTCCAAGTGCCTTGGTCAGTATACCACCTAGTTGATCCTCTGTTCCCACAAAGACCACCTCTATCTTCCTCTCAGCAGCATGGTCTCTGATCAAATGGAACCATGTATCAATGTGCCGACTTCAATCATTGAGTACAAGATTTTCGCCAGTGATATGGCGGACTTGTTTTCCATGTTCAGCACTGGCTTCAGTACCCTGCCTCCCAGTATTTCAGACAGTAGTCTTGACAGCCAAACATATTTGTAAGCAGCTGAGACAGCTGCTACATACTCTGCCTCGCAACTGGACAGTGTCACAATTTTCTGCTTCGTAGACTGCCATCCAATTGGACTTTTCCCTAGGAAAAAAATGATCCCACTAGTGCTTTTCCTCTCATCAACATCTCTCGCAAAATCACTATCATCGAACCCCACCAGATGAGGCTGGGTAGCTCATCCTCTCAGGTAAAACAAACCAAGATTCAGTGTACCAGCAACATACCTCAAAATGTGTTTCACAGTATGTAAGTGATCCAAGTCTGGCCTCTCCATGAATCTACTAACATACCCCACCGAGTAAGCCACATCAAGACATGCATTCACTAGATATCTCAAGCTTCCTACTAGCATTCTGTAATCAGTAGCATCCACAAGAGGTGAATCATTTCCCTTACTCAGTTTTAGTTTAGGCTCCATGGGAACCTTGCAAGGATTGCACTCCAGTAGTCCTGCTTTGTTCAGTATCTTCTTAGCATATTTTGCTTGCCCCAAGAAGAAACTCTCTTTTTCTTGCTTCACCTCAATCCCCAAATAATAATGCAGGAGCCCCAGATTGCTCATCTTGAAAAGACTAGCCATTTCTTCCTTGAACTGATGTATGTCAGTGTTGCAGCTACTAATGACCACCAGATCATCAACATACACCCCAATGATCAGTCTTCTCTATTCACTCCCCCTGCAACACATAGCATGGTCCGATCGGCATTTCTGAAATCCCAGCTTCATCAAACTTTCATCAAGTTTCTAGTACCATGCTCTGGGAGCTTGATGCAGACATATAGTGCCTTGTGCAGCTTGTACACTTTATGCTCTTTACCTCTTTTGACAAAACCAGGTGGTTGTGCTACAAAGACTTCTTCAGCTAAATCTCCATTCAAGAAGGCTGACCTCACATCTAGATGATGAACCTCCCAACCTTGATGTGCAACAAGTGCCAACACAAGCCTTACTGCTTCCAGTCTGGCTATAGGGGCGAAGACCTCATTAAAGTCAATGCCATGTCTTTGTGCATAACCCTTAACAACCAGTCTTGCCTTATGTCTTGTTATTTTTCCTTCCCCATCTCTTCTAACCTCGAACACCCATTTGAGCTCTATGGCTTTTCTGCCTGCAGGGAGCTCTGTCAATGACCAAGTCTTGTTGTCTTCAATCACATGAATCTCCTCCTCCATAGCTCTCTGCCAGCAAGGTTTAGATGCTGCCTCCTCAAGTGATCTTGGCTCCTCTGCACTGATTGTATGCAGTTCATCTTCACCAAAGTTCTGAATTTCTTTGCCTATGGGTGTGACCTGCCCCAGAATGTTTCTGATAGTTCTGAATCTCAGATGCATATTGTGAGATGGATCAACATCCACCCCACTCCCTATTTCAAATGGTGGTGAGACAAACTGAACAAGGTTCTTCTCCTCCAACTAATCAACATTTAGAGGTGTTTGAGGTGATGGAGGAACCTGATCTTCTGCAACTCCTGGGTCTCCATGTCTCCTCACTACAAGGTACTCAACTGTAATAGTGTCACCTTGATTAGAGTCTGAGGCATTGTCTTCATCCCATTCCCATTCTGCTCCTTCATCAAAGACCACATCTCTGGTTATGCAAACTTTTTGTTTGAGAGGGTCATACACCATATAGGCCTTGGACCCCTTCTCATACCCCACAAAGATCATGCATCTGCCTCTGTCATCTAGCTTATTCAGATGAGGAGTGGTATTCTTTACATATGCTATACACCCAAAGGTTCTCAAGTGGCGAACAGAGGGCTTCCTGGCATACCAAGCTTCAAACGGGGTCATGTCAGGCACACTCTCGGTTAGAGTTCTGTTGAGAATATACACAGCAGTCTGGACAACCTCCCCCCCCCCCCCCCCAAAAAAAAACCAGTTGGGCAGTCCCTTTGCTTTCACCAAACTTCTAGCACTTCCAACCACAGTGCCATTTCAATGTTCCACCACACCATTTTGCTGGGGAGAGTAAGGTGCAGTGGTCCAATGCCTGACCCCTTGCTATAGACAGTAATTGTGGAAATTTGCATAATTGAACTCCCCTCCATGATATGTGCTGAGAGTCCCAACCTTTTGTCCAGTATCTATCTCTGACAGAAGCTTGGACTTTTTGATGGCCTCCTCTGCTTGATCCTTACTTTTTAGCAGGAAAATTGGCATATATATACTCATGTCATCTACCAAGAGTAAGAAATATTGATTACCACTTGGAGTTTCATGTGAAATCTTGCCACAGATATCACCATGCACAAGTTCCAAAACTTGGTCTTAGGTACCCAAGCTTGCTTGGGTCCTTTGAGGTTAGTCACAAGTGATTTAGGCACCCACACAGGAGACTTGGTGTTCCCATGGCGTGGCCCAACATATTTAGCATAAAATCTTCCAAGATTACGTTTCATAAGTACATATGAAGCACCAAATGTTCTAAATAGGAGTTGTTGTCCATATGTGTTCACAATGTTAAATTTATCAACATTATTAAGTTTTCTAACTTGAGAATAGTTTCCCTTGACAAAGGCAATGTAATCCTTGTTATTCTTGTGGCTTCTAGCATTTTTCTTTTTGCCATAAGAATACCCAATGCCATATTTGACATTAGGAGGTCTTGTGACCGAGTATGCACTGTGTGCATACTTGACCTTCTCCTTGTCAAATATGTCACTTTGGGAAGGTTGCTTGTCCTTTGTCGAGTTTGGCTTTTCCTTCAAGTTAGTGTCACTTTTGGCACAAGCACAAGTAATAATAGTTTCGGATTTTATTTGTTGAGAAGGTGAGCTAGAAGAGTATGAAGAACCACTTTGCTTGAGTGACTCAACTTGTACCTCAACGATCTTGTTAACTTTGGTTAAGTTAGCAAGTTCATCCTTGATGGTGGCGTTTGAGTCTTTTAACTTCAAGCAAGCTTCCTTGCATGAAGCTAACTCAAGTTCTAGTGATTTACTTCACTCCTTTTCAAGTTCAAGAAGCTTTTCAATCTCAAGATATTCCTCCTTTTGGGAGATGATCATATCTTACTAACTATTGACTAACATCTCCTTATCAACAAACTTATCAAGAAAGAATTTAAATTTAGCAGTAGTCTTTTGTCTAAACCCCTAAGCACGTATTCATTTTCATCACTGCTATCATCCTCACTAGAATTATCACTATCACTAGTAAATAGAATGTGAGGAGGAAGATTTATTTCATACCTTTCTTTTACCTTAATTGGCCATTAGACATGTGTTGTCGGTGTCCTTCCATGTGCCCATGGTTGGGAAGAGAGTTGATTTCTTGGTAGACTTCTTGATGGCTATGGTGGCCCTCTCCTCTTCTTCTTCGGATTGGGATTCATCATTAGAGTCCCACTCCTTCCCTAGATGCGCTTGGCCATATTGCTTCTTCTTCTTGAACATTTTCTTTGGTTGAGGCTTGTTGTCTTTAGTCTTCCTCTTATTTTCCCCAAGTGGACAATCCACTATGAAGAGATCAGATTCTCTGCAATTGTAGCACGCCCGTCTCATCTTGGGTCTTTGTTTGTTCCTTTGTCTTCCTTCGTTTGAGCTACTACCCTTTCTTCTTCTCAGCATTTTCTTGAACTTCTTCATGAACAAGATCATGTCTTCTTCATTGATATCACTACTTTCATCATCACTGTCATCTTCTCCATGAGCTTCTCGAGCTTCTTTTGATACGGGTTTACAAGTTGACTTCAAAGCAACTCCTTCCTTCTTTGCTGAGGTAATATCGGCAATTTCCTTGACATGCTTGGCTTGCTTCTCCATCATTTCAAAGTTGATAATCTTGCCTAGAAGTTCGTCCGAGATCATTTTTTGATACCCGGGACTTTCTCTAATCGTGGACCAAAGGGTCACTTGGTGAGGCATGAATGCTCTAAGAATCAACTTTATGACCTCATGATCATTCCACTTCATGTTGCCATAAGCTCGGACATTGTTGATAAGATTCTTTAATTGATTTTACATATCTTGTTGTGATTCATCTTCTTATATGCTAACTCTCCCAATTCACCTTCAATCATTTCTATCTTGGCTTCACGTACATGACGATCACCTTCATGTGCGGTTTGTAGAGTGTCCCATATCTCCTTGGCAATTTCAAGTCCATCCACCTTGGTGAACTCGTCTCGGCTCAATGAAGAAGTGATCACAGCTGCGGCTTGGGCGTTTCGATGAATGGCTTGTTCTTGTCTTGGAGTCAGCTCTTCATCATCATCCAGGATATCTATCCCTGTGCACACTATATGCCAAAGACTTGGGTTAATAGATATAAGGTGTGTTTTCATGTTCTGTCTCCACATTGAGTAGTCATTGCCATCAAAATAAGGTGCTTTCCTTGAAGGAATTTATAAGTAATGACTATTGTTAGAATTTAAATGTTCATAGTCAAAACGATATCGAGAGTAGTCTATGTGACTACCCCCCTTCTTCTTTTCATCGTCGATCTTCTTCTTCCCTTTTGGGGAGAGAGCCTTCTTCCGTAGAAGATCCTTGAGTTGAAGCATCTCTTCGTCATCGTCCTCACATTCTTGAATGGCATCGAGGAGCTTCTCCAGCTTTTGGGCCTTTTCATCATCGCCCTTCTCGTTGTTGATGTTCTTGTGTATATCCTTGATTTTTGACATCGTCTCTCTGAGCGGTGAGTCTCTTTTGAAGAGTTTGGCTCTAATACCAATTGAATGTAGCCTAGAGGGGGGTGGATAGGCTTTTTGAATCTTTGTTGATCCCTGAAACACTTAACAGATTGATCAAATATAGAGAGATCGGACTAGTCCGATATAGTGCGGACTAGTCCTGTATGCGTGGACTAGAAAGATCAAGATTCATTGATAATTTCACTTCTAGTACCCTATGCAGTGGAAATTAATTGGAAACTTAGATGTATTACCACAATGAAACAATGTATGGCAAAAATCAACTTTAGTTTCAATGTTTCAACGTGAGTTACACAAGATTATGTAAACCTTAGAATATGATGAATGATGAAACAAAAGTGTGCGAGACAAGATTTTATCCCGTGGTTCCATTCCATAGAGGAAATCTACATCCACATTGAGGAGTCCACGGAGGGCCGGGTCTTCACCAACCCTACCCTCGTTGAATTACCACGGAGGCCGATTCTCTTCCACTAATCACAAAGGGACAAATAACTTGTTTAAGGAGCCTTCTCACAAGTTGAGGGCTCCCCAAGAATTACAATGAGTGAACACCACTAAACATACTTGAAAGATATACAATAAACAACAATAGTGTGCGAGAGATCAAGCCCAAGAGCTCAAGATGTGTAGAACAAGTCTCTCCTTTGATCAATTGCTAATCCTCAAGGATTTGATCCTTTTTGGGTTAGAATGTGTGGAGATATGTGTATTTTGGGCTCTTGGGAGGTATGACAGCGCAGGGGGTTGAGAGGTATGGTTGTATGGTTGTACACCTCTATTTATACTAGGGTTTCCAAAAGTTACCGTTAGGATTTGCGACGTCCGGACTAATCTGTGGTGGAAACTGGACTAGTCCAGTGTGCAGCGTGTGGAAAACCCTAAGTATTGATGGATACCAGACTAGTCCGTTATGGGTGCGGACTAGTCCAATTTTAGTCAGAAACTTTTCAGACTAGTCGGGTTGATATCAGACTAGTCTGGTGTAGTGAACACCGAGTGAACTGAGGACGAGTCCACACATGGAGGGACTTGTCTGATAGTAGTCAGAGAGTTCTCGGACTGGACCGGCTAATATCGGACGTGTCCGGTGTAGTGAAAAATTGTGGGGCTAAGGACAAGTCCGGATTTGGAGGACTTGTCCGATTTTAGTCAGAGGATTATCGGACTAGTCCGATGGATATCGAACTTGTCCGTTGTTGCTCAAATGTGATGTGCTAAGGACTAGTCCGCACTTGGGGGGACTAGTTCGGTCTTAGTCCGAGAGATATCGGACTAGTCCGCTGTATATCGGACTAGTCCGGTTTTCCTGTGAATTGTTCAGTGAGTTGAATTATTTCTTCACTTGAGCTCTTGGGGTGGGTTTCTCCAACACACTCTATACAAAATAATCTAATATTTTCAGCTCTTGAGATCTTTTCCCTTTAGATCCTCATTCTCTTTCTTTTTTGTCCTTTCTTTAAAACTTGCGCTCATCTCAACAATTTTGTTAGGATCTCATTGGTTTGTCATTAATACCAAAACCCACAAGGGATGTTTTGATGCACTTTCAGATACGGTTTCATTTTGTTTGAGGCATGAAATAGAATTCTGTTTATGAAATGTGAGATGTTGCTAATGTGTTTCAAAGTCTTAGGATTACTTCTATCTATGTATGGAAGAGTCTTAAGTAGTTACGAGAAGTTTTGCTTGAATCCAAGTAGTAGTAGGAGTCCGAGTTGGATGGAGTGGTCTAAGGGCCGGTTGTATAAGCAAGGGGATAGGGCTTTGTGGGATGCACGATAAGCAGCCGCCTCTATTTTATTTTGATAAATAAAGTTCTTAGTTTTTGAGAACCTTTTGAGCCTTGATCGCCTGGCTTGTTTTTGTCAAGCTTTTCTGGGTTGTTGATGTTGCTTTGATGTTTTTATCATAAGTCATCTTTTACTGATTCAATTGATGCGATTCTATTTTTGTTGGATTCATAACTCAATGTTATATCATAAATGAAAGTTCACGGCCATCAGGGTTACGGTACACAAGTTTCTTTGAAGCATAATGGATCTGTTTTTTTATTGTTGTCGAACGTATTGACCTTTGCTTGGTCATTTTGCCATAACTCAAGTTCTACTCAATGTTTTCACATGATTATTGTTGTATTGCCTTTGTGACTTGATTATCTTTGATCTCTACTGGTTTAGTCATAATTGAACCTGTTGAAAACAGTTGCACACATAGTTTTTTGTATCAGATTGATTTTATGTTGAGGGATTTTTGAGGCTTCTGTATAAAGTGTTTAATCTACAATTCACCTCTCTTGTAGCTTGTCACGTGATCTTCGATCCTACAATTAGTATTAGATTCACGCTATTAAATATATCATATGTGCACATGTTTTCGCTAATCAATAATGTAGAAATACTCCAGAAAACCTTATCTGTTTGATAATATTGATTTTCAAGTATTGAAGGCTTGTATGAAGGCTTACATACAAGCGCATGGCTTCACCATTTGGGAGAAGGTCTTACAGATCATTTGATGTGTCATCAAACGATCAAGTTACTGCTGCCAACATGAAGGACATCAACAACAACAATAAGGTGCACAACTTGTTCATTCAAGGATTTACTCAAGGTGACTTTGATCGCATAGCACATATGCAATCAGCGTGTGATGTATGGAAAGCTCTATGCGAATACCATGAAGGTCCCAACACTATTATCGAAGTACGGCAAGACATGTACAAGAAGGATCACATGCGCTTCAAGATGAACTTTAGTGAGTTCATAGATGATTTCTTTGCTTGTTTTAATAAAATTCTTAGCAACTTGCGTAGTGTTAATATTAATTATTCAGATGCTCAGAATACTAGATAGTTGTTAAGTGCATTAGACATGCGAATTTGAAGATGAAAGTTACATCTATACATAAATCCACTATCATGAGTACACTTATGTTAGATGTGTTGTACTCTAAGTTAATAACTCATGAACTTGACATAGTATCACGTAGAAACCCCAACAAGTCTCCTGCATTTATTTCAAAAAATGACATGTCTAGCTCTAGTCAGTCTTCATTATGTGGTACACTTGCTTTGCTATCCTCTATAACCCTTGAACATATTAAGGAGTTTCCAGAGAAGGAGGTAGCACTTCCCTCTCATCGATTCTCAAAAGCATATTGCAAAATGTGAGAACTAGGAAGAGAGAAAGTGGTGGCTCCCAAAGATGCTTCAAATGTAATGAGTTAGTATATTTCCCATACAAATTGCCCTAACCTTTTAGGTTATACTCCTCATGATGGAAAGCAAACAAGGTTAAATTCCTCCTCTGCCAACAATAAGCAAAAGAAAGGTTTTGCAAACTGCAAAGTGATGCACCGTCTAATCCCCACACTCTTAACTTGAGTGAAGTGGACAGTAGGAGTGAAGAAGATGAAGACAATTTGCCAAATATGTGCCTCATGATGAAGAAAATTTGCCAAATATGTGCCTCATGGTGAGAAACACAAGCTCAAGCATGGAGGAGGCTAAATTAAATAGTGACAACGACAAGGTAAATGCATCATATGAAACTCTTCATGATTCCATTGGCCGTCTTGGAATTTTACTTGAGGAAAAGAACAAGAAACTTAAAAAAATATTGCTATAACTGAATCATTAGAATATGAAATCAATTGACTAAAGTCATTGATTTCTAGTGATGATTCTTGCTCTTCCTATGAATTGATTTATGAACAATTGTCCTCTCTAAAAAATGTGCACACCTCCACACTTGACAAAGTTGATCTTTAAATTGAAAAGAACAGAAAGCGTATGATGATCTTAATATGAAATTACATTATTCTAGGGCACAAATTCTATCTTTGAATAGCACTTTACATAATCATGAAGTTAACTCTTGTTCTAATTCTAAATAAAAGAAAAAATGTGAAAACTACATAGACCTGTCCAAGAAACTTGATGACATCCATAAGACACTAATGTAGTTTTGTTGTGGGAATAAGAACATAAACTTGCTGCTGTTTTTTTTCTAAGTCTTGCAATGATAAAATTAGTTTAGGTTTTGATTCTCAGGCTCAGGTCAAAGCTAATCGACTGGTAAATTAACTAGGAAGTAGTTTGGTTCAAATAGTTTCGAAAGAAAAAGAGGTGGTTTTTAGGTTATTAGGAGTATTATAACATTCAGGTGCTAACAAACATGTTGCGTGTTCATCTAGAAATGAACAGAAGGTTAAATTTCATTGTACCTACTATGATAAAAATGGTCATGTTATAGATTTTTTCTATAAACTAGGTAAACGACAAAAACTCAAAGAATGCTTGCTAGACCACATAACATTCTTACAAAACTTGCCACACGTGCTGTACCGAATGTTAGAAATAGACAATTTGCTGCAATGAGTAAAAACATTCAATATTTGCTCCCAAACCTATTGTGTTTATTACTACACATGACACACTCAATATTTGCTCCCAAACCTATTGTGTTTATTACTACACATGACACACCTCGTAGGTTAGTAGTTGGGTGCATGAATTTTTAAACTTTGGCTTATAAACTTGCTGTACTTTCCCAGCTTTCTCGTGTTATTTATGCTGGACGTCGCATGACTCAGTACTACATTCCTAAATAAATTTTGATTAATCCTAGTATTTATTCATTGGCGTACTCTACTGCTATGTGAGGCACATGCATGAGGAATGAGAACATTTTTCCTGTGGATTCAGGATGCTCACACCACATGACTAGTAACAAATATTGGTTCTCCTCTCTCTCTTTTGTGTCATGTGTAGAAGATGTTACCTTTGCCAATAATTAGTCTACTCCTATAATTGGTAAGGGATCCGTTGTCACAACACAAATTTTAGCAAATGATAAAAATCACTCCTAATTAAAATTTTTGATATCTTTAACAAGATCTTGCTAAAAATAATAACAATATAAAAAAAATCATACGTCATTTAAATCACATAATCTTTTTTAAAACCAAACAAGTATGTGGACCTATATGTCCAACAAAGCGCTTAGATATAAACGAATAAGCCAAATGATATTATGTCTAACCATATGAGTGATGAATTGTTTAAATACAAATACACTCGAATGTGAAATTACTAAAATGAACAAAATCCAAATTTGATTTGAAACTCAGTAACTAAGTAATATATATCATGGAATATATGTATAAGTACACATGTTTGAGTGTCAAATGATAAATTATGTATAATTAATAGATCAAGTGCACGACTACCAAAGGGTCTAGAGAAATTCAAATTTTAATAAAAATACATGATTCAAAAACACACCATACTAAATCTATCTTTGAACATAAACTCATTCAAAAATTTGGTAGGAAAGAATATTTACATAAAATATCTAGAAATGGTGCCCTGAGAGCAAGGCAAGGAAAACTAGAATCAAACTCAAATTCAAACTCAAATGGAAATTAAATAAACAAAGGGAGGGAAACCAGCCGAAAATAAGAAAACAGAATTCGGCCCAGTTCCCTTGCTCGGCCCACTCCACTGCTCCCTCCCGGTGGCCCAACCTTCTCCCCTCTCTATTCTTTGCCGCGCAGCCCACCTTCCCTTTTTCCCTCCCCCATTCGGCCCGGCCCAGCGACTGGCACCCTGTGTTGCCTCTTTCTTCCTCCCCCCCCTTCTCTTCTCAGCCCAACACACCTCTGAGTTTTTGGTGAAAAGACGTCGCCCGGGTGACGCCTACGACACAACACCGAGCCAGCTTCCCGGCCATCATCACGGCTTCCCGCACTTGCCATCATTGCCCCAAAGACTGAATGCCACCGACGTAGCGTGTGCACCACGGAACCGCGCCCACCACCTTGGTCACTTCTGCCATACCGTGTTGCGAAGCCTTGTCGGCCTATAAAATTGCACCACTCCTCCCATGAGATCGCACGCCCCTACTCTCACTCCCACTGCACCCTACCAAGCTCGCACAACCCTCCTCGCCAGTCGCCGAGCTCGTTTCTGCTCCGATGAGTACCCATATTTCAATTGACTCCTTATGTAGCTCCCTCATTCCATAGAACGCTTAGAACACTGGTTGCTTGGCCACTTAGCGCACTACAGAGCAAATCACGACGACCCCTTGCCGGCACCGCCGTGCCCCATAGTCGCCAGCGAGCTAGGAGCTCCCTTCACCCGAGCCACATTGCCATACGTGCTGGTATTAGATCGTAGGACACGTAGGTGCACTTCTTTGGAAGGGAAGACCACCGTAGAGTCGTTCCCAATGCACCACCGCCATGTCCTCCACATCTTTCCGTCGCCGGCCATCGTTGGTGTCGCTCTGGCAAGGTAGAGAGCACGCAAACGCTCCCCACACTAGGGAACACCCCCCTAACACACTGGTCCGTGGAGAACACATGCACATGAGTGGATCGATGATGCACAGCCGTGCACGGCTGCCACTGCTCGCTGCCGACAGCCGTTGGCCATGCCACGACCCGGACAACATGATAAACAGCTTCCCCACACCTCCACACTCACAGTTAGCACAATTAGACCGAGAGAAATCCTATGTTCGCGGTACTTCCAAGCCTACCGCCATTAATGGCACTACAGCTTGCCACCGACCACCGTGGGTGCTGCCTCGGCCCGGTCGTTCCCATAGAGGGCATCCTCACACCCCAGAACAAGCGCCTGATAGATTTGTTAGCCGGAAACATGCCCGCACGCACTGTTCGGGCGCCGGTGAGCCTCTCCGGTAGGCTATTGCCGGCTCCCCAGTTTGGCAACCATGGCGAGCACGTGGCACACACATGGAGGCCACATGGATGCCACACAATCTAGCGCTCCCACATGGCCACCCAGTAAGCGCCACGCGCAAAGCCTCGCGGTCCGCGCCTATGTGCACTAGGTTCATATGCACTAGAGGCACCTAGACACTAACCATCTGGACCCACTCGTCAGCCTGAGCACAGGTAAAGAAAATTTGCTAGGTCCACATATATGTGCACACTAATAATACAAGCCCACATGTCAGCCCCTCACGGCAACACAAAAAATGCTAGGTCCACCCAGACTTTGTACACGGAAGATAATAAACTTCAATCCCTGATATAAGAAAATTCTGGGAAAATCTCTAAAAATCCTTAATTGCTTTTGGAACATAATATGAGTGATTGATGTTATGAATTTCTTGTGTTGAATATTATTGGTTCAGAAAAATGAATTAATCAATTAGGAGATTGATGAAGAAACATGTTTAGGTTCTAAAATGATAAACCTTTACAAATAATTTTCTAGGAATTCCCCAAAACAAAAACTTATTTGATGACTGTGAGAATATAGTAAATATTAATTAGTGGCACAAATGAGATGTAAGAAAATGTGAGACTCATTATTAGCTTATAAAAATCATTCTGTTAACTAGGGAATTGGTAAAATGTATAGTTAGCCTCCCAGATTGATAAAATCTCCGCATGTGAATATCTAAAAAGTATAGGAATATTAATTGGCATATATAATATAATTAAATGTAGTATCCAAGTAATATAGAATATAAAATAGTAAACTAATTGTCCTCCCATAGGAAAATGAGTAAATTACCAAAGTTAATGGAAAGTCTGAATACACAAACTCCCTCACAAATAACTATTCAAAATCCCTAGAAAATATTGCTAGGAATATATATATATATAAGGTATATTTTGTAGCCAACTATAAATTACTCTATTCTGTAGCAAGGTCGTTTTGGTGTATCGAAACATTGGAGCCAATGTCCTGTTCACCAAAACAACATGTGTACTAATGACTCCTTATGTTTCGGTACATCAAAACGACCTGGCTACAGAATAAAGTAATCTATAGCTGGCTAAAAATATACCTTACCTATATATATATATATATATATATATATATATATAATGTAAGTAGAAATTGGCTAATATAAAATGTAGGATAGGGAATTGATTATCATTTCTATAGGAAAATCAAGTGAAAAATCATGATTAGTGAAATACAGATAGAAGCTCCCAATTAAATAATCTTCAACAAATGACCGTCTAAATATTCCAAGTAATGTATTACTAGAACTTTAGAATAATAATTGAATAAAATAAAATATAATGTACTAACTAGTGTCATTATAGAAAAACAATTAAAGTGCTACTAGACAATGGAAATTCACATACAAGCTTTAAATAGAATAGACCCTCCACTGGTAATTCCCTCATGTCCTAATATCCATGCACTAAAGGAATTCTAGAATAAGTTCATAACCTTTAGAGTATACTAAGACAATAACATATTAAAAAATAGAATGAGATGATAAGTCACACACTAGTCTTCATTAGAAATATTGTCTTAAGTCCAAACACCTTAGAACTCATGTTTAGTCTCTAAAATACGTGAGTCTTACATTAGTAGAACTTTAGAGAAGATACAAATGTGAAGATAGGATAATTACAAAGACACCCATAGAAGTTATATTCAGCTCATGGACCACAATATATGTAAACTAGTGAGTTCACCTTAATTATCATAAACCATGAAAATAACTAAGAAGACCAATAAGATAATTATAACCTTTCAGTGACTGGTTGACCAAAGAAATAGTAGCATTTTCAAATAAGCCACCAGTAGAGTTACGTATTCTCCAATAAACCTTATAAGAAGCTTAATGACCGTGTTATTGAATGATTGTTTGTATTTATTGGAGTTCCATTTGGATTTCTTGGATCTTTAGCGATGAATCATATTTTCATTGCGTAGCTATGTACTTAGTAATCGGAGAGTTCACGAATGAGATATTCGAGACCCGAATCATGAGGAGCAGGACAAAGACTTTGATAAACAACTATAAAGGCAAGCTCTAGCTCCTTGATCATAATTCACCTATGTTTTGCAATCGCACCTATTGCCTGTTTTCATTGCACGACTGTATGTCTATTTTAAAATGTTGTTACGCTATGAACCACTTGATTGTGGTAGCATGAGCTATGTTGATGACTGAGTATCGGTTTTAGCTACTAGCCAACGATAATTAGTAACACGATAGTTACTTGCTATCAATAGTTTGAAACAAGGCACTCCATCAGTCATGAGAATAGCCATGACTATCACAATCCCCTCCTTGACCTTGACAACACAACCCCTTGATAAGCTAAAAGCTTCATCATTGCACTATAGCAGTGATGTGAGCACCTTCTTGTTAGAAGTATGCTTAGGAACCTATGTGATGTTCACATCGCGAACTACACACTGTATGCATGATTGTGAAATATGATAAAAGGTGTTTGGTGGTGTCAGTTAGGATATGGGTGGGTGACTAATGAACTGTGTGTGTGTGAAGAGGGGGGGGGGGTGGTCGAGGCGGGTATGGTGTTGGGATTCCGCAGGCTCCCTAAGAGGTATACCAGCTGCTTTTGTATATTCAGTGTAACCCACCGATCGATGCCAAGTGCTTCAATAATAGTCCGATGACCATGTTTTCTAGACTAGCCTTATGCTAAGTACTTTGGTTTAGTTTGAAACTATGTGTTCCGGACTAGTTCTTCTATCAAGGACGGATGGAGCCGCCTCACCAATATAAGGATCGGTTCATCTAACCTCAACATAGTGATTTCATACAACCACAAAACCTTTATGGGCGGGACTCACTCTACCTTTCTGGTGACTGCCACATGAGACACCTGGAGAGCCATGGAGGACACGGTGGACCAGGAAATGGCATAGAAACAAAGGGTCATCTATTGGCTGGCTTGGTAGGGAATGCCCGAATAGCTCCTGCATCGGGCCAAGATGTGATTGTGGGGTTACTCGGGGAAGATGAGATGAGTGTCATGTCACACCACGATGGGCATGACCTGTGGGTATAGTGTACAAACTCTATAGAGTCTTGATCTATCCGGATAGCTGTTGTCACAATCTTGGCGCACTATGCTCTGGCTATTATTAAGCATTAGTGCATCTCCTTGAAGTGTGTGTGTGGGTGGCCGAGGATGCTGTGTTTTGGAAAAGTGTTGGCATGCGTTCTGGCATTGTCAGGGCCATGGGTCCGAAGACTCATCTAAAAGTGAGGGAACTGCCAGAATGGTCTAAAACTCCCCCAGGACCTGCCAACTATAATACTGATTCAACTACTTCTCCCTCTTATTGCAAAACTATTTTCAAATAGAACCTTGCATAAAATGTTTTTTGGTAAAACTAAGCCGTATGGCCTCTCCTTGCTACAAGCACCAATGCATGAAACACCTCCCCTTGAGTAGTGTTAGGGCTTGTGGAGTACCTTATGTACTCACTCTTGCTTTATATACGGTTTATTAGAAGACAAAGAAGCTGAAGCGTGAGAGGATGATGATTAGGTCTAGTCATACTTCCCAAGTCTGCCTGTTGGGCATGGCGCCGTTCTGCTCCACTGTTTCTGAGGATTTATCTGTTTTGATGGTCATCCACAACCACATCCATTGTAATCTAGATCATGTTTGTAATACCTATATTGTTTATAAATAAATAATCATTGTATGGATCTCGATCTATTCTATTGTGCGTGCCAACTACTAATCCAGGTATTGGTACGGAATGCACAAGTGGACCCACGAAAAGGCGGGTCCTGACATCCGTTAGGGTTAATGATTCCTACACTTTGAAGTATGTGACACTTGTCAAAAACTTGAAATAAAACTTGCTTTCTATTTCACAATTTCTATATGAAAATCTAGACCTTAGTTTCACTAAAAACTGCTGCTAATTGTATGTTTAAAAGGTGAGCTTTTGATTAACATGTCTTGATTTGCAAGAGTTTTTAAGGCTGATTTCGACATGTCATCTTCTAAGTGTAGGTGCCTATTTGCTAATGATTCAAAAGTTTTATATTTTTGTCATCGTAGACTTGGTCACGTAGGCTTTGATCACCTTACACGTGTTAGTGGTCTTAATCGCATACTTGAGTTCCCTAAGATTAAAGGGGGCAATGATATTGTGTGCCCTTCCTGTAGACTTGCTAAGATAGTTGCATGTACAAACGCTCTACTCACAATAACAATGATAACAGAATAGAGACAACTCTTACACTTTGACACCGTTTGTCCTTCATGAGTTCAATCATTTAGAGGTAAATGGTATATTCTTGTGATTGTTGATGATTATTCCAGATACTCTTGGTTTACTTTGTGGCATCTAAGAATGAAGCTTTAGTAAGTTTGGAAATTTATTCTTAAATTATCACTTGACCACCTAAGATCTCTAAAAGCATTCATAAGTAATAATGGAATTGAATTTAAAAATCAATTATTCATTCACTTTTATGCTAAAAAATTAATAGATCATCAATTTTCTACACCATATATACCTCAACAACATGATGTCGTAGAGAGAAAGAACAAAACCATAGGGAAGATGGTTAGAACCATGTTTGATGCATGTCAAACTCATAGAAAATTTGGAGCGTATGCAATTCAACATCTTGTTATGTTTCAAACTCAGTTTTCTTAAGAGCTCAGCTAGTAAAAACACCATGTGAGATAGCATAGGCCTCATGTCACACATTTTAAGTCTTGAGTTGCAAGTGCATTGTGAAGAAACATGGTAATCTTGATAAATTTGAAGCTAGATTTGATGATGACATGTTTCCTGGTTATCCATCTCATAGTAGAGGCTACCTTGTGCTTTTACTCGGCACTAACAAAATTATGGAGACTATTGAGGTTTCTTTTGATGAAGCTAGCCCAGGTACTAGCTCTAACATTGCAGTTCAATGTGCATATCTGCAGGGGGAGCATTTTCATTGAAGATGACGAAGTGGTGTTGCTGGCCGAAATTTCAGAAGCAAATGATGTCGTTTCTGCTTCTAACTTTGCTCCATAGCCAGCTCCAACATCCAATACAGATGGTCCTGATCATCCTAAACTCACAATCTCTTGGTTTCGTGATGAACATCAAGAAGGAGGATCTTGTCAAGTATCTACTCCACTTTACATCCGCAAAGTCCACCCTCCACAACAAATTATTGAAAGCTTGCACGAAAGAGTCACATGGTCCAGGTTTTGTGATCCAAACTCTCATGTTCATTCTGGTTTTATTGCTTCTTTTGAACCAAAATATGTATCGCACGCATTAACTAATAAATTGGATCATTGCCATGCAAGAAGAGTTGGAAAACTTTGAAAGAAATAAAGTTTGGAAACTTGTACCTCCACATCAGGATCGCACTTCGATAGAAACTAAATTTAAACAAAGTGAGGATGAGGTTGTGGTTCGAAACAAAGCTATGTTGGTTGCTCAAGGTCTCAAACGAGTTGAAGGTCTAGATTTCGATGAAAATTTTGCTAATGTTGCTAGATTAGAAGCTGTAAAAATTGTATTAGTATTTTCTGCGTCTAAATGTTTCTAGTTATATTAAATGGGTGTTAAAAGTGCTTTTCTTAATCGCTACGTTGATAAGGAGGTTTATGTCAAGCGACCACCAGATTTGGAAATTTAATTTTTTTTCCGACCATGTTTAGGAACTGTCCAAAGTCTTATGGTCTCAAACAAGCCCCTAGAGCATGGTAGGATAGATGAAAAACATTATTTGAACTTAATCATGACAATGATTCATTGTTCGTTGAAGTGTATGTGGATGATATTATCTTCGGTTGTGTATATCATGGTCTGTGTCCAAGTTTTTAGCTATGATGAGTTTAGAATTTGATACGAGTATAATGGGAGAACTCACGTACTTTTTGGTGCTGGAAATCAAATAAACCAATGAGGGTACCTTTGTGTATCAAATGAAGGATACAAAAGGGCTTCTTAGATGCTTTAACATGGAAGACAACAAGCCTAATTGAACACCAATGGGAACAACGGCAACACTTGAACTTGATGAAGATGGTGAACTCAAAGATCGGAAATAATATAGAAGCTTGATTGGGTCACTTTTCTATCTCACAACATCAGGACCGGACATGCAATTCAGCGTATGTCTTTGTGCATGATTCCAAGCTTCCCCACATGCATAACACTGTCAAGCTGTCAGAAGGATACCAAGATACTTACATGGAACTCAAAAATTTTGCATTTTCTTCCTTCTTTCTCAACCATTAGTCTGAGAGCTTTTCCAGATAACAATATTGGTGGTAGTAGGATTGATAGGAAAGTACTTGGATGCTTGTCATTTTCTTGATAACTCAATTGTTCCTTGGTCTCCTGTAAAACAAAGTTCAGTTGCACAATCCACAACTGAATCCGAATATGTAGCTGCCGCTAGCGCTTGCTCACAAATTCTTTACAAAGCGCTAAAACCATGTGCAACACTCTAGAACAAGGCGCGTTGACAGTAGGTATCTCTTTCTTTGTGATAATGTTGAAAAAGGAAACATTGAGCTTCACCATGTAGATATCAAACAACAACTGATTGATATCATTACAAAACATTTGGATTTTATTCGATTTTATTTTATTCATAGCAAAATAGGGGTTATGCATCCTCATGGCTTAAACTGAGGGGGGTTTTGCAAATTGGGAAGTGTATGTGTGAATCTGAATATAAAAATAATATGAGCACAATGTTTCATATATATACATATATATATATATATATATATATATATATATATATATATATATATATATATATATATATATATATGACTTTGTGATATCTTGTACATGCTGAAAGTTCCTTACTACATTACTCATGTTTATACTTTTTATACTTTTTGCCATGACTAGTAATTGGAATAATTACTTACACTAAATCTGTTCATAATCGACTTTTTTTACTGTTTTGAACTTGTTGCATCCTCATATGTGCTTTCAACCATGAAAAATAATTAAACAACAACCGATATGTTGAGGTTTTATGACCAAATAAAAAATCAAGAAAGATCAAGAGAATATGCATGCATTACACTTTTTCTTTTGACACTCCTTATCATTGCCCTTAAATATGAACTTGGAAGAAGTTGTGTATGATAAAACTGTGTCCCCAAGCTTCTGATTATCAAATGAAATACGTTTGACTTGGTTGGTTACAGTAAGGCTGATGTTGCATATTCTATGCAAAGTTCGTTAAATTTAAATATGCTCTTGTAGATAAAAAATGTGGCAACATGTATCATGCTTTCAAGTTTTGAAACAGCTGCTTAGTGAGATCATGGCTTCCCTAATTCGAATTACATTTGATCCCTAGCATGGATTACATTACTTTATGTATTTTATTGATGTGATAGTGTAAGTTACTTGATAGTATGGCTTGGATGAGTTTTGTTTTATATGTACTTTTTTATATTATGCTCATAACAGATCAAAAATTTCTTTTTTGTATCTAGATGAATACATTGTCAAAGGGGGAGAAATAGGAGTACATCCACAACTGTTTTACATGTTCTTCTAAGGAGGAGTTTATCCTTAGGGGGAGAATTTTTGAAGGAGGAGGCTTCATTCCCAATGATTTGTAAAGGGGGGAATTTTCTTTTTGTCAAAACTTTTCATAAATCTTGAGTGTGCTAATGTTCGGTTCTAGGTGGTGTTATCAAAGCATTCAGCAAGGAGGAGATTGTGAATACTAGGTGTGTTGAATACATTGGCAAACATGTTAACGGTGAGGTTTTAAATTTTGAGTTTGCCTATAGCGAGCAGTTCTGACTATCCGTACTTATCGATTTATACAAGTGGAGCACAGTTTGGAATGTCTGCTGAGCGACACATGTGTTGCACATGAACTGATGATCTAGTCTGTCTGAACTAAACATTTTTTATTGAGGAGTTGCGTATAGGATTGTTCGATCTCAACACGTGATGAAATAAACATGCATCAATTCTGTTTTTTTCTTGGAATGGTTTTCAGCTTGCAATTTACTTATGGAAAATGTTTCATAGTATTTTCATACTAAGTTTTTATGTTTTTTGTGGTTATGGTGGATAATGTTTTGCTAAGTTGTGCAACATGGTTACATAAGATGCTCATATAAGGTGTTGTGGTTATCAAAGTAATGTGAGTCAAGTAATGAACTTGTGGTCGTAAAGTTTGTTTGTTTTTTTCATGTTCAGGTGTTGCTTGAGATCAAGGCAAGGCTGGTGATGGTGATCCTTGAACTAATCTTAGAGAGAATATGCTGTTCAACAACCATGTTCGGGAGGAATTGTGGTTGAGGCGATCTGGGAGGTCATACAACGTGTTTGAGTCAAGAACAATACATATGAAGCTATCATGTACGTTTTGTAAAGTGTTTGCACATGTGCAAGGGGTGCATATGCATGGAAAAAATTTCAAAGGTGTGGTGAAGAGATTTAAACATGATAATATGGTCTAAAAGGTTCAACCAGCTTCTTCATGCGCTCAGAGTTAAGTTGAGGCAGTTATGGTTCACATATGATAATATTTGACTCGGTTACAGTTTGATTTCGTGTGAGGCAGATAATAGAGTTGTTTTAGGAATGTGTGAGATGTTCCTAAGGTGTTTGGAAGTCTTAGGATTGATTCCATTTGCATAGGAATAGTTTTAAGCAATTATGGAAAGTTTCTGTTGAATCCAAGTAGTAGGAGTCGTAATTGGATTGGAGTGGTCTCAGGGCTTCGATGTTTTGATCATAACCCAGGTTTATTGATTCAATTATGGTGATTCCTTTTGTGTTGGCTTCAAAACTCAATGTTCTATCATCTATGAAAAGTTAATGGTCATTGGAGTTACAATTTTTCATGGTACATGACTTTCTTTAAAGCATAATCGATCTGTTTTTTATTCTAGTAGAACGAATTGACCTTTGCTTAGTATTTTAGCCATAACTCGTGTTATACTCAATATTTGCATGTGCTTCTTCTTCAATTATCTTCATGACTCGATTTTATACAACCTCTACTGGTTTGATCATGATTGAACAAGTTGAAACAGTCGCACACATGATCTTCTCCATGAGATTGATTTTCTATTCAAGGGTTTTGGAGGCTTCTGCATAAAAGTTTTTATTCTACCATTCAACCCTCTCTGGTGCATTTCATGTTCTCTTTGATCCTGGAGAGAAGTGCAAATGAAATAACTTTATAGACTGTAGCAGGCTTCACCAGGGGACTGTAAGTCTCACCAAAATCAATGCTATGCTGCTGAGTAAAACCGTGAAAAACCTAATAAGCCTTGTAGCAATCAAGAGAACCATCCAGATGAAACTTGTGGTACAAAACTCACTTACCCGTCACTATATTCGTATGTGAAGGACGAGACACGAGGTCCCGAGTGTTGTTAGACTACAGGGCAGTGAAATCCTCGGTCATAGCCTCCCGCCAATTAGGATTAACAGGAGCACTACGGTAAGTCTTCAAAATGGTGACAACATCGATGTCTCAAGCTTCAGGTGCTACAAACAGAGATAAGACCAATCTATCCATAGGCCCGCATGGCATATCCAAGGGAATCCAACGTCGACTCATGAGGGAAGGAGGTCGGGGCCCATAAATTAGTCACCAGGAGAAAGCACATGCCGAGGGGGGTAGGACAAAATCTATCAAACCCCTGACACAACTAACGTGTTCCTGGCACCATTCTAGGTCAACCAACATGTGACACTCTCCTGGGCTCCCTAATGGTGATGAAGATTGATTCGCGTGCAATAGATGGTGAGAACCGATTGAACTTTGTGTATAAATAGGACCCCTCACCCCTCACTTCAACACACATCAGTTGAGCATTCACTCCATTGTATACACTGGTACTCTAGTCCTTAGTTGAGGTTAGGCTGTAGAGAGAAGCGTCTAACCCCGAGTCCAAATTGGGAAAGGTATGGCTCATGTATCTTTTCTTCCTTTTGTGACTTTATGCTTATTAATAATAATATTATTAGTCTCTCTTTATTCATATACTCGGACAAAGCATTCTTTTTTGATTGTGGAGTCCATGTATGTAATAGGTCTAGGTGTCATTATGATACAATAGTAATGTCATTTATTATATTATCATAAATGCCATACACCTCTACTTAGTCTAATTATGTGATAACATGATTATGTTAATATGGATAAAATAGTGCTTGGTTCCAACATTGGTTTAACGATGTTTAGGATATTCATTGTCTTATGATGGATCTTCTAGTGCAACTCTTAAGGTATTTACTTAGCATGCAAGAGTGGTGCTTGGATAGTTAAGTAGCGTCGGATCTCTCATAGACGCATAGTTTGTAGGGGTAGGCTGCAGGTGGTGATAGCCCTATCCGTCCTTTGCACTCCCTCACATTCGGCTACACCACATGCTCTTCATGGGAATCATTCTGGTTTTGCCAGAGTTACACCCATGTCCGATGTGTTGGACCACTAAGCCCTAGTATTCACCACTAACATGCTCATGTGTACATTCTTAGGCTATCTGTATAGGTAATTAGAGCACAGTACGAGTAATCCCTTCTCGTAGCTTAGTACTCACTAGGGCAACTTTACCCCTTAGAGTAGATTCCTTAGGTGTGTGTCACACTACCCATTTCTATCATTTATCAATCCTATTAGGATCCTCACTAGATTATCATACACTACTCATGATTTTTGCACACTTCACTTGCCTTCGTTTGGGATAAAATAAATATGATACCATAGGGAGTACTCTTTGGTGAAATACTACAATGGTACTTTTCATGCACTTGCAGAACTCATCAATCTTTGGCTTAGGATAGCCTAGTACCAACTGCATGTCTAGCACTCACTGCTAGGATGACCTGTAGATGTTTAGAAATACCAACAAGCATTTCTGGCATCATTACCAGAGAGAGCTCAGAAGTATTACATGATTATGTGGTAGATAGGAGTCTAGTAGATTTTTAGTAGGATAACCTCACATTGTTTTCACATTATTTTGATGTGAAAAATAAGGTAGTGTATGATCCATTTCTGTTTGGCAGCAAACTATGTTGAGGATCCTGAATCACTGCTGAGAAGTGTTCGACCTCGTGTCGTTCTTTCTCATGTGATTATGTTTTCAAGGAAACCTGTCATCTCCGTGCGATCACGTTGCACGCTAATGGCCCAGAAGACCCTTTGTGAGTTTTTAGTTCCTCCTGCTGACAATGTGCCTATTGGGCCCGATGTCAACATGGGAGACGTAAACTCAAAATTAAGACTGGCCTAATCACTATGGTGCAGGCTAATCCCTTTTTGGGAAAGCCAACGAGAATGCAAGTGCTCACTTGCAACAATTCCTTGAGATTTGTAGCACTTTCAAGATGAAGGATGTCACTCTAGATGGCATCCGTCTTCGACTTTTTCTGTTCTCCCTCCTTGGGAGAGCAATGCAGTGGTTCTACGCAAACCTAAGTGCTATAAACACTTGGTAAAAGTGTTCTACAACATCCCTCGCCAAATTATTCTCGTTTGGCAAGACGAATGCCCAACGTGCAAGAATCTCAAGGTTCCAGCAAGAGCGTAAGAAATCCATTCTCGAGGCCTAGGTAAGGCTCCAGGAGTACATCCTGATCCGTCCCCACCATGTAGTGGATGATTAGTTTCTCATCCAAAATATCTACAAAGGGCTAACTCCGTCAGCCCGTGATTATGTGGATGCTGCTACTGGAGGTGCTTTATTCTCACTCGCGGTGCCCAAAGCAAACGAATTAATGGAGAAAATGATGTCCAACATTGGTTGGAGTGACGAGCGTCTCCAGCATCGAAAGTGAGGCACGCACACCTTGAAAGAGGTGGACATGATCGCTGCCAAGATTGATCTCCAGATGAAGAAATTAGACTGCCAAGCCAATGGAGAAGTATTTGGAAACCCTCAGGCCTTATACGCTCACATGACATGTGAGGTCTGTGGCAATGCGAGTCACATGGGAAGATATTTCACTGAGACCAATGAGGATGCCTTATACTCGGCCAACAATGGAAACTTCAACAATGGCTACCATCTAGGAAGTCAAGGGTAAGGCCAACCACACCTTTTCTTTCAAGAGGGCTATAACAACAAATATGGCAATGGAAATCAGCCCAACTTGAAGGAACTTGAAATTAGCCAACTCAAAATTAATGATGCTCTATCCAAGAACTTCTCAACTAATGACAAGACGTTGAGAACGTCAATGCCATGATTGAAGGGCTAGACTCTGCCTTCACGAACCAATTGAAATTCATCAGGATGTTAGAGACTCAATTAGCTCAACTAGCTGTTGTTGTCCCCCCGTTGGGAAAAGGAAAGATTCTGGGGCAACCAGAAGCACCCCTAGAAAATGTGAGTGCAATAGCCACGAGTGGTGTAAAGACCACTCATGATCCACTGTACCCCACTCAAGACAAGATATCAGTTGGGAAATACAATGAGGAAATTCCTGTTGGCAAGGGAGAACAACTTAGTGAGAGAACGACAAAGCAATTTGAGGACACAACATTCATGCCATTCACTCATAGAAATCGGAAGCCAACTGTGGATGAGCAATTTAGTTGCTTTGTTGAAGTCATCTAGAAGATCCACATCAATGTGCCTGCGATGCAAGTACCCACTTATGCTTGCTATCTCAAGGACATCTTGAACAACAAGAGACCATTGCCCACCACAGACATTGTCAAGTTGGCGGGGGACTACAGCGCAGTCATCCTCAACATGATTGCGGAAAAGAAGAAGGACCCAGGATACCCCACCATATCTGGCTCGATTGGGACACAACACTTTGACAAGGCACTTTGTGACTTTCGTGCATGTGTTAGTGTCATGCCCAAGGTGTCTTTTTCAAGCTCAACTTCACGACATTGTCTCCAATGCCAATACATGTTCAGATGGCTGACTCTTCGGTCCACTACTTTGCGAGTATTGCCAAAGACGTTTCAGTGAGAATCCAGAACCGCTTCATACCCGTGGACTTCGTAGTGCTCGACATGAAGGTCTAGAAGGCAAGTCCGTTCATTCTTGGGCAACCATTCCTTAATATTGCAGATGCTTGCATCGATGTGGGAGATGGAGAAATTTGCTTCCATATCAATGGCAAGGAGCAGAAGTTTGATTGTTAGCCAAGGAAGGAGCAATGCTGCATGATCAAGATGAAATATGGCCCGAATGTCAAACACAACAAGGAGGACGAAGTAACACCACCACAAGTGGACACCATCATTTCACTCATGACGAGGTTGATATATGAGGAGACTCCGTCATTCCATCCAAGACAACATTTAGAAAATATGGAAAAGTCAGGGCCATCTGAACGGACCAAGTCCACTAAACCGCCAAGGAAAGAGTGGCTGAAAAAAAGGCATGTCATCCGAGTCTACTTCTCCAGGCCGGAGGCTGAAAATTGAAGCTTCAAAAGACGGAGAAAAATCCATCTCATCGGATTATTGGATGAGACCTCGCCAACAGGTTAATTTGGTAGGTATCCCATATTTACTTTTTCCATCACCATTTGATTTTTCCAATTTGAAATTTGCATTTTCCACAGCTTGTTTGATTTTTCATAGGAAGTTGAGAATTATTGTACTCTCAACTTAGATTTGTTTTCTTTTAATTTTGAAAAAAATATTCGACTTGAGAAAGTTTTTGAAAAAATAACTTTTTGGAGCAAATTTGTTGTTGATTCACCCAACAGCTAGAAATATAGCCGTTGGGGAACCACTTTCCAAAAGAGGGACCAGGGGGGCTCACCTGTCAGGGCGACCGAACCCCCTAGTCGGCCGACTTGGGGGTAGTGCCATTTTGGCTCTCCCTCCTCCAACGGCTATATTTCCTTTTCTTGTGACCGTTGGAGGGTGCCACACTATTTATACATGCTCGGGTGAGTTTGTTACTTCAAACTTCACTCCATTTCACCTTCCCAACTCACTCTCACTTATTCAAATTGTTTTGCTCTTCATTGAAGCACTTCTCTCAAAGTTCAATCCAAAAAGATTTGTTTCCTTTTGCATTTTCATTTGCATTTTTAAGTTACTGTCAAGTTTGACAAGGCAACTCGTCGACGATTTCATTTGGTTTTGACTAACATAACCCGTTTCGAGTTTTTTTTGTTGTTAGTTACCAAGTTGTGCATCCATGAAGAAGGGAATGAAGAGGTTGTTTGGGAAGAGGAATGGAGCTTCCTCAAGCTCAAGCCATGGGAGAGACTCTCACACCTCTCCATCGAGCCTAGACCAAGTCCACGGTGGGGAGGAGTGCATGATGACGTCCCGATAGAGGAAGGTGATGCTTCATCTTGCCTTCTCAATGTCGATGACCTCAACATGCCACAAGATGTTGAACACCAAGCCTACAACCTGTTTCGAGATCGTGAGTTTTTTCACACGAAGGCCTATGATCTAGTGCTACTCTCCAAAACCGGTATGGATTCCGAATTCTTTATAGTTTGGCATGCATTAGGATGGGATAATTTTGCTAAAATAGATAAGGAAGGTTCACGCCTTTTTACTATTCAATTCCTATGCACCCATAAGATAGGATGTGATGGTATTACTTTTAGGATTTTTCGAAAAGAATACGCTATCCTATGAAAAAAAATTATGTGAAATCCTAGGTTTCCATAAACGTTGTTTATAGATTTAGACACTTTCCCTAAATTTAGTAAAAATGGATTTTGGAAAGAATTGACTAATGGGGTAGCATGTAGGGCTCTTAGAAGTAGCCACTTGCAAAATTCCACTTTACACATCATGCATAGATAGGTGGCTATGTCTATGTTCCCTAGAGGCGATATTAGGATTGTGCGTGATGATGAACTTATGATCCTTTTTGATCCTTTTTCCATGGTTAAAAAGATTAAAATTTCTCCTATCAAGGCTATGATGTCTCAATGGTAAGAAAACACTAGAATGACGAGCCCAATAGAATGTATTTCATTAATTACCTGCATTGCTACGAAGGCTTTAGAAAAGGCTTCCATTGAATATATTTCAACAAGACACTACTTGGTAGATGAAGATTATCTAGTGCAAGGATATACTCTCAAAAATGATCTAGAGGGATCCTCTGTGTTTTTCTATCCCGTCTTCGTAAATGAAAATCGGTTACCTAACCCAAATATTCATTTATACAAATGCTAGTAACTAAGAATTGCTCTTCAACCTATCAAAGAGGTTCGTAGGTGTAAAGTTTCTGACAGTGTCACAAGGAATTGTTCAAGAGGAGCAGCCATGGAGATGCTTGCATGATCTACTCCCACCTATGAGTACTAAGGCAAAGTGGATTCGGTGTGTGATGCAACCGGTTGGACACAACCTCAAACCTATGAGGCTTGAGGATTGTCATGGCATGAGTGGGCTACCACAATAGGGAGATGGGACCCATACAGTTCCAACTCCAGCTCTTGTAGCTTGCCTCCATGAATGGGTAAACGTCGTTCCTTCTTGTCCAGAGGTTCTTGTGACCTTGGCCAAGGAATGGTGGAAATCCCTTAATGGATTGGAGATCTTGAAGTGAAGACAAACGACGTCTTCAACACTCTTCAAGATCACATGTGAGGTACCCACAACTAGTAGCAAGAGGTCAACACACAGTTCAACAGTGCCATTGCCAGACTGTAACAACAACAACCGACCTCATGGACTCCTTCCGTCATCAAGGGTTCGACCCTTATCATGTAGATTGATGAAGAACAAGCTTTGGGGAGGATCCCTGCTTGAAATAACTTGTATCACAATCCATTTGCATTCCATTCTTTTGATTTCCATCTTTACATATCATTTGCATCCAAAAAAATAATGTAAGATAGGATAGTTTAAATAAAATAAAAGATGTGTGCCAAGAATATTTTTACTTTGCATAAGTTGAATTGATGAATAGTTTTTCTATTCTATTTTTCCTTAGTCCCTAATATTTAACTCAATATTCTCCAAATATTGTGTTTATTGTCTTAGAATACTTTTGCCTTAAGCTTGGAATCTGTGCGTAACATAAGGTTAATATATTCTAGGTTGTTGTGAGATATGATATAGTGATAAGGGCTGCTAAAATCCTATTCAAAAATAAAACTTTTTTTCCGGAGTATTACTAAAATGGATCAAATCAAAGTTCCTCATTGGATAGAAATTCCTACCAAAGGCATCTGATGTTCAAATTTGATAGTCCCAAGCATATGCTATTTTATTTAAAATTGAGCCTAGTCAAACTAGTATAGACCTATGTGATGATCTTTTCATACTTTTAAGATCAAGATTTCACGGGGAAATGCTAAACTTCTACACTAGAAGTTAGCGAAATTCCACAATACCACTCCACTATAAAAAAATACTTCATATCTTTCATGCATAACACTCTCTTCAACATTATTTGAAAGAGGAGTAGAAGACATGGCTACAAGAAAAGAAAAAGAAAAAGTGCAAGCTCATGTAGAAGAGCATAAAAAAGAGAGAGAGAAAAAGAAAAATAAGTAGCCATGTTTCATCCTCACAATAAAGAGTGTCCACAAATGAGTTATCTTCAAATTTCCACTCTACTGTATTCCATCACACATGCACAATCTTGATCAAAAGTATGATTTGTTTTCTCCTAAGGCGTACTCTTTTGGCTTAGCAATATATGTGTTGCAAATAAGCTTATTCTTGAATCCTACCTAGCTCCATATAAATTTCTTACTTAGATATAGGACTGGAAAGACATTGCCTTGGTGAGGAAAGCAATTCCACTTACCACATAGGAGTGATTGAGAGTATAATTTGAGGAACTTGAAACTAAACACCATTTGAAAATCTCCAGAATTCATATGGAACTTAGACACTAGGTTATGCATGGTCATTTTGTTTATCTATCCTTCAACCAACCAAGAAAAAAAGGAGGCATAAGCTCCGTAATGACTAAGAAAAAGGGTAAGGTACCATAGCCAATTCATGCATGCACAATGAAATATAATATTTTGTTGTGCACTTGGTTCTTTTGAAAGATAAGACATTGTAGCTGTGAGACCTATTTGTGCTGAATACATTGGCTTTGAAAATAAAAGTTTTGAATGCTGCCATAACATCTTTTTAGCAAGGTCCGACTCTAGCTCCGAGCTTTTGCAAGGTCCGAAAATATGTCCGACTTTCTTTGTCTAGGTCCGACATGTTTTTGGGTAGCTCTGGTGAGCTTTGTCTTTAGCTCCAGCATGTCTTTGTTAAGCTCTGATATGTTCTGCTAGGTCTGGCTTATGTTGGTTAGTTCTGACATGTTTTTCTAGCTCTGACTTTTGGGATGACTAGTTCCGACTAATTTTGGTTAGCTTCAGCGTTAGGTCCAACTAGCTTTGATAAGCTCCGGCGGTAGTTGGTACTAGATTTGGTAAGCTCTGATGCTAGGTTGTACTAGCTTTGGTAAGCTCCGGCTCAAGCTCCGGTTAGCTTTGGCAAGGTTCGGAGCTTGACCGTAATGTTCCAAATTTTCATGTGAAATGTTTCGAACTTGCTTTATATTCTTAGAAATATTGCTTATTATTCATTTGCTAAGTTTTTGGTGCGTTTTGGTTGATATGGCTGATATCGTTCTGATATGCTTTGCAACATGCTTATGTGAGGTGCTCACGTAAGGTGTTGTGTTCGGAACTGCCTTGAGTCAAGCCGCGGACTTGGGCTTGTACGGATTGGTTGTTTATTCATGTGCAGGTGTTGCTTGAGTTCAAGTCATGGCTGGTGACAGGATCCTTTGGACTAGTCTCAGGGAGGAGATGAGGTTCCAACAACCAAATTCAGGAGGAATTGTGGTTGAGCGGGTCAGGAGGTCGCGCAGGATGATTGAATCAAGGGCAGTGCATATGAAGGTTACTGGACGTCAAAGGAAGGTGTTCGCACGTATGCATGCGGTGCATGACATGGCAACATGGTTCCAAAGATGGGCTATGGAAGGAAAGATCTGGTTGCAAGGATCGGATCGTATCGGTTGATGACTTCGGCTGCGATGGAGTCTGTTATGGCTCGGTATGGAAAGTATCGAGTTGGTTATAATATGATTTTGTGTGGGTCACGAATTTGAGTTGTTTTAGGAATGTGGGATATGTTCCTAAGGTGTTTGGAAGTCTTAAGATTGCTTCTATCTGCGTATAGAAGAGTCCTAAGAAGTTATGGAATGTTTCGATTTGTGAATGGAGTAGGATTAGAGTTCTGATTTGAGTTGAGTTCTATTGAATAAAATTCGTAGTTTGAAGGAACTTTTGTGCCTTGTTCGTTCGAATTGTTCCAGACAAGTTTTACTCGTTGAGTTTATGGACAGCACTACCTTTTGTTGGTGGTTTTATCATAACTCGAGTTTTACAGATCCAATTGACGTGATTCCTTTTGGGTTGTCTTCACAACTTGACTATATATCGTCTGTCAAAATTTCACGGTCATTGGATTTGTGGTTTCTGATCCACATGAGTTTCTTTGCAGCATTCCAGAACTATTTTTCTCGGGTAGGACAGATTGACCTTTGTTCGATCTTTCGATCATAACTTGTGTTTCCCTCGACGGATTTGAGTGATTCTTTTTATGTTTTCTTCATGACTTGATTCTCTATGATATATATCACTTTTGTCATGGTGAAACATGTTTATATTAGTTTCACACATGATTTCTCTAACGGATCGTTTTTCTGCCGAAGGGGTTGGGATTTAATTGTTTCTGCTGCGTAAGATTTCTAAATCTACCATTCACCCCCCCCTTTGGTAGATTTTCACATGCTCTTCGATCCTACAATTGGTATCAGAGCAAGTTTACTCCAATCATTGTGATTTGCATGTGTTTTTGACTAATCATCATGGAGAAATACTCTGCCAAACCTTGTGTGTTTGCTGGTATTGCTTTTCAGGTTTGGAAGGCACGTATGGAGACTTTCATACAGGCGCAAGGCTTTCCAATATGGGAGAAGGTGTACAAGCCTTACGAAGTGCCACTTAACGATCAAGTTATGGCTACAAACCCACGGGACGTCGACAACAACAACATCAAAGCCCGAAACTTGATCATCCAAGGACTCACTCAGAGCGACTTCGACCGCGTTGCACATCTCCGATCGGCATACGATGTATGGAGATCACTTTGTGACTATCACGAAGGATCCAACACGATCAAGGAGGAAAGGCAAGACATGTTCAAGAAATACATGCGCTTCGAGATGCAACCCGGTGATTCCATCAATGATCTCTTTGCTCGCTTTAACAAAATTCTCGGTAACTTGCGTAGTGTCAACATTAATTTTTCTAATCCTGAAAATGCTAGGCAACTTCTTAGTGCATTAGACATGTCAATTTGGGAGATGAAAGTTACATCTATTCATGAATCTACTGTCATGAGTACACTTACTTTAGATGTTCTTTACTCTAAACTCAAAACTCATGAAATTGACATCTTATCACATAAGAACCCAAATAAGTCTATTGCATTTGTCTCACAACGTGATATGTCTAGCTCCGGCCAATCATCATCTTGCAATACTCTTGTTTTGTTGTCCTCACTAACCCTGGAGCAGATCGAGGAATTTCCAGAAGATGAGTTAGCACTAATCTCTACTAGGTTCTCAAAAGCATTGCAAAATGTGAAAACTAGAAGGAGAGGAAGCTCCGGACCTCAACGCTGTTTTGAATGTGGTAAGATAGGACACTTTCGTACAGAATGCCCTAACCTTTCAGGTCCTACTACCCGTGAAGAAAAACAGAACAAGGTCAAGACCACCTCTGGAAACCCCAACAAGAAAAAGAAGATTACCATAGGACGCAAGATGATTAACAGCTTCATCACTGCACTTCAAGAGCTCGGTTCAAGCGATGTAGACTTTGAAAGTGATGAAGATGATGACAATCTGGCCAACTTATGCTTCATGGCGGGCAAAACAAGATCAAGATCAAGTTAGGAGGATGCAGAACACAACAGTGACGACGATGAGGTATGTTCTACCTGTAATGAAATGTGTGATGCAATTTGTCGTGCAACTATTATTGTTAAGAAAAAGGACAAAAATCTTAGGGATAATGCTACTAAAATTGAATCACTAGAATCTAAAATCAACCGTTTGAAAACCTTGATTCCTAGTGATGATTCTTGTCCCTCATGTGATTTAATCTATGAACAATTGTCCACACTAAGAACTGCACACTCCTCCACTCTAGATAGACTTGAACTTGAAATTGAAAAGAACAAAAAGCTTGTTGCACCTGACATTGGAAACTTAAAAGATGCTTCTTGTTCTACAATTGATTTGCATTGTTCTAGTTGTGATGATCTTGAAAAGAAACTAAAAGATGCTATCAATGAAATTTCAATATTGAATAATGCTTTACGTTCTCATGAAGTTAAATATTGTTCCAATTGCAAATTAAAAGGAAAAACTTCATGTGAAAATTGCCTTGATCTGTCCAATAAACTTGATAACATGCATAGGACATTAGATCGGTTTTGTAATGGGAATAAGAACCTAAACTTGCTGCTGAATTCTTCCAAGTCTTGCAATGATAAAACTGGTTCAGATTTTGA
Organism: Tuctoria greenei; assembly: GCA_036927565.1. Classification (NCBI taxonomy): domain Eukaryota; kingdom Viridiplantae; phylum Streptophyta; class Magnoliopsida; order Poales; family Poaceae; genus Tuctoria; species Tuctoria greenei. Next base: position 93,007,528 of record JAYESD010000009.1, on the reverse strand, counting down.
TTCTCATGCTCATGCTAAGGCACATCCACCTAAAATTTTAAAGTCATTAGGAAGTGGTTTGATTCAAACAATTCCTAAACAAAAAGATGTGGTTTTCAAATCTGCAGGAGTGTTGTCTCATTCGGTTTCAAATAAAAATATTGCTTGCTCATCTAGACATGAACACCAAGTTAAATTTCATTGTACCTACTATGGTAGAGACGGTCATATCATAGATTTTTGTTATAGACTAGCTAAACAACAGATAAGGGAAAGAATGATTGCTAGATCTCATAACTTTAATGCAAAATTTGTTGCACATATTAAATCGAATGCCAGGAACATGCAACCTGCTGTTATGAGTCAAAAACATTCAAAGTTTACCTCCGGACCTACTATTTTTGCCTCCGGAGCTACTGATTTTTGTGCTACACAAGTAACACCTTATAGGTCAGTAGTTAAGAATAAAAAACCTCAAACTTTGACTCACAAACCGGCTGTTTTATCTCAGCTTTCGTGTGTTATTCCTGCTGCACGTCGTGTGAATCAGTACTGGATACCTAAATGCCTTTTGACTAAACCCAGTATTGAGTCATCGACGTATGTGCTTCTATGTAGGTCACATTCTTGAGGAATGAGAACATTTGGATTGTGGATTCAGGTTGCTCACGCCACATGACCGGTAACAAAGAATGATTCTCCTCCCTCTCTTTTGTGTCACGTGTAGAGAATGTTACTTTTGCCGATAATTCTTCAACTTCTATAATTGCTAAGGGTTCGGTTAGAGTAAATGATCACTACACTTTGAAGGATGTGGCACTTGTCAAAAATTTGAAATACAACTTGCTTTCTGTTTCACAATTGCTAGATGAAAATCTGGAAATTATTTTCAATAAAAACTGCTTTAAAATTGTAGGTTCAAATAGTGAGCTTATTTTTAACATGTCTCAGTTTGGAAGAGTTTTTAAAGCTGATTTTGATATGTCTTCCTCTAAGCATAGGTGTCTAGTTGCTAATGATTCAAAGGACTTATATTTTTGGCATCGTAGACTTGGTCATGTAGGCCTTGATCACCTAACGTGTGTTAGTGCTCTTGATCGCATATGTGGGCTGCCTAAGCTTAAAGGGGACAAAGAAATTGTGTGCTCCTCTTGTAGACATGCTAAGATGGTTGCAGGTTCACATACTCCTCTCACAATGATCATGCCAACTGAACCGGGTCAACTTTTGCACCTTGACACCGTAGGACCTTCATGTGTTCAATCCTTCAGAGGCAAATGGTATGTTCTTATTATTGTTGATGATTATTCTAGATACTCTTGGGTTTACTTTATGGCATCTAAGAATGAAGCTTTTAGTCACTTTAAAACTTTATTTCTTAGATTATCAATTGATCACCCAGGATCTTTAAAAGCAATTAGAAGTGACAACAGAACTGAATTTAGAAAACAATCTTTTGATCACTTTTGTGCTGAAAATGGAATAGGTCATCAATTTTCCTCACCATATGTACCTCAACAAAATGGTGTTGTAGAAAGAAAGAACAAAACCATAGTTGATATGGCTAGGACTATGCTTGATGAATATAAAACTCCTAGGAAAATTTGGGCTGATGCGATTGCAACCGCTTGTTATGTCTCAAATCGTGTTTTCTTGCGCGCTAAGCTAGGTAAAACACCATATGAGCTCCGGTTTGGACATAGGCCTAGTGTTACACACTTTCGGGTCTTTGGTTGCAAATGCTTTGTTAATAAACATGGTAATCTTGATAAATTTGATCCTAGATCCATTGATGGCATGTTTCATGGTTATCCATCTCATACTAGAGGCTACCGTGTGCTTTTACTTGACACTAACAAAATTGTGGAGACTTGTGAAGTGTCTTTTGATGAAGCTAGCCCAGGTACTAGCTCAAACATTGCAGGTCCAGATCCATATCCGCAGGGGGGAGAGCATTTTTGTTGAAGATGAGGAAGAATTGGAGCTGCTGCCAGAAAATTCAGCAGCTAAAGACTTTGGTTCAGCTCCGGATGTTAATTCTCAACCAGCACCTACAACCATCAATGCTTATTCAGATCTTCCTCAAGTCACAAGATTGTCAATTTGTGATGAACATGAAGAAGAAGCTTGTGAGACATCTGTTCCCATACGGTTTTACAAAGATCATCCCCTGCAACAGATAATTGGAAGCTTGCACGAACGAGTCACACGGTCCAGATTTTACAATCCAAACTCTCATGCTCATTCTGCTTTTCTTGCTTCTTTTGAACCCAAAGATATACCACACACACTCACTAATGAATCTTGGATTATTCCCATGCAAGAAGAGTTAGAAAATTTTGGAAGAAATAATGTTTGGAAACTTGTACCTCCACCCCAAGGTCACACTTTAATTGGAACTAAATGAGTATTTAAAAATAAACAAAGTGAGGATGGGGTTGTGGTTAGGAATAATGCTAGGTTGGTTGCTCAAGGTTTCACTCAAGTTGAAGGTCTAGACTTTGATGAATCTTTTGCTCCTATTGCTAGATTAGAAGCCATAAGAATATTGTTAGCTTTTGCTGCATCTAAAGGTTTTAAGCTATATCAAATGGATGTTAAAAGTGCTTTTCTTAATGGATACATAGATGAGGAGGTTTATATCAAACAACCACTGGGTTTTGAAAATTCAGATTTTCCTAATCATGTTTACAAAATGTCCAAAGCCTTGTACGGTCTCAAACAAGCCCCTAGAGCATGGTATGATAGGTTACAATCATTCTTACTTAAAAAGGGGTTTACCATGGGTAAGGTTGATAAAACTCTTTTTGTGCTTATGCATGGCAATGACTCATTATTCGTTCAAGTGTATGCGGATGATATTATCTTTGGTTGTACTTCTCATGATCTTGTGTCCAAGTTTTCAGCTATGATGAGTTCAGGATTTGAGATGAGTATGATGGGAGAACTCACGTACTTTTTGGGGCTGCAAATCAAGCAAACCAAGGAGGGTACCTTTGTTCATCAAACGAAGTATACAAAAGACCTCCTAAGGCTCTTCAACATGGACAGAAGCAAGCCTCTTCGAACACCAATGGGAACAGCAACAACACTTGAACTTGATGAAGATGGTGAACCTGTGGATCAAAAAGAATATAGAAGCATGATCGGATCACTTTTGTACCTCACGGCATCAAGACCGGACATACAATTCAGCTTATGTCTTTGTGCACGTTTTCAGGCCTCCCCACGTGCTTCACATCGTCAAGCCGTCAAAATGATTCTCAGGTACTTACATGGAACTCAAGAATTTGGCATTTTTCTTCCTTCTTCCTCAACTGTTATTTTGAAAGCTTTTTCCGATGCTAATTTTGGAGGTTGTAGGATTGATAGGAAAAGTACTTCCGGTGCTTGTCATTTTCTTGGTAATTCACTTGTTGCATGGTCATCTAGAAAACAAAGTTCAGTTGTACAATCCACCGCCGAATCTGAAAATGTAGCTGCTGCTAGCGCTTGTTCACAAATTCTTTGGATTGTTCAAACACTTAAGGACTATGGGGTTGATCTAGATAGTGTTCCACTGTTTTGTGACAACACTAGTGCCATTTGCATTGCTAAAAACCCTGTGCAACATTCTAGAACTAAGCACATTGATATTAGATATCACTTTCTCCGTGATAATGTTGAAAAAGGAAACATTGTGCTTCACCATGTAGATACCGAACAACAATTGGCTGACATTTTTACAAAACCTTTGGATTTCACTCGTTTTTGTTTCATTCGTAGTGAAATAGGGGTTATGCATCCTCATGGCTTACATTGAGGGGGAGCTTTCATACTTGAGATGTCTATGTGAGAATCTAAACTTAAAATAATATGAGCATAGTATTTCATACATATATGACTTTATGATTCCTTTTACATGCTGAAAGTTCTTACTACATTATTCGTGTTATACATTTTGTAGTTTTTGCCATGTCTAGTAATTGGAATAATTACATACACTAAATCTGGTCATGATCGAACTTTCTTGCTGTTTTGAACTTGTTGCATGCTCACAAATGCTTTTAATCATAAAGAATTAATCAAGTAATAAACTCACATGTTGAGTTTTTATGAATAAACATAAGTTGAGAAAAGATCAAGAGAATATGCATGCATCGCACTTCTTCTTTTGAGATGGCTTATCATTGCACTTAGATATGAACTTGGAAGAAGTTGTGTATGACTAAAACCATGTCCTTGAGCTTCTGATTGTCAAATGACATAGGCTTAGCTTGGTTGGTTAGAATAAGGCAGATGCGCATATAATCTCTTGCAAATATCATATGATCTAATTTTGTGCTTTAAAAATAATAAAATGCAGCAACAAGTGTCATGCTTTCAGGTTTCAAAATTGTTAAGTTTGTGAGATCATGACTTGCTAAATTGGAAATTACAATTGATTTCTAGCATGGCTTACACTACTTTATGTATTTCATTGATGTGATAGTGTAAGATACTTGATAGTATGACTTGGATGAGTTTTATTTTATATGTATATGTTATAATATGCTCATAACAATTAAAATTTGTTTTATAAACCTTGCTGAATACATTGTCAAAGGGGGAGAGATAATATGTGAATTTTAAAAACAAATATGCAAAGGGAAGACATTGATTATACATTGCATATATTCACAATTGTTTTTGGCACGACTCTTCTCGGGGGGGGGGGGGGGGGGGAATTTCTTTTTCTCATTTTATTTCTGTTTTACAAAGGGGGAGAGATTGTTTTCAAAACTTTTAATTTGAATAATCCAATGTTTGGATCTTAAGTGGTGTTTCCAATTCATTCATCAAGGGGGAGATTGTGAGACCTATTTTTGCTGAATACATTGGCTTTGACAATAAAAGTTTTGAATGCTGCCATAACATCTTTTTAGCAAGGTCCGACTCTAGCTTCGAGCTTCTACAAGGTCTGACAATAGGTCTGACTTTCTTTGTCTAGGTCCGACATGTTTTTGGGTAGCTCCGGTGAGCTTTGTCTTTAGCTCCGGCATGTCTTTGATAGCTCCGGCGTGTCTTTGTTAAGCTCCGATATGTTCTGCTAGGTCCGGCTTATGTTGGTTAGCTCCGACATGTTTTTCTAGCTCTGACTTTTGGGATGACTAGTTCTGACTAGTTTTGGTTAGCTCCAGCGCTAGGTCCGACTAGCTTTGGTAAGCTCCGACACTAGTTTGGTACTAGCTTTGGTAAGCTCTGACGCTAGGTTGTACTAGCTTTGGTAAGCTCCGGTTCAAGCTCCGGTTAGCTTTGGCAAAGCTCGGAGCTTGATCGTAATGTTGCAAAATTTTATGTGAAATGTCTCAAACTTGCTTTATATTCTTAGAAAGATTTCTTAGTATTCATTTTCTAAGTTTTTGGTGCGTTTTGGTTGATATGGCTGATATCGTTCTGATATGCTTTGCAACATGCTTATATGAGGTGCTCACATAAAGTGTTGTGTTCGGAACTGACTTGAGTCAAGTCGCGGACTTGGGCTCGTACGGATTGGTTGTTTATTCATGTGCAGATGTTGCTTGAGTTCAAGTCATGGCTGGTGACAGGATCCTTTGGACTAGTCTCAGGGAGGAGATGAGGTTCCAACAACCAAATTAAGGAGGAATTATGGTTGAGCGGGTCAGGAGGTCGCACATGATGATTGAATCAAGGGCAGTGCATATGAAGGTTACTGAACATCAAAGGAAGGTGTTCGCACATATGCATGCAGTGCATGACGTGGCAACATGGTTCCGAAGATTGGCTATGGAAGGAAGGATCTGGTTTCAAGGATCGGATCGTATCGGTTGATGACTTCGGCTGCGGCGGAGTCTGTTATGGCTTGGTATGGGAAGTATCGAGTTGGTTATGATAAGATTTTGTGTGGGTAACGAATTTGAGTTGTTTTAGGAATGTGGGATATGTTCCTAAGGTGTTTGGAAGTCTTAAGATTGCTTCTATCTGCGTATAGAAGAATCCTAAGCAGTTATGGAAAGTTTCGATTTGTGAACGGTGTAGGATTAGAGTCCTGATTTGAGTCGAGTTTGCTTTCGAGCTGGTTATATAAGAAGGGAGGCCAGAGCTCGTGGTGCAAGACTTTGGGGCTGTTCCTCTTATGTTCTATTGAATGAAATTCATAGTTTGAAGGAACTTTTTTGTCTTGTTCGTCCGAATTGTTCCAGGCAAGTTTTACTCGTCGAGTTTCTGGACAGCACTACCTTTCTTCGGTGGTTTTATCATAACTCGAGTTTTACAGATCCAATTGTCGTGATTCCTTTTGGGTTGTCTGCAAAACTTGATTATCTATCATCTATTAAAATTTCACGATCATTGGATTTGTGGTTTCTGATCTACACGAGTTTCTTTGCAGCGTTCCAGAACTGTTTTTCTCGGGTAGGACAGATTGACCTTTGTTTGATCTTTCGATCATAACATGAGTTTCCCTCGACGGATTTGAGTGATTCTTTTTGTACTTTATTCGTGAATTGATTATATATGATATATATCACTTTTGCCATGGTGAAACACGTTTAGATTAGTTTCATACACGATTTCTCTAACAGATCGTTTTTCTGCCAAAGAGGTTGGGATTTAATTGTTTCCGCTGCGTAAGATTTTTAAATCTACCATTCACTCCCCCCCCCTCTGGTAGCTTTTCATGTGCCTTTCGATCCTACAGTAGCAACTCCTAATCAACATAAGTCTTCATCTTTGCTTCGGGACAAGCAAAGGGTAAGCTTGGGAGAGTTGGTTGACAGTCGTTATACACCAATTTTGACCGTGAATATAACTCAATTATGTGAAGGAATAAATATTTCTTATGCACATCACTCTCATATTTGACATAATTCCACTGGTACTTGTATAAATAGTGCACGTAGGTATTCTGTTGCAAGAATAAGGAGATATCAGAGGAGCAACCCTAAAAAGTGACATCTCAGCCAATCACGTGATGACATGTGGCATCACATGGATCCATGGACCCATTCGCAGGCGTGTCTGAGGGAATCCAACATCGACTCACGCGGGGAGGGGGTTAGGGCCCACTAATCAGTAACCAGGAGAAATCAGATACCAAAGGAGGTCGAGACTAAATCATCCGATGCCCTGACACCATTCTCGATCAATCAACACGTGTCACTCTCTTGTGGCTCCCTAAACGCGATGAAGACTTATTCGCCCGTAGTAGATTGCGAGAACCGACTAAACTTCATGTATAAATAGAAGCCCTCACTCCTCACTTCAACACACACCGCTTGAGCTTTCACTCCATTGTATACACTAGTTCTCTAGTCCTTAGTGGAGGTTAGGTTGTAGAGAGGAGCCTCTAGTTCCAAGTCTAAATTGGGAAAGGTATGGCTCATGTATCTTTTTTGACTTTATGTTTATTAATAATAATATTATTATTCTCTCTTTATTCATATACTTGGGCAAAGCGTTTCTTGTTTGATTGTGGAGTCCATGCATGTGATAGGTGTAGGTGTCATTATGATCCAATAGTTGTGTCCTTATTATATTATCGTAAACACCATACACCTCCGCTATAGTCTAATTAGGTAATAACATGACTATGTTATTGTGAATAAAATAGTGATTGGTTCCAACATTTGTTCAACGATGTTTAGGATAGTCATTGCCTTCGAATTGATCTTGCATTGCAACTCCTAAGATATTAACTTAGCATGCAAGTGTGGTGCTTGGATAGTTAAGTAGCCTTGGATGTCTCATAGGCCCACGGGTTGTAGGGGTAGGCGGCAGGTGGTGACAGCCCTGTCCTTTGCACTCCACCACCTTTGGAGACACCATAATCTCATTGCGGGAATCATTTTGGCTTTGCCAGAGGTACACCCGTGATCGATGTGTTGGACCACTAAGCCCTATTATTCACCATTAACATGCTCATGTGTACATTTGTAGGGTATGTATATGAGTAATTAGAGCACAGTAGGAGTAGCCCCTTCTCGTATCTTAACCCTCACAATGACAACTTTACCCCTTAGAGTACATTGCTTAGGTGTGTGTCATACTATCCAATTCTATCATTTAGTCATCCTATTAGGATCCTCACAAGATCATCTTACACTAGCCATGATTTATCCACACTTACATGCCTTCCTTTGGTATAAAATAAATATCATACCCTAGGGAATACTCTCGGGTGAAATGTTACAATGGTTCTTTTTGTGCGCTTGCAGAACTCATCTTGCTTTGGCTTAGGATAGCCTACTGCCAACTGCATGTCTAGCACTCACTACTAGAATGACCTTGTCGAAGTGTGCGATTGACACTTCCCCTAGTACTACTAGATCATAGTCTGTGGAGGTTCGTAATTGGTTGGGGCGCCGGTGAGATTATGAACAAGATAGTGACACGAGGGATTTTTACATGGTTTGGATTGCCTGAGTGTAATAGCCTACTCCACGGGTGTTTGTTGTATGTTTGAGTATGTGTGTGTGAGCCCTTGATCGGACTTTTTCTTTGTACCGTGCGACACAACCCTTTTATAGTCCAAGGACTGGCCGTTACATTGTCAGCCTGGCCCGACATGTGGCCCCAATGGTGTTTAATTAGCTAATACACGATTTGTATGTATTAAGCATGATTAATTGTGTGATAACGCGCCTTAACGGTGGCGCTCCCCTTAATTGTGTGGATACTCTTGCCAGTGCGGGGAGACCAGTACTAAAGATCCTCTGATCGTATGTCATTAACATGGCATTAATGACACGTAATCAGGTCTTGTAACGGTAGCTTTTACTGTCCCTTGAATGTCCGCACATTGGAGATCCGGTAGTCTTCCCATTGCAAGCTTAAGTCTGGAGGCTCGACATGTGGCATCTCCAGAGCTTCCCTCTTTGGGGAGGCAGGTCTGGAGCTACACATGGCAGCACCGGAGCTTCCCTCTACTAAGGGTTAGGTCCAGGGCCACTGGACAAATGGCAAAATTGGAGCTTTCTTATACAAGCAGTTAGATCTGGCCTTGCTTTACACATGGCAGTGCTGGAGCTACCCTAATGAGGGAGGCGGGTCCAGTGCTGCAGGACATGTGGAGCCTTCAGAGGTCTTCAACTCGGACAGGTGGAACTCTGTGGCTTTCCTTGTGGTATCGCGGGGTACCCGGTACGCAGGGTACCGACAGTGGCCCCCGAGCCCACCTCTAGGAGAAACCCTTTGGGTTAAGTTATTCTACCAGAGGTGGGGCCATCTTTGATTCCTGTGTTGTAGCTTCAAAGGTATTTTCATGGGCCGTTGGGGCGATGGTTCGTAGTTAAACCACCGCCGCATGGCTCTTCTTGATGCGACAGGTGAGATCCTTGCGTGCGGATGTCACACAATTGAAGGTCGCTGGTTCCCAATACAAAAATTGTATCGGTTCTGAGCGCCCTGTCAGATCGCCGCCCTCGGGCTTCCAACTCCAACTTCCCATTATGACAACATTTCGCCTGGTGTGATAACTTCGACTCTTCCACCAAAGTGGACCTGGGCCCATTTGTCATTTACGGGGTAATCTTTTGAAATGAAATCTTGATCCCAACGCGGTTTCCACCCAAGCATTGTGGAGGCTTACTTAAGAAGGGAAGCCCGCACGATTTGAGGACCATTTATGCTTTCATTTGAAATTGCACTCAAAGCCTTCCAACCTTTGCATAGGCCTTACAACTTTTGCTCCCCTTTGCCGCGATGGAGTTGGGTCTTCCACGCAGTAAGATCACTAGCAACTAAGATCTGTCGAGGGTTCGGACCTACATGGGGTGGTCCAACGACTTCAACAATGATATCCGTTTCGGCAAGCTTCCCTTCAAAAAGATGTGCACCGGCGAAATCATCTTCATCTCGGCGTACGCCATGGTGGGTCTCATCCTGCCCCTCTCAAGCTTCCTGCTGATGCTGCTGGATTTCTATGGACTCCAACTTCATCACCTCGGCCCCCACTCCTTCTTGCTAGTGGCGACCTTCGTCCACTTCTACGAGATGTGGGTGGGTGTGCCGCCGTGAATCAAGCTCTTCCAGACTTTCTTCGCGGTCCACACTATCGAAAAAGGGACATAGATGATTGACTTCAAATACTTCGTGAAGCGCAAGAACTGCCCCTTCAAGTACTTGAAGACCTTCCCCTCCAGAAAGTGGGACAACTAGAAGAAAGACTGGTGATCATCGCTGTGGAGGAGCATGAGAGGTTGGAGTTGCCCAAGAGCATCCCCAATGTCGGCAACGACGTCTATAATGCAGCTCCAAAGCTTTCTGATGAGTACAAGCCCATCCTGATAAGGATTCAGGAGTGCGTACAGGGTGAAATGACCCCTCAAATGGTCTTCGGGAACTTCCTTATGAACAGGTGGGGGCCCCTGAAGACGAGGGAGTGGCCTGCATGGGCCTTCAATAGTGAGATGGATCACAACCAGATTGAAGACGGTTTTAATACCAACTTGGATGATAAAGCTTTGAAGCTCCATCTCTAGAAGTTTCAGAACGGAGCTGTCTCCCACGATGCCTTGACCCCACCGGCTACCTTCCTCCCTTTGAACATGGTTCCAGGGGTTAGTAGGGAGCTTCGGGGGAGAATGCTGGAGTTGGACGACCTCGGCGTGGTTGAGAGACGATAGACCTCCGAGTTTGCAATCCCCAGAGCTTCGGAGAGGATGGACCCCACTGCTACAAGCAAGAAGGTTGATGATGTTGGCAAGGGCAAGGAGCCAGCCGAATCTTCCAGCCGAAAGAGGAAGCTGATACTTGCTGATGGGAGCTCCCTGAGGTCGGGTCCATCTCTAGCAGCTCCTACTCCCTAGCCAAGCAGAACTTCAGCAGCCAAGCCCTCTTTGTAGCCAGCCTCCGCAAGGGGCACTGGCTCTGGTAAATCGACCTCGACTCCAGTGCTAGCTTCGGGCTCCAGGTCCGGAGGTCCTTTCCAGCTGATTGAGGTGACTCTAGCCGTTGCAGCAAGTTCCGGGTAGTAGTCCGGAGCCTCCACCACACCGGTGATAGTGGGTTCTGGCTCTGGCCGCCTGATGAAGAGGTTTCGCACTGACTGGAGTGGTAGCATCCCAAGGTAAGCATTGTCATCTCACCTTGAGGTGCTAATATTGTCTTTATCATATCTTGAATTTTTCCAATCTTTTGTTTCTAGGGTGTCGAAAAAGAAGAACGAAACTTCGGCTCCTGGTGCAGCAACTGAGGCTGTGCAGGTGGAAGCTCTGGCTTCAACCCCCGTGCCTCCCCAAGTGGTGGCTGAAGACACGGCAGCTCAGCACCAGCTGTTGTGGACTTGGATCCAGAGTCATCGTCAGAAGATCTCGTTGCAGCGCCGGAACACGGGGGAGATGTTCGTGATGAAGTGCCAACGGCTGCAGAGCTGGCAGCCGTGGCTTCAGCGTAGGAAGCAGAGATGGCGGAAGCTTCGACATTTGAGTCGAAGGTAACCAAAGCTCCGATAGTTATGTTAGAAGTAATTGAAGCTCTGCCCCCCCCCCCCCCCCGAGCCGGAGATGGTTGAAGTCCCGGCCTCTGAGCCAGAGGTGGTGGGAACTCTGGGCGAAGCTCCAACGTCGGCCCCACAGATGATTACTCCGGAGGCGCTCATGTCTGAGCTGGAGCACCCAAAAGAATCGACGACAAGCCCTCCGCCCACAGAGCCGAAGGTTGAAGATCTAGAAGAGGGACCTTCGTCGTAAGCCCCAGATGTTGAATTTCCCTCGGTGGGACCTTCCTCGACCTCGGTGGAGGGAGAAGAGCTCTTGGAGGGCGGCCCTAGCACCGCAAAACCGCAGGGGACCACGCTTGTGTTGTGGGACCCAATTTTTGTGTTAGAAGACCCATTGGAGCCGGTGGAGGAGATCCTAGCCAGTCCGGAGCCAATTCCTTTGGCTCTGTCCATCGACAACACCTACTCTAGTCTCTGTCAAGTTAAGCTCGCCTTCGACCATGACAGCAAGGTCCTTGAAGAAGAGCGCCACACCTTGAGGCGTTGGTGCAATAGATTTCAGTTCGAGACCAAGCTGGTGCAAACATGGCTTGCTGACCAGCGGGAATGGATCGAGAAGGAAAAGGCCCAGCTGATATATTGGGGCCGCTTGATTAATTAGCGAGAGGCTTCCATCAGGGCCCTCGACGCGAAGATTCAGGATATTGTTGAGCATGCTAGGAAGAGCAATGAGGCTGCTGACGATTGTCAAGAGAGCCTCAACGAGGTAAATGAGATTCTCCTGAAGCGCTCAAGGGACCTCGATCAGAAGGAAGATAAGCTCCTAGAGAAGCATGAAGATATAATGAAGAGGGAGGAGGAGCTCACCTAGAGACTGTCTCTGGGAGAGCAGAGTTTAGCTAACCGCATAAAAAGTTTGAACAACAGTATAAGCATGAAGAGGAGAAGAACTGGCAGGTGGGATAAGAGCTCTCTAAGAGAGAAGCTGATGTCACCATCAGGGAGGAGAAGGTGAGAGGCACGGAGAAGGATCTGGAGAATCGTTAGAATCGCATCCACCTCCGGGAGTCAGAGCTCGCTGACCGTGAAAAGCAAGTGGCTGAAAGTATTCAGCAACATGCCAAGGAGGTTGAGCGCATTGCCCAGGAAGGTTCATAACTTGCGGTCGCCAGAAGGTCACTGGAGGAACTGTGGATCTCAAGGGAAACTGAGTCCTAGTGAGTGGGGGTTTCCTGCGGCAAGCCAATGAAGCTTTGGTACCACTTGGCTTCAGACTGGTACGTCCGGAGAACCCAGAGCTGGAGCTGGACCAGACATTTGTGGCGCTTAGCTTTGCTGACAACAAGTTGGATGCGATGGGTGACATCATCGTCGACCAGCTGGAGACAGAAGGGATATCCTTGGCCAAGAACGTCTCCGAATACGTGTTGGCGTGTTTCAAAAGTCGTGATCCCCAACTATCTCTAGATTCGGTCGTCGAAGGACCCGTCGTTGAAAAGGAGTATGCCGCCTAAGCCAACGTTCGAGAAACTGACGAAAAAGTTGCCTCATTCTTCCATAGGACCTAGGACCTTTTTGTTCTGCCTCCACTTGTACTTCTCCAATTTTGTAATCCAATCCTCCAATGAATGAAATTTGATCTCTTTGAAATGAATGAATTCCATTTTGTATTTGTCTTTAATGCATTGTCATTTATCTTGTTGGCCCTCTGGTAGATGTACACAATTTGATTGCAAACATGTACCAAAAGGATCTGACAATGTCTTGATGACTTGAACACTTCAAACTTGTAGCTGTAACGCTTAGCTTGTAGGATCGAGGAGCACGTGAAAAGCTACCAGAAAATGAATACTAAGCAATCTTTCTAGAGATGTAAAGCAAGTACGAAACATTGCAATTGAAAAACAGAAGCATTGCGGTCAAGTTTCGGACCTTGCCAGAGCAACCCGGACCTTGAGCCGTAGCTAACAAAAGCTAGTAGAACCTAGAGCCGGAACTTACCAAAACTAGTATAACGAAGCTCCTGCCAGAGCTTACAAAACTAGTAGGACCTAGCGCCGGAGCTAACCAGAACTAGTCGGATCTTAATAAAAAGGTGTTTTGGTGATATTCAAAACTTTTATCGTCAAAGCAAGTGCATTCACTACAAGCCAATGTATTCAGCACACATAGGTCTTACATAGCTCTTAGGTCCAAAGTTTACTTCCGACATCTCCAGGGACCCTTTGTGATCTCAACGGTGGGCCCCGTAGGAGTTATCAGAGTTTGGTAGGTCTGACGGCGCCTACTGCCAACACATAGAGCGTCGACGGCGGGCCCCCTGGGGGTTGTCAGAGCTTGGTAGGTCCGACGGCGCCCACCTCCAACACTTTGAAAACGTCGACAGCGGGCCCCCTAGGGGTTGTTGGGGCTTGATAGGTACGACTGCACCCATTGTCAATGTTTAGAACATCAACGGCGGACCCCCTGGGATCGTCGGAGCTTCCTGGCTTCGATGGTGTCCCCTTATCAACGTATAATACATCGACAACGGACCCCCTATGGGTGATTTCTCCACCATCTTCATTTAGATTGCCATTAATTCTTCACGTCGACGGTTGGCCCCCATGGGAGTTGTCGGAGCTTGTTAGCTCTAAGGACGCCCACTTTCAATGTATAAAACATCAACGACGGGCCCCCTAGGGGTTGTCAGAGCTTAGTAGCTCCGACAACATCCACCATCGCCATGAACTTTCCATTTTTCCTGCGTGTTAAAGACAAGAAAAACAGTATAATTCGTTCTCTCGTCTATAAATTGTTTGCGGCTTACTGTTCTTATTTGAAATTTATGTGTGAAAGAATTCAACATGATTACAAGTAAATTGATGTAATCTCTTCAGATACGAATGCCTTCCGGACCCGCCCTACTGAGGCCTGCTGGAATATAGGTAGAGTGGCATACTTAGTGTGCTAGACCAGTCTAAGTCGATAGCACACTCTGGAACTATCATTGCCTTTGGTGTTCAGGCGAGAAGACCATCTAGCAATGCTAAGATTCAAAAAAGATCAACAATATAACTCGTATATCATATGAATAACTTGGACTTAATCTCAAAAAAAATTGCACAACTTCGTTATGGACAAGAAGGAAAAGATAATAAAAGAAAAACGAGCCTGTACAAAATTAATGCACGTGGAGTCTGCATTCACACAACAATTTCTTTCATTATAGGTCCAAATTACAGGGGAGACTAGGACACACTTGGGGTATGGAACCACGCCAAGTGCGCTATTCATCTTGTGCTATTCATCAATGTCTTTCATCATTCAGTACAGGGACCAAGTTATGTGGGCTTGAACTGCCCGGATCCTCATGGAGGGGTCCGGATGTTTTCCTTTAGGACCTACCTGACTCTGTGTATAGACTCTATAACTTACATTGTGTGTAATTACAGGCTCACCTCCGTGAAACTAAGCATAAACCTATGGAATTGCTCGATGTTCCATGGATTGGGAAGTAGAGTCCCATCCTCTGTTGCCAAGGGAACACATCCAGGACAGGATACTTTGATTACTCGGAAGGGACCTTCCTAGCTGGGGGACAGTTTGTTCATCCCTTCACGAGTTAGTATTCTCCGCAGCACCAGATCACCTTTTTCAAGTTGTCGGTTGCGCACATGCCTTTGGTGATAGCGCCGGAGTGCCTGGCGATATCATGCATTCTGAACAGCTACATGGGACCTTCCCTCATCGACGAGTTCAAGGTCTTCATGCCGGAGCTTGTCCTGCGTGGCTTCATCGAAGGTCCAGACCCAGAGTGACCCCATGGTGATCTCCGGAGGAAGGACCGCTTCAACTCTGTACACCAGGAACAAGGGTGTCTCTCCAGTTGACCAGCTAGGTGTTTTCCTGCTCGCCCACAGTGCAGATGGAAGCTCCACTATCTAGTTGGCTCCATGTTTATTCAGGCGTTCGTAAGTGCGCATCTTGAGTCCTTTCTATATTTCGGCATTTGATCATTACTTGTCGAGTGAGCTACTGATTGTAGCTGACTTGTACGCCGAGGTCTTCGCAATATTATTGGAATGTGGCACTTGTGAATTGGGTTCTGTTGTAAGTGATGACTCTGTTCGGAACTCCAAATCTGCAGACTATGGACTTCAAGAACTTGAAAGCGGATTGCTTGTTGATTGTCACAACTGGAGTACCTTCCGGCCACTTGGTGAACTTGTCGATGGCAACGTACAGGAACCTGTAACCCCCGACAACTTTTGGGAAAGGTCCCAAAATGTCCATCCCCCACACAACAAATGGCCATGTAGGAGGTATCATTTGCAGTGACTGAGCCAGTGTGTGAATTTGCACGTTTCACACTTTTTTACCAACTCAACTGCATCCTGAAGAGCTGTAGGTCAGTAAAAACCATGCCGTAAGGATTTACCGACCAATGTGCAGGAAGACGCGTGGTTCCCACACTTACCTCCATGGATTTCAGCGAGGAGCTCGCGGCCTTCTTCCCAGGCAATGCACCGCATTAGGACGCCATTGGCACCGCGTCGGTAGAGATCCCCTTCTACTAGCATGTATCTTTGAGCCAATCTGACGATCCGATCACGGATGCTGTCTTCAAGAAGGATGTTTTCTTTCAAGTAGCTTCGGATCTCCGAGATCCATGCATCAGAGCTAACTTGAGCCTTCAAATGTTGCGCGTTGGGATGCTCGAAGCTTCTTGCAGCGCCTACGACCCTTGGTGGATGCCATGGTAACAGGGCCACCGAGACTGCCAGCTTTGAGGTGCTGATCTTGCCCCCTTCACTCAGTTCAGCAGGCTGAGCAGTAAGCATTGAAAACCTCCTTACAAAAACTCTGTCAGGATCTTGAGCTCCGGTTAAAGCCTTCGTTGAGAGTTCATCAGCTTTAGTGTTGTTGAGACTCTGGACATGGTAGAGATCTAGGACGTCGAAGTCTTTCTGAAGCTTCTGGACTTCAAGGAGGTAAGCACCTAGTTGTGGGTTTTTGCAACTACATTCTCCTTTAACTTGTTTGATAACGAGCTGCAAATCACCCTTCACTAGCATATGCTTGACGCCATATGATAGCGCCACCTTGAGGCCATAGATGAGTGCTTCATACTTCGCCATGTTGTTGGTTGCCTTGAAGTAAAGGTGTACCATGTACTTGACCTTCTCCCCGGTCGGAGTGAGGAGAAGAATTTCAGCTCCGGCCCCATGCTTTTGCACAGAGCCATCAAAGTAGAGAGTCTAGTGAGGCTCGGTGAAGACCGAGACCTTGAGTTCCAGCTTCTGCTCACTGAGACCCCCTGGATTTGATGAAGAAGGGGTCCACTCCGCCATGAAGTCAGCCAATCCCGAACTCTTGATAGCATGTCGAGGCAAGAATTCGAGATTGAATTCTGCTAGCTCCGCTGCCCACTTTGCAATACTCTTAATAGAATTGGGGTTATGCAATATAGCACACAATGGATAAGAGGTTACCGCTGATATCTTGTGGGCTTGGAAGTAGTGATGTAGCTTCCTTGAGGCAATGAGAACTGCATAAAGCAGCTTATGCACCTCAATGTATCGAGTCTTGGCATCATGGAGTACTTCACTCATGAAGTATACTAGCCGCTGGACAGTCCGGACCTTCTGTGACGGTCTGGAGCTTCTTCTTCATCAATTCGGACCCTCCTAGAGGGGTCTGAACCTTCTTGTTAAGCTCCACAGACCCTCCCGGAGGAGCTCCAGCCGCCAGAGGACCTTGAGCAGAGTACACGCAACGATTAGTGTGTTCTCCGAGTTGTTTGTCAATGCAATCATGAACACGAGGGCACCATCCTGTTGTACGGCATTGGCAGCCAGAGCAGGTGGTGGTGGGGGTGGTGCAGCAACACCCGTCGGGACAACATCACCAGCTAGTTGTTGGGCATTGGAGGGATTTCCTCCGTGAGGCTATCCGGCGTTGCCATTGGATGATGCTGCCGCATAGTTCACCATCTCGAAATCTTAAAGGTCCCATTACCTGGAGTGCCAAATGTCAAAGTGTGCGATCTGCACTTCCCCCGATACTACTAGATCGTAGTCCGCGGAGGTTTATCATTGGTTGGGGCGCGTGTGAGATTATGAAAAAGATAGTGACACAAGAGATTTTTACGTGGTTTGGGCCGCCGGAGCGTAATACCATACTCCACGGGTGTTTATTGTATGTATGAGTATGTGTGTGTGAGCGCTTGATCAGACTATTTCTTGGTACCATGCGGCACAACCCTTTTATAGTCCAAGGATTGGCCGTTACATTGTCAGGCTGGCCTGACATGTGGCTCCAGCGGTGTTTAATTACCTAATACACGATCTGTATGTATTAAGCATGATTAATGTTGTGATAATGCGCCTTAATGGTGGCATCACCGATACTAAAGGTCCTCTGATCGTGTGTCATTAACTTGGAATCAATGACACGTAATCAGGTCTTGTAACGATAGCTTTAATTGTCCCTGATTGTCTGCACCGTTGGAGATCTGGCAGTCTTACCGTTGCAAGCTTAGGTCCGGAGGCTCAACACGTGGCAGCTCCAGAGCTTCCCTCTGTGGGGAGGCAGGTTCGGAGCTGTTGTACACGTGGCAGCACCGGAGCTTCCCTCTACTGGGGGTTAGGTCCGGGGCTACTGGACACTTGGCATGACCAGAGCTTTCCTATACAACGAGTTAGGTCTGGCCTTGCATTACATGTGGCGGTGCAGGAGCTACCCTAATGAGGGAGGCGGGTCCAGTGCTGCAGGACACGTGGAGCATTTAGAGGTCTTCAACTCGGACAGGTGGAACTTCGTGGCTTTTCTTGCGGTATTGTGGGGTAACCGGTACGCATAGTACCGAGAGACCTATAGACGTTAAGAAATACCAACAACACCTCGAGCACAAACCGCAGGACACGGGCAAAACCGGCTGCTGGTGGAGAGTAGCCGGAGGGGATGTAGGAGATTTGAAGTCTGGAGGAGCACCATGTGCTGAAAAGGAGCTTAAGTCTGCTGAGGCCGCCGGACCTCCTGGGGTGGCGGTTGTACAACCACTAGATTTGATACTCCCGGAATCCCCATGTGGTGCAGCGGTCTGACTGCTTCGGGTGGGAGTCTGACCGTGAGGCCTAGCACTCGAACTGATTGAGGTAGCAATTGGACTGCAAGGTGTGTAGAGGCTTGCGTGGGCCATGTTGGGGGTGGTGGCTTTATTGCTGTGGCTGGCAGTTGGACCTTGAGGGGAGCAGATGCTCGTCTAGACTCTCCTAGGGGTGTTGCCGGGTGGATAGGGGTCGAGGAGCCCTCTGTACATGGATGCAGTCTAACTACTAGGTGTACGGTTGGACTGTCGGGGGGTGCCAGTTTGACCAATAGGGTGGTGGTCTCACTGCCAGGCGTGCATAAGCCTAGCGGAGGCCCACATTGATGAGTACCTACAAAACAATCAGCACTAGGTGGCACCAATGAATCATCAATTTTAGAAAGGAAGTCAAAGTGGGTTGAAGGGGGTTGGAGATTTATGCAAAGGAAAAGTAGGACTTGTAAAGAGATGATGATATGATTTGTGGCTAAATCTAGGCATCAGTCTCATTTGTGATTAGATGAATAGCCAAGGAAGATACAAACTGTAGAGCGGGGAGCAAGCTTGTTTTTAGTGGTGGCGGAGAGGTTTGGGTAGCACTTGAATGTGGCCTAGAGGGGGGAATAGGCTTTTTTTGATTTTTAGTCAGAACTTGCAACACTCATCAACTTGATCAAATAACGAGAAATCAGGCTAGTCCAGTATAGTGCGGATTAGTCCGGTACGTGCGGACTAGATCGATCAGGTTTGATCAATGATCTCGATCCAAGACTGTATGCAGCAGAAATTAAGATGTAACTAGAGTATGTTGCTTCAATTAAACTGAAGATAGCACAAGTTTACCTTACTTTCAAGTTTTAACGTAATTAGACTAAGATCAATATAAACCCTAGATGCAATGAACAATAAGTACAAAGTGAAGACACGAGATTTTTATCCCGTTGTTCAGTTCCCACAAAGGCAACCTACATCCACGTTGAGGAGCCCACGAAAGGATCGGGTCTTCACCAACCCTAACCTCGTCGAATCGCCACAAAGGCCAATTCTCTTCCACTATCACAAAGGGGTAAGACAACAGTGTTCAAGGGGCCTTCTCACAAGTTGAGGGCTCCCAAAGATTACAAATTGAATACCACCAAGAACACACTCGTAAGATCTACAATAAGACAATAGGAGTGTGTTAGAAAATCAAACCCAAGAGCTAAAACGTGAATAATTGTGTCTCTCCATTGATTTAGAGTTGATCCACAGAAATTTGATCTTTCTTTCGTTGGATTGTGAGGAGAGACGTGTTTTCTAGGCTCTTGGAGGATGTGACGGCGCTAGGAGTCGAGAGTTATTGATTAGGGGCCGTGCACCTCTATTTATACTAGGGTTTCCAAAGGTTACCATTAGGGTTTTCAAAGTCCGGACTAGTCCGTGGTGGACTACGGACTATTCCGGTGTGCGGCGTGTGGGAAACCCTAAGTGTCTCGAATTATAGGACTTGTCTGGCCAGGGGCAGACTAGTCCATTTTTGTCTATGGAAATGTTCGGACTAGTCCGGCACATATCGGACTTGTCCGGTGGTGGTGAAACCCTTAGTGAATTGCGGACATGTATGCACTTGGAGGACTTGTCCGATTTTAGTCAGAGAGGTCATCGGACTAGTCCGGATATTATTGGACTTGTCCGATTTCGTGCAAAGCTGTGAAGTGTTGAGGACTCGTCCGCACTAGGGAGGACTAGTCCGATCTTAGTCAGAAATATGTCGGACTAGTTCGTGGTGATATTGGACTAGTCCGGCCTGTGTAAACCTGGACTGTGTAGACAAGTCCGCACTGGGAGGACTTGTCCGATTTTGAACAGAGACATTATCGGACTAGTCCGGGGTATATCGGACTAGTCCGGACCTATATGAATTTGTGTAGTGAATGAGTTTTCTTGTCCTTACGCTCTTGGGGTGTATTTCTCCAACACACTCCATACACAATGATCTAATCTATTCAGCTCTTGAGCTCTTTTCCATATAGATCCTCATTCTCCTTTCTTTTTCCGCTTTCTTCATAATTTCATTAAAACTTGCGCTCATCTCAACAATTTGGTTAGGATTTCATTTGCTTGTCATAAATCAACCAAAACCCACAAGGGATGCATAGATGCACTTTCAATCTCCCCCTTTTTGTTGATTGATGACAACCAATTGAGATTTCACAAAATATGATAAAAATACAAAATTTTCATAAAGTGTGTACATATGTGTTTGGAACAAATTAAGTATGACAACATAAGGCATATGTGCACTCTTTATTGTGGGGTGCAAAACTAAGTGTATGTGAGCAATAATTTTGATGAGAATGAAACAATTGACATAATTATCTCAATCATCAAGCATATATGTCAATTTCAGAGCATAAGCACATATTATAGCAAATCATCACAGATTTCAAAAGCATAAGCATGCATTATAGCAAATCATCACAGATTTCAAAAGCATAGGCATAGTCATTGTACCACATAACAAGTCCAAAAGCATAAGAGAGCATTAAAGTTTTACAACCCTAAAATGAATACAAATAGAGCTCTCCTCGCAACCTACAGCTACACTTAGTGACTCCCCCTCAAGCTCTCCCCCTTTGGCATCAAGACACCAAAAAGGAAGGAGAGGAGGGATCCAGTGCCTTCATTCCTTGCTGTCGGTCTTGTCCTCATCTTCATCTTCATCTCCAGGCTGTGGAGGAGGAGGAGGAGGAATAGACTCACTTGAAGTGCTCCCAATGCCAAAGTAAGCAAGCTCGAAAGGAGTCAAAGGTCCAAGCTCGGTGAAGTTAGAGGCCGAATCTTTAGAGATAACCGGGGATCCAATAGGCTCGATCTCCAGTTTGAGGCAGATATGCTTGACATTTTCCTTCACATACCTCATGTCGGCCTTCCTTGCCTTGTCCAGCTTGTGAAGCTTTACCTCAGCCTTCTTGCATGAGCCAAAAATGGCTGCCAAGTACTTCAAAATGCCACTGGGGGGACCCTTTTTGAGGGGGAGCTCTAGTGGCGGGAGCAGTCCTCACATCTCCTCGAGCTCTCATCAGAGCCTCTTCACTGGACACCGGAGATGGAGCAGCTTGGACAGTGGCTATTGGAGGCTTTTGAGGCCTCAAGGGAGTGTGCTCCACATCCTTCACGAACTCTATTCCCGTGACTTTTTCAATCATAAACATTATATATAGTGCATAGCCACATGAATGGTTCAGGGTGCAGGAGATATTCACCATGTCATTCCAAATATAGTCAAAGACATCCAACTTTCTGTTCTTGCCTATCACTTTCATCAAGGTCCTCAAGTATCCTTGAACACTCCCTGCATCTCCATCCTTTGGAGAAATTGTCTTCCTAAGGACCCTATTGAGAACCATGAAGAAGGGCTTCATGTTCTTGGTCGAATGAGGGTTGTACTTCAGGCTAGTAACATAAAAGAATTCAATCTTATCCTTCCCCAAGACACAATGTTGTGGATAGTGATCTCATTGTTGCAGGTGTCTTCTAGGTGACGTAGTCTTGCAAAGTCATCATAGGTAATAGTGTACTTGGATTCATGTGTCATCCAAGTCACCCTCTCCTCCTCATCTCTTGCAAAGTAACAGGTGGCATAGAATTGAGCGATGATTTCATCATTCCAGTTGCACCTGAAAGCAAATAAGTCATTGAGCCCATGCCTTTCCACAGCTTGTATCACTTCATCGAAGGATGGGCAACTCTTACTCTCAAAGTGACTCCAATCAATCCATTGACTCTTGACCACTGGAGTCTTCATATGCATGTACACGGAGTTGTAGTAATCCGTGTGGAAGATGCTCCAGAATCTGGCATCAGCTGCCTTCTTTGATCTGCTGTAGCCATCCAAAAATCTGAGCTTGGAAGACGTATTGCTTTCCTTTTCATTGAACTTCTCCTCGGAGGGATCCCTATTCCCCTGCCTCGAAGCTGCCATTTTGAGAGGGCCGATTGGGCCCAAGGCAATTCCCTTTCCATTGCCCTTAGCTTGGCGAGAAGCCACTGAGCTAGAGCCAGCTGCATCCTTGGCCTTGGACGCAGGCTTC
Organism: Tuctoria greenei; assembly: GCA_036927565.1. NCBI lineage: Eukaryota > Viridiplantae > Streptophyta > Magnoliopsida > Poales > Poaceae > Tuctoria > Tuctoria greenei. Next base: position 92,984,985 of record JAYESD010000009.1, on the reverse strand, counting down.
TTGGCTAGAACCTTGCGGGTCACCTAAGGTGGAGAAGTTGTCGGCTCGGAGGGACACCCTTGGCGCTTCTTCCCTTGGCCCGTTGAGGACCGAAGCCAAGAGTCTTGGTCCAACTCGGCCTCATAATCGGAAATCTCAATGTTGGAGCTTGACATTGTCCTGAGAGGGAATTATACAATGTATGTATGAGATTTGATGGCAAGGAAGTGCATTGAGTAGTTGGAAATTTGGGTTGAGTTCAGTTGAAAATCGGACTTGTCAAGTGTTCAGGTACGGACTAGTCCGGGGGGACCAGACTTGTCCGTACAGGGACCAGACTAGTAAGGTGTTCATCACATCAAACCCTAACTATGAGACCAATGATGTTGCTCAATGCAAGAATAGCTTAACATAGATGTAATACAGCAGGGAAGCATATATTAGTTGAAAGGAACTAAGATATTTGATCCAAAAACAGAATAAATCGAAGTTTCTAGGCTTTGGTAGAAAATTTAGCAAAATTTTTCGATTCTTGACGAAGGAGGATTTGGAGGTGCGGACAAGTCCGTGGTCTTCACTCCCCTAGCAATGGATATTGATTTCCACCTAAACTTGAAGGGACTTGATGAAGAAATCACCAAATCGCCTTGGGGGCTCTCAAGTGAAGAGAGAGAATGTGAGGTGAGTTGTGAGGGTGAAGTAGATTAGGTTTTGGCGGCGCCTAGGGTTATGGAGTCGAAAAATCGGACTAGTCTGTGGTCAGCCGGACTAGTCCGAACTACCGGACCAATGCGCACTAGTCCGGATAACCACAGACTAGTCTGTGGTCACCAGAACAGATTTAATTAGCCCATTCGTATATATTCGAAGGTTCTTATAGAGAAGAATAGGGGCCAAAACAATCAAAAAATCTTGATGAATATGATCAGTAAACATACAACAATCAAGCAATGACCAAAATTCACCAAGATCAAGCAATTGAAATAGTTTTTCGGAGAAAATTGAGATAGATGATTTTTGCAATAGAATCAACATATTTTGAAGAAGCCATATAGGTATGCAAGTTTTCAAGACACATTCTGAGCATCAAGGATATTTAGTTCATTTCAGAGTTCGCAAAAACATTTTTCATCAAGTGGCTTGGTAAATATGTCATCTAGTTGTTTTTCGATGTTGACATGGGAAATGGCTATGTCTCCTTTCATTGAGTAGTCTCTCAAAAAGTGATGTCGGATGTCAATGTGTTTGGTCCTAGAGTGCTCAATGGGATTGTGGGCAATTTTAATGGCACTCGCATTATCACAAAGAAGTGGAATACGACTCATATTGTAACTGTAATCCCTTAGAGTTTGTCGCATCCAAAGGAGTTGTGCACAACAACTCCCGGCTGCAACATACTCCGCTTCGACCGTGGATAAGGCAATGGAGTTTTGTTTCTTGGAGGACCAAGAAACTAGTGATCTACCTAAAAATTGGCATGTACCGAAGGTACTTTTTCTATCTACTTTGCATCCGGCATAATCTGCATCGGAGTATCCAATGAGATTGAATTTGGAACCTTTAGGATACCAAAGGCCTAGGTTTGGTGTATGAACTAAATACCGCAAGATTCTTTTTACGGCCGTCAAATGACACTCCTTAGGATTGGCTTGAAATCTTGCACACAAGCACACACTCAACATAATATCAGGCCTAGATGCACCTAAGTAAAGTAGGGATCCAATCATGGAGCGATATACCTTTTGATCCACGCTTGGTACGTCTTCATTGAGATCCAAGTGTCCATTTGTTGCCATGGGAGTCTTTATGGGCTTCCCCTTGTCCATTCCAAACTTTAGTACGTCTTGAGTATATTGGCTTGGCTTATGAACATTCCCTCCTTTTGTTGCCTCACTTAGAATCCCAAGAAGTATTTCAGCTCTCCCATCATAGACATCAAACCTATCTATCATAATCTTACAAAATTCTTCACAAAAAGATTTGTTAGTTGAACCAAAAATGATATCATCAACATAAATTTGACAAACAAAAAGATCATTGTCAAAATGCTTTGTGAACAATGTATAATCAGCTTTGCCAATGTTAAAACCATTTTCAATCAAGAAATCTCTATGGCACTCATACCAAGCTCTAGGAGCTTGTTTGAGGCCATAGAGATCCTTACGCAATTTGAACACGTGGTCGGGGAACTCTTGATCTTCGAATCCAGGGGGTTGCTCCACATACACCTCCTTCTTGATTGGTCCGTTGAGGAAGGCGCTTTTCACATCCATTTTATGGAGCTCGAAATCATGGTGAGTAGCATATGCAAGTTATATTCTAATAGATTCAAGCCTAGTTACGAGAGCAAAGGTTTCATCGAAATCCAAACATTCAACTTGTGAATACCCTTTGGCCACAAGTCATGCCTTGTTCCTTGTCACCACCCCATGTTCGTCTTGTTTGCTGCGGAAGACCCATTTGGTGCCGACAATGTTGAACTTGGGTCTTTCGACTAGTTCCCACACCTCATTCCGTTTGAAGTTGTTAAGTTCTTCTTGCATTGCCACCACCCAATTGGGATCTTTCAATGCATCCTCAATCCTGCACAGTTCCAAAAAGGATACAAAAGAGTAATGTTTACAAAAATTAGCAATTCGAGATCTAGTAGCTACTCCCTTTTGGATGTCCCCGATTATGTTGTCGACAGGGTGATCTCTTTAGATTCATTGGTGTACTCTTGGGTATGGCACTTGTGGTCTTGAGTCTTCATGGTCATCTTCTACTCCCCCTAGATGGTTGCCCTCATTTCTGTGTTGATCATCTTCATCTTCTTGAGGTTGATCTTGTGTAGAAGCTCCCCCTTGATCCATTACCTCCACTTGTGGTTCATTTTCTTCATTTTCATTTGGAGGTGGTGCTTGTGGTCGAACATCGCCCAACGCCATTCGTCTCAATGCTTGACAAGGAGCTTCTTCTCTATCCAGCACACATTGATCAACTTGCTCTTCTTGAGAGCCGTTAGTTTCATTGAACACTATGTCACGTGCTAATTTAACAAGTCCGGAGACTTATTGAAGACACGATAGGCATAAGAGTTTGAATCATAACCAAGAAAGAAACCTTCATCGGACTTTGAAGCAAACTTTGAAGTCCTAGGCTTCTTGTTCAAGATATAGCATTTAGAACCGAAAACATGAAAATGGGAAATGTGAGGTTTGTTACCCGTGAGTAGCTCATATGATGTCTTCTTGAGTAGGCGATGAAGATAGAGTTGGTTTATGGCGTGACAAGCGGTGTTGACCGCTTCAGCCCAAAACCGATCTGATGTCTTGTACTCATCAAGAATTGTTCTCGCCATCTCTCTGAGGATTCGGTTCTTCCTTTCGGCCACTCCATTTTGTTGAGGTGAGTACGGTGCTGAAAACTCATGTTTTATGCCTTCTTCGTCTAAGTACTCCTCAAATTGGGTGTTCTTGAATTCCGTGTTGTTGTCGCTCCGTATGTTCTTGATCTTCAACGAGAACTCATTTTGGGCACGTTTGAGAAACTTCTTGAGGGTTCCTTGAGTTTCTGTCTTATCATGCAAAAAGAAAACCCACGTGAAGTGCAAAAAGTCATCAACAATTACTAAGCTGTATTTGTTACCACCGATGCTTATGTAAGCGATTGGACCTAATAAGTGCATGTGAAGTAGCTCGAGCGGTCTTGTCATCTCCATGACATTCTTCGCGGGATGGGGGTGCTCCTACTTGCTTCCCGGCATGGCATGCGCTACAAGGCCTGTCTTTCTCAAAAACAACATCCTTCAAACCTCAGATGTGATCGCCCTTAAGGAGTTTTTGAAGATTCCTCATATCAACATTTTCTAGCTGTCTATGCCACAACCAACCCATGTTGGTCTTTGTAATCAAACATGTGTCAAGTTCGACTTTATCTTTGTTGAAGTCAACAAGATAAAGCTTTCCCTTCAACACACCCTTGAAAGCAACCGAGTTATCACTCCTTCTAGAGACGGTCACACCCTCATTAGTAAATAAGAAATCCTAACCCTTGTCACATAATTGAGATATCGACAAAAGGTTATAATCTAAGGAGTCAACATGCAAAACATGAGAAAGCGTGTGTTGAGATGATATTGCAATTTTATCGGTACCGAGCATCCTTCCTTCACTATTGTCTCCAAAATAGATGCCCTCGCTTGGATCCTCATTTTCTTCATATACTACAAACATTCTTCATTCTCCGGTCATATGGTTGGTGCATCCACTATCTAGCACCCATTTTGCTCCACCGGAGGAGTAGGCATGCAAAAACAAATTATGTCTTGGTTTTAGGTACCCAAGCATGTTTGGGTCCTTTGAGATTAGTCACAAGAGATTTGGGAACCCGCACATGGGACTTTGTGTTCCCATGGCGTGGCCCAACATATTTGGCATGCACTTTACCAAAAGTATTTTTCATAAGAACATAAGAAGCATCAAAAGTTCTAGATAATAATTGTTGCTCATATGTGTTAACGTTTTTGAGCTTATCAACATTGTTAGGTTTTCTAACTTGAGGGGAGTTTCCCTTCACAAAGACAATGTGCTCCTTTTTATTCTTATGGTTCTGGCATTTTGCTTTTGACCATAGGAATACCCAATGCCATATTTGACATTAGGAGGTCTTGTGGCCAAGTATGCACTGCGTGCATACTTGACCTTCTCCTTGTCAAATATGCCACCACGGGAAGGATGCTTGTCCTTGATCGAGGATGACTTGTCCTTCAAGCTAGTATCAATTTTAGCACATGCACAAGTAGTAGTAGGTTCAGTTTTAAGGGGTTGAGAAGGAGAGCTTGAAGAGGATGAAGGTTCACTTTTCTTGAGTTACTCAACTTGTACCTAAAGGATCTTGTTAACTTTGGTTAAGTTAGCAAGTTCATCCTTGATGATAACATTTGAGTCGCTTAACTTCAAGCAAGCTTCCTTGCTTGAAGCTAGCTCAAGTTCAAGTGACTTGGTTCACTCCTTTTCAAGTTCAAGGAGCTTTTTGATCTTAAGATACTCCTTGTTTTGAAGGATGATCATATCTTCTTGTCGATCAACAAGCTCCTCCATATCAATAAGTTTATCCATTAAGAATTTCATTCTTGCGGCAGTTTTCTTATCAAGGCCAACAAGCATATCTTCATTATCACTATTGTCATCACTATCACTAGAGTTAGAATGCGAGGAGGAATATTTAGATGTTACCTTTCTTTTACCTTCCTTCACCATGAGACAGGTGTCATTGTCCTTCCATGCGCCGATAGTTGGGAAGAGGGTCGACTTCTTGGTCGTCTTCTTGATGGCTATGCTAGTCATCTCCTCTTCCTCTTTGGACGAGGACTCATCATTTGAGTCCCACTCCTTTCTTAGGTGCACCTGTCCAGCTTGCTTTTTCTTCTTGAAGAACTTCTTAGGTTGAGGCTTTGTTTCCTTGGTCTTCTTCTTGTTTTATTCATATGACTAATCAACTATAAAGTGGTCATATTCACCACAGTTATAGGAAGTCCACCTTCGGTCTTGACTTTTTTTGTGTTTTCCTTCACTTGACTCACCCCCTTGTCTTCTCTTCATCATCCTCTTGAATTTCTTCATGAAGAGGATCATGTCTTCCTCATCTATGTCGCTGCTCTCATCATCGATGTCATCTTCATCTGGAGCCTCTCGATCTTCTTTTGACAAGGGCTTGCAAGTGGATTTTAAGGCGACCCCTTTCTTCTTTGACGAGGTGGGGTCAGCAATCTCCTTGACATGTTTTGCTTGCTTCTCCATCATTTCGAAGTTGATGATCTTTCCAAGCAATTTATCTGGAGTCATTTTCTTGTACCCGAGCCTTTCTCTTATTAATGAGCATAGGGTAACATTGCGAGGCATGAATGCTCTAAGGATGAGCTTCACCACCTCGTGATCGTTCCACATTTTACTTCCATATGCTCGAACCTTGTTGATGAGAGTCTTCAACTGGTTGTACATGTCTTGCGGTGACTCATCTTCTTCTATGGTGAATCTTTTCAATTCGCCTTCGATCATTTCGATCTTCGCCTCTCGCACATGATGATTGCCTTCATGTGCAGTTTGCAATGTGTCCCATATTTCCCTTGCACTATCGAGTTCACCAACCTTGGTGAACTCATCCTGACTTAGTGATGACTGCTGCAGCTTGAGCATTCCGATGGATTGCTTGCTCTTGGCTTGGTGTGAGCTCTTCATCGTCGTATGGGATATCTATACCTGTGCACACTATATGCCACAAGCTGGGGTTAAGAGATATTAAATGCATTTTCATGTTTTTCCTCCACATTGAGTAATCATTGCCATCAAAGTGTGGGGCTTTTCCTAGAGGAATAGACAAATAATAGCTATTGTTAGAATTTAGACGATCATAGTTGAAAGGATATCAGGAGTAGTCGATGTGAGTACTCCCCTTCTTCTTCTTCTCGTCCTCAATCTTCATTTTTACCTTTGGAGAGGGCTTTCTTCCTTAGGAGCACCTTGAGTTCAAGCGTCTCCTCATCGTCATCCTTGAAGTCCTGAATGGCTTCAAGGAGCTTCTCCAATTTTTGAGCCTTTTCATCTTCAATCTTCTCTTGGTTGAGGCTCTTGTGCACATCCTTCATGTTCGACATTTTCTCTTTGAGTGATTAGTCTCCTCTTGAAGAGTCCTGCTCTGGTACCAATTGAATGTGGCCTAAGGGGGGGTGAATAGGCCTTTTTGATTTTTAGTCGGAACCTGCAACACTCAGCAACTTGATCAAATACCGAGAAATCAGACTAGTCTGGTATAGTGCGGACTAGTCCAGTACGTGTGGACTAGATCGATCAGGTTTGATCGATGATCTCGATCCAAGACACTATGCAGTAGAAATTAAGATGTAACTAGAGTATGTTGCTTCAATTAAACAGAAGATAGCACAAGGTGACCTTACTTTCAAGTTTTAACGTAATTAGACTAAAATCAATTTAAAACCTAGATGCAATGAACAATAAGCACATAGTGAAGACATAAGATTTTTCTCCCGTGGTTTGGTTCCCACAAAGGCAACCTACATCCACATTGAGGAGCCCACGAATGGACCGGGTCTTCACCAACCCTAACCTCGTCAAATCGCCACAAAGGCCAATTCTCTTCCACTATCACAAAGGGGTAAGATAACCGTGTTCAATGGGCCTTCTCACAAGTTGAGGGCTCCCCAAGATTACAAATCGAACACCACCAAGAACAGACTTGTAAGATCTACAATAAAACAACAGTAGTGTGTTAGAGAATCAAACCCAAGAGCTCAAACATGAAGAATTGTGTCTCTCCTTTTATCTAGAGTTGATCCATAGAAATTTGATCTTTCTTTAGTTTGATTGTTTGGAGAGACGTGTTTTCTAGGCTCTTGGAGGTTTCGACGGCGCTGGGAGTCGAGAGTTATTGATTAGGGGCCGTGCACCTCTATTTATACTAGGGTTTCCAAAGGTTACCATTATGGTTTTCAAAGTCCGGACTAGTCCGTGGTGCACTCCGGACTAGTCCGAAGTGCGGCGTGAGGGAAACCCTAAGTGTCCCGAATTATCAGACTTGTCCGGCCAGGGGCGGACTAGTCCATTTTTGTCTCTGGAAATGTTCGGACTAGCCCGGCACATATTGGACTTGTCCGGTGGTGGTGAAACCCTTAGTGTATTGGGGACAAGTACGCACTTGGAGGACTTGTCCGATTTTAGTCAGAGAGGTTCTCGGACTAGTCCGGATATTATCGGACTTGTCCGATTTCGTGCAAAGCTTTCAAGTGTTGAGGACAAGTCTGCACTAGGGAGGACTAGTCCAATCTTAGTGAGAAAGATATCGGACTAGTCCGTAGTGATATCGTACTAGTCCGACCTGTGTAAACCTAGACTGTGCAGACAAGTCCGCACTAGGAGGACTTGTCCGATTTTGAACAAAGGGATTATCGGACTAGTCCGGGGTATATTGGACTAGTCCGGACCTGTATGAATTTGTGCAGTGAATGAGTTTTCTTGTGCTTGAGCTATTGGGGTGCGTTTCTCCAACACCCTACATACACAATGATCTAATCTATTCAGCCCTTGAGCTCTTTTCCATATAGATCCTCATTCTCTTTTCTTTTTGTGCTTTCTTCATAATTTCATTAAAACCTGCGCTCATCTAAAAAATTTGGTTAAGATCTCATTTGCTTGTCATAAATCAACCAAAACCCACAATGGATGCCTAGATGCACTTTTAGCACTTGCAACAAAAAATGTGCAAGTAGAAGTGATCGAAGTGGGTGCCAAAGAGAGCTAAATGCGGGTGGCAAATGGAAGCATTTTGTATGGTCACAAGTTTATGAGATATGTAGCGCTATGGAGCACTTCTATCAAATAACCAGTTGGGACACTGTTGACAGTTGGTACGTCATTGATGAAAATTCGGAGAAACCGTTGAAGCAATTCCCCTTAAGGAGTATTTCCTAGGGTATCGAATCCAAGGAACATGTGTGCTAATCTTCTAACTAGTTCACACATGGACACAAAGCTTGGTGGTAGGTAAGGGATAGAATGGATTTCCAAAGAGAAGGGTTTATAATTCAAAGTATTCGATCAATAGCAACTTGTATTGGACACGGGCTTACCCTGGTCAGCCAGGCGACTCCTGCCAAGAGCCTACATTGTAGTCGAACATGGAGGATTACAACAGACGGATAGGGTTGTAACCACCTACCGCCTACCTCTACGACCCGTAGACTACAAGAAATCAAAGGTAACGTCAAGCCTAGGCACCACGCCTACACTATCGATTACTTCCCTATAGCAAAGACCAGGGCCTCTAAATGAATAGAGCAATGAACAAACAAGCAACTAAGGAATTAACTTGCTTGAATTAAATAAATGAACTCAAATGGAAATCATGTACCTTACTTGAGATGTTAAGAACTGTCAAGGTACAAAGGTGAAGATGGTTCGACAAGCCCGAACCCTATCCTTAAGTGGAAGAAGCCCGACAAGCCAGAGCCTCCTCCTCCGCCTCTTTCTCACTCTCTCCCTATTTTTTAAGCGCTTGGGCAGCGCTATGCCTTTGGAGTGGAGTACTAGACTCAAGCTTTTGTTGTGTGAATTGAGGGAGCCCCTACCCCCTATTTGTACCCTCCAAATGTCAGTTTGGTGCCAGAATATGCACGGGAATCAATCGCCATCGTTATCAGGTGCCGTGAGGAGCCAAAATGTGTATGTTGACCGAGTTTGGTGCGAACATCAGGTCGGGTGACTCCATGGATCGGCTGACTTTCTGGTGGGAAAAAACACGATGTGTTTCCTCCGGTAGGCTGTTTCGTGGGCCCCCATCATTGGTATGGGTGATTCCCATCGTTTTTAGTCAGTTATCTCCCTAGTGTGGGCCCATGAATCCTCGTACTTGTGCCTGATTGGTTTGAAGGTCTGTTTCTTGGATTTGCCTATTTAGATACCTTTAATTATGTGCATAATTCACTTGCATAATATATTGCACCAACACTTGTGGAAATAGTTGGTAAATAACTCCTACCACTATGTTGGTTGTCCAATTTATATCTTTTATGCAGGGAATTGATGGTCAGATTTGGCATTTACGGACTGTCAACAAAAACTAACTTGGAACATAATTGAGAGCATGGTGTTATTGGTAGTGCGAATAATACTCTCAACATGTCCATTTTGAGGAGACTTGTGGGGGCAAGCTAGGCAAAAAAACACCAAGATGGATAAACAATATACACGATGTAGAATTATTGAAATCATGACCATTATCACATTGAAATGCCTTTATTGTGGAGAAAAATTGAGGGGAGACATAGGTAAAAAACCGTGTCAAGGTCAGAAAAGTGTCGAAATTGAGACGGACAGAAAAAAATCCACAAATAGTGTGAATAGTCATTGATAACAATAAGACAATACTTTTGACCAGAAACACTTTGCATGGGAGAGATCCACAAATCGCAATGTATTACATCGAATGTATTTTGGGCACGATAATTTGACAAAGCAAATGAAAGACATGTATGATCCATGCTGATAGCCATGAAAAAGTGTGTTAAGTTCCTATTTATTATATTGTCAAAATAACCTAGACAAAGCCTCGGAACAAAAATGACCAAGATCATGATGCAAAAGCATAAACAGTATGGTGGTTGTGGTTAAGGCACGTAGAGGAGAATGAATTATCAAAGAGATGGGGTAGAGCTGCCCGAAACTATTGCACCTGGCGATCAAGTCTTTGGTGTCCAAACCCTTCACAAAAAACCAAAGGGATCAAAATGGAAAAATTATTGTCAGCGGTGAACTGATGTACAAAAAACAAATTTTTTATAATGCAAGAAGACATAAGAACATGGTGCAAATGTAAAGGACAGGCCAGAGTAGATAAAGAAGTGTGACTGGTGGAGGTAAAGGGCAGCAAAGTCCCATTTCTGACAATGATAGACGAAGAAGTCAAAAAAAAAGAATGGGGGCAGGAGATGGAGAGGTTACCAGAGAAGGAGCCCATGTCGCTATCGGCGCTAGAGTCCATGTACCCTTTAGCAAATGGTGGCAGCATCAGTGATATGGTGTTGAACAAGTTGGCCGGCTCATTCTAATCTCATGTGATAGAAGGCACATTGTAGGTGGAAGCTCTCCTATACAACGAGCTGGTGGTTAGACTAGCAGAAGATGCGATCAGACCGTTGTAGTAGGGCACCATTTGACCACAACCAGTGGCTGTTTTACTGCCATAGGGCATGGTCTGACCATTTTAGAACGGTGCCGTCGGACCACTCGGGTCCGGAGACCTGGTGGCTAATAGACACAAGCGCCATAGAGTCTCCCATACACTAGAAGAGTCTGCTGCATAGGAGCAGGCCCGCGCAGACATGCCTAGAGGCCTTGAGGAGGACCTGTACATGGTGCGAAACCACCCGACGCCTGCAATGCCTCGTTCCATGGATTCTATGGAGTGGGAGATCCAATGTCATTTTGACAATGCATCTACTCTGATTGCACCGGCTAAATCCTTTGTTGGAAGATGAGGTACCAAAAGGAGGAGCGCTGGAAGTAGGGGTGCCAAAGATAAGGCTGCTAGGGGCAGGGGCATGTGGGGAAGAACCACCAAAAGAGGGTTGCGATAGGGTGCAGCTGGCATCTGTTCAAGTGGCTGCCAAGGCGTTGGCATTCCCAAATTTGGACTTCATCTCGATCTCCTCAAGTTAAGGTCGTTGCGAACCTCAGCAAATGTAGGAAAGGGGCTCTACTACTTGAGGAGAGACACCATGTGGGAGAACCGCTCATCAAGGTCATGTAGCATCATGAGAATGATGGTGTGGTCGAGGATGGCCTCATCCAAGTTGCGGAGCTCATCTGCCATGAACATGAGGGGCGGCTATAGCAATCATTAAGAGGTCCCCCTGGACGAACATGGAGAAGTTAGTGTCAAAAATCATAGCTCAAGTATCTTTGCTTTTTGATGAACTGCTCCTAAATCCCGATCGAGATAGAACAAACAGTGGGTATGCCCGTCAAGGCGATCTCAATGAGATCAGGTGAGACAGTGTTGTGAAGCTAGTCGATGATGGTGCAGTACATGCAGTGCCAATGAGGATCGGTGACATCAATATTATGAGAACTATGTGTGCCGAATACATTAGCAATTAGAATAAAAGTTAAGGTTTACATTCAAAGTTGTGATCTTACACTGATACACCACGATACACCACGATACACCCCAATACACAATGTCTGAACTTGTCTCACTACATTTTGGGAGTAACATTACCTTTGATAGTTTTGGACTGTCCAAACTTTTCAATGTGTTTTTGGTAGTAACGTTACCCTCGGTGGTTTCGGATTGTCCAAACTTTTTCTCATGTGAGTTGCACGTGTTTCACGCTTCGGGTTGTCCAAACTTTCACTCACATGAGTTGCACGTGGTTCTACGTGGTGGGAGTGTTCTCGGGAGTAACATTTACTCTTTACTTGGTTAGTATTGTTCAAACTTTCCGACACGTGACTTGCACGTGAGCTTGGGATAGGAATGTCTGATCTTTTGCCTTTATATTGCAGCGTCGTTTTTAATGGATTCAATAATTTTATTTGCTAAAACAATTGAGCGGTGAATATGTTTTTAACTTGCAATGTTTCAAACTTGCTTTTTGGCTGATGGGAAGATTTTCTTAGTACTATTGGACTAAGTCTTTGATGCATTTATGCTGATCATGGTTGATTATTTTCTTACTATGTTTGCAACATGCTTATTTGAGGTGCTCACATAAGGTGTTGTCATTATCGGACTAATGTGAGTCAAGTCGAGGACTCGTGCTCGGAAGATTTGGTTGTTTGTTCATATGCAGGTGTTGCTTGAGGTCAAGACATGGCTTGTGACGGGATCCATTGAAGTAGTCTTAGGTAGAAGATGAGGTTCAACAACCAAGTTCGGGAGGAATTTTGGTTGAGTTGATCGGGAGGTCATGCAACATGTTTTGGTTAGGAAAAATGCATATGAAGGTATCGTGGATGTCGTTGGAAGCTGTTTGCACGTGTGCAAGGAGTGCACTTGGATGTGGCAACATGGTTCCAGGGCGTGATGAAGATATATGGATGTGAAAATGTGGCCGAAAAGGTCCAACTAGTTGGATTATGTCTCAGGCTGTGGCTGAGGTGGTTATGGTTCGTTTATGGAAGTTATCGAGTTTTTTTATTAGATTTCGTGTGGGTCATAAAGTTAGTTGTTTAGGAATGTTTAGGACGTTCCTAAGGTGTTTAGAAGTTTTAAGATTGCTTATATCTGTCTATGGAGGAGTCTTGAGCAGTTTTGGAAAGTTTTGGTTTAAACTGAGTAGGAGTATTAGTCCTAGTTAAGATTGGGTTGGCGTAGGGATGATTATATAAGCAAGGGAGGACAGAGTTCATGGTGCAAGACTTCGGGGCTGTTTTTCTTGTGTTTTATCAACAAAATTCGTAGTTTAGAGGAGCATTTGTTCCTTGTTTGCCCGACTTGTTTTTGTCAAGTCTTTCTCCTCGAGTTTTTGCATTGCCCAACCTTTCTTCAGTGTTTTGATTGTAACTCGCATTTTACTATTCCAATTGGCGTGATTCTTCTTGTGTTGTGTTCACAACTCTATTATCTGTCATCTGTAAAAATCTCATGGTCATTGGATTTGTGGTTTTTGATTTACATGAGTTTCTTTTCAGCATAGCATATCTGTTTGCTCTCTGTTAGAACAGGTTGACCTTTGCTCAGAGTTTTGGTCATAACTTGAGTTTTACTCGACGATTTCTTGTGATTTTTGTTGTGGTGTCTCTGTGACTAGATTATATACAATATTACTAGTTTTTTTTTCATGGTCTAACTCATCTAGATTAGTCATACACACAGTTTCTATACCAGATTAGCTTTTTTGCCGAGGGTTTTTCATAGCTTCCTCTCAAATGTTTTTAAATCTACCACTCACCCTCTGGCTCTGGTAGATTTTCACGTACTTTTCGATCCTACAATTGGTATCAGAGCCACAGTGTTCTAATATCATTGATTTGCACGTGTTTTTGCTAATCAACATGGAGAAATACCTCACAAAACCTTGTTTGTTCAATGGCATTGATTTTCAGGTTTGGAAGGCATGTATGGAGGCTTACATACAAGCGCAAGGCTTCACCATATGGAAAAAGGTGTACAAGCCCTTCAACATGCCACCAAACGATCAAGTCACGACTGCCAACTTGAAGGACATCAACAACAACAACAAGGTGCGAAACTTGATCATACAAGGAGTGACTCGAAGCCACTTCGACCGTGTTGACAACTTTCGATCTATGTATCACGTGTGGAAATCACAATGCGACCAAAATGAATGCTCCAACACGATCAAGGAGGTAAGACAAGATATGTTTAAGAAAGAATACATGCGTTTTGAGATGCAACTCGCTGAGTCGATCGATAATCTCTTTGCTCGCTTTAATAAAATTCTTAGCAACTTGCGTAGTGTCATTGTTAAATTTTCAGATTCAGAAAATTCTAGGCAATTTTTAGGTGCATTAGACATGTCAATATGGGAAATGAAAGTTATATCTATTTGTGAATCTACTATCTTGAGTACACTTATATTAGATGTGCTATATTCCAAGTTAAAAACTCAAGAACTTGACATAATATCATGAAAAACCCACAAGAAGTCTCTTGCATTTGTTTCACAACATGACATGTCCAGTTCTAGGCAATCTTCATCATGCGGTACACTTGCTTTGCTGCCTTCTCTAACCCTTGAACAAAAGAATTTCTAGAGGAGTAGCTAACACTTCTCTCTACTCAGTTCTCGAAAGAATTGCAAAATGTAAGAACTAGAAGGAGAGGAAGTGGTGGACCTCAATGGTGCTTCAAATGCAGCGAGTTTATAAATTTTCATACAAATTGCCCTAACCTTTCAGGTTCCACTCTTGGTGAAGAAGAAGGGTTTTACAGATTGTCTATTCGTAAATTGTTTTGTCTCCGCACTTCAAGAACTTGGCTCCGGTGATGTGGACATCGGAAGTGACCAACACTAAGAGAATTTGGCAAATATGTGCTTCATGGCGGGCAACTCAAGATCAAGTACAGAGGAGGCAAAACACAATAGCAACGATGAAGAGGTATGTCCCACTTGCAAAGAAATTTGTGATGCTATTTCTTCTGCCACTGTTATACTTAAGAAAAGGTAGAAAAAAAATAGGGACAATGCTATTAAAATTAAATCACTAGAATCTGAAATTAATCGTTTAAAATCATTGATTCCTAGTGATGATTCTTGTTCCTCATGTGAATTAATATATGAAAAATTGTCCTCTTTAAGGAGTGCACACACCTCCACACTTGATAAACTTGAGCTTAAAATTAAAAAGAATAGAGAGCTTGCTGCACTTAATGATAAAAACTTGACAGATGCTAGATGTTCAAAAATTGATTTGCATTGTTCTAATTGTGATGATCTTAATAAGAAATTGCATGATGCTATGAATGAAATTTCTATTTTGAACAATGCTTTATGTTCTCATGAAGTTAATTGTTATTCTAATTGCAAATTAAAAGGAAAAACTTCATATGAAAATTGCCTTGATTTGACAATAAACATGATGACATGTATAGGACACTAGATCGGTTTTGTAAAGAAAATAAGAACCTAAACTTGCCGCTGAATTCATCTAAGTCTTGCAATGATAAAACTTGTTAAGGTATTGATTCCCATGCTCATGCTTAGTCACATCCACAAAAAACTGTAAAATAATTAGGGTGTGGTTTGATTCAAATGATTCCTAAATAAAGAGGTGGTCTTTAAGTGGTCATTAGGGAGTGTTGTCTCATTCAGTTGGTAACAAACATGTTGCTTGCTCATCTAGACATGAACACAAAGTTAAATTTTATTGTACCTACTGTGGTAGAGATGGTCATGTCATAGTTTATTATTATAGACTATCTAAACAACATAAAAAGGAAAGAATGCAAGCTAGACCTCATAACTCCATGCAAAATTTGCTGCACATGGTAAATCGAATGTTAGGAACTTGCAACCTTCTTTGATGAGTCAAAAACATGCGAACTTTGCTCCCAAACCTACTGTTTTTCGTGCTACACATGTAACACCTCATAGGTTAGTAGTTGGGTACAAAAATCCTCAAACTTTGGCTCATAGACCTGCTATTTTATCTCAGCTTTCACGTGCTATTCCTGTAGGACGTCGTGTGACTCAATACTGGATTCCTAAATGCCTTTTGACTAACCCCAGTATTGAGTCATCAATGTATTGTGCTTATATATAGGTTACACTCTTGAGAAGGAGAACATTTGGCTTGTGGATTCAGGTTGCTCGCGCCACATGACTGGTAACAAAGAATGATTCTCCTCCCTCTCTTTTGTGTCATGTGTACAAAATGTTACTTTTGACGATAATTCTTCAACTCCTATAATTGCTAAGGGTAAGGTTTGAGTAAATAATCACTACACTTTGAAAGATGTGACACTTGTCAAAAAATTGAAATACAACTTGCTTTTTGTTTCACAATAGCTAGATGAAAATCTTGAAATTTTATTCACTAATAATTGTTGCAAGGTTGTAGATTCAAATGGTGATATGTCGATTTGAAAGAGTTTTTAAGCTTATTTTGATATGTCATATTCTAAGCATAGGTGTATAGTTGCTAATGATTTGAAAGACTTATATTTTTGGCACAGCAGACTTGGTCACGTAGGCTTTGATCACCTCACACGTGTTAGTGGTCTTGATCGCATACATGGGCTAGCTTAGCTTAATGGAGACAGTGATATTGTGTGCTCTTCTTGTAGGCATGCTAATATGGTTGCATGTTCACATCCTCCTCTCCCGATGACCATGGCAACTGAACCGGGACAATTTTTGCACCTTGACACCATAGGTCCTTCACGTGTTCAATCTTTCAGATGTAAATGGTATGTGCTTGTGATTGTTGATGATTATTTTAGATACTTTTAGGTTTGCTTTATGGCATCTAAGAATAAAGCTTTTAGTCACTTTAGAACTTTATTTCTTAGATTATCAATTGATCACCCAAGATGTTTAAAAGCAATTAGAAGTTATTCCGCAACCAAATTCAAAAATCAATCATTTGATCACTTTTGTGCTGAAAAGGAATAGATCATCAATTTCCTTCACCATATGTACCTCAACAAAACAGTGTTGTATAGAGAGAAAGAACAGAATCTTAGTTGAGATGGCTAGGACTATGCTTGATCAATATAAATGCCTAGAAAATTTTGGGCGGATGCAATTGCAACAACTTGTTATGTTTCAAACAGCGTTTTCTTGATAGCTAAGTTAGGAAAAACACCATATGAGCTTCGGTTTGGAAATAGGCCTAGTGTCACACACTTTAGGATCTTGGTTGCAAATTATTTGTTAAGAAACATGGTAATCTTCATAAATTTAATGCTATTTCTCTTGATAGCATGTTTCTTGGGTATCCATCTCATACTAGAGGCTACCATGTGTTTTTACTTGACACTAACAAAATTGTGGAGGCTTGTGAGGTTTCTTTTGATGAAGCTACCTCAAGTACTAGCTCTAATATTGCAAGTCAAGATGCATATCCGCAGGGGGAGAGTATATTCATTGAAGATGAAGGAGTGGAGTTGCTGCCCCAAATTTCAGAAATAAACTATGCCGTTCCAGCTCTTGATCCCGCTGCACAACCAGCACCAACGACCACTACTATTGGTCCAAATCTTCCTTAACCCACAAGGTCTTCAATTTGTGATAAACATGAAGAAGAAGGAGCTAGTAAAGTGTCTACTCCCCTTTGCGTCCTAAAACATCATCCTCCACAACGAATCATTGGAAGCTTGCACGAATGAGTCACATGCTATGATATGTTTAGAATTTGAGATGAGTATGATGGGAGAACTCACAAAATTTTTGGGGCTGCAAATCAAGCAAACAAACAAAGGAACTATTATGCATCAAACGAAGTATACAAAAGTTATCTTTAAGCGCTTCAACATGGACAAAAGCAAGCCTCTTCGAACATCAATGGGAACAGCAATAAAACTTGAACTTGATGAAGATGGTGAACCCATGGATCAAAAAGAATATATAAGCATGATTGGGTCACTTTTGTACCTCACGACATCATGACCGGACATACAATTCAACGTATATTTTGTGCACAATTTCAAGCTTCCCCACGTGCTTCACGTCGTCAAGCCATCAAAAGAATTCTCAGGTACTTACATGGAACTCAAGAATTTGACATTTTTCTTCCTTCTTCATCAACTGTTACTTTGAAAGCTTTTTCAGATGCTGATTTTGGGGGTTGCGGGATTGTTAGGAAAAGTACTTCTGGTGCTTGTCATTTTCTTGGTAATTCACTTGTTGTTTGGTCTTCTAGAAAACAAAGTTTAGTTGCAGAATCCACGACCGAATCTGAATATGTAGCTGCTGCTAGCGCTTGCTCACAAATTATTTGGATTGTTCAAATACTTAAGAACTATGGGGTTCATTCTAGAGTGTCACAAAACAGCGGAACACTATCTAAATGAGCACCAGAAAATGACATTATCTATGGAGATATTGTTGAAACACTTAAGCACAATGTACTTTGTTCTAGGGTGTTGCACACATGGTTCTTAAGTCAATTGTTGTGTCATGCTTTCAGGTCTTGAAATAGTTAAGTTTGTGAGATCATGACTTGCTTAAATTGAAAAATTACATATGATCTGTTGCATGGCTTACACTACTTTATGTATCTCATTGATGTGATTGTGTAAGTTACTTGATAGTATGACTTGAATGAGCTTTTTATATGTATATGTTATAATACGCTCATACCAATTAAGATTTCTCTTTTGAACCTTGTTGAATGTATTGTCAAAGGGGGAGAAATATGTCATACATTGCTCATTCACAAGTGTTTTACACGTTTTTCTCAGGGGCAGAATTTACTTTTGTAATTTCTTCTCATTTGATTTTTTTATTTTCAAAAGGGGGAGAAAATTGTTTTCAAAACTTTTCATGTGAATGTGCCAAAGTTCGGATTCTAAGTAGTGTTGCCAATGCATTCATCAAGGAGGAGATTGTGAGACCTATGTGTGCTGAATACATAGGCAATTAAAATAAAAGTGAAGGTTTCCATTCAAAGTTTTGAGCTTACACCGATACAACCCGATACACACTATCTGAACTTATCTCAGTACATTTTGGGAGTAACGTTACCTTATATAGTTTTGGACTGTCTGAACTTTTCAATGTGTTTTTGTGAGTAATGTTACCCTCGATTGTTTCAGATTGTCCGGACTTTTTCTCATGTGAGTTGCACTTGTTTCACACTTCGAGTTGTCCGAACATTCACTCACATGAGCTGCACGTGGGTCGAAGTGGTGGGAGTGTTTTCAGGAGTAACATTTACTCTTTAGTTGGTTAGGACTGTCCGAACTTTCCGACACATGATTTGAACGCGATTTTGGGATTGGAATGTCCGATCTTTTGATTTTGTATTACAGCGCCATTTTAGTCAATTCGATAATTTTATTTGCTGAAATAATTGAGCGGCAAATCTGTTTTTAACTTTCAATGATTCAAACTTGCTTTTTGGCTTATGAGAATATTTGCTTAGTACTTTTGGACTAGGTTTTTGATGCATTTTTGCTGATCATCTTGGATTATTTTATTGGTATGTTTGCAACATGCTTATGTGAGGTGCTCACATAAGGTGTTGTGGTTGCTGGACCAATGTAAGTCAAGTCGAGGACCTGTGCTCAGAAGATTTTGTTGTTTGTTCATGTGCAAGTGTTGCTTGAGGTCAAGACATGGCTGGTGACAGGATCCATTGAACTAGTCTTAGGGAGAATATGAGGATCAACAACCATGTTCGAAAGGAATTGTGGTTGAGTTGACCGGGAGGTCACGCAACATGTTTGGATCAAGAACAATGCATATGAAGGTATTGTAGATGTTATTAGAAGATGTTTCCAAGTGTGCAAGGAGGTCATGAATGTGTAAACATGGTTCTGAGGTGTATAAAAGAGATATGGACGTGAATATATGGTCGGAAAAGTCCAACCGGTTGGATTATGCCTCGGGTTGCGGCTAAGGTGGTTATGGTTCGTTTATGGAAAGTTTCGTGTTCTTTTTGTTAGATTTCATGTGGATCACTAATTTGAGTTGTTTAATAATGTTTAGGACGTTTCTAAGGTGTTTGAAAGTCTTAAGAGTGTTTCTATCTGCATATGCAAGAATCTTGAGCAGTTATGGAAAGTTTCGGTTGACACTGAGTAGGAGTAGGAGTCCTCGTTAGGATTGTGTTGGCCAATGGTGCACAACTTTGGGGCTATTTCTCTAGTGTTTTTATAAATAAAAATTTGTAGTTTATAGGAGCTTTTGCGCCCTGTTCGTCCGACTTGTTTTCATCAAGTTTCTGCGCTGCCCCACGTTTTTTTAGCATTTTGATCATAACTCGCGTTTAACTACTCCAATTGACATCCTTCTTTTGTTGTCTTCACAACTAAATTATCTATAATTTGTGAAAATTACACATTCATTGGTTTTGTGATTTCTTAGTTACACGAGTTTCTTTGTAGCGTAGCAGATCTGTTTACTCTCTGTTAGAACAGATTGATCTTTGCTCAGGGTTTTTGTCATAACTTGAGTTTTACTTGATGATTTTTCATGATTCTTGTTGTGGTGTTTCTGTGACTTGATTATCTACAATCTATACTAGCTTTTTCACCATTGAACTCATCTAGATCAGTTGCACAAAAAGTTTCCTTATCATATTAGTTTTTTGCTGAGGGGTTTTCATAACTTCTACAAAAATGCTTTTAAATCTACCATTCACCCACCTCTGGTAGCTTTTCACGTGCTCTTTGATCCTATAAAGATAGATGTTGTCCAAGACTTTATGGGAGAGCTTGTACTTGCCAAGGAAGTTGAGGAAGAGGCCCTTCCACTAAATGTATTGCAGTGAAAGGTTGTCAAAGACGATGGGGATCATCAACTTGATTTTGAGGATGGCAACAACTTAAGTGTGAAGAGTGACAACATTATCAGACACCAGAGGAGTAGAATCATGGATGCCCAAGTCATGGCGAACGTCATCGGCTACAAGAAGCAGTGAGCAATGTTCCTCATCAGCTACTGGGCATGCATGGGCTGCCTCGTTGGGCAATTGATCAGCCCCCGCCGTTAAGAGGATGAGGTTGAACACAAAGATGACATCCTACACAGCCGCTTGAATGTGGGAGATGTTGTTATTGTTGGACCTATAATTCTAGATGCAGCAGTCGGATTGTGGGTGGTGGTGGACGGACCACACGCAAAATCCCATGGGGTTAGGGTTGGTGGACGCGGCTGGAGTGCCACACGTCGAAGGCTGTCAAAGCAATGGTGGTGGTGATTCGACCGGCCTTGGTGAGGAGCAGCTAGGGGTTAGGATTGGTGGACAATGCGGGCAGGCACCACATGTTGTTGGGGGGGGGGGGGGGGAGGGGGGGCTAGACCATAGTTTTCCGCGTTGTCGAATCGCTCAAGGGTGGAGTGGTGAGAATAGGAGGGAGCGGCAGCCGTGGGGCCCAACAATGGCAGCCAGGGCTGCGGAATAGATATACCTAAGGATGAGACCTCCGGGATACCGTGACGGAAATATGTGGAGAAATAATAATTAGATTAATTGAAACCTCTGGAGGTTCTACATATTTATAAGGGGTCTAAAGACCTCTCTTGGTTATATAAACTATGTGATACTATTATTTGTCTAACACCGTACACTAAGTCCCACCCGTTCAGAAAACATCCACTATAATACAGGTATTCAAAAATAAAAATATGTCATTTTTGACAGCACTACAAAAACCTATTGTAAGATCTAGGAAAACTTGGAGTTGAGGAATATATTAGTCTCACATCTCTTGTTTAGGTGGGTGAGGGGCAACATATAATATTCATTGTTTCAGTGATACCACCTCCAAGTAAACCATTTTACACGAGGGAGCGATTAGAATGTAATCAGATGTTTGGTGCAATCGTGCAATCAAGCACCTTCAACCGTTGGATTTGTATCCAACGAACAGTGCATCTTTTTATTAAACCTCCTCCACCACCCATCCATCTGGTAGGGAGGGTTAAATAAAAATAGACAACGACCGTAGAATGCCGATTCAGTGATTGTGGGTGCTTGATTGCACAGTTGCATCAAAACTCTGATTGCATTACCTTTACACGAATCCATGGTAAAAGCGTAAGAGGAGTGTTATATGAATACGCATGCCAGCGGCCGGCCCCATGTGGTGAGGCAGGAGACAAGTGAATTTTAGATACTAGACGTTACATTTATGTACTGCCAGTTTCTGCTCAACACAAAAAGGACTATGCAAGAGCCAACTTTTTTCTAGAATAATAGTAGAAGTACCACATGGTAAAGTGGAAAGTCATGGCTAGCTAGCCAAAACATGATATAGGCATATGGACTCAAATCCTCTGCAGACTGTAGCTGACATATGGATCCTATGTTCGCTGGATCGAGCACCAAAATCATGTGCACCTCTTCTTGGTAGTGTTTTTAAGAAAAGAAAGGAGCTCATGACTATATTTGCTGGATTCTGATAAGGAAAAAATGAAGAAAAAAATGGATTTTTCAGTAGCAAGGAGAGAGAGTGGTCTCAATTCTGGGAAGGTCTTCATGTAGTCAAAGAGGATTGTTCGTGGGGTTTCCAGTATATTCTTGGTAACAGATTGATG
Organism: Tuctoria greenei; assembly: GCA_036927565.1. Taxonomy (NCBI): domain Eukaryota; kingdom Viridiplantae; phylum Streptophyta; class Magnoliopsida; order Poales; family Poaceae; genus Tuctoria; species Tuctoria greenei. The sequence goes on along the minus strand of JAYESD010000009.1, from coordinate 92,962,781 downwards.
CTCGTTGAGGTCAGTGTCCTTTAGAAACAAAGTTTGAAAATTTCTACATGATTTCTAATAAACAAGAAGACACAGAACACAAAATTATTGGAGGGCGGGACATAACCATCTTCCTTAGAAGATATTTTGTGGTAGAGGCTCCCGAGTGAATGGAACAAACGGGCGAACTGGACCATATAAAGCAGAATGATCAAGAGGATAAGGATCCTGGGTGCTGAACGGATAGGTCAAATATCGATGAAACCGTTGTACAAACTATTGTGATTTTTTTTGGGAGGGGGGGTGTCAAAGATATAGAAAAACAGAGCCGTGGCAGGCAAAACTCTGTGGTTACTGATCCAAAACAGAATACAGTCGGCCGAGCAGCTCATAAAAAAGAAAGTGGAAAGACAACGAAATTTGGGGGCCATGATGAAACAGCTGATCATATTTGTTTCCCTGCAAAATTTGCTTGGAGTTTAATTAGAGACGTATTAGCTAGGATGAAATATGATTCCCAACAACATGCATCATTTTACTAACCAATTTCTGCAACCAACAGGCCAGTGGCAGATCCAGACAAAAAATACAGGGGGCCTGAACATATATAGTATATTTGATCACATCATGTTAATATAATAAACACATGTTCAAGTATCATCACAAGCACACATAAATTTGAACATGAATATAAATTATCACATACATATAGCGCCACGCGGAATGCCTATAGATTAATCGTCATCCTCATGTGTAACAATCTGAAACACAATAAAATAATTAAAAATTCAGACTTTTATATAGCATAATGTACAAATAGTTAGAAAATAAAGAACAATTACATACCGTTAAATTATTTTTTTGGCACTAACATACGCCGTTCTTTCACATCTTCAAACTCTTTTAGAATTTTGTCATTATTAATGCTTCTAAATATCACCTTCTCAGCGTAGCATATCATCAAATCATTGATCCATTCATCTCCATTTTATTGCATAAATCTGTCTTTATAAGATTCATGACAGAAAATACTCTCAAACTGATGCTGTTGCCACCAGAAGTATGAATGTTAGCTCAATAAGGCAATATACCAAAGGAAAAGATTTGTTCTTTCCAGTCTCAACCATTTTTTCTGCAACCTTTGGAAGATCACGACATCCAAGAAATTCCTCACTTCTTCTAATGTTGAGAATGAAACTATGAAGTTGATTTCTTAACACCAAGCAATCAGCTATTGTGAAACCTTCAACATACATCTCAACATCCACATCAAAGTTACAAAAATTATTCCTTGGATTAAAGAAGCCATGCATACCAATAAATTAGAACTAACTTCATTGAAATGACGATCCATCTCCGTCAAAATGGAATCTATGGCACCAATGAAAATATCAACATGATAGAAATACATGTTTGTTACCTTTTGCCTTCTACGTGAATATGTCCCTTTTGCATTCACTTCTTTATCCATCTTTGGAATTTTAATTTGATTCTTACCACAAAATAACTTCACTTTTTTAAACTATGATCCCATCCATTGTCTCTCATACCCTGTAGTCGATCTTTTCTTTGCATAATCAAACTTGTTGATTCAACAATATCTTGATCTTTTCTTTGCAAGGAACGAGATAAATCATCCTCTACGCTTAACATGTCTATCATCAAAAAGATAATGAATACAAAATCAAACTTTTGCATCTTATCAATCAAACCAAATGCTCCACCGTTACATATTGGTTTAACAAAATCTTTCTTCACAATCTCAAGCACTTCCAAGATGACCTCCCACATGTGAAAAATATGAAGCAATGTTTTAAGATGTGAACCCCATCTAGTATCTCCAGGCCTAGCAAGACTACTTTCCTGATTCAACCCTTTTCCGGTTCCAATCTCACCATTCTCCACTTTTTCTAAAAGCACATCATGATGTTTTGCATGTAACATATCTTTTCTCATGCATGATGCACCCACGGTGTTAACATCATAGGAACATAATTGAAATTCTTATCTCCAAGCTCATCCATAATCACCGCAGTCATTCACCGTGCACAACCTTTTTGTGAGATCCTTTTGAATATGATGAGATACCATTTGATTATGTTTACAACCCTTCTCATAAGCATCTTTCACCGATTTCTTTTTATCTTTATACCATTCAAACTCTCTCTAAATCTACCTCTTTTAAGAGAATCATTAGACTCATCATGCCCACAAAATGCATCTCCTTGCTAAATTAGATATCTTATCACTTCTAGTGAGGATGTCAAAAAAATCTTATAACAAATATCTTCCTCCTTTCTAGTTTCAATATTATTTTTGGCACACTTGCTCTTTGATTCATAAAATCCTCACACTTAAATGTTACATTGTTATGACTCTTAAAATTACTATGCTTTTCAAAATTTTGTAAAGCCTTCTTCCAATTAATATAACCAGATTTAGCAAACACATCACTACCAGATTGAGATGGTTTTCTCAGCTCAAAAAAGAGATAACAATACAAGCAAAATGCTGCATCCTATCCAGTCAAATTATCATACCAACTTGGTTGAAAAGATCTCCATTCACCACTTTGACATTTACGAGGAAATGAATAAATAGTCGGTTGAGTTGGACCGGATAAAGCATATGCTCTTTTGACTTGATCTGTAATTTCAAATGCATAGTGATCAATTGGTGTGCGATTCCCTGGATCACCAATTATATCAGAGAATCTAAACTCCACTTTAGTCCTCTTTGATTGATGTTCGACCGTTCTACTTTCATACTCTCATTAGTGTTATGAGTACTAGAACTACCACCACTCACATTAGGTTGAAAAATAATTGAACAATGTTCCTTTTCCTTTCAACATGCTACGATCTACAATATAATAGCAAAAACAATAATTAACTGGAAAAAACAATGTCATTCATTTTATCTTTTGAAGAATCTAGTCATTTACCTATGTGATAAGCTCTAGCTTTTATGGACAATTGCTCTTGCTCTGTAGTTGTAATGAAAAGGAAAAATAGCCTCACGGTGCGCTTCTTGCCTTGTTGCTTAAGAACCTAATGAGTAATTATGTAAACAAGAATCAGTCACTTGACTATTTAACTCATTGAATATCAATTAATCAATCACAAAATCAGAGCAAAATCGAGCTGCCAAACCTCAAATCAGAATTAATCAATTGGAGAATGGGATTTGAGAGTGATAATTTGGACTGTCGATAGTGGACAGAGTAAAAGAGGAGAGAGGAATGATGGGGGACGACCAACTGCCCGAGACTGACTTTTTCCCGACGCGGCCAAGCGCTTGCCGCGCCAAGGCGCTCGTTACCCCATGGGTCCGCGCACCCTTGAGGCCTCACGCCGGCCACATCGCCTCGCCCCCAAGCGTGAGTCGATCTCTGTGTGACTGTGCTGCAAGTCCCGCGCGGATGTGCTCTTCTTGCCCAACAGCCGACGCCCGTGCGACTCCTCCGTGAATGTGTCATTAGGGTTCTTCCACCCATTTTGTTTTCTCCCTTTTCAGTATTGGGCCAGCCCGCAGGCCGCAAACCACGTCACCCTGCCTCTCAGCCGGGCCAAATCGTAGGCTGGCGCTCGTGCGGACCAAATACGTGACCAGAGCCTTTCTTGTACCTCCACACCCCCCCCCTCAATTCTCCTTCTCAAGTTCCAAAAATCGTGGGGGGGGGGGGGGGGGGGCTCCCCTATTCCAAGAACAATAGGGGGGCAGGTGCCCCCCTGACCTCGCTGTAGATCAGCCCCAGCAACAGGCAGAGGAGCCAACAAACCCAGTGGATTGCCAATGCCAGCTCGACTCTTTTCATCAATCGATGTGAGTGAGGTTTTAGAGATAATATATGCCATAATTCATGCATTAGTGTACTATAAGAATTTAAACTTCAATGACATTTCATTTGCCGCAGCAGCGTTTTACTTTGCTGCACCGTCTTTATGGAGAAGTGAACTTCTAAAGTAAGTCTTTCAAGGAGGAGTGTTGGAATTGATCTTAGACTTAGTCAAAACACATAAGTCTTAGGGTTAATTGTCCATAATTAGGCCCCATCAAGGGTCTCTTACCAGATCCAATGGCTTACACCTAGGCTAAGAATGCAGTCCCAACTCCCACAGGGATCTTATACCAATCTAAATCAGCACGGGATCAGCTTCAAGACATTAGCTTGCCACTTGCAGGACGTCATGAACAACAAGAAGATGAAGATCCCCAAGGAGACATGGGTAGTCAGCGAGTCGATCAGGGTGAATTCTTCGATGGGGTCTTTCTTAATCATTCGAGTAGGTCTTCATATTATTAAGCCAGATATGTGAGCAAGGATCAGTTCACTACCGACTGAACGTCGGCGAGCTACACAAGCATGCACACGGGAACAGAGAGAACACAAAGTGTTGGGAGCACAAGGAAACTACAGCGCTCTGCCTTGTTGCAAACTGAAACAAACACTAAGTACATGACCTAATCATGGTCAGTTACAACCGCATCACAGCAACACTAATCACCACTCAGCCACGCCCCTACAAACTTGCCTGATCGTGCACTACACACGTCTCAAACATACAATGTGCCATGCCTTGCAGCAGGATTACAAAACGTGGGAAAATTGATAATTCAGAATACATGATGAGAACACGCTTAACTGAAACCTATAGCTACACTCCAGGCCTACTCCAACAATCTTTCACTAAGTCTTGAGCGCCTGATCATCCGCACTGAAGAGTCTTCAGCCCAATTCTTCCACGGAATTCCTGAGACTTGACTCCTCCAAGTGCCTTGGTCAGTATATCACCTAGTTGATCCTCTGTTCCCACAAAGACCACATCTATCTTCCTCTCAGCAGCATGGTCTCTGATCAAATGGAACCTTGTATCAATGTGCCGACTTCGATCATTGAGTACAAGATTTTCACTAGTGATATGGCTGACTTGTTTTCCATGTTCAGCACTGGCTTCAGTACCCTGCCTCCCAGTATTTCAGACAGTAGTCTTGACAGCCAAACAAATTTATAAGCAGCTGAGACAGCTGCTACATACTCTGCCTCGCAACTGGACAGTGTCACAATTTTCTGCTTCGTAGATTGCCATCCAATTGGACTTTTCCCTAGGAAAAAAATGATCCCACTAGTGCTTTTCCTCTCATCAACATCTCTCGCAAAATCACTATCACTGAACCCCACCAGATGAGGCTGGGTAGCTCTTCCTCTCAGGTAAAACAAACCAAGATTCAGTGTACCAGCAACATACCTCAAAATGTGTTTCACAGTATGTAAGTGATCCAAGTGTGGCCTCTCCATGAATCTACTAACATACCCCACCGAGTAAGCCACATCAAGACATGTATTCACTAGATATCTCAAGCTTCCTACTAGCATTCTGTAATCAGTAGCATCCACAAGAGGTGAATCATTTCCCTTACTCAGTTTTAGTTTAGGCTAGAGCCCCAGATTGATCATCTTGAAAAGACTAGCCATTTCTTCCTTGAACTGATGTATGTCAGTGTTGCAGCTACTAATGACCACCAGATCATCAACATACACCCCAATGATCAGTCTTCTCTATTCACCCCCCTGCAACACATAGCATGGTCCGATCGGTTTCATCAAACTTTCATCAAGTTTCTGGTACCATGCTCTGGGAGCTTGATGCAGACATATAGTGCCTTGTGCAGCTTGTACACTTTATGCTCTTTACCTCTTTTGACAAAACCAGGTGGTTGTGCCACGAAGACTTCTTCAGCTAAATCTCCATTCAAGAAGGCTGACCTCACATCTAGATGATGAACCACCCAACCTTGATGTGCAACAAGTGCCAACACAAGCCTTACTGCTTCCAGTCTGGCTATAGGGGCGAAGACCTCATCAAAGTCAATGCCATGTCTTTGTGCATAACCCTTAACAACCAGTCTTGCCTTATGTCTTGTTATTTTTCCTTCCCCATCTCTTCTAACCTCGAACACCCATTTGAGCTCTATGGCTTTTCTGCCTGCAGGGAGCTCTGTCAATGACCAAGTCTTGTTGTCTTCAATCACATGAATCTCCTCCTCCATATCTCTCTGCCAACAAGGTTTAGATGCTGCCTCCTCAAGTGATCTTGGCTCCTCTGCGCTGATTGTATGCAGTTCATCTTCACCAAAGTTCTGAATTTCCTTGCCTATGGATGTGACCTGCCCCAGAATGTTTCTGATAGTTCTGAATCTCAGATGCATATTGTGAGATGGATCAACATCCACCCCACTCCCTATTTCAAATGGTGGTGAGACAAACTGAACAAGGTTCTTCTCCTCCAACTAATCAGCATTTAGAGGTGTTTGAGGTGATGGAGGAACCTAATCTTCTGCAACTCCTGAGTCTCCATGTCTCCTCACTACAAGGTACTCAACTGTAATAGTGTCACCTTGATTAGAATCTGAGGCATTGTCTTCATCCCATTCCCATTCTACTCCTTCATCAAAGACCACATCTCTGGTTATGCCAACTTTTTGTTTGAGAGGGTCATACACCATATAGGCCTTGGACCCCTTCTCATACCCCACAAAGATCACGCATCTGCCTCTGTCATCTAGCTTTTTCAGATGAGGAGTGGTATTCTTTACATATGCTATACACCCAAAGGTTCTCAAGTGGCGAACAGAGGGCTTCCTGGCATACCAAGCTTCAAACGGGGTCATGTCAGGCACACTCTTGGTTAGAGTTCTGTTGAGAATATACACAACAGTCTGGACAACCTCCCCCCCCCCCCCCCCCCCACCCTCCCAAAAAAAAATCAGTTGGGCAGTCCCTTTGCTTTCACCAAACTTCTAGCACTTCCAACCACAGTGCCATTTCAATGTTCCACCACACCATTTTGCTGGGGAGAGTATGGTGCAGTGGTCCAATGCCTGACCCCTTGCTATAGACAGTAATTGTGGAAATTTGCAGAATTGAACTCCCCTCCATGATCTGTGCTGAGAGTCCCAACCTTTTGTCCAATATCTATCTCTGACAGAAGCTTGGACTTTTTGATGGCCTCCTCTGCTTGATCCTTACTTTTTAGCAGGAAAATTGGCATATATATACTCATGTCATCTACCAAGAGTAAGAAATATTGATTACCACTTGGAGTCTCATGTGAAATCTTGCCACAGATATCACCATGCACAAGTTCCAAAACTTTCTCTCCTCTGAATTCAGTCTGTGAAGGAAAAGAAATCCTCTTCTGCTTACCTGCCATGCATGCCTGACACAGCTGATCAACTTGACTGAATTTGGGTAAGCCCCTCACCAGCTCCTCTCTAAACATTTTCCTCATGGCAGGGAAGTTCAAATGCACAAGTCTTGAGTGCTAGAGCCAAGCCAACTCTTCTCCTCTGATAGCAAGTGAATGTAGCCTAGAGGGGGGTGAATAGGCTTTTTGAACTTTTGTCGGATCCTAAAACACTTAACAACTTAATCAAATACATAGAAAATCGGACTAGTCCGGTGTGTGCAGACTAGAACGATCAAGTTTGATCGAAGAATTCACGTCATGTACTTTATGCAGCCGAAAGTAAGTTGTAATTTGGATGTATCACGACAAGGAAACTATGTATGACACAAATTAAATTTGATTTCAATGTTTTAATGTGAGTTATCCAAGATTGAGTAAACCATAGAATATGATAAACAATAAGAACAAAAGTGTGCGACACAAGAGTTTATCCCATGGTTCAGTTTCCACGAAGGGAACCTACATCCATGTTGATGAGTCCACAGAGGACCAGGTCTTCACCAACACTTCCCTCGTCGAATCACCACGGAGGCCAATTCTCTTCCACTAACCAAAAAGGGACAAATAACCGTGTTCAAGGGGCCTTCTCACAAGTTGAAGGCTCCCTGTGATTTACAAAGACAAACACCACCAAACACACTCGAAATATATGCAATAAACAACAAGAGTGTGTGAGAGAATCAAACCCAAGAGCTCAAGATCATGTGGAACAAGTCTCTCCTTTTGATCAATGCTAATCCTTAAATATTTGATCTTCGTATGGTTAGAATGTGTGGAGAGATGTGTATTTTGGGCTCTTGGAAGGTGTGACGGCGCAGGGATTCAAGAGTTATGGTTGTAGGGTCGTACACCTCTATTTATACTAGGGTTTCCAAAAGTTACTATTAGGGTTTTCGATGTCTGGACTATTCCATGGTAGACTCCGGACTAGTCTGGTGTGCGGCGTGTGGGAAACCCTAAGTGTTTAGAAATATCGGACTTGTCCGAAAATGAGAGAACTAGTCTGATCTGGTCTTTGGAAGTGTTCGAACTAGTCCGGTGGGGTGAACCTCATGTAGAATTGAGGACAAGTCCGCATTTGGAGGACTTGTCCGATTTTAGTCAGAGAGTTTCCGGACTAGTCCGTGGTGATATCAGACTTGTCCATTTCTATGTAAAGTGTGAAGTCCTGAGGACAAGTTTGCACTGGGGCGGACTTGTCCATTTTTGGTCAGAAAGATATCGGACTAGTCCGTGGTGTTATCAGACTTGTCTATTTTTGTACAGATGTGAAGTGCTGAGGACTATTCTGCTCTAGGGGGGACTAGTCCGATCTTGGTCTGAGAGATATCGGACTAGTCCGGTGAATATCAGAGTAGTTCGAACTTGTGAAATTTTGTGTAGTGAGGGTGATTTCTTTTGCTTGAGCTCTTAGGGTGTGTTTCTCCAACACACTACATACACAACAAAGTATTCTATTCAGCTCCTGAGCTCTTTTCCATATAGATTCTCCATTCTCCTTTCTTTATGCATTTTCTTCATAATTTCATTAAAACCTGCGCTCATCTCAACAAGTTTATTAGGATCTGATTTGTTTGTCATGAATCAACCAAAACCCATAAGGGATGCCTAGATGCACTTTAAATCTCCCCCTTTTCGGTGATTGATGACAACCAAATGAGATTTCACAAATATGATAAAAATCCAGATTTTCATAAAGTGTGCACATTTGAGCTTGGAACAAAATAAGCAATGAAAACATAAGAAATATGTGCACTCTTTATGGTGGGGTGCAAAACTACATGTGCATGAGCTATAATTGTGACGAGAATGAGGTAAATGACACAATCATATCAACATGAAACATGTATGCCAATTTCAAAGCATAAACATAGATCATATCAAGCATGAACATAGATCATATCACAGCATCATCACAAACTTCATAAACATGACTAGAAACATAATAAGAGTGTTACAACACCAAAAGCAGTCTTACAACATCAAAAGCATAACAAAGAGCAAAAAATACAAATAGAGCTCTCATCTCTCATCTACTGCTATAACCTAATGACTCCCCCTCAATCTCTCCCCCTTTGGCATCAATGCACCAAAAAGAAGGAAAAGAGGGATCTACTAGGCGTCGCTGACTCACTCCTCGTTGTTCGTCCTTTAACCGTCTTCATCATTGTCATCTTGAGAAGGATGAGGATCAGAACCACTCGTCGTGCCCCCAATGCTGAAGTATGCAAGCTCGAAAGGAAATAAAGGTGGAAGCTCCTTGAAGTCAGATGGGGAGTCCTCGGAGATAACTGGAGATCCAATAGGCTCAATCTCCAATTTTTGACATATGGCCTTGACATTGTCCTTCATGTATCTCCTATCCTCCTTTGTTGCCTTGTTCAACATGTGAATCTTAACTTCAGCTTTTCTACAAGAGACAAACATGGATGCCAAGTACTTCATAATGCCCCTAGGTGATCCTTTGTGAGGAGGGGCCCTAGTGTTAGAGGCAGGCCTTGCATCTCCTTGAGCTCTCCTCAGAGCCTCTTCACTTGAAACAGGAGATGGAGCATTTGGAAGAACAGCTTGAGGTGGCTTCTGAGGCCTCAAAGCTGTATGCTCAACATCTTTCACAAATTTAATCCTTGTGACCTTCTCTATCATGAACATGATGTACAGCGCATAGCCACAGAAACGGTTAGGGGTTCAGGAAATGTTCACCATGTCGTTCCAGATGTAGTCGAAGATGTCAAACTTCCTGCTCTTGCTCATCACCTTCATCAATGTCCTTAGGTAACCTTGGACACTCCCTGCATCTCCATCTTTTGGAGCGATGGTCTTCCGGAGCACTCTATTGAGAACCATGAAGAAGGGCTTCATGCTCTTGGCTGAGGGAGGTTTGTACTTGAGAAGGGTATCATAGAGAAAGTCCATCTTGTCCTTCTCCAAAACACCAATATTGTGAATAATGATCTCATTGCTGCTAGTGTCCTCAAGATGCAGCAGTCTTGCAAACTCATCATAAGTCACTTTATACTCGGATTTGTGTGTCATCCAAGTCACCCTTTCCACTTCATCGCTGGAAAAATAGCAAGTTGCATAGAATTGAGCAATGACTTCATCCTTCCGGTTGTACCTGAAAGCAAACAAGTCCTTTCAACCATGCCTCTCTGCATCCGCTACTACTTCATCAAATGCACCACAACTTTTTCTTTCATAATGGTTCCAGTCAATCTGTTGGCTACGAACTACTGGAGTCTTCATCTGCAGGTAGACATAACTGTAGTAGTCCGCGTAGAAATTGCTCTAGAATCTTGGTCAACTGCCTTCTTGGCACTGCCATAAGCATCAATCACCCTCAGCTTTGAAGCTACATCGCTCCCTTTGCCATTGAATTTCTCTTTCGAGGGATCCCTGTTCCCCTGTCTTGGAGCACTCATCCTGAGAGGGCCAATTGGGCAAGAGGTGAGCCCTTTTCCTTTGCCTTCAGCTTGGTGAGGAGCTACCGAGCTAGGGCCAGCTGCATCTTTTCCTCTAGATGCAGGTTTCTTGGCTGGAACCTTTCGTTGCACCATAGGTGGAGTGGGAGAAGGGTCAACACCACGACCTTGCCCCTTCTTGCTTTGCCTCGTTGAAGCACGAGGCAAAGGGCCTTGTTCCATTTCTGCCTCAAAGTCGGAAATCTCATCGTTTGAGCTCGACATTGTCCTGACAAGAAGATTATACAAGACATAGATAAGTATTGATGGAAAGGGAATGCATTGAGTAGATGGAAATTAGGGTTGTGTCGAGTCAGAAATTGGACTTGTGCGGTTCTCAAGTGCAGACTAGTCCAGAGTACCAGACTTGTCCGCACTGAGAACGGACTAGTCCGATATTCAGCTGTTTGAACCCCAACTAGCAAAGCAATGGTGTTTCTCAATGCAAAAGTGGCTCAATAGTTGTAATACAACAAGGAATCCTGTAAGGAGGAACTAAGCTATTTGAGCAAAAACAAGATATATCAAAGGTTCTAGGGTTTGGAGAGAAACTTTACCAAATCCTTCGATTCGCGGAGTTGGAGGAGTTTTTGATGCGAACAAGTTTGTGGTCCTCGATTCCTTTGCGATGAAGATCGTTTCCCGCGGAGGTTTGAGGATATTTGGTGTGGAACTCGCCAAATCACACTAGGGGCACTTGAGTGAGGAGAAAGAATGTGAGGTTTGTTGTGAGGATGATGAAGATTAGGTTTTGGCGGCCCTATGGTTATGGAATCAAACAATCGGACTAGCTGTGGTTGATTGGACTAGTCTCGACTACCAAAACTCTGCGGACTAGTCTGCATTATGCGGACTGGTCCGGGTAACCACGTACTAGTCTGTGGTCACCAGAAAAGAAATAGTTAGACCATTCGTATATATTCGAAGGTGCTTACAAAGAAAATAGGGGGCAAAACACACAAATAATCTTGATGAATATGATCAGTAAACATACAGCAATCAAGCTATGACAATAATTCACCAAGATCAAGTAATTAACATAGTTTTTTGGAGAAAATATAGAGAGATGATTTTCATTATAGAATCAATATGATTTTTAAGGTGGCATATAGGTATACAAGTTTTCAAGTCACATTCCGAGCATCAAGGATATTTAGTTCATTTCGGAGCTCACAAAAACATTTTTCATCAAGTGTCTTGGTAAAGATATCGGCTAGTTGTTTTTCATTGTTGACATGGGAAATGGCTATGTCTCCTTTCATTGAGTGATCTCTCAAAAAGTGATGTCGGATGTCTATGTGTTTGGTCCTAGAGTGCTCAACAGGGTTATGGGTAATTTTAATGGCACTCCCATTATCATAAAGGAGCAGAATACGGCTCATATTGTAACCATAATCCCTTGGAGTTTGTCACATCCAAAGGAGTTGTGCACAAAAACTCCCGGCTGCAACATACTCCGCTCTGGTGGTGGATAAGGCAATGGAGTGTTGTTTCTTGGAGGACCACGAAACTAGGGATCTACCTAGGAATTGGCACGTAGCGGAGGTACTTTTTCTATCTACTTTGTATCTGACATAATCTGCATCGGAGTATCCAATGAGATTGAACTTTGAATGTAAGACCTATGTGTGCTGAATACATTGGCTTGTAGTGAATACACTTGGCTTTGATGATAAAAGTTTTAAATATCACCAAAACACCTTTTTGTCAATGTCCGACTCTAGCTATGAGCTAATGCTAGGTCCGGCTAGCTTTGGTCAGCTCCGGTGACCTTTATCTTTAGCTCCGGCATGTCTTTATTAGCTCCGGCATGTATTTGATAGCTCCGGCATATATTTGATAGCTCTGGCAAGTCTTTGATAGCTCTGACATTTTTTTGCTAAGCTCCGAGTTGATTTTTCTAGTTCCGGCTTTTGGGATTACTAGTTCCGACTAGTTCTGGTTAGCTCCGGCGCTAGGTCTTGCTAGTTTTGTAAGCTCCGGCGGGAGTTTGGTTATACTAGTTTTGGTAAGCTCTAGCGCTAGGTTCTACTAGCTTTTGTTAGCTCCGGCTCAAGCTCCGGGTTGCTCTGGCAAGGTCCGGAACTTGACCGCAGTGCTTCTGCTTTTCATTTGCAATGTTTCGTACTTGCTTTACATTGTTGGAAAGTTTGCTTAGTATTCTTTTACTAAGTTTTTGGTGCGTTTTGGATGATATGGCTGATATTGTTTTGCTATGCTTTGCAACATGGTTATGTGAGGCTCTCACGTAAGGTGTTGTGTTCGGAACTAACTTGAGTCAAGTCGAGGACTTGGGCTCGTATGGATTGGTTGTTTATTCATGTGCAGGTGTTGCTTGAGTTCAAGACATGGCTGGTGATGGGATCCATTGGACTAGTCTCAGGGAGGAGATGAGGTTCCAACAACCAAATTCAGGAGGAATTGTGGTTGAGCTGATCAGGAGGTTGCGCAGCATGATTGAATCAAGAACAATGCATATGAAGGTATCGTGGACGTCATTGGAAGATGTTTGCACGTGTGCAAGGAGTGCATGGACGTGGATACATAGCTCCGAGATGTGATGAAGAAATATGGACGTAAAGAATTGGTCGGAAAGGTCCAACCGACTAGGTTATGGACTCAGGCTGCGGCTGAGTCGGGTTTAACTCAAATATGGAAAGATTTGAGTTGGTTATGATACGATTTCGTGTGGGTCACAAATTTGAGTTGTTTAGGAATGTGGGATACGTTCCTAAGGTGTTTGGAAGTCTTAAGATTTCTTCTATCTGTGTATAGGAGAATCTTGAGCAGTTATGGAAAGTTACGATTCGTGATCTGAGTAGGATTGGAGTCCTAGTTGATATTGGGTTGGCCTATGGGCTGGTTATATAAGCAAGGGAGCCCAGTGCTCGTGGTAGATGACTTTGGGGCTGTTCCTCTTGTGTTCTATTGAATAAAATTCGTAGTTTGAAGGAACTTTTGTGCCTTGTTCGTCCAACTTGTTCCAGACAAGTTTTACTCGTCGAGTTTCTGGACAGCACTACCTTTCGTCGGTGGTGTTATCATAACTCGAGTTTTACAGATCTAATTGACGTGATTCTTTTTGGGTTGTCTTCACAACTTGATCGTCTATAATTGGATTTGTGGTCTATGATCTACACGAGTTTCTTTGCAGCGTTCCAGAACTGTTTTTTTCTCGGGTAGGACAGATTGATCATTGGTTGATCTTTCGATCATAACTTGAGTTTTTCTCGACGGATTTGGGTGATTCTTTTTGTGTTGTCTTCGTAACTTGATTCTCTCTGATATCTATCACTTTTGTCATGGTGAAACACGTTTAGATTAGTCTCACACACGATTTCTTTAATAGATCATTTTTCTGCCGAAAGGGTTTGGAGTTTAATTGTTTCCGCTGCGTAAGATTTTTAAATCTACCATTCACTCCCCCTGTGGTAGCTTTTCACGTGCTCTTCGATCCTACAAATTGTATCAGAGCCACGGTGCTCTAATCTTTGTGATTTGCACGTGTTTTTGACTAATCATCATGGAGAAGTACTCCGCCAAACCTTGTGTGTTTGCTGGTATTGATTTTCAGGTTTGGAAGGCACGCATGGAGGCTTTCATCCAGGCAAAAGGCTTTGCAATATGGGAGAAGGTGTATAAGCCTTATGAAGTTCCACCTAATGATCAAGTCACGGCCACAAACCTACGGGACATCGACAACAACAACAAAGCCCGAAACTTGATCATCCAAGGACTCACTCAAAGCAACTTTGATCATGTCGCGCACCTCCGATCAGCATACAATGTTTGGAGAGCTCTCTGTGATTATCATGAAGGCTCCAACACAATCAAGGAGGTAAAACAAGATATGTTCAAAAAGGAATATATGCGCTTTGAGATGCAACCAGGTGAGTCTATCGATGAACTCTTTGCTCGTTTCAATAAAATTCTCAGCAACTTATGTAGTTTCAATGTTAATTTTTCTGATGCTGAGAATGCTAGGCAACTTCTTAGTGCATTAGACATGTCAATTTGGGAGATGAAAGTTACATCTATTCGTGAATCTACTGTCATGAGTACACTTACTTTAGATGTGCTATATTCTAAACTAAAAACTCATGAAATTGACATCCTAGCACGTAAGAACCTAAACAAGTCTATTGCATTTGTCTCACAACATGATATGTCTAGCTCCGGCCAATCATCATCCTGCAATACTCTTGCTTTGTTGTCCTCACTAACCCTGGAGCAGATCGAAGAATTTCCAGAAGAGGAGTTAACACTCATCTCTACTAGATTCTCAAAAGCATTGCAAAATATGAGAACTAGAAGGAGAGGAAGCTCCGGACCTCCACGCTGCTTTGAATGTGGTAAAACAGGACACTTACGTACAAAATGTCCTAAACTTTCAGGTCCGACCACCCGGGAAGAAAAACAAAGCAAGGTCCGGACCTCCTCTGGAAATTCCAACAAGAAGAAGAAAGGTACCATAGGACACAAGATAATCAACAGTTTCATCACCGCGCTTCAAGAGTTCAGTTCAAGTGACGTGGACATTAAAAGTGATGAAGATGATGACGATCTGGCCAACTTATGATTCATGGCGGGCAAAACAAGATCAAGATCAAGTCAGGAGGATGCAGAACACAACAGTGAAGATGATGAGGTATGTTCTACCTGCAATGAAATGTGTGATGCTATTTCTAGTGCAACTATTATTGTCAAGAAAAAGGACAAAAAGCTTAGGGATAATGCTGCTAAAATTGAATCACTAGAATCTGAAATTAACCGTTTAAAAACTTTGATTCCTAGTGATGATGCATGTCCCTCATGTGACTTAATCTATGAACAATTGTCCACATTAAGAAGTGCACACTCCTCCACTCTAGACAAACTTCAGTTAGAAATTGAAAAGAATAAAGAGCTTGCTGCAATTAATGATAAAAATTTGAAAGATGCTAGCTGTTCTACAATTGATTTGCATTGTTCTACTTGTGATGATCTTGATAAGAAACTACAGGATGCCATGAATGAAATTTCTATATTGAACAATGCTTTACGTTCTCATGAAGTTAAATTTTGTTCAAATTGCAAACTAAAAGGAAAACCTTCATGTGAAAATTGTCTTGATCTGTCCAATAAACTTGATGACATGCATAGGACATTAGATCAGTTTTGTAATGGGAATAAGAACCTAAACTTACTGCTGAATTCTTCCAAGTCATGCAATGATAAAACTGGTTTAGGTTTTGATTCTCATGCTCATGCTAAGGCACATCCACCTAAAATTGTAAAGTCATTAGGAAGTGGTTTGATTCAAACAGTTCCTAAA
Source organism: Tuctoria greenei (assembly GCA_036927565.1). Lineage (NCBI taxonomy): Eukaryota > Viridiplantae > Streptophyta > Magnoliopsida > Poales > Poaceae > Tuctoria > Tuctoria greenei. Next base: position 92,946,777 of record JAYESD010000009.1, on the reverse strand, counting down.
CAAAAAGAAGTGGTTTTCAAATCTGCAGGAGTGTTGTCTCATTCGGTATCAAATAAAAATGTTGATTGCTCATCTAGACATGAACACAAAGTTAAATTTCATTGTACCTACTGTGGTAGAGATGGTCATGTCATAAATTTTTGTTATAGACTAGCTAAACAACAGAAAAAGGAAAGGATGATTGCTAGATCTTATAACTTTCATGCAATTAAAAAAACACAACATGCTTTAATGAGTCAGAAATTTGAAAAGGTAGCTTCCGGAACTTTTGGCAAGAAATCTACAAAGGCAGCTCCGGTAGTTCTGATAGCTCCGAGAGCTCCCGGATCTTCTGTTGTTCCCTCCAAAGCTTTAGTTTTTGCCTCCGGACCTTCTGCTTTTACCTCCGGAGCTACTGGTTTTCACTCTAAACAAGTAACAACTTCTAAATCAATTGTTAAGAACAGAAAACCTCAATCTTTGACTCATAAACCTGCTGTTTTGTCTCAGTTTTCGCGTGTTTTTTCTACTGCACATCCCGTGACTCAGTACTGGATTCTTAAATGCCTTTTGACTAACCCCAGTATTGAGTCATCGACGTATTGTGCTTCTATGTAGGTTACACGTTTGAGAAAGGAGAACATTTGGATTGTGGATTCAGGTTGCTCACGCCACATGACCGGTAACAAGTTCTCCTCTCTCTCTTTTGTGTCACGTGTAGAGAATGTTACTTTTGCCGATAATTCTTCAACTCCTATAATTGCTAAGGGTTCAGATAGAGTAAATGATCACTACACTTTAAAGGATGTGGCACTTGTCAAACATTTGAAATACAACTTGCTTTCTGTTGCACAATTGCTAGATGAAAATCTAGAAATTATTTTCAATAAAAACTGCTGCAAAGTTGTAGGTTCAAATAGTGAGCTTATTTTTAACATGTCTCGGTTTGGAAGAGTTTTTAAAGCTTATTTTGATATGTCTTTCTATAAGCATAGGTGTCTAGTTTCTAATGATTCAAAGGACTTATAATTTTGGCATCGTAGACTTGGTCACGTAGGCTTTGATCACCTAAAGCGTGTTAGTGCTCTTGATCGCATACGTAGGCTGCCTAAGCTTAAAGGGGACGAAGAAATTGTGTGCTCTTCTTGTAGACATGCTAAGATGGTTGCAGGTTCACATACTCCTCTCACAATGATCATGACAACTGAACCATGTCAACTTTTGCATCTTGACACCGTAGGACCTTCACGAGTTCAATCCTTCAGAGGTAAATGGTATGTTCTTGTTATTGTTGATGATTATTCTAGATACTCTTGGGTTTACTTTATGGCGTCTAAGAATGAAGTTTTTAGTCACTTTAGAACTTTATTTCTTAGATTATCAATTGATTACCCAAGATCTTTAAAAGCAATTAGAAGTGATAATGGAACTGAATTTAAAAAACAATCTTTTGATCACTTTTATGCTGAAAATAGAATAGATCCTCAATTCTCTTCACCATATGTACCTCAACAAAACGGTGTTGTAGAAAGAAAGAACAGAACCTTAGTTGAGATGGCTAGGACTATGCTTGATGAATATCAAACTCCTAGGAAATTTTGGGCTGATGCGTTAGCAACCGCTTGTTATGTCTCAAATCGTGTTTTCTTGCGTGCTAAGCTAGGTAAAACACCATATGAGCTCCGGTTTGGACATAGGCCTCGTGTTACACACTTTCGGGTCTTTGGTTGCAAATTCTTTGTTAAGAAACATGGTAATCTTGATAAATTTGAACCTCGATCCATTGATGGCATGTTTCTTGGTTATCCATCTCATACTAGAGGCTACCGTGTGCTTTTACTTGACACTAACAAAATTGTGGAGACTTGTGAAGTGTCTTTTGATGAAGCTAGCCCAGGTACTAGCTCCGGTGTTGTAGGACCAGATCCGTATCCTCAGGGGGAGGGTATTTTCGAAGATAAAGAAGAGCCGGTGATACTGCCTGGTAGTTCCGAAGCTGACACGTGTCCAACTCCGGACAATGAACAAGCTCCGGCTATCACCTATGCTGGTCCTGATCGTCCACAAGTCACAAGCTCATCAATCTACGATGAACCTAATGAAGAAGAAGCTTGTGAGACATCTGTTCCCCTACGTTTTTACAAAGATCATCCCCCACAACAGATGATTGGAAGCTTGCACGAACGAGTCACACGGTCCAGGTTTTGCGATCCAAACTCTCATGCTCATTCTGCTTTTGTTGCTTCTTTTGAACCGAAAGATATATCACACGCACTCACTAATGAATCTTGGATTATTTCCATGCAAGAAGAGTTAGAAAATTTTGAAAGAAATAATGTTTGGAAACTTGTACCTCCACCTCAAGGTCACACTTTAATTGGAACTAAATGGGTATGTAAAAATAAACAAAGTGAGGATGGGGTTGTGGTTAGGAACAAGGCTAGGTTGGTTGCTCAAGGTTTCACTCAAGTTGAAGGTCTAGATTTTGATGAAACTTTTGCTCCTATCGCTAGATTAGAAGCCATAAGAATTTTGTTAGCTTTTGCAGCATCTAAAGGTTTTAAGCTATATCAAATGGATGTTAAAAGTGCTTTTCTTAATGGCTACATAGATGAGGAGGTTTATGTCAAACAACCACCAGGTTTTGAAAATCCAGATTTTCATAATCATGTTTACAAACTGTCCAAAGCTTGTAAGGTCTCAAACAAGCCCCTAGAGCATGGTATGATAGGTTAAAAACATTCTTACTTGAAAAGGGGTTTACCATGGGCAAGGTTGATAAAACTCTTTTTGTGCTTAAGCATGGCAATGACTCATTATTTGTTCAAGTGTATGTGGATGATATTATCTTTGGTTCTGCTTCTCATGATCTTGTGTCCAAGTTTTCAGCAATGATGAGTTCCGAATTTGAAATGAGTATGATGGGTGAACTCACTTACTTTGTGGGGCTGCAAATCAAGCAAACCAAGGAGGGTACCTTTGTGCATCAAACAAAGTATACCAAAGACCTCCTAAGGCGCTTCAACATGGACAAAAGAAAGCCTCTTCGGACACCAATGGGAACAGCAACAACACTTGAACTTGATGAAGATGGTGAATCTGTGAATCAAAAAAATATAGAAGCATGATTGGATCACTTTTGTACCTCACGGCATCAAGACCGGAAATACAATTCAGCGTATGTCTTTGTGCACGGTTTCAAGCCTCCCCACGTGTTTCACATCGTCAAGCCGTCAAAAGGATTCTCAGGTACTTACATGGAACCCAAGAATTTGGCATTTTTCTTCCTTCTTCCTCAACTGGTACTTTGAAAGCTTTTTCGGATGCTGATTTTGGGGGTTGTAGGATTGATAGGAAAAGTACTTCTAGTGCTTGTCATTTTCCTGGTAATTCTCTTGTTGCTTGGTCCTCTAGAAAACAAAATTCAGTTGCACAGTCCACAGCTGAATCTGAATATGTAGCTGTTGCTAGTGCTTGCTCACAAATTCTTTGGATTGTTCAAACACTTAAGGACTATGGGGTTGATCTAGATAGTTTTCCACTATTCTGTGATAACACTAGTGCCATTTGCACTGCTAAAAACCCCGTGCAACAATCTAGAACTAAGCACATTGACATTAGGTATCACTTTCTCCGAGATAATGTTGAAAAAGGAAACATTGTGCTTCACCATGTAGATACCGAACAACAATTGGCTGACATTTTTGCAAAACCATTGGATTTCACTCGTTTTTGTTACATTCGTAGTGAAATAGGGGTTATGCATCCTCATGGCTTAAATTGAGGGGGAGTTTTTGAAACTTGGGAAGTCTATGTGTGAATCTGAAATTAAAATAATATGAGCATAGTAATTCATACATATATGACTCTGTGATTCCTTTTACATACTGAATGTTCTTACTACATTACTCGTGTTATACATTTTGTAGTTTTTGCCATGTCTAGTAATTGGAATAATTACTTACACTAAAACTGGTCATGGTCGAACTTTCTTGCTGTTTTGAACTTGTTACATGTTCACAATGCTTTTAGTCATTAAGAATTCATCAAGTAATCAACTCACATGTTGAGTTTTTATGAACAAACATAAATTGAGAAATAATCAAGAGAATATGCATGCATCGCACTTCTTCTTTTGAGATGGCTTATCATTGAACTTAGATATGAACTTGGAAGAAGTTATGTATGACTAAAACCATGTCCTTAAGCTTCTGATTGTCAAATGACATAGGCTTGACTTGGTTGTTTAGAATAAGGCAGATGCTCATATAATCTCTTGCAAATATCATATGATCTAAATTTATGCTTTGAAAAATAATAAAATACAGCAACTAGTGTCATGCTTTCAGGTTTTGAAATAGTTAAGTTTGTGAGATCATGACTTACTTAAATTGAAAATTACATTTGATCTCTAGCATGGCTTACACTACTTTATGTATTTCATAGATGTGATAATGTAACGTACTTGATAGTATGACTTGGATGAGCTTTGTTTATATGTATATGTTATAATATGCTCGTAACAACTAAAGGGGGACAGATAATTTGTTTATATGCTCATGACTTGCTGAATACATGGTCAAAGGGGGAGAGATAAGCATGAAGAGAAAGAAAATATGTGCATAAGGAGAGATAATAAAGGGGGGCATAAGGAGAGATAATAAAGGGGTAGAGATTTTCTTTTGATTTACAAAAGGGGAGAAATTGCCTTCAAAACTTTTATGTGAATAAGACAATGTTCGGATTTTAGATGGTGTTGCCAATGCATTCATCAAGGGGGAGATTGTAAGACCTATGTGTGCTGAATACATTGGCTTATAGTGAATACACTTGGCTTTGATGAGAAAAGTTTTAAATATCTCCAAAACACCTTTTTGTCAAGGTCCGACTCTAGCTATGAGCTAATGCTAGGTCCGACTAGCTTTGGTCAGCTCCGGTGAGCTTTATCTTTAGCTCCATCATGTCTTTATTAGCTCCGGCATGTCTTTGATAGCTCCGACATATATTTGATAGCTCCGGCATGTCTTTGATAGCTCCGACATGTTTTTTCTAAGCTCCGAGTTGATTTTTCTAGTTCCGGCTTTTGGGATTACTAGTTCTGACTAGTTCTGGTTAGCTCCGGCGCTAGGTCTTGCTAGTTTTGAAAGCTCCGGCGGGAGCTTGGTTATACTAGTTTTGGTAAGCTCCGGCGCTAGGTTCTACTAGCTTTTGTTAGCTCCGGCTCAAGCTCCGGGTTGCTCTGGCAAGGTCCAGAACTTGACCGCAGTGCTTCTGCTTTTAATTTGCAATGTTTCGTACTTGCTTTACATTGTTGGAAAGTTTGCTTAGTATTCTTTTACTAAGTTTTTGGTGTGTTTTGGATGATATGGCTGATATTGTTTTGCTATGCTTTGCAACATGCTTATCTGAGGCTCTCACGTAAGGTGTTGTGTTTGGAACTAACTTGAGTCAAGTCGAGGACTTGGGCTTGTATGGATTGGTTGTTTATTCATGTGCAGGTGTTGCTTGAGTTCAAGACGTGGCTGGTGATGGGATCCATTGGACTAGTCTCAGGGAGGAGATGAGTTTCCAACAACCAAATTCAGGAGGAATTGTGGTTGAGCTGATCAGGAGGTTGCGCAGCATGATTGAATCAAGAACAATGCATATCAAGGTATCGTGGACGTCATTGGAAGATGTTTGCATGTGTGCAAGGAGTGCATGGACGTGGATACATAGTTCCGAGACGTGATGAAGAGATGTTGACGTAATGAATTGGTCGGAAAGGTCCAACCGACTAGGTTATGGACTCAGGCTGCGGCTGAGTCGGGTTTGACTCAAATATGGAAAGATTTGAGTTGGTTATGATACGATTTCGTGTGGGTCACGAATTTGAGTTGTTTAGGAATGTGGGATACGTTCCTAAGGTGTTTGGAAGTCTTAAGATTGCTTCTATCTGTGTATAGAAGAATCTTGAGCAGTTATGGAAAGTTACGATTCGTGATCTGAGTAGGATTGGAGTCCTAGTTGATATTAGGTTGGCCTAAGGGCTGGTTATATAAGCAAGGGAGCTCAGAGCTCGTGGTAGACGACTTTGGGGCTGTTCCTCTTGTGTTCTATTGAATAAAATTCATAGTTTGAAGGAACTTTTGTGCCTTGTTCGTCCGACTTGTTCCAGACAAGTTTTACTCGTCGAGTTTCTGGACAGCACTACCTTTTGTCGGTGGTTTTATCATAACTCGAGTTTTACAGATCCAATTGACGTGATTATTTTTTGGTTGTCTTCACAACTTGATATTCTATCATATGTCAAAATTTCACGGTCATTGGATTTGTGGTCTATGATCTACACGAGTGTCTTTGCAGCGTTTCAGAACTGTTTTTTTTCTCGGGTAGGACAGATTGATCATTGGTTGATCCTTCGATCATAACTTGAGTTTTTCTCGACGGATTTGAGTGATTCTTTTTGTGTTGTCTTCGTGACTTGATTATCTCTGATATCTATCACTTTTTTCACGGTGAAACACGTTTAGATTAGTCTCACACACTATTTCTTTAATAGATCGTTTTTCTGCCGAAAGGGTTTGGGGTTTAATTGTTTCCGCTGCGTAAGATTTTTAAATCTACCATTCACCCCCCCTCTGGTAGCTTTTCACATGTTCTTCGATCCTACATTGAACCTTTAGGATACCAAAGTCCTAGGTTAGGTGTATGAACTAAGTATCGCAAGATCCTCTTTACGGCTGTCAAATGACATTCCTTAGGATTGGCTTGAAATCATGCACACAAACATAAACTCAACATAATATCAGGCCTAGATGCACATAAGTAAAATAGGGAGCCAATCATGGAGCGATATACCTTTTGATCCACATTTGGTCCGTCTTCATCAAGATCCAAGTGTCCATTTGTTTCAATGGGGGTCTTTATAGGCTTTGCTTTGTCCATTCCAGACTTCTTAAGTATGTCTTGAGTGTACTTTGTTTGGCTTATGAACGTCCCTTCCTTTTGTTGCTTCACTTGGAACCCCAAGAAATATATCAACTCTCCCATAATGGATATCTCGAATCTATCTATCATAATCTTACTAAATTCTTGACAAAAAGATTTGTTAGTTGAACCAAATATAATATTATCAACATAAATTTGACACATAAATAGATCATTATCAAAATGCTTAGAAAACAAAGTGTAATTAGCTTTACCAATCTTAAATCCATTTTCAATCAAAAAAATCTCTAAGGCACTCATACCAAGCTCTAGGAGCTTCTTTGAGGCTAGAGAGAGCCTTACGCAGTTTGAATACATGGTCAGGGAACTCTTGATCTTCAAACCCGGGGGGTTGCTCCACGTACACCTCCTTCTTGATCGGCTCGTTGAGGAAGGTGCTTTTCACATCCATTTGATAAAGATTTGACTTGTGAATACCCTTTGGCCACAAGTTGCGCCTTGTTCCTTGTCACCACCCCGTGTTCGTCTTGCTTCTTGCAGAAGACCCATTTAGTGCCGATGACGTTGAACTTGGGTCTTTCAACAAGTTCCCACACTTCGTTATTTTTGAAATTGTTCAGATCTTCTTGCATTGCCACCACCCAATACGGATCCTTTAATGCATCTTCAACACTGTGTGGTTCCAAAGAGGATACAAACGGGTAATGTTCACAAAAATTAGCTATACGAGATCAAGTTGTTACTCCCTTTTGGATGTCACCGATTATGTTGTCGACAGGGTGATCTCTTTGGATGAATTGATGTACTCTTGGTGTGGCACTTGTGGTCTTGAGTCTTCACGATCATCTTCTTCTCCCCCTAGATAGTTGCCCTCATTTACGTGTTGATCACCTTGATCTTCATGAGGTTGATCTTGTGTAGAAGCTCCCCCTTGATCATTTTCCTCCACTTGTGGTTCATCTTCTTCATTCGCATTTGGAGGTGGCGCTTGTGGTCGAACATCGCCCAACGCCATTCTTCTCAATGATTGACATGGAGCTTCTTCTCTATCTAGCACACATTGATCAACTTGCTCTCCTTGAGAGCCATTAGTTTCATCGAACACTACATCACATGCTACTTCAACGAGTCCGGAGACCTTGTTGAAGACACGATTGGTGTAAGAGTTCGAATCGTAGCCAAGCAAGAAACCTTCATCAGACATTGAAGTGAACTTTGAAGTTTTAGGCTTCTTGTTCAAGATATAACATTTAGAACTAAAGACTCAAAAATAGGAAATATTCAGTTTGTTACCAGTTAGTAGTTCATACGACATTTTCTTGAGTAGGTGATGAAGATATAGCCGGTTTATAGCATGACAAGCGGTGTTAACCGCTTCAGCCCAAAACATGTCCGAGGTCTTGTATTCATCGAGTATTGTCCTCGCCATCTCAATGAGTGTTTGATTCTTCCTTTTGGCTACTCCGTTTTGTTGAGGAGAATATGGTGCTGAAAACTCGTGCTTTATCCCTTCTTCATCTAGATACTCCTCAACTTGGGTATTTTTGAACTCCGTTCCATTGTCACTTCATATGTTTTTGATTGTCAACGAAAATTCATTTTGGGCACGCTTGGCAATTAGACCAAATAGGTTCATGTGAAGTAGCTCGAGTGGTCTCGTTGTTGTCATGACATACTTCACCGGATGGGGTGCTCCTACCACTACTACAAAAAGCTTTTTCACAGGCGCCTAAATTTTTCAAACACAGGCGGTCCGTAAAAAGATGCGACTGTGAGGCGAATGATACAATAACTGCCTATGATGACAGAACATCACAGGCGGTTCTTAAACAACAACCGCCCATGGAAATCATGTATTTTCTCAGGCGGTTATAAATTAAGAACCGCCTGTGATGTAGCTAACATCACAAGCGGTTCTTAATTAACCAACGCCCGAGAAAATGATTTCCACGGGCGGTTGTTGTTTAAGGACCACCTGTGATGCTGCTAAGCTCCTGTCAAGCTAATCCCTGCACAGCAAGCTCTTGTAGATGCAAGTAACACCCATGACTCATCATTTGGATTGTTGAAAGCATCAATTTGAAGCCTGACGATCCTTGAAAGGATTTTCCCATCCATTTGAACCATTTCTTTCCCTTTTGTCCATTTGAAAACTTAGGAAGATGCTCCTTTCTCAGTTTTAATGCCTAAATATATTGACTAGAAATCAATACTTACTTTCTTAGTGCTTCACACAAGTGAGTAAGCGAACAACTTCAATCACAAATCTTGTTTTTACACTTTCATATGGATTTAACCTTAATCTTTCAAGCATAGATTTATCAAATATGTGAAACTTTCTTATCACACATGTTAATGGCAGTTATAAGTGAAGGATGTGTCGAAGCTAACGAAATCTGAATCAGACTGAAGATAAAGAGATCCTGCATATGAGCGGCAATGTCCAGATTAAACAGCGTGAAGCTATGATGACAACCTTTAACAACATGAAAAGTGATGCCAAGGTTATGCTTGCATCAACCAAGGCATGTTGTGAGGGTATAACACTTGTTGGGGGCAAGTATAACCTTGTCCAATGTTATGTTTGCCCCAACAAGTGTTATACCCTCACAACATGTCTTGGTTGATGCAAGCATGACCTTCGCATCGCTTTTTATGTTGTTGAAGGCTGCCATCATAGTTTCATGCTGTCTAACCTGGACATTATCACTCATATGCAGCATCTCTTTGTCTTCAGCCCCGTTGAGATTTTGTTAGCTTCGACACACCCTTCACTTTTAACTGCCATTAACATGTATAATGAGGAAGCTTCAATTATTGATAAATCTATGCTTGAAAGATTAAGGTCAAATTCCTATGAAAATGGTAAAAACAAGATTTGTGATTGAAGTTGTACGCTTTGTTGCTTGTGTGAAGCACTAAGAGAGATGGTATTGATTTGTAGTCAATATATTCAGCCATTAGAACTGATAAAGTAGCATCTTTGTATGTTTTGAAAATGGAGAGAAGAGAAAGAAATCTTTCAGGGCTTGTTTGGGTGTACTCAATCTAATTGGATTGAGGTGGATTGAAGTGAAGAATGAACTAATTTTCTCCTCAATCCACCTCAAACAACTTATATTGAAGTGGATCCACTCCTATCCAAACAAGCCCTCAAATGGACAAGAAGTATCATCAGACTTCAATTGAAGCTTTTAACAATGCAAATGATAAGTCTTGGGTGTTACTTGAATCTACAAGAGCTTGCTGTGAAGGGATTAGCTTGACAAAAGCTTCAAGAGTTGTGCTTCTAGATGTTGTTTGGAACCAAGCTGTTGGAAGGCAAGCCTGATCACCATAGGTCAGCAGAAATTTATATACACATACTGAAGTTAATAATGTTCGAAACATAAGCTGAATTTAATAATGTTCCAAACATGCTACCTAAAGCTGAAATAGAGCATTGTTCTAAGTTGATTTCCGAAGATACAAATATATACAATTATATCATACATTTTTTCCAGAATTGACATCTTCTCGCATATAGGGTTTCAAATTCTTTTTAATGCTTCTCTCTCTGCGCTTGATGTTTTATGGTTCGGTGAAAAGGTACATCTCTTCATACTGATTATATTCCTCTTCATTATCTCCCGCATTCTCAACCCTAACAATATTTTTCTTTCTAGAAACAACTACGTGCATCTTCTCAGTTTCTGGATCTTGAACATAAAAAACTTGTGCAACACTATCAGCGATAACCAATAGGTCATCTTTATAACCCACTTTATTCAAGGCTACCAGGGTCAGCCCGTAATTGTCCACTTTCACACCATCAGGATGTTTGACCCATTGGTACTTAAGTACGGGCATTACCATTCTTTCGCCATAATTGAGTTCCCATATTTCCTCTATGAACTCGAAGTATGTGGTCTTTTGCCCTTGTGAATCATAAGCCTCAATACGAACACCACTATTTTGTGCAACACTCTTACCTTTAGTGTAAAATGTGTAACCATTGATGTCATATGCTTTCCATGATGTCACCAAAGCAGATGGGCCAGAAGCTAACTTCTTCATTGTTGCCTCTTCTATAGTGTTTCCGTATGGTATATTTTTGTCCATTAACCATTCAGTGAAACATCTTCTATGCTCTTTCATGATCCAGTCCTCTGTGCGGTCTTGGTTTTTATCACGAAGCTCAATTTGGTGTTCCTCGATATACGACTTAGCTATTGCCACTACAGGAAATGCGCAAAGAAGTGTCGGCCTTATGGCCATCGGTAAGACACTATAGCCGACGACCTTACTTTAAACTCGTCGGCCTGCCAACGGCCTTATCCGACGATACCAGCTCGACGTTCTTAAGGAATTAACGTCGTCGGGACCGACAGCTTTAGAGCATTAAAGTCATCGGGCGGCTCGCCCCGATGCCTTTACTCCATAGGCCCTATATGGCCGTTGGTGGTGTCAGGCCGACGGTCATAACTCCTTAAGGCCGTCGGCCCAATAACCCCAACAACTATAACTCATTTAAAGCCGTTGGCAACGACAGCCTTAATTGTGACACGTAGGCGCCACCGTGGCCTTATGACCGTCGGTTATGTCGCCACACCGACGTTTTTAAGGCACTTATGACCATCAGTCACCAGGAACCGACGGCCATACTGGCCTTTTTTTTTAAATTCCCGGCTGCTTTCCCTCCCTCCCCAGGTGGGAAGCCTCTGGTTCTTAATACATCACATATGTACAGCACATATATCACAACATATATATATATATATATATATATATATATATATATCAGATTTTGCACATCCATATAGTCCACAATTTATATACAACACATATAATCCATAATTCCACACAATGCAACAAATATATCACATTCTTCACATAGTCATACAACTAACTTAACGTATCAACAAGTTCAAGAGAAGACGCATCGCAAACACAACCATTGTGAAGTGTACTGCGCTTGCATATCATTGTTGGAACCTCCACCACTTGCAGCTCCGGCGTTGAAATTAAGGAAATCATCGCAACCATGAGCGGAACCCTACGAGAAACAAATAAAAATTAACTTTGCATTAATAGTTACAATTCATATGTCTCAATCTTTCTAAAATTCACAAAATGCCCAACTCACATGTGTAATTAACTTAAAGGTATTAGCAACTATGTCATTAAATAAATCGCTAAGTATTGTTAAAATTAAGCTATGCTATCATTAGAGGTAATGATTTAGTAATCATACCGCTGCGGCGCCTAAAGGTGTTGATGGTTGACTATGCCCCGAAGCGAAGGGCAACGATGGGAGAACACCTGGATAAGGCTGCAATCTAAGGGCCAACATTGACATGAATCCCTGTTGTGAAGGATAGGCTTGACCACTTTGGGAACCCTGAGACAAATATGATTAGTATTTCGTACAATCAGTCGAATTAATAAGAAATACGGTTATACCTGTGAAGAAGAGCCAACTTGTTGTCTGGGCTGCATTGGACGAGGCATACCGAACTGAGATCTAAAGCCACCTTGAGGGAAGAACTGCATAATGTAAGAATATCAGTTACTGACTTTAACACAAATATGGTAACAAGTATAGCAACTTGAGTAAAGCAGTAATTTACCTGTGACATCATCTTGAACTGAGGTTGTTGTGGCATATTAAACTGAGTTCTAGTGTTGCCTTGCCCCAAGAACTATAGAAAGGAAATTATTTGTAAAATCTTAAGTAGAAGCAATATGTAAACGAATAAACTATTCAATTATTAAGATTACAAGTTACCTGCGCCATATACAGATACTGCATCTGTTGCTGCATCTGCTGCATCTGCTGCTGCTCCTGCATCTGTAATTGCTGCTGTTGTTGTTCCACTTTCTCCTCGTACCGTCTTAACTTCTCTTGCAATACCTCATCTGCAACAAGGTATCGACTCGAACTGGAAGTAGAAGACCGTCGTCCCACATAAGCGTCGCGCTCCACATAACCGTCGCCTAATCCAAGTTTACAAAAATCACAAATGTGATGAATCGATGGTAATTAACCTTTAAACAATCATTATCTTTACACGTACCTCCCATGCAGTACGCCTCCACCGGCTTTGTACGCCGCACCCACATCCAACGGCGCTCTTAAATAATCTACATCATCTCCATGCTTTTTCTTGAGACACTCAACATATTTTGCCTGCAACTTTAAATTAAGTTCATGAGTAAGAGTCATTAAAGATAGATTTAGTTCATAGATAGAAAGCAGTCAAAACACTTACCACTTTTTGTGTTGCCGCCTCGTCACACAACTGCTCCGGGCGAGCCGGATCTGTGCCTCTGTGTCCCCTGAGGTAAACCTCAACAAAAGAAGGTGCGACACCGGTTTCAGCTTCCTGCAACATCAGAATACAACATCAGTTCAATCAATGCAATTTTTTTGAAGCAATTTACAAGTGAGTGTGAGAGTTCATACCATTCGTTGTGCCATCCGCACATGTCCATCTGCCCCATGACATTGTAGTCCAGGCCTGCTCTTTTGGTTGCTTCGGTTTCTCCATGAGATATGTTTGAACTCCTTCGACGCCCAATATTCGCATAGCCATTCCCTAGCTGTCGGATCTACACAAATCCAATCCACACTTCTCTCCATGTACTCATGCTTCTGTAGATAAATTGTAGCTTCTCACTTGTTCGTCATGGGCTGACGCAATCTGGTCTTGTAATACATGATCACAGCCTTGATCCGTGCATCAGAGAAGGAGTCCTTTGTGAGCTTTCTCGTTGAGGTCTCGAAAATAGACCTTGCATATGCTGGAGCCACACCTTCCTCCAATTTAAATATACCCTGCATAAAATTAACAATTAGTATCAACCAAAGTTAGATGCAACATATTTCAAACAATGAAAACAAACCCACCCAAAAAATCTCCCAAACTCTATCCTGACAAGTACCCGCAGTGCCATATGGTTTCAGGGCATAGTGATCCCAATTATAGGAGGCAATTAGCTGACCGCCCGCAAGAACCATCCCCGGAGAGCAAAACCGGATGGCATTTCCCAACTCTGTGTTAACACAATGTCGATGCCCCTGCCATCCAACCAATCTCTAGCCAGCACCTAGTACCCTTTGGCCTTATAACCGCACGTGTATCGAGACTTTTACTTGAAGTACACAAAAGGTGTCTCCGCAGCCTGTACAAATAACATTAGTTAGTTGACAAGAAAACCAAATGTATAAGATAACTTATCAAATAATTCAAAAAATACCTATAAGGGCATCGATCACTCTGTCCCTCTGCTGCCTCTTGTAACTCTGCCAATCTTGCCAACCTTGCATCTCGTTCTGGGTCATCTTCCTCTTCGCCACTCTGTTCACCCTCAGTATCACCCTGTCCACCCTCAGTACCATCCTGTCCACCCTTAGAAGACGGCGTCCCAAACACCTGTGCGAGAATCTCCTCTGCTTCTAAGCCTCCCCCCTGCTCCTGAACCTCCTCCATTGTGCGTGCTTCTAAGCCTCCTCCCCGCTCCTGAGCCTCCTCGGAGTACACACCTAAGCCCCCTCCTGAACCTGGTGCTAGCTGACTTGATTCCTGCTCTGTCACACACCCCAGAAGTTGTCTCTGTCTATCTACACTCACGGTCGTGTCCTACTAATGCAAATAAACATATAATAAATAGTAAATAGCTGATTATGATATTGAAGTGTTAAAAAAACAAAGTACCTGAAACAAGGACGTGTGAACCGAACCACTACTGTGGTGAGACTAAGACGCGGGGGAAGAAGTATCACCACTTCGCTTCTTTCCTTTTTTGAAATGCTTCCACATCTGCACAAATTTCAAATAATGATTAGTATACGAGATTATTAAACAATAAATGATAAAGACTAAAAGATGTAAACAATAAAAATTTAAATCTCAAAGAATGCGAACAAGTAAGAAATAAAAATCACCAGTATTAGAATGTGCTAAAAATCATCAGCATCCGATTCTGCTTCTAGCACACGTGCATGAATATTTTCATGTCCCTCTTCTTCTAACATCTCTTCCTCAAACTCTTCTCCTTCACTATCTTCTTCAATAATTCTATTTCGCTTTTCAATAATCCTTTGAGATTTCTGAAGACGTTTTCTCGAAGGGTCGGCTTGTTCTTCAGACATTAACTCTAGAGTAGTACTAGCAATTTCTGCAAGCCCTGTCCCAGAAGATATCCTAATATCTTGTACTTCTTCGACTTCATCTTGATAAACAGCGCCATCATCGTCTTCCTGGTTGTTTATGTACTCATCATAACGACGAGGGTGCACTTCACGGTTAACTCTATATACAACCCACCAATTTTTCAAACTTGGATGAGGATAACTTAAATAGTACACTTGTTCCACTTCATGTGCAAGTACGACATTGTTGTTAGGGGCTGTATAGCGTTAGTTGTGGTTGACCTCCACCATTTCAAAATCATCCACTCGCGTGCCGGATGTTGGATCAAACCAGTGACAGTCGAAGAACACCAGCTTCAGTTCTTTCATAACGCAAAATGTGTACTCAATTATTTTTTGAAGAACACCATAGTATTCCTTCACTTCTCCACTACCCTCTGCAACCGTTATACACAATCGACTGTTTGATGTGGCTGCAAGTGGACGAATTGATTCTAAACTTTCCGTTCGAAAACGATATCCATTGATATCATATCGGCTAAATTCTCTAGCCTTCAACTGACCATTCGCGATCTGTCGCAAATCATCTAAGATGTTGACATCTTTCATAGACTACATGTACAACAATATACAAAGTTAGAATCTTATAATAAGTATGTGAACTATGATTGAAGAACAAAGGATATCGGAGAAGTTAGCACATTACATGTTCACAAAACCAGTTCACAAAGTTTTTGCCACCTTTTATGCCATACTGACGTAGATTATCCAATTGACTTTGCATCGGCCTTTGAGAAGATGTCCAATACAGATTGTCAAACATTTCAAAAAATGGTAAAACTTCTTCCATGTTGAAAACATTGTAAAGCATGTTGTAGTTTCTCTCTTGCTCCGAAATATAATGAGAATTGGCAACCCCGACACCTTTACCCTTCCAATGAAAAATTTTAAGCTCAGTCATAGGCTGCTCTTCAGCATCATGATATCGAGTCATAGATGCATTCAAATTGTTGGCACGTGCGAAATATTTGCTAGAGAAGTTTGTAATCTCTTTAGCTACAAATGCTTCTGCAATACACCCCTCAACTCTTGCCTTGTTGCGCACTGTAGCTCTAAGTTTTTTCAGTTCTCTTTTTTGACTATACATACACCTGAACTGTGCAGGTCCTGCTACTGACACTTCATAAGGCAAATGCTCCAGCAAATGTTGCATAACATTCATAAATCCAGGCGGAAAGACTTTTTCCATCTTACATACAAGCACGATGATTTCTTTCTCCCACTGCCGCATTATCTTCTTCGACACTTCCTTAGCACATATCTGCCTATAAAAATAGCTAAGTTCAGCAAATATCTTCCACAAGTCAGGTTTGAAGTATCCATGCAACATTACTGGTAATAGTCTTTCCATTATAATATGGTAATCATGACTCTTCAGCCCATTCAGTTTACTAGTGCTAAGATTAACACATCGTTTTATGTTAGCTGCATAGCGGTCTGGAAACTTCAACGTTTTCAACCAACTAAGTATTTGCTTTCTTTCTTCTGGCTTGACACAGTAACGAGATCGTGGCCGAATTTCATTTCCCCTAGCATTTGTTCTAATCTCAAACCTAGGATGATCACAAAGATCAGCTAAATCTTTTCTTGCATTCAAATTATCTTTGGCTTGACCGGTAAAATCAAAACACATGCTTATTATGCTTTCAGCGACATTACGCTCCTGATGCATCAAATCAATATTGTGCGGTAGAAGTAGCACCTTCGCATATGGTAGCTCCCAAAGAAAAGAAATATGAGTCCAGTTGTGTTCTGTACCATACCCTTCGAAACCATCTTCTTCAGACTGCTTTAACTTTGCATGCCATGCCATTTTTTGCTCGCTTGTCAATCGACGAGGTGCTCCTTTTGTAACTCTGATGCCTTTCCAGAATGATTGTGTATCTCTCCTGAAAGGATGATTTGAAGGAAGGAATCGTCGATGACAATCAAAAAAGCTGATTTTTTCCCGTACTTCAGCCTTATAGCATCTGTGTCACTCATACATATGGGACAACACAATTGTCAGTGGACACACCAACCAGACCAAAGGCCATATGCCAACAAATCATGAATTGACCATAGATACGCGGCACATAAGTTAAATTCACATTTCATATGACTGTCATATGCTTTTACACCTTGCCACAACTCTTTCAACTCTTCAATCAACGGTTGCATAAACACATTGATTTTTTTGCCTGGATGTTTAGGACCAGGAATGACCGTCGCAAGGAATATGTATCCTTCTTTCGTGCACATGTTGGGAGGGAGATTGTAGGGCATGATAAAAACAGGCCAACAAGAGTATGGACTGCTACTAGTGCCGAATGGAGTGAAACCATCTGTTCACAACCCAAGACGAACATTTCTCAGATCTCTGGCAAACTCTAAATTGAAACAGTCTAAAGCTTGCCAAGCCACGGCATCCGAAGGATGCTCCAAAACATCATTGTCATCGTTCTCACATATCCCATCAGAATGCCAACGCATGTGCTTCGCTGTTTCTTGAGTCAAAAACAATCGTTTAAGCCTTGACGTGATTAACATGTACCAAAGTTGTTTGATTGGTACTTTTGTAGTTATTTGTTCTCCATCATCATTCATGACGTCCACATATATAGATTTATGACAATGCATAGAATGAGTATCGTTCATGTGTTCCTTCCAAAACAACATGCAATTATTCTCGCACGCATCAATCTTCTCATAATTCATGCCCAGACCAGCCAAAATTTTCTTAGATTGATATAGATCCGGCGGCATGTGATGACTTGATGGAAGGAGATCACTGATCAGCTTAATGATACCACTGTAGCAATTGTTCGCGGAATTGAACTTGGACTTCATCGCCATAAGTCGTGTGACCGCCTGCAAAACGGTCATATTGGCGCCCTCATACACTTTTCGATCTGCTGTGGCAAGACGCTCGTAGAACTCCTCCAACTCCTTTGGTTGTGACTCATCTTCGTACTCTTTACCAATGTCCGCTATCATCTCATCCAACCAATCTTCATCCTCATTACCTTCGCCCGACTCGTCATCATGCTCTATCTCCCCATGCTCATGCCACACCAGATAGTCGGGCATAAATCCGTGCTTGCAAAGATGCAACTCCACTTCAGACTTATCTAGACATCAATGATTCTGACACTTCATACATGGACACTTCACAACACGAGCATCACTAGCAAATGCATAGCTTAGAAAAAGCATTTGCGATATGACCCCATTCATTAGTGTGCGCACCAGTTGAACTCCATCCATCATACATCGCCTTATGATCGTCACCCATTTTAAAACTGCATCAAATAAATATATGTTAATGAACGACTAATCGTCACTCATCGCCTTACGATCGTCACCTGGCTTTGTTTCCTAATCGACTAAAGTTCGACTATGGTCGAGTAATCCGACTAATCGTCTAGTCAATCTTATTCACCTATATTTAATAACATTGTATATACATATAGTACACAAACAATAAAAAATTTAAAATAAACATAATCGAACTTAAATAACTAACATCTATGATAATCAAGTTAACATACACATATATGGATAAAACACAATATAAACTTACACAAGTAATGATATAGCAATTCATACACTAATCAAATCAAAAACATAACACCTCAATTATCAAAATTCAAAAACTTAATTTATAGACAAGTTTAAGGTTTAACCTTATCCGATGAGCCGAAAGAGTGAAGGCGGAGACGTGCGAACCGGGAGCGACGGCCGGTGGGGGAACTGCGCGGTAAGGCGGCCGCACTGGCGTGACGGGGCGGGGCGCTGCAGCCGAGGACCGGGCCCTGCAGCCGGGGGTGGGGCGCGGCGGCCAGGGGCGGGGCACGGCAGCCGGGGCGCGGCACGGCAGCTGGGGCGCGCCGGTCGGGGGCGGGGCACGGCAGCCGGGGCGGGGCGCGGCAGCTAGAGGGCGATGGCCAGGGGAGGGGCGCGGTGGCCGGGGGAGGGGCACGGCAGCCGGGGGCGGGGCGCAGCGATCGGGGGCGGGGCGCGGCAGCCGGCGGCATGGCGCGGCGGGCGGGTGCGGGGCGCGGCGGCCGGGGGCGGGGCGCTGGGAGGCGGGGAAGCGCAGGCGGCGGCACGGGGCACGCTGCGGCGACGCGGGCGGTGGGGCGGCGACGCAGGCGGCGAATCGGGGACGCGGGCGGCGACGCAGAGCTAGCAATGGAGCGGCACGTGGAGTGTTAGGTTTTCCCGCGGTGCACGATGTTAAGGGCTCTAAAGTCGTCGATTACAGAGCACCGACGGTCATAGTTGAGGTCTGCGGGGCCCACTTTATGACCGTCGGCCAGAGCACTAATGTCGACGACCATAGCTTAGCAGGGCGGGGCCCGCTCTAAAGCCGTCGGCTCTTTTGTCCGGGTCGACGGCCTTAGAGATAGGCGGGAAATTAGTTTTTTCGCACAACAGGGCCCGCACTAAGGTCGTCGACCGCGTGGCATTATGCCGACACCCATAATTAAAGTTGTCGGCCTCCCGACGGCCTTATTTAAAGTCGTCAGCCGTCATCGCCTGGCCGACGGCCATAAACTTATAATTGTCGGCTTATCTAAACCTACGAATATAAATGGATTTAAAACGTCGGGGCCGACGATTATAGTTTGGATGACACTTCGTTGCCCGATTCTTGTAGTGTGCGAGCTGTTGTAGTACACCAAATTGTGCACAGTGTACATTCTTGTAATATTGAACAATAAAAGTTTTCTTACTCACTTTGCCTCTCCCACGTAGTCTACCCTCATGTACTGGTATAGGCACACCTATCGATTTTCCATCTTTGATGTAATCAGCGCAACCCTCAATCACTTCTTCAGTGGTGGATGCTTCCATAATTGAACCCTTTGGGTGAGCACGGTTTCGCACATAACATTTTAATACTCCTAAATATCTGTCCAACGAAAACATATGATGTAAATATAGTGGCCCCAATGCTTTTATCTGATCAACAAGATGTATGATTAGGTGTACATGCATATCGAAAAAGGATGGTGGGAAACACATCTCAAGGTAGCACATAGTCTCGACGATGTATGTTTTTAGAAGTCTAAATCTTCACGTGCTATCACCTTTTGCGATACTACATTGAAGAAGTAACACAAACGTGTGATGACAACTTTTATATGCTCAGGTTTGATGACTCTTATTGCAATAGCAAGGAACACTGTCATCATCATGTGACAGTCGTGAGAATTATAACTGAATAAAGATAAGTCTTTCATCGAGACTAGTTTGCAGATATTGGATGAGAAACTCATGGGCACTTTGATCCCATGTAAGCATTCGCAAATTGATTTTTTCTCTTCTAGCGTCCAGTTGTAGCTGGTTGGGAGAAGGTAATGCTTCCCGTTCGCCTTTTCTACTGGATGAAGCTCTGGTCTCAAATCAAGATTTACTAGGTCCATACGTGAATTTAATCCGTCCTTTGTTTTTCTCGGCATGTCCAGCAAGGTCCTAATGATGTTGTCAAATACATTCATTGTAACGTGCATCAAATCAATACTATGGCAAAATTCCAGATTCTTCCAATACGGAAGATAATTGAAAAAAATTGATTGTTTCTTGAAAGCCATGTTAGTTGTATCATCCGAAGATGTACTTTTCTTTCTCTTAATTCCTTTAAATTTTTTGCCCTTACTGAAAGCAATATGAATGTTCTTGACCATTTCAAACACAAGTTTTCCACTATAAGGTTTTGGTGCAGTATCTTTTTCGATTTTGTTATCAAATTGTTCTTTCATCTTCCTATACTTGTGTGTATATGTCAAGAACCGTCGGTGTCTCTTGTACACCGTCTTTCTTCATGAAGTGAAGTATAGAAATCCAGTTCTATCCACGCACGTTTCACAACCTTTCTTCCCTTCCATTTGTCCCGATAATGTAAATAGTCCGGGATAATCATGCACGGTAAAAAATATCATTGCTCTTAGCATGAAATACTCCTGCTTGTACTCATCCCATGTACGTACCCCTTCATTCCACAATTTTGCCATATCTTCCATTAAAGGTTCCAAGAACACATCAATTTCGATGCCCAGTTGTTTCGGACCTTGGATAAAAATAGATAACAAGATATATTTCCTTGTGTGACACAACCACGTTGGTAGGTTGTACATCATTAAGACCACGGCCCATGTGCTGTGTATACTCCTTTTTTCACCAAACAGATTCATTCTGTCTGTACCCAAGGCAAACCTCACATTTCTGATTTCCTTTGCAAATTCTAGATATTGAATATCAAAATTTTTCCACTGCGTTGCATCACCAGGGTTTTGAATATGTTTTTCATTCTTCTTGCGTTGCTCGGAATGTCAACGCATAAGTTCAACCTCCCTAGGGTTTGAGAACAAACGCTTCAAGCGATTAGTTACCGGAAGGTACCACATCACCAAGGCAGGAATTTTTCTCTTATTCTTCCCGTCTGCATTGCCAGAAGTATCGTCATCATCACCTTTAGGACCAATAATAAACTTCTTATTCTTCTGAGACTTTTCATGTTGGTAACATAATGGTGATTGTAGTCCTTCTTATATCTACTGACACCACAAATGGGGCATCTAGTTACGAGCTCATGCTCTTTGCGATACAGAATACAATGGTTCACAAAAGCGTGTATTTTTGTCACACCTAGTGCCATCGGGCAAAGAAGTTTCTTTGCTTTATAAGTGCTTCTGGTCAGTTTATTTGGATTTGGAAGAATTTCTGCCATAAGATTCAAAAGATCATAGAAACTACAATCAGACCATCCTTGCGTAGCTTTCAACTTTAGTAGTTCTAAAACTGCACGCGATGTAGTAAACTCTTTATCACAACCATTTGGTTCATCATATAAAAGCTCCGTCGCCACATTCTGCAATGTCTCCATTTTACTTAAACCTTTGCTTGCTCCCATAGAAGTCAATACATATGGTTCAATGTGACACAACATCTCCTCGCAATCGAACTCATCATCATCATCACCGTCTGGATTGTCACTACCATCATCGATATGAACATTATCATCATCTGAACCTCTCTCATCATCTTTATCCACATCATGTGTATCTAACTCACCAGGCTCTATACATATTGTATAGTTTTTTTTAAACCTCTTTTCACCAAATGAGATTGGATTACTATAGTATCTGTCCAAGCAATCTTATTTTCGCAGTCGATACATGGACATAATATGTCATCTATCTTTTACAACTTCGCGTGTCTCTTGGATGCTTCAATAAAATTTGCAACATTGTGAATGTGCATAGGATTGGGTCTTGGCATGTTATACATCCATGCTCGACGGTCCATGCTTCAATTATAGAATTTTTGTCAGATTTACAAAATTTGACGACAAATATTCCCTAAAGGTCTTCTATAAAATGAATTTATAGAGACATAACAAGACTGTATCATATGAGTGAATACTAGTATGATGTAGGTATGTTCATTAGGGTGACTAATCAACCCTAGTCAATGGCTAATCGATGTTCGGTCGCCCTCAAGGTTTTTACGGTAATACCAAGTCGATACTGAGTTGTAGAGAGAGGTGGCACGTAGGAGAGCGGTGACAACATCAAATAAGACTCTAAGATCGGCGATGAATAGAAAGCGTGGTGGACGGGAGGTGGCGGCATATCGAGCAGAGTCTGGAGGAGACGGGCGACGTCTTGAGGCGGATGGAGTCGAAGGCATCGGGCGCAGCAAGCGGGGGTGAAGGATTGAAGTCGTGGAGCAAACAGGCCCAATAGCATGGGCTAGGTCTTGGTGGCATCCAGTCCATTATATCTTGTCGTCGGATCCCATCCAACAATGGTAACTAAATGGGTGAGTTATAAATCCATCTCCCTAGAAAGCTAACCCTAATCACTCCTTCAAAATATATGCAAGCTGTAGGTACGCACACACAAGTAACATATTGAAAAGGAAAACACATAAAACTACAATTACAAGTTCGTGTAAACTTCATGTATCTTATATATATTACAATATCATCTGTTAATTAAACATCATATTCATGTCACATAATAGGTACAAACTACGATAAGCTTCTTACAATATAGTCCATACATCAATATCTAAAAGACCAAACTAGCAGAACACACTGAAAGGACATAATCCATATAGTCCATACATCAATATACCAGAACACAATCCATACAGTCCTTACACATGCAAAAGGACACAATCCATATACCAGAACACACAAAACTAGCAGCTTATCAGCTAATGAAAATATAAAAAGAAAAAGTAAGGAAACTACATTTACCTTACAGAGGCGTCAGCGCGGTGGGGAGGCGTTAGCACGGTGGGCCGGCTGGGTGGAGACATGGCGGTGTCGGGCGGAGCGGCGGTGCAACAGTGCGGGCTAGGCGACGGAGCGGTGGTGCGGCAGTACGGGCTAGGCGGCGGCGCGGCGCAGGGAAAATTCGGCAGCCTTGCGGCGTCGATACAAATTCTCCAGGGTTACGTTTTGACAGTGGTGAGGGGTCTTTATATAGGCGTATGTTTTTCACATGCAATTTTTAACTTCTTCTCAGGCAGTTGGAGCTTAATACCTGCTTGAGAAAATGATTATCTCAGGCGGGTTTTACTTACCAACCGCATGAGATAATGCCCGAGCCTCTTCAGTTTCCTTTTCCCTTGCTTCTTTTTTTATTTAGATTCCAATATAAATACTCAAACATGTATAGATTCTGCAAATTGAGTCCAAATTCGATGATTCTTTTTTTTTTCTATAATTTTTAAAAATTAACATCTACCACCTGAAGTAAATATTTTAAAACTTCTATAGCTGACATTGTAATGTTTTGGTAAATATCAAATTAATTTCTACTCACATATTATTCACATTTGTGTATCTCCTAAAAAAAAGATCCTTCACTGAAATTTGTTTGTATGAACATATTTGTATTATTTATAGATGTACGATTTTTGTTAATTTTTTTAAAGCATTCAACATGTCAAAATTCAAATTATCCAACATCCTAACCAAATGCTCATATACATATGAGGCATTCATCACATTATGAACACACATTGATTCAAAAAAATTTAAAAACAATCTGAAAAAATACATAGAGGTTGGTATGATGAATAAAAATGTCCAATGAAAAAATAAATGAAAAAATTATTATATTCATCAAGATAGAAAAAAGAAAAATAGTAATTGTTATATGTTTTTTATGTTCTGACCAATTTCAAAGGATTAATGAAGTGAAACTTAATAGTAACCTTTACTAATTACTAAATTTACAAGAAAGTGGAATTTTGCCTTTTTAAGGGCCCCACATTTAAGAAAGAATATTAATTAAGAAGAAGTAAAGAGCTTCTCAAGCAGTTAATACCGAATAACCGCCTGAGAAGATGTTTAGCTCAGGCGGGTTTTACTTACCAACCGCCTGAGATAATTGAATCTTTGCTGGCGGTTGGTAAGTAAAACCCGCCTGAGGTAACCATCTTCTCAGGCGGTCGGTACTTAAAATCCGCCTGTGAAAATAGGCGTCTATATATACCCCTCGGGCTGCATTGGAAAAACCTAACCCGGGCGAAACACTTAGACGCCGTCAGGCTGCCAAAATTTTGTTTGCCGCCAAGTGTTCGCCGCTGTCGCCGCCGAGCTTCGCCATCGCCGCCGAGCGTCGCCGTTGTCCGTTTGCTTTGCCCTCGTCACTTCCAGGTACACCGAGCGAAGCCATTGCTGTCGCTGCCGGGCTTCACAATAAACCCTAAACCCTTCGATCTTCCCTCCTCCGTCCCCGTGCCGCCTCCCTCCTTGCCCTCGGCGCCGGCTGAGTCAAACTTGCATAGATTTCCTTTGTTAGGGTTCGGGAATTCGAAAAGGGTAGCATCCTTGGTTAGCCTTCTATAGCGAAAAGGGTAGGTATACTTTTTCGAAAGCTCTTGAAGTATTCTGTAAGTTTTGTATTGACCTTCAAGCAAATAGACCGTTGTAAGGTGATGAAAATCTTCTCTAACTAAATCAGCTGCTGTTCTGAAACTGTATGAACAAGCATCTGAATCTTGCCATAATTATCTGAAGAAAGCTCTTCTAGTTTATTGTGATACATTTTTTGAAAGGGGAAGTGCTATTCTACAACTTTTCTATTCATTGTTACCTCAAATTCAGTTTAGAACTAATTAGAAACTGGAGTTGAAGTTAGTACATGTGTACAGTGCTATCTGAAACAGCTAGAAAATTTCTGAACTTTGAACAATCATAATTCTTAAATTAGAAAAGCAACCTATGCATATCTATACATGTATGAAAAGATTAAAGAGTCCTCTATCAGTCCCTATTCAATGCTAAGGCTAAAACACGTAATAACCTGGTCTAAATCGAAGTACAGATTAAGGTGTCGTAACAGTCCAGAATCTGGACAGTTATGTATTCAGTTGCTGTATGGATTGTAATTTTTATTAGGATCATCAAAAGACTTCATAATTTACATTTATGGAATCCTGAGGATGTGTGTAACAAGTTTTTAATATATTGTTTCTACAAATATCAATGTTCTCTATTTGAAAACTGTGGACAAAACAACAACATCCAAAGGAAGTTCTACCAAATTTCAGTTAAAAATCTGGGAACTTGGTGGTAACATGAGTGGATAATAGCATCTGTACTGAAAATGGAGTGTAGACGCCCCGCACTTCATCTCACAGGGTTGTGCTCCTTCGAGATCGGTGTCGCTATCCTTTTGCCAAACAAAGCAATGTGCTCGCATACGGCTGTTGAACATCGCTTGTGCTCAGAACATAGATACAAGTAACTGCCTATTTAGAATAAGAAGATAAAATTGCCATTGCTGGTGAGCAACTTTAACATGCTTGTCACCCTCACAATGTATAGGAACCTTTTGGTCAGTCGCCTTAAACCCTTGAATGCCTTATCAAATCCTAGAATGCTTCCATCTTTTTCTTCATGCAACACTTCATGTAGAGTTAATATGCCATTTATTTTATTTTTTGTCTTATTAGTTCTAGCATGGAAAGCCCTAAGAAGACTGGTGCTGATAGTAACAATAAAGAAGACAATATGGAGTTTACTGACTCCAGCAGTTCAAGCTCCTTTCATAGTCCATCGGATCCAAATTAAAAAGACATCAGAGGATCTCGACCCAGAATATGATCCTACCGATGAGGTATGGATCATGAATCTTAACTTCAGCAGTTCAAGTTAATGTTGGTTGTCAAGTATACGAAGTCTTATAATTCTTTTCTACCTAGATTAATCGCGAAGACAACGAGGTGACTTTGGCTCCTAAAACCGCAGAAGGTTCTCCAATAGATGAATCCTCAGCTTCATTGAAGCGGAAATGAGAGCAACGAGGTCCCAATAAGGGTCCATTGGACCGCATGATGTACATAACAAGGGTCGGTCCAGGTGGGCTTCCCCAAGAATCACTGGATTCAGTTACCAAGTACCGTAATGCATGCGGTTTTCTTGTTAGGGAGCTCGTGCCGATCACAACCGAGAATTGGAGGAAATTACCCGAGCAGACCAAGAATGAGTTGTGGGAAAGAATAAAGAAACAATTCAAGTTCCCGAAAGGCACGGAAGAAGCTGTAAAGAATGCAAAATTTGTCTCTTGCAGCAAGAAGTTTCATGGCTGGATGAGTGAAATGAATGCTTATGTTAAGGCCGATAAGGTCCCTAGCCCGAGGAAGATGGGAAAAATCACAAAAGCTCAATGGCAAGAGTTTGTTTGTCAAAATACCACACCTGATGCTAAAGCTCTGAGTGCAACTAGGTCAGAGCTTGCAAAAAAGAACAAATACCATCATCGCTTGGGGTCTGCCGGATATGCCCCCAAAGTACAAAAATGGAATAAGATATTAGATGAAATTACTAGTAAGGGCAATCCTCACCCATTAGAAGGCTGCGATGAGAGAACTCAGTGGTGGGTCTTTGCTCGGTCAGGTTTGACCAGCGAGGGCAAACTTGAAAAGCCCGACTCTATGAATGAAGTCGAGGATAAAATGAAAGAAGTAATTGAAAAGCAACAGAAGGGTCTCTTCAAGGCTAAGAGGGAGAATGACCAACTTAGCGCTATCTTAGGAACCCTGAACACAGCGGACAAGTTCGAGTAGTCTCTTCTCAAATGTCTTGGCCAGATGGTTTTCCTAAAGATAAAGACAAATATAGAAGACGTGAGAAGTTTAGGAAAACACTTGATGAAATGATTGCTCGAAAGTTCAAAGAAAATATGCAATAAATAATGGAACAACTTAGACAATAAGGACAATTAGTGGCACCGAGTACAGCGATGGTTCCGGTGCCAAAGGAGCAATTAGTATCTCCAGCTACCTACCCTAGCAGCATTGGTTCTGTGCCAGGGTCAGGGTCGATGATATTGCTAATGGCAAATCTTGTCGTCTTCTTGTCCCGACCGGAAAAGCAGGGAACAAAACCAAACAGGTTGCCACTGCTATGGCAAAGCCCGATCGTGACTTCAACGGGAATCCACTTTCGTTGTATTATGATATGGTGCAAGTTCTTCAGGTCATTGATAATGATTATGAAGATTATGAAATAGACCACGTCACACCTGAGGGGATCGCGACTCTGGGGCAAGCTATTAACCAATTAATCCTTTGGCACCGACGCGATATCGTGTTGGACGATGAGCCAATTTCTAGCCCCGTCGCATTTTGAAATACTACAACCCCATCTTCTAAGCCGAAAGTCCAGGAAGATCCACTCCCAGTCCAGGAAGATCCACTCCCCCTATGTCTCAGCAAGGATGATAATAACCTTACTAGTAAAGATATCTAAGAGCAACAAGTTGGACAACAGCTTCAAGAAGTACCAGAGCAAGATGTTGCTAGTAAAGAGCAACCAGTTGAGCAACAACTTGAAGTAGTACTAGAGCCAATTGCTGGGAGTAAAGAGCAATCAGTTGAACAACAGGTTCAACAACAAGCCAATGTCCAACTTCCGACGACTACTCCTTGATCATCAATGCCTATCAAAGTTAGCCCATACGAAATTCAAAACCTTCATCAGAAGTGTCAAAGTATTTGGAAACTATGAAGGAAAATATTAGAAAATCGAGTGCATCACGATCTTCTCATGAGCCAGCATTAGGAGATATCGAGGAGTGGGAAGAAGACGGTGTCATGTATAATCGGCAGACGGCTTTAGTTAAACCAGGAGTTCCAATATACAGGCTTGAGGATGTTCCTCCTGAATTGAAGAATGGGAAGCCGTTAATGACATCCGTACAACTTAGGAAACAACCTTCCCCACTCAAAATAATGCATGAGTGGTACATCCTTGCAAGCACAAAATAGGAGATTGATTGCGTCACATTTTGTATTCCAAAAGAAGCATTCTGGAGCACTGGAGAAGATAGACGAGTCATTTTATTTGAAGAGCTGCATCCCCTTTTCCATCGGGGCATGCTCCAAATCAACCTATTGCTCGTTTGGTGCTTGTAAGTTCCTCTAATATTTTGCATTTTCTTTTGTTACTACACGCATACACATTTCATGTGATTATAACAATTCTGGACTTCTTCAATAGGATGCAATGCATGGATAATGAAAAGATGGAATGCAAGACAGGTATCCTTGACCATACATGGATTGCAAAGACACTATTCGACGTCAAGGCGGATCGAGACTCAGTAAAGTTCAAGCACGTGGAAAAAAAAAAGAATTTGAAAAAGCAATCATGAAACTTAAGAAGGATAGAAGGATAGAAGTTGCATCTTACATAGGACATGCGATATTTAACTTTGTCAGAGACGGCAAGGACCTCGTAAAGGCTCCGTACCACTTCGAGTAAGTTCGACACATGACATTGAAATAGCAATTATTGGTAATTGTTATCACGTGTGTTTGTATGTTTGCAGTAATCACTACATAATGATCTTCATCAAGCCAACGTACGGAATGGCAACATTCTTGGACTCAGCCGATTTCTCACCAGATCATTACAAAGATTTCCTTTCCATTTTGAAATTGTACGTTTATTCAATAATTTTAATTTACACACATTTAGAATGTTTTGACAAGTTTTATATGACATTTCTTGTATTACAGCGCTTGGCGATTTTACGCGGAATGGCTTGGCGGTGAGAGACCTTCTAATATGATTGGATTGGACATTAAAATGTATTATGCTTGTCTGAAGCAGCCTGCTGGGAGTATCTTATGCGGGTATTATGTATGCGAGCATCTTTGGACCGCCAACAAACATAGAGTGAATCGTGAGGATGTAAGTTATCCTTAATGTCGATATCTTATTTTCTTACTTTTGAGTTTCATTTTCACTGTAACTAGAATAGTTTAATACTTATATTCCCTGTTGTTCAATTACCAAAAAAATTATTTTCATATTTTGATTCCAACTTCAAAATTCAATTGCTCATAGTACAACTGCTCCAAAAATACCAAATAAATTCCTGTATACTCTCACTTTGATCTATACTTTGAGATTGTTCAAAGCAACACATTCTAAACCTTGTTATGTGTTTCATTGCAGCACATGAAGAATGTGAACGAAGAATGGCTTGTTTGTAGAAGTATTCCTAGTGGAGGAGCTGACAAGATTGCTGCTGAACTCTGTCAATTCATTCGTCGCGAAATTTTGCATAAAAGTGGGAAGTTCTTTGATGAGAATGGTGCAATAGCTGATGTGCTAGAACTTTGCGACTATGCCAATAGAAAGAGTTTTTAGTGAAAACTTGTAAACTATGAGATGAATTGTATCTGTAACTTGTACATATGTATATTGTTTTAGTGAAATTGACATCCGTGAGATGACTTTTGTTATGATATTGTTGACTTCTGTGATGATATTGTTGACTTCTGTTCTGTGATTATATTAAATTGACCTGGAAATTAGAAATAACAGCAGCTAGTACTGCATAGGTTATACCTTATCACAGGCAGTTATTTACCAACGGCTAGACCTGCTTGTGAAAAACAATTATCACAGGCAGCTAGATATAGGTAAAGAAACATCTGTGATAACCTAATTATCACATGCGGTTACTGTTATGATAGAAATCGACTGCGATAAACTGTCTTCACAAGCGGCTTTAAGATCCGCCTGTGATAACACTATTATCATAGGCGGTTATATATGCTGCACGACCCGCCTGTGATAATTGTATTATCACAGGCGGTTATATATGTTGCACGACCCGCCTGTGATAACTTATCTTCACAGGCGGCTAGCCTAAGTAAAGAACCACCTGTGATAATCTGTCTTCACAAGCGGTTTCACTTCTCTACCTGTGAAATTGTGGATTATCTCAGGCTCTTTGTTTCAGGCGGTTTTAAAAACCGCGTGTGATAATAGGTTTGGAGCCGCCTACGATGAGGCTTGTTGTAGTAGTCTACTTACTTCCTGGCTTGGCACGCTCTGTAAGGCCTGTTCTTTCTCAAAAACATCATCCTTCAAACCTCGGATGTGATCGCCTTTAAGGAGTTTTTGAATATTCCTCAAACCAACATGTGCCAGCCGTCTATGCTACAACCAACCCATGTTGGTTTTTGCAATCAAGCATGTGTCAAGTTCGGCTTTATCTTTGTTGAAGTCAACTAGATATAGCTT
Source organism: Tuctoria greenei (assembly GCA_036927565.1). Classification (NCBI taxonomy): domain Eukaryota; kingdom Viridiplantae; phylum Streptophyta; class Magnoliopsida; order Poales; family Poaceae; genus Tuctoria; species Tuctoria greenei. The sequence continues at coordinate 92,916,124 of JAYESD010000009.1, read as the reverse complement.
TCCCTTTAGCACACCTTTGAATTCAACCGAATTATCACTCCTTCTAGAGACGGTCACACTCTCATTAATGAACAAGCAATTATAACCCTTGTCACATAACTGAGATATGGACAAAAGGTTATAATCTAAGGAATCAACATGTAAAACATGAGAAAGAGTATGTTGTGATGAAATTGCTATTTTAACGGTACTGAGCATCCTTCCTTGACTGTTATTGCCAAAATAAATGCCTTCGCTTGGATCTTCATTTTCTTCATATTCAACGAACATCCTTCTTGCTCCGGTCATGTGATTGGTGCATCCACTATCTAGCACCCATTTTGAGCCACCGGAGGAATAATCCTACAAAAACAAATTACGCCTTGTTCTTAGGTACCCAAGCATGCTTGGCTCCTTTAAGGTTAGTCATAAGTGATTTGTACACCCACACATGAGACTTGGTGTTTCCATGGCATGGCCCAACATGTTTGGCATAAACTTTACCAAGATTACTTTTCATAAGAACATATGATGCATCAAAAGTTCTAAATAGGACTTGTTGTTCATATGAGTTAACAATGTTAAACTTGTCAACATTATTAGGTTTCTAACTTGAGAGGAGTTTCCCTTGGCAAAGGTAATGCCACCCATGTTATTCTTGTGGCTTCTAGCATTTTGCTTTTCACCATAAGAATACTGAATGCCATATTTGACATTAGGAGGTCTTGAGATCAAGTATGCACTACGTGCATACTTGACCTTCTCCTTGTCAAATATGCCACTGTGGGAAGGTTACTTTTCGTTCGTCAAGGTTAGCTTTTCTTTCAAATTAGTGTCAATTTTAGCACATGTACAAGCAATAGTACTTTCAGATTATAGATGTTGAGAAGAAGAGCTTGAAGAGGATGAAGAGCCACTTTGCTTGAGTGACTCAACTTGTACCTCAAGGATCTTGTTAACTTTGGTTAAGTTAGAAAGTTCATCCTCGATGATTACATTTGAGTCGCTTAACTTCAAGCAAGCTTCCTTGCTTGAAGCTAACTCAAGTTCTAGTGACTTGCTTTGCTCCTTTCCAAGTTCAAGGAGATTTTTGATATTAAGATATTCTTCCTTTTGGAGGATGATCATATCTTCTTGACGATCAACTAGCTCCTCCTTATCATCAAGCTTATCCATTAAGAATTTCATCTTAGCAGCAATTTTCTTATCTAAACCACTAAGCAAGTATTCATTTAACCACAACTATCATCCTCACTAGAATTATCACTATCACTAGCAATGGAATACGAGCAAGAAGATTTAGTTGTCACCTTTCTTTTACCTTCCTTTGCCATTAGACATGTGTTGTCGTTGTCCTTCCATGCGCCCATGGTTTGGAAGAGGGTGGATTTCTTGGTTGTCTTCTTGATGGCTATGGTAGCCAACTCCTCTTCCTCTTCAGATGAAGACTCATCATTGGAGTCCCACTCCTTCCCTAGATGCTCCTGTCCGAATTGCTTCTTCCTCTTGAACATCTTCTTGGGTTGAGGCGTGTTGTCCTTGGTCTTTCTCTTGTTTTCTTCACGAGGACAATCAACTATGAAATCATCGTATTCTCCATAGTTATAGCAAGCGCGCCTCATTTTCGGTCTTGGTTTGTCTCTATGTCTTCCTTCATTTGGTCTATCACCTTGTCTTCATCTCATCATTTTCTTGAATTTCTTCATGAATAGGATCATATCTTCTTCATCTATATCACTGCTCTCATCATCGCTGTCGTCTTCCTCTTGAGCTTCTCGAGCTAGTTTTGATATAGGTTTACAAGTGGACTTCAAAGCAACTCCTTTATTCTTTGCCGAGGTAAGGTCGGCAATCTCTTTGACGTGCTTTGCTTGTTTTTCCATCATCTCAAAATTTATAATCTTCCAAAGAAGTTCATCCGGGGTCATTTTCGATATCTGGGGCTTTCTCTAATCATCTAGCATAGGGTTATATTGCGAGGCATGAAAGCTCTAAGAATTAGCTTTACGACCTCGTGATCATTCCACTTCTTGCTTCCATATGCTCGAACATTGTTGATGATATTCTTCAATCGATTGTACATATCTTGTGATGACTCATCTTCTTCTATAGAGAATCTTCCTAATTCGCCTTCAATCATTTCAATCTTAGCTTCTCGCACATGAAAATCACCTTCATGTGCAGTTTGTAAAGTGTCCCATATCTCCTTTGCAATTTCGAGTCCATCCACCTTGGTGAACTTGTCTCGGCTTAGTGACGATGTTATGAGAACTGCAACTTGAATGTTCCGTTGAATAGCTTGTTCTTGGCTTGGTGTGAGCTCTTCATCGTCATCCGGGATATCTATCCCTGTACACACTATGTGCCACAAGCTGGGGTTAAGTGATATGAGATGCATGTTCATATTTTGTCTCCACATAGAGTAATCATTGCCATCGAAGAAAGGTGCTTTCCCTAGAGGAATTGACAAGTAGTGATTATTGTTTGAATTTAACCGATCGTAGTTAAAAGGATATCGGGAGTAGTCGGTGTGACTACTCCCCCTCTTCTTCTTTTCATCCTCGATCTTCATCTTCCCTTATGGGGATAGTGCCTTCTTCCTTAGGAGTGCCTTTTGTTCTAGCATCTCCTCGTCATCATCCTCGCAGTTTTGGATGGCGTCGAGGAGCTTCCCTAGCTTCTGAGTCTTTTCATCGTCACCCTTCTCTTGGTTGAAGTTCTTGTGTACATCCTTAATGTCCGACATCTTCTCTTTGAGCGGTGAGTCTCTTTTGAAGAGTCCTGACTCTGATACCAATTGAATGTAGCCTAGAGGGGAGTAAATAGGCTTTTTGAACTTGTGTCAGATCCTAAAACACTTAACAACTTGATCAAATACAGAGAAATCGTACTAGTCCGGTGTGGTGCGGACTAGTCCCTTGTGTGTGGACTAGAACGATCAAGATTGATCGAAGAATTCACGTCAAGTACTTTATACAGCGGAAAGTAAGTTGTAATTTGGATGTATCACGACGAGGAAACTATGTATGACACAAATTAACTTAGATTTCAATGTTTTAACGTGAGTCATCCAAGATTGAGTAAAACCTAAAATATGATAAACAATAAGAACAAAAGTGTGCGACACAAGAGTTTATCCCGTGGTTCGGTTCCCACAAAGGAAACCTACATCCACGCTGAGGAGTCCATGGAGGACCAGGTCTTCACCAACCCTTCCCTCGTCGAATTGCTACAGAGGACGATTCTCTTCCACTAACCACAAAGGGACAAATAACCGTGTTCAAGGGGCCTTCTCACAAGTTGAGGGCTCCCTAAGATTTACAAAGACGAACATCACCAAATACACTCGAAATATATGCAATAATCAACAAGAGTGTGCGAGCACTACTGGAATCGCGATAATAGACGACGGCTTGAAACCATCGTCTATAAGGACAATACCGTCGTCTATAAGCTATTGACGACGGTAAAGCTTTATCGATGACGGTTTCTGGCCGTCGACGACAATTTGTCATCTATAACGTTATCGATGACGGTAACCGTCATCTCTTAGTTTATTAACGACCGCCGTATTTAGCTGTCGTCGGTAAGGGCCTTTATCCACATGGCAGCGTGGAAACCTTATCGTCGACGGTCCCCTAAACCGTCGTCAATAACACACTTATCGACGATGATATAAAGGGTACCGTTGATGACAATGGACGGTTATCGACAACGGTTACTGGGCAACCGTCATCCATAACTTGACAGTATCGACGACGGTTGCGCTGAAACCGTCGTCGATAAGCCATGAATTAAAAAAAACAGAAAATACTGCCCTGGCTCGATGGCCAGATCACACAAACACTTCAGAACAGACATATAAGCATTTCAGAACACTGTACACACACCACTACACACTTTGCGAGTTCGGACGAAGCAAAATACAACCGCAAAACATAAAGAGCTTGGTGAAGTTCCTGCCTTCCGGCTCTGGCACTGGCATTGCCTCCTCGCCCTTGAAATTCCTGTAAAACAGATAACACTTTAGTTGCTAGCTAGTAGTTACATGGACTCAAAAAATATGAGAACTTGTTAGTTAAGGAAGGTATGGAAGTCCTTTACAACTTTGCTGTTCACTCCTAGTAACAGGGGTTTTGCTCGCAGGGGCTACAATATACAGGTTTTGCTTATAAAAATGTATGTTTCTTGCTATGTATAGTGCTACAATATACATTTTTCTTGTCATAGCCTTGCTGGTGGCCCAGCCGAAAAAAAGGCATTTCGCGTATTACAACAGTGGTTCCTGAAACTGATGAATCCATCTAGAAGTTAGTTCAACAGCTGTACAAGCTGATTGATGTGCATTATGTATGCTGAGTGTAATCTTTATTGCAAATCATTTTATGACGGCAAATACACCATGCAGTATGCTAGTAATGCATATAACTCCTGCAGGTTCATTGTCAAAAGTTCAAAATACCAGCAACTACCTTAAAGAACATAAACATAAAATAGCTTCTATACTTCCTATACAAAAACCTCTTGAGAAAATATAAAGTTTACAATTGTTTAATTTAAAGTTTCATCAAATTCGGATCAAAAATATTTGGAAAACTATATCAATTCAGCAACTTTCAAGGGAGATGCTGTAAAAAAAAATTCCTGAATTCTGTTAACTTTGGAACCTTATAACTCTTGATCCAAAACTAGTATGGGGCATATAAATAACAGTTGGAAAGTTGTTGAAGTTAAATTTAACTTTGGTATTAAACACAAATTATGAAACTGCTGTTTTCATATCCAAATTCTGGTTTGACAAGAGAGTGGTCGGTTGGAGGCAAGATTGCTATGAGTACGATCAGTTTTGATTCTTTTGAAACTGAAAACTGAAACTAACAAGCGAGGAGCTGACCTAACTCTTAGACGCTACCCCGTCTGCTGCCACCGCAGTTCGGAAAGTCCTCCTGCAGTCGTCCAAGTGCCAGAATCTGAGGCGACGGAGGTTGAGCCTCAATTCCCAATCCCTGTGATGTGCATGTGTGGTTAGACATGTTACAAGTAAAAAATGCATATTTTACTAAATTTTGTACCTGGTCTGCTGTCGTCGACACCAGCGGCTGTTGTATCACTGGCGGCGTCCATTGCGGAAGGATAGGCTGTTGTCCTGGAAACATAGTCTGCAAACACAAAGCAAATCATTATACATGTAATTTATATATTAAGAATGTTAAGTTCAACATCTAGAATGTACCTGCACAGCAGCTTGCATCTGTAGCCCTATGCGCCTCGTCCCTAATCCTCTGCGCCTTGTCCCTCGCCCTGAGCGTTTCTTGAGTCCTCTGGAGCTCCTCTCGAAGACTCTGGAGCTCCAAATCTCAGCTCGCATGGCTGCTGTTGGACCCACCCTGATGCGATGAAGAAGCCCTTGAGGAAGCCCGCGCCTACCTCGAGTCGACCACTCCATCGAAGATGGCTAACCTGCACAACGAAGCAAGACTATTAAATTTTTGTATCTTGAAGTTGGTAACAGTAAATTAAAAATAACAAAGCTCACCGTCCGTGGGGTTTCCCACCACCGCTTGCATACGCGGCTTGGGGAACGATTGGCGCGCTCTGCCAATCGAACTCCTCGCCTCGAATCCTCCACTCCTCCTTCCCGTACTTTGCGTGAAAATACAAGAAAATAATGTCATTAGAACTATTAAAAATAATTCAATTAAGTTGAAAAAATAACTCACCAAAGCTCGTGTCGCAGTCTGAGAAGACAGTTGGTCAGGCTGTGAAGGGTCACTTCCCAAGTGACCTCTCTTCCACACCTCGATAGGTGCCGGCTGCTGACCGCTCTCGTACTCCTATCGATACATGTTAGCACAATGAGGATTATAAAATTACTTAATAGAATGCGAGTAGCACTTACCATCTGTTTAGCGAGGTGTACGTAGCCATCCCCACCTAAGCGATGGTTTCCATCCGTCCTTCTACTCTCTCGACGGGTTTTAGAAAGTGCCTGGAAGCCCTCGCTCGCCCAGAGAGCACAAAGGGCATGGTACGCATCCGGACGGCTGACAAGCCACACTACGCTAACCTGCACAAATTTATTATTGAATGAAAATATTGATGATATTCGGATAATGAAGCAAAATAAACCAAAAACTTTACCTATGCGTACTGCGCCTCCATCAAGTACGTGTCGGACGAGTCCTTCCCTAGCTCACGCTCGTTTGGGTGCAACATGAAGTACTTGTTTGTAGATTGAGTGCGATCCGATGATACTGACTGTGTCGCGATCTTCCTAGCGCAGTTATGGAAGACGAGACGAGCTTGATCCGTTTGCTTGACCTCATTCACCAAACGATACCGTAACTGAAAAAAATATACAAGTAAATGTATATAACTTATATTAGATTTGTATTACACAAGTATTGTTAATTCTTACCATGATGTCGTGTCAAACAGCCTCCTGGTGGTTGCTGTGAAGAATGTCCTGGGGCCTATAGTAGTCATCCCAAGATGTAGCAGTGCGTCCATTCACTACACCGGGGTAGTGCAAACAGACTAGATGGCCCAGGACACCATTCACCAGAGAGTGGCGTCCTCGGCCCGTGAACGAAGCATATACATAATTCTCAATTAATATATACATATATATTGAATATAGGCCTAGAGGGGGGGTGAATAGGCCTTTTTGAATTTTCCTGTAACACTCAACAACAAAGTCAATACCTGAGATATCGGACTAGTCCGATAAAGTGCGGACTAGTCCGGTTTTCACGGGCTAAGTTGATCAAGTTCAGTCAATTTGATTGATCCGTTAATGTTTGCAGCGGAAATATAAACTTGAATGACAGTTTAATAATTGTATGTCAAATTCTATTACAATTAAGGCTCTTGTTCAACAATTTAACTCAAATTGAACAAAGTGAATCAATCCCTAGATTAAGTTGATCAATTAAGATGAAGAACGCAAAAGAACAAGACACACGATTTATCCCGTGGTTCGGCTACCATGAAGGCAACCTACGTCCACGTTGAGGAGCCCACAAAAGGACCGGGTCTTCTCCAACCCTTCCCTTGTCAGATCGCCATGAAGGCCAATCCTCTTCCACTAATCACAAAGGGTAAATAACCATGTTGAAGGGGCGTTCTCACACGTTGAGAGCTCCCTCGATTACAACTTACAAAGCCACCAATAACACACTCGAAAATTACAAATTGAAATGCAAGAGTGTGTTAGAGAATCAAACCAATAGCTCAATGATGTGTGCCAAGTGTCTCTCCAATGATCTAGAAGTGATCTCAATAGATTGATCGATTTTGCACTTAATTTCGTGGAGAGAGGTGGTTTTTGAGTCTCTTGGGAGGTGTGACAACGCTAGGGTTCGAGAGAGTGTAAAAGTGGGTCGTGCACCTCTATTTATATGGGGTTTCTAAAAGTGACCGTTAGGGTTCAGAAAGATCGGACTAGTCCGTGGTGGTCACCGGACTAGTCCGGTGTGCTGTGTGCAGCAAACCCTAAGTGTCCAGGAATATCGGACTAGTCCGGTTGAAAACGGACTTGTCTGATTTCACTACTGGAAATCTTCGGACTAGTCCGATTGCCATCGGACTTGTCCGGACATATGAAACCCTAAGTGTTTAGGATGAAAAGTACGCACTTGGAGGACTTGTCCGATTTAGATAATTGTGTATATCGGACTAGTTCGTGTAGACACCGGCCTTGTCCGAAGTGGATCAGAAAGAATATCGGACTAGTCCGGATCACAACGGACTTGTCCGATTTTGTGTGACTTGTGCATTGTGTTGAGGACTAGTCCGCATTGGGGAGGACTAGTTCGAAGTGGGTCAGAAAGATATCGGACTAGTCCGGTGGATACCGGACTTGTCTGATCTAGTGCAGAAGGTGATATCGGACTAGTCCAGCTGATATCGGACTAGTCCGGTCCTGTATAACTTTGTGCATTGTGTGTGTGTGCTTGAAAGTGATTGAGCTCTTGGGTGTGTTTCCTTAACAAACTCCATACATAATAATCTACTATTTTCTTCTCCTTGCGCTCAAATTCACTTTGCTTCTCATTTCCCTTCTTTTTGGCATTTTGCTCATTTTTCATTATTTGCCTGCATTCATCTCAACAAAAGGATTAGGATCCCAATTGCTTGTCATAAATCATCCAAAACCCACAAGGGAGTCCTAGATGCACTTTCAATCTCCCCCTTTTTGGTGATTGATGACACCCAATTGAGATTTCACAAAAAAAAGGCAAAAAATGAGATTTTCATAAAGTATGCACATATGACTCAAAAATACATCAAGCAACAAGAGAATTATCCATATGTGCATTCTTTATGGTGGGATGCATACTAAGTGCATGAATACATTGAGAATGACAGAATTTACATTAATCAACCGATACCAGGTGCATATGACATTCCAGGAGCAAAAATGCAGTTTTCATCAAATACTCGCAAATAAATTGAGCAATTCATCACAAGACCAAACTTAATATGAAAACAGTGTTAAACTATTACAATCACAAATAAAAGTACAGAGAAGGCTCTCTCCTCGCATCCTATTACAGCTAAAGCTAAGACTTGACTCCCCCTCAATCTCTCCCCCTTTGGCATCAAGACACCAAAAAGAGAGAGAGGAAGGTCCTAGGTTCTTCACTCTTCGCTGTCTATCCTCTCGTCATCTTCTTCATCTTCTTCGCTCTCCGCTTGACGAGGAGGAGAGGGAGGAGGAGGAGCGGAGCTGCTCGAGCCCCCAATGCCAAAATAGGCAAGCTCGGAGGGGGACAACGGCCCGAGCTCGGAGATGTCAAGATCAGAGTCTTCAGAAATTACTGGAGATCCAATGGGGTTGATCTCCAGCTTTTCACTCAGTTGCTTCACATTTGCTTTGATATATCTCATATCCTCCTTCCTCTTCTGATTGAGTTTATGAAGCTTTACGTCAGTCTTCTTGCAGGAGGAGAATATCGCGGACAAGTATTTGAGGATCCCACTGGCGGATCCTCCCCGAGGGGCTTCCCTAGAGGGGGGAGGAGCCCTAGCAGCATCTCTTTCTCTTGCCGGTGCCTCAAGACTTGAGGCCGGTGAGGGAGCAGCCTGGACACTCACAGGATGAGGCTTCTGAGGCCTCAGGGGAGTGTGCTCTACATCCTTCACGAATTCCATTCCTGTGACCTTCTCAATCATGAACATCAAGTAGGGAGCATAGCCACAGGACCGGTTGGGGGTGCTTGAGATGTTGACCATGTCGTTCCATATGTAATCTGCAACATCAAACTGTCTCTTCTTGCTTATGACACTCATTAGAGTCCGGAGGTAGCCCTGTACACTCCCTGCATCCCCATCCTTGGGGGTAATGGTCTTCTGGAGAACTCTGTTCAGAACCACAAAGAAGGGCTTCATGTTCTTTGTGGAGGGAGGAACATACTTAGAGTTGGGCTCATACAAGAACTTCATTCTACCCCTCTCAATGACCCCTATGTTGTGGATGATCAGGTGGTCATGTCCAGCAGAGTCTAAATGGAGCAAGCTTGCAAAATCCTCCTGAGTGATGGAGTACTTGGATCCATGGGTCATCCAAGTCACACTCTCTTCATCTTCACTCGAGAAGTGGCACGTTGCATAGAATTGTGCAATCACTTCATCATTCCAATTGTGTCTGAAGGGAAACAGATCCTTTAGACCATGACTTTCTGCTGCAGCAATGACCTCATCAAAAGCTGAGCACTTCTTCTTCTCTAGGTGGGCCCAGTCAATCCACTGACTGCACACCACCGGAGTCTTCATCGGCAGGTAAACCAGACTGTAGAAATCTGTATGGATGTTTGACCAAAACCTTCCATCAGCTGCCTGCTTTGGCCTTCCATAGCAATCAATGCTTCTCAGCTTGGCTGCCACATCGCTGCCTTTCCCATTGAATTTCTCTTCATTGGGGTCCCGGACCCCTTCTCTGGGAGCATGAAGATTCAAGGGCCCAACTGGCCCCGTTGCGACTCCCTTGCCCTTTCCCTTTGCTTGACGAAGACCGCTTGAAGACGTAGCAGCCTTCGAGGCGGGCTTCTTGACACAGACCTTCCTCCGAACCTGGGGAGGGGAGGTAGCAGGCTCGGAAGGTCTTTCTTGGCATTTCTTGCCAAGACCCGCCGAGGACCGAGGTGCCACCTCGTGGTCCAACTCGGCCTAAAAGTCGGAGATCTTGTTGTCAGAGCTCGACATGATCTGAGAATGATTGAGCAAGAATAATGACAAGTTATACAAGGCATAGGTAAGACAAGATAGCAATGGATGGCATTAAGGAATTGAGGAATTAGGTTTCAGGTTCAGAAACATCGGACTTGTCTGGTGCTTAGGCACGGACTAGTCCGGGGTACCGGACTTGTCCGTGCATGGACCAGACTAGTCCGGTGTTCATCCTAAAAAACCTAATAGATTGGACAGGATACAATCCCTAATGCAAATCTAGTCTAGCATACACGTAGTACATCAATTAAACATGTAACTAGTGAAGGGTGCTAGGCCAAACGATCAACAATTGAGAAAAACACGATTTCTAGGATTTTGAAGATTTTTACAGAAGAAATCGATGGAGGCTCGAAAGTTTGGGGGTTGGAGGCCGGACTAGTCCGCTAGCTTCAATCCCCAAGTCTTCAAGCTTGATCTCCGCCCAAATGAGTGGCTTTTCGATGGAGGATGCAAAAAATCGCCTTGGGAGCTCGAGCGCAAGAGAGAGGAAGCCTAGAGCGAATGTGAGGGTGAGGAGATTTGGGTTTGGTGGCGGCTAGGGTTATGGACACGAAAAATCGGACAAGTCCGGACATGACCGGACTAGTCCGAAGTCATCCAGAGACCTATATTGGACTATTTCGTGGTCTATCGGACTAGTCCGGCCTAACCGGCACTCTGCGGACTAGTCTGCATGGGCGGACTAGTCCAGGTAACCACGGACTAGTCTGTGGTCATCAGGAAAGAATTGCATAGCCCATTCATATATATTTGAAGGTTCAATAATAGAGAATAGAGAGGCAAAACAATTCAAGTAATCTTGATGAATTTGACCAGTAAGCATACAACAATCATACAATGATCAAAATTCATCAAGATCTAATAATTGGCATAGTTTTTCGAGAGAAAAATGGAGAGGGATGATTTTCACAATTCAATCAACATTTTTGAAGCAATCATACAGGTATGCAACTTTTCAAGCCACACTCCGAGAATCAAGAATATTTAGCTCATTTTGGAGTTCGCAAAAACGCTTTTCATCAAGTGGCTTGGTGAATATGTCGGCCAATTATTTTTGGGTGTTGACATGTGAGATGGTTATGTCTCCTTTCATGGAATGGTCTCTCAAGAAATGATGTCTTATGTCTATGTGTTTAGTCCTAGAGTGCTCAACTGGATTGTGGGCTATTTTAATGGTACTCTCATTATCACAAAGGAGAGGAATACAGTTCATATTGCCGTAATTCCTTAGAGTTTGTCGCATCCAAAGGAGTTGTGCACAACAACTCCCGGCTGCAACATACTCCGCTTCGGCTGTGGATAATGCAATGGAATTTTGTTTCTTAGATGACCAAGAAACCAAAGATCTTCCTAGGAATTGGCATGTGCCAGAGGTGCTTTTTCTATCAACTTTGCACCCGGCATAATCTGCATCAGAGTAACCAATGAGATTGAATTTGGAGCCTTTTGGGTACCAAAGACCAAGGTTGGGTGTATGAACTAAATATCTCAAGATTCTTTTTATGGCTGTCAAGTGACATTCCTTAGGGTTGGCTTGAAATCTTGCACACAAACATACACTCAACATAATATCTGGCCTAGATGCACATAAGTAGAGTAAAGATCCAATCATGGAGCGATATACCTTTCGGTCGACGCTCGGTCCATCTTCATTGAGATCCAAGTGGCCATTCGTAGCCATGGGAGTCTTTATGGGCTTTGCCTTGTTCATGCCATACTTTTTGAGTATGTCCTGCGTGTACTTGGTTTGGCTTATGAATGTTCCTTCCCTTTGTTGCCGCACTTGGAATCCCAAGAAGTATTTCAATTCTCCCATCATTGACATTTCAAACCTGTCTGTCATAATCCTACTAAATTCTTCACAGAAGGATTGGTTAGTTGACCCAAAAATTATATCATCAACATAGATTTGGCAAATAAAAAGATCATTATCTAGATTCTTTGTGAATAATGTATAATCTACTTTGCCAATTTTAAAACCATTATAAATTAAGAAATCTCTAAGACACTCATACCAAGCTCTAGGAGCTTGTTTGAGGCCATAGAGAGCCTTACGCAGTTTATATATGTGGTCGGGGAACTCTTCGTCTTCAAATCCGGGTGGTTTCTCCACGTACACCTCTTCCTTGATCGGTCCGTTGAGGAAGGCGCTTTTCACGTCCATTTGATACAGCTTGAAATCATGGTGAGTAGCATATGCAAGTAATATTCTAATTGATTCAAGCCTAGCTACTGGAGCAAAAGTCTCATCGAAATCCAAACCTTCGACTTGTGAGTAACCTTTGGCCACAAGTCGTGCCTTGTTTCTTGTCACCACTCCGTGTTCGTCTTGCTTTTTGCGGAACACCCACTTGGTGCCCACTATATTTGCATTGGGTCTTGCCACAAGTTCCCAAACCTCGTTTCTCTTGAAGTTGTTCAACTCTTCTTGCATTGCCACCACCCAGTCCGGATCCTTCAATGCTTCCTTAGTCCTGCGTGGTTCCAAAAAGGAGACAAACGAGTAATTCTCACAAAAATTAGCTATACGAGATCTAGTGGTTACTCCCTTTTGGATGTCACCGATGATGTTGTCGATTGGGTGATCCCTTTGCATGCATTGGTGTACTCTTGGGTGTGGCACTTGGAGAGTTGTGTGTTGGTGATCATTTTCTTCTCCCCCTGAGTGGTTGCCCTCGTTGATTTGTTGATCATCTTCATATTCTTGTGATTGATCTTGTATCGAAGCTCCCCCTTGATTGTTGATCTCCTCTTGTGGTTCACTTTCCTCTTGTATTTGTGACGATGACTCTTGTGGTCGAACTTCGCCTAGAGCCATTCTCTTCAATGCTTGATAAGGAGCTTCTTCTTTACCTAATTCACATTGATCAACTTGCTCCTTTTGGGAGCCATTAGTTTCATCGAACACTACATCACGTGCCACTTCAACAAGTCCGGAGGCCTTGTTGAAAACACGATAGGCGTAAGTGTTCGAATCATAACCAAGCAAGAAACCTTCATCGGACTTCGAAGCAAACTTTGAAGTCCTAGGCTTCTTGTTCAAGATATAACATGAAGAGCCGAAAACTCGAAAATATGAAATGTTTGGTTTGTTACTGGTGAGTAGCTCATAAGGAGTCTTCTTGAGTAGTCGATGAAGGTAGAGTCGATTTGCGGCGTGGCAAGCGGTGTTAATTGCTTCCGCCCAAAATCGATCCGAAGTCTTGTATTCATCAAGAATTGTTCTTGCCATATCTATGAGCGTTCGGTTCTTCCTTTTGGCAACTCCGTTTTGTTGTGGAGAGTATGGTGCTGAAAATTCGTGCTTGATTCCCTCCTCATCAAGGTACTCCTCCACTTGTATGTTCTTGAACTCCGTGCCGTTGTCACTCCAAATACTCTTGATCGATAGTGAGAACTCGTTTTGCGCTCGCTTGAAGAATTTATTGAGTGTCCCTTGTGTTTCTGACTTGTCATGCAAAAAGAACACCCAAGTGAAGCGGGAAAAATCATCAATAATGACTAAACCGTATTTATTACCACCGATGCTTATGTAAGCAACTGGACCAAACAAGTCCAAATGAAGTAGTTTGAGCGGTCTTGTCGTAGTCATGATGTTGTTTGCGGGATGATGTGCTCCAACTTGCTTCCCGGCTTGGCACGCGCTACAAGACCTGTCTTTCTCGAAAACAACATCTTTCAAACCTCGGATGTGATCGCCCTTGAGGATTTTTTGAAGATTCCTCATACCAACATGTGCCAGCCGTCTATGCCACAGCCAACCCATGTTGGTTTTTGCAATCAAGCATGTGTCGAGTTCAGCTTTATCCTTGTTGAAGTCAACAAGGTAAAGCTTTCCCTTCAACATACCCTTGAATGCAACGAAACCATCACTCCTCCTTGAGACGGTCACACCCTCATTGGTGAACAAGCAATTATAACCTTTGTCACATGATTGAGATATGGACAGCAGGTTATAATCTAAAGATTCAACATGTAAAACATGAGAAAGAGTGTGTTCAGAAGATATTGCTATTTTACCGGTACCGAGCACCCTTCCTTGACTATTATCTCCGAAGTAGATGCCTTTTTTTGGGTCCTCGTTTTCTTCATATTCCACAAACATCCTCCTTTCTCCGGTCATGTGGTTGGTGCATCCACTGTCTAGCACCCATTTGGATCCACCGGAGGAATAGGTCTGCAGAAACAAATTATGCCTTGGTTTTAGGTACCCAAGCTTGCCTGGGTCCTTGGAGGTTAGTTACAATACATTTGGGCACCCACACATGGGATTTTGTGTTCCCATGGTGTGGCCCAGCATAATAAGCATAAACTTTACCAAGATTGTTTCTCATTAATACATAAGAGGCATCAAAGATTTTGAACAAAAGTTGCTGTCGTTTGTGGATCGGACTAGTCTGGGTGACCGGACTTGTCCGGATGACCGGACTTGTCCGGACCACAACCGGACTAGTCCGGTGTTCATGAGAGTTCAGGTTCTTAATTTTCAAGTTACCAGGTTGTGGGGGTCCTCCCTTCACAAAGGTAATCCTTCCCTTGTTATTCTTATGACTTCCAGCATTTTGCTTTCCATCATAAGAGTAACCAACGCCATACTTGACATTTGGAGGTCTTTGGACCAAGTATGCACTACGTGCATAGTTGATCCTCTCCTTGTCAAATATTCCACATTGGGTAAGATTTTTATCCTTGGTGGAGGTAGACTTTTCCTTCAAACTGGTGTTGATTTTACCACATTTGCACATATGAACAAGATTAGTTGAAGTGGGTTGAGAAGGTAGACTTGAAGAGGAGGAAGATTCACTTAGCTTGAGTGACTCAACTTGCACTTCAAGGATCTTGTTAACCTTGATCAGGTCATCAAGTTGATCCTTGATTGCAACGTTTGAGTTGGTTAACTCCAAGCAAGTTTTCTTGCTTGAAGCTAGCTCAAGCTCTAGTGAGCTGTTTTTCTCCTTTTCAAGAATTAGAAGATTGTCAAGTTTGACATACTTCTCCTTTTGGGAGATAATCATGTCCTCTTGACGATCAATTAGCCATTCCTTCTCAACAAGTTGGTCAAGTAAAAATTTCATTTTAGCAGCAGTTTTTCTATCTAATCCAATTACATATCTTCATCATCACTATCTAGTTCATCATTACTTGAGTAGGAATGCATGGAAGGAGTTTTGATGTTTACCTTGCGTTTACCTTCCTTTGCCATGAGGCAAGTGCCATTTCCCTTCTTTGTACCGAGCGTGGGGAAGAGTGTGGGTTTCTTGGACGTGCTTTCAATGGCTATGCTAGCCATCTCTTCTTCATCGGATGATGAGGACTCATCGTTTGAGTCCCACTCCTTTCCAATGTGTGCTTGTTTAGCTTGTTTCTTCTTCTTGAAGAATTTCTTCGGTTGAGGCTTGGCTTCTTTATTCTTCTTCTTGTTGTCCTCATACGGGCAATCGACTATAAAGTGGTTATACTCACCACAATTATAGCACGCCCGCCTCATCTTCGGCTTTGTCCTCTCCTTGTACTTGCCTTCACTTGATTTTGTTCCTTGTCTTTTCTTCATTATTCTTTTGAACTTTTTCATGAACAAAATCATATCCTCTTCGTCCAGCTCACTGCTTTCATCATCGCTGTCCTCCTCAAGCTGTGCTTCTCTTGCTTCTTTGGATAGAGGCTTGAGTGTGGACTTTAAGGCAACTCCCTTCTTCTTGGCCGATGTGAGGTTGGATATTTCTTTGACGTGCTTGGCTTTTTTCTCCATCATTTCAAATTTGATGATTTTGCCAAGCAATTCATCTAGAGTCATCCTCTTGTACCCGGGACTTTCTCTGATCATAGAGCATAGTGTGACATTGCGAGGCATAAAGGCTCTAAGGATGAGCTTTACAACCTCGTGGTCATTCCACTTCTTGCTCCCATATGATCGAACCTTGTTTACAAGCGTCTTCAATCGGTTGTACATGTCCTGGGGAGACTCGTCTTCCTCAATTGCGAACCTTCCTAGTTCGCCTTCGATCATTTCAATTTTCGTCTCCCGCACATGCCGGTCACCTTCATGGGCTGTTTGTAGTGTGTCCCATATTTCCTTGGCAATCTCCAGTCTGTCCACCTTTGTGAATTCGTCTCGACTTAGAGAGGAGGTGATTACAGCTGCGGCTTGAGCGTTTCTGTGGATGGCTTGCTCTTGACTTGGGGTGAGCTCTTCGTCGTCATCTGGGATGTCTATTCCTGTGCACGCAATATGCCATAAACTTGGGTTAAGGGAAATCAAGTGCATCTTCATATTTTGCCTCCACATGGAGTAATCACTCGCATCTAAGTGTGGGGCTTTTCCAAGAGGAATAGATAGGTAATGGCTGTTGTTTGAATTTAAACGATCATAGTTAAAAGGATAACAGGAGTAGTCGGTGTGACTACTCCCCTTCTTCGTTTCTTCAACTTTAGCTTTCCCTTTGGAAAGTGCTTTCTTTCTGAGGAGTGCTTTCAGCTCCAGCGTCTCCTCGTCATCATCATCGAAGTCTTGAATTGCTTCGAGATACTTTTCCAGCTTTTGGTTCTTGTCGTTGTTCACTTCTTCCTGGTTGTTGATTTTTTGAACTTCCTTCATGTCCGACATGATCTCTTCGAGTGGTTGCACTCTTTCTTGAAGAACCTGCTCTGATACCAATTCAATGTAGGCCTAGAGGGGGGGTGAATAGGCCTTTTTGAATTTTCTCGGTTCCTGTAACACTCAACAACAAAGTCAATACCAGAGATATCGGACTAGTCCGGAAAAGTGCGGGCTAGTCGGTTTTCACGGGCTAAGTTGATCAAGTTCAGTCAATTTGATTGATCTGTTAATGTTTGCAGCAGAAATATAAACTTGAATGACAGTTTAATAATTGTATGTCAAATTCTATTACAATTAAGGCTCTTGTTCAACAATTTAACTCAAATTGAACAAAGTGAATCAAACCCTAGATTAAGTTGATCAATTAAGATGAAGAACGCAAAAGAACAAGACACACGATTTATCCCGTGGTTCGGCTACCACGAAGGCAACCTACGTCCACGTTGAGGAGCCCACAAAAGGACCGGGTCTTCTCCAACCCTTCCCTCGTCGGATCGCCACGGAGGCCAATCCTCTTCCACTAATCACAAAGGGTAAATAACCAAGTTGAAGGGGCATTCTCACACGTTGAGAGCTCCCTTGATTACAACTTACAAAGCCACCAATAACACACTCGAAAATTACAAATTGAAACGCAAGAGTGTGTTAGAGAATGCCAAGTGTCTCTCCAATGATCTAGAAGTGATCTTCAATAGATTGATCGATTTTGCACGTAATTTCGTGGAGAGAGGTGGTTTTTGAGTCTCTTGGGAGGTGTGACGGCGCTATGGTTTGAGAGAGTGTAAAAGTGGGCCGTGCACCTCTATTTATATGGGGTTTCTAAAAGTGACCGTTAGGGTTCAGAAAGATCGGACTAGTCCGTGGTGGTCACCGGACTAGTCCGGTGTGCTGTGTGCAGCAAACCCTAAGTGTCCAGGAATATCGGACTAGTCCGGTTCAAAACGGACTTGTCCGATTTCACTACTGGAAATCTTCGGACTAGTCCGATTGCCATCGGACATGTCCGGACATATGAAAGCCTAAGTGTTTAGGATGACAAGTCCGCACTTGGAGGACTTGTCCGATTTAGATCAGTGTGTATATCGGACTAGTCCGTGTAGACACCGGACTTGTCCGAAGTGGATCAGAAAGAATATCGGACTAGTCCGGATCACAACGGACTTGTCCGATTTTGTGTGACTTGTGCATTGTGTTGAGGACTAGTCCGCATTGGGGAGGACTAGTCCGAAGTGGATCAGAAAGATATCTGACTAGTCCGGTGGATACCGGACTTGTTCGATCTAGTGCAGAAAGTGATATCGGACTAGTCCGGCTGATATCAGACTAGTCCAGTCCTGTATAACTTTGTGCATTGTGTGTGTGTGCTTAAAAGTGATTGAGCTCTTGGGTGTGTTTCCTTAACACACTCCATACATTATAATCTACTATTTTCTTCTCCTTGCGCTCAAATTAACTTTGCTTCTCATTTCCCTTCTTTTTGGCATTTTGCTCATTTTTCATTATTTGCCTGCATTCATCTCAACAAAAGGATTAGGATCCCAATTGCTTGTCATAAATCATCCAAAACCCACAAGGGAGTCCTAGATGCACTTTCATATATATATATATATATATATATATATATATATATATATATAAATTGAATTGTTAGAGATTTACTTACTTATCGCCAGTCGGAGGAATAATGATCCGATCGTCTGGGTTTGCAGCAGCCGGAGGAGGAGCCACGCAGTGGCTCCTCCTAGTCCACCGCTGTGGAACCGGCTCAGGGGTGGGGTCACCCGACTGCACTGGCTCCGAAGAAGGAGGCTCCGAAGAAGAAGGCACCAAAGAAGAAGGCACCAAAGGAGGCACTCTAGTCCCTGTGTGTTCGAATATAGAGTCACCCTGACAATTTTCAAGATTCATATTATAGAATAATGAATTTCTTATATCATTTATGTAATTATATGTTCTTTACCTGTCGTGACCTTTGTCATGACGACTCCGGTAGATGGGTCACCAACTGAGCCCGTCTACCCCTGCTAAGCTGAGTGCCGTGGAAGACCTCTCCTCTCGTGACTGCCGGTGACAGAAAGCTTTGTGCTCCTGCCCCTCCTCGCCTGCTGCTGCTTGACGACATCCTGTTATAAGGAAAATTAACTAATGAATTTGATGGAAAGTATATAAAAGAAAAGAATACATGAAAGAAACATTACTTGTACTTAATTTTAAAATCCATCAGCATCACGATGTACTCTACAACGTAGACCAGACCATCTATCTTCTGTCGTGTTAGTTGCCCGTTTTCGTTTTCGTTTTTGCATCTCACTAGTCTCTATGTCTTCTGCATCTCCAACTAAGTCATCGAGCCCTAAATCAGGTTCAACGACAAAAGAGTCTGGAAACTCTTGCTCTTGGTAAATGACATCAACCTCATCATCAAGGTATCCAACATCGTCTGGTGTATATAACCGCTCACGAGGATTTATCTTGTGTATAACCCACCAAGCTTTAAGCTTTTCGCATGGATAATGTAGATAATACACTTGTTCGACTTGGTGTGCAGGGAAGAAGGTGTCGCAGCCTCGTAGCCGGTCCTTGTGTTTGACTTCTACCATGCCAAATTGGTTTTGTCGAGTTCCATTGTTAGGATCAAACCAATCGTAGTCAAAGAAGACTACATTAAGGACCTTATTCCCCTGCAAAACTGTATTCAAGGATGTTTTTAATGATACTATAATAATTAATTTCACATCCTTGGTCATCAACTGCCCAATTCACAACTCCGGTGTTACATGTTGCTCTGAAAGGACGTTGAGCTTCAAATTCAGTTGAATGGAATAGAAACCCATTGACGTCGTATCGACTGTAGCTTTTAATTTTAATAGATCAGTAGGACAGTTGTCATAATTCTTCATGGACGCCGACTTCTTTTTTGCACTGTTCATGAAACCAGGATAGGAAGTTAGGACCTCCATGTACTCTATAATATCACATCGCTTGTATTTGTCTGCTCGTAGGTTGCTGCTTAGATTTCCAATTTTGTGGATCGATCTCACTAAATAAGGAAAAACATAATGATTAGCATAAATGTATAACACAACACACTAATTATTATAGATGTTGAACAAACACTTACTGAAAATATTTGTCCATCCCCTCTATATTAGCGTACATCTACATCAAAGCAGCCATCTTTTCATCTGGTTCAGCATGGTAGCTTGTGCCACTACCAACAGTGGTGCCTCTCATTTTAAAAATGGAGAGGCTGCTACAAGGGGGTGTTCATCCATATTGTACCGCGATGCATCCTTCAACCCTTGCGCGATTGCGAACCATTGGTTTAAGACACCTAAGTGCTCTTTCAACATGACACATCCATCTATATTGCACAGGGCTGCCCACTTTAGCTTCATATGGAAGATGGATTAGGAGATGTTGCATTGGTGAAGAACACTGGCGGGAAAACTTTTTCCATCTTACATAAAAGCATTGGTATCTCCTTTTCCAACTTCTCCATCATCTCAGCTGTGATTTCTTTAGCACAAAGCTGTCTAAAAAAGTAGCTAAGCTCGACTAACACCTTCCACACCGCATCGTCAATGTATCCCCGAAACATAACTGGCAGAAGTCTTTTCATGATTATGTGATAATCATGACTTTTCAACCCTGTGAGATTTCCGGTCTTAACATTTACGGCTCGTCTCAGGCTAGTAACATAACCGTCTGGAAATTTCAATGTTTTCAACCATTAGAAGACTTCTTTCTTTTATTTTGGTCGAAGACAGAAAGAAGCATGTGGTTTGCCACCAGATTCGTTTAGCTCAAGAGTTGGACATTTACAAACCTCTGCCAAATCCTTACGAGCCTTTATATTATCTTTTGTTCTTCCTGTCAAATCGATGCATGTGTTTATGATGCATTCGCTCATGTTACATTCCTGGTGCATGACATCAATGTTATGCATTAGAATTAAGAACTTCACATATGGTAGCTCCCATAGTGCTCATATATGAGTCCAATTTTGGTCCTATCTGTAACCAACAAAATATCTAGGACAACCTTCATCTGCCACTAAGTTGTTCAACTATTCAACAATCTCCGACCAGTTGAGATGTTGTCGTGGTCCTTTTTTGACAACGGTGTTATTCCTGAAGGCATCTTCCTGTTGCCTAAATACATGATTGGGTGGTAACAAACGTCTGTGGCAATAAATGTAGCAAATCTTGACACCTTGATTTAAATGAAAACATTTTGTATCTGAAGCACATATTGGACATGTCAAACGACCATGAGTGCTCCAGCCAGAAACCATGCCGTAAGCTGGAAAATCATGTACAGACCACAAGTGCGCAGCTCGAAGGTTGAATTTCTATTTTTTCTAACAGTCGTACGCTTCGATTCCTGTCCATAACATTTTCAACTCTTCAATCAACAACTTCAACATCACGTTCAGTCGTGAACTAGGATGATCCGGTCCAGGTACAATAAGGCAAAGGAACATGAACTCATACTTCATACAAAGATATGGTGGTAAGTTGTACGGAATTGCGAACACGGGCCAACAAGAGTATGGTGTTGCGTTTGTACTGAACGGTGAGAAGCCATATGTCGCCAACCCGATGCGAATACTTCTCGCATCATTGGCAAAATCTAGATCGAAGCGGTCAAGCGCTTTCCATGCCTCACCATCGGACGGGTGCACCATCATTCCGTCATTCTCACTTCGACCTTCTTTGTGCCACCTCATGTGTCTGGCTTTTTTTTTTTGAGAGAAACAAGCGCTTCA
Organism: Tuctoria greenei; assembly: GCA_036927565.1. Lineage (NCBI taxonomy): Eukaryota > Viridiplantae > Streptophyta > Magnoliopsida > Poales > Poaceae > Tuctoria > Tuctoria greenei. The sequence goes on along the minus strand of JAYESD010000009.1, from coordinate 92,894,543 downwards.
ACCTAGGTGTGACAGGCAAGTAGCAAAGCTGCTTCTGTGCAACTTCAATCATTACTTTTGTACCGTCGTCATTAACAACTTCGACAAATCTTGCTTTATGACATTTTAAACACTTGTTCTCGTTGGCATGCTCTTTCCAGAAAAGCATGCAGTTGTCTGGGCACATATCAATCTTCTCATAGTACATAACAAGTCCAGAAATCAATTTCTTAGAATGATACATATCTTTAGGCACTTTATGAGGCTGTGGAAGGATATAGCTGATAAATTTGATGAGATCGTTGTTGCAGTTATTGGAGAAGGAATACTTAAACTTAATTGCCACAAATCTAGTCAAGAAACTGAGGATTGTCACTATGGCGTGTTCATGCAACAACTATTTAGAAGCTTTGACAAGCTTGAAGAACTCTTTAACCTCCGTTGTGGGAGGATCCTCTGTCAATTCAGGATTTATGGCTTCAAGCATCTTGTGCATCCTATCAACCCCAGTGTTGTCATCCTCATCTCCATCTTCTATGACTTGAGAAGGTGTCTCACCATGAAATGTCCACAACTCATAACGTTGCATGAAACCATTTCCACACAAGTGATACATCAACGTCACATTGTTGAAACACTTCATATTCTGACATTTGATACATGGGCACTGCACCTTGCTGTTGTTTGACAACAAGAAAGCTCGTTCTATGAAAGCATTCGTCTCGGTGAACCACTCCTCTGAGTGCCTTCCATTCTTTTTACAACTAGTATACATCTGAGTGCGGTCTTCAGCCATGTTTGAGAGTATACCTTTGAACTAGACAAATCATTATAAGTTTCATTGTTATGTCATGTCACGGCCCTAAAGTAAGCAGATAGGTCCTAAACCCACCCAAGAGTGACCGAGCAGAGCGTGCTCATGACGAGACGCGCGGTTCGGATCTGTGCAAAATTTCAGCACATAACGCCACCTATTTAACACTACACCCCCCTATCTAGTGCAGTTCTTAAAGTAAAAAGGGGTCTAACTGCTATACGGTTATAGTAGTCATACGGTGACGAGCACTGTGTCATCGTTGTTCGCCAAGATGAGCACGGTGGCGCTGCCACTGGTGCCGGTGTTCGCTGTGGTGCTATTTGGGGACGGTATGACGGGCATCAAGGCCGTGACCATGCTCATGGCCCTATCGCGGTTCCTCTCATACGTTTACCAGCACTACCTCAACGGCCGGCGCACGGTCACCGAGAAAGGAGCCAAGTGGGGGAGAGAGGGAGAGAGAAAGAGAAAGGGAGACGGGGATGAGGTGAGAGGGAAAGGTAGAGGAAGGGAGAGAGATAGAGAGAGATGAGGAGAGAGGGAGAGAGAGAGGAGAGAGAGAGTAAATAAAGAAGAGAGGATCCATGGCCACTGCATTTAACCCAGTCCACGCTGATTAAGATGGGCAGGGCCAACTGGATCAACCTGTTCCGGTCGGTGCTCTACGGCGTCGCCTAGGCTGCGACACCCTCTTCGCTGACGTGCTCTCCATGAAGGAGTTCCCCAAGAAGTTCCTCCTCGAGAACCTTCCCGGTGACTTGGACATCATCTGCATGCACCCCATGTTTGGCCCAGAGTCGTCGCGCGACGGCTGGGCCGGCCTCCCCTTCGTGTTCGACAGAATCCGCATAGGCGACAACTGCCCTGCGTGCCGCGCCTGTGCGAAGGCATTCCTCGACATGTTTGCGCTGGAGGGGTGCCATATGGTGGAGATGCCCTTTGGCGAGCACGACAAGCACTCCGCCGAGACGCAGTTCCTGACCCACACAATTGGGCGGATGCTAGCGTTGCTGGAGCTCAAGCCGATGCCCATCAGCACCAAGGGCTATGACATGCTGCTGTGGCTCGTCGACAACACCTGTAGAAACCACTTCGACCTCTACAACGGCCTCTTCATGTACAATTAGAACGCCACCAAGCTGCTCCACCGCCTCGAGTGGGCCATGGACTCCATCAAGAAGAGGCTCCACGATGGCCTCTTCTAGACACCGATGAACAAGACAATAATTGACCACACGCCTCCCTTGTTCTACCATATCCATCTCTCTCATCGCGGCGGCGCCCTTCGTCCGACGCCTCCCTTTGCCCGACCACGCCGCCATCAACCTGGCCGGCTGGCACCGCCTCGGCCTTCTTCCCTCCTTCTGTCGATGGAGGGGTCGCACAGGGGAGTTGGCGGTGGCGAGGGCGGCCCAGGGGAGGGGCGGCAGCGCAGGGGAGGGTAAGGGAGGGTCGACGAGGGCGGTGCAAGGGAGGGGGCAGGGGCGGTGGCGAGGGCGGCACAGGGGAGGAGGTGGCGGCGAGGGCAGCGTAGGGAGGTGGCGGCGCTGGGGAGGGAGCATCGTAGGGAGGGTGCGGCGGCGAGGGCGGCGCATGGGAGGGGCGGTGGTGAGGGCGGCGCAGGGGAGGGGAGAGGGCAGCGTCGTCGCAGCCCAGGGGAAGGGGAGGGGAGGCGGCATAGCTAGGGGAGAGGAGGGGGCGGCAGCGCAGCTAGGGGAGAGGAGGGACGACGGGAGCGTGGCGGCGTACCTGGGAGGAGGCGGAGAACGGCGGCGGCGACGTCCTTCGAAGGCGGCACAGCGCGGCGCAGTGGCGGTGGAGGCGGGGGCGCGGCGGCGGTGTCGTAGGCGCGGGCGGCGGTATGGAGAGGGGTAGGAATTGGCAGGCATGTGGGGTAAGTGAAATTTTTTTATCGATGATGGTGTAGGTCAACCGTCGTTGATAAGCCTCTATTAATGACGACTGACTGGGCCGTCGTCGATAACTTCTTGGTTGGGCCCGGTTTTGGCCCATATTTTTGACGGGCCTTAACTGGCGATGGTCAACCATCGTCAATAAGTTATGGACAATGCTTTTGATCTAACAGTTGTGGATAATTGGATTATTGACAACGACTATATTTAGCAGTCATCGATTAGTTAAATAACAACAGGGCCGTCATCAATTATTTTGGCCGTCGTCTACTGTCGCTTTTCCTGTAGTGGAAAGAATCAACCCAAGAGCTCAAGATTGTGTGGAACAAGTCTCTCCTTTTGATCAATGCTAATCCTCAAAGATTTGATCTTTCTAGGGTTAGAATGTGTGGAGAGATGTGTATTTTGGGCTCTTGGACGGTGTGACGGCATAGGGATTCGAGAGTTATGGTTGTAGCACTGTACACCTCTATTTATACTAGGGTTTCCAAAAGTTATCGTTAGGGTTTGCGATAGTGGACTTAGGACTAGTCCAGTGTGCGGCGTGTGGGAAATCCTAAGTGTTCAGAAATATCAGACTTGTCCGAAAATGAGCGGACTAGTCCGATCTGGTCTCTGGAAGTGTTCGGACTAGTCCGGCGCATATTGGACTAGTCCGGTGGGGTGAACGTCATGTAGAATTGAGGATAAGTCCGCATTTGGAGGACTTATCCCATTTTAGTCAGAGAGTTTTCGTATTAGTCCGTGGTGATATCAGACCTATCCATTTCTGTGTAAAGTGTGAAGTCCTGAGGACAAGTCTGCACCGGGGCGGACTTGTCCATTTTTAGTCAGAAAGATATCGGACTAGTCCGTGGTGTTATCGAACTTGTCCTTTTTTGTACAGATGTGAAGTGCCGAGGACTAGTCCGCACTACGAGGGACTAGTATGATCTTAGTCAGAGATATCAGACTAGTCCCGTGAATATCGGACTAGTCCGGACTTGTGAAATTTTGTGCGGTGAGGGTGATTTCTTTTGCTTGAGCTCTTGGGGTGTGTTTCTCTAACACACTCCATACACAACAAAGTATTCTATTCAGCTCGAGCTCTTTTCCATATAGATTCCTCATTCTCCTTTCTTTCGGAGCTTTCTTCATAATTTCATTAAAACCTGCACTCATCTCAACAATTTTGTTAGGATCTCATTTGTTTGTCATAAATCAACTAAAACCCACAAGGAATGCTTAGATGCACTTTTAGCAAGGCAGACAGGTTTTGTCAGTTCCATACATTGCAGTGAGCCGAGGAATACAGTACACATCTGAAAAATATCTATGCTCACCATTTCTGTAAGCAAACATGACTAAACAACATCCCTAACTTCTGACCACTGAATCATCACCAAATTTGACAGTACCACTAACCTTCTTGTCGATCTCTACAAAAGCATCCAGTGAGCCCATCATATGGGTAATGGCCCCTGTGTTCAGAATCCTATGCTTGGCATCTCTTTCCTCATTCTCTTCTCCCAGCTGTACAAAAACTTCTTCTTCTCTGATCTGAACAGGTGTGTGACCTGGTGCTCGAGACATCAGAGACACAGCTTGCGTCACCACACCTTCAGACTGCACACACATCAGAGATGCTTCCTCCTCCTGTACTGCATGGGCTTGCTTCTTCTTCTGCTTGGATCTGCAGTCACGAGCCCAATGTCCATGTTTTCCACATTTTCGACATTGGTCCGCAGCCACCAGTGCCCCATTCGATGATGAGCCACCTCCATGGCCACCTTTTCCCCTGCCTCCAGAATGTCCTCCGCCACGACGTCCACTGCCTCTGCTGGCTCCTCCACGCCCGGCTTGGCTCTCACCTTCACATTGCTTCCTTCTTGCATCCCATTCTTCCTCAATGAGATACAACTTCCTATAATGTCGTATCGTCGATGCCGGTGTCTCAAAAGCATCCTTGACCGCCTTCAGCCTTCCCATCGCATCTGCTACGGTGAGCGTGGACACATCGAGAAGCGTTTCGATTGCCAGCACAATTTGGCGAAATTGTTGCGGCACACTTCGAAACAGCTTCTTCATGATCTTCACCTCCTCTACTTCTTCACCCAGTGTTGCCAGAGTCGCCGCCATCCCACTTAGGTGCAACGAGAATTCTTCCATGGACTCCCCGTCCATGAAAGTTGCCGCATCGAACTGCCTCCACAGTTGTTGTGCACTGGACTTCTTCATCCTATTTTCGCCGATGTGCATGGTTTTGATGGTGTCCCATGCGTCTTTCACCGTCAACTTCTCTGCGATCGCCGCCACCATCTCCAGCGGCACCGCACTGCATAACGCATCAAGCGCTAGCATGTCGTCCTGCATGCCAACGTTCCCAGTCTCCACGATCGTCCAGAGGGCCCGAGCTCACAGCTTCACCTTCATAAGAAGACCCCAATCCATGTAGCTCGTTTTGGTGAGGATGGGTAGCTGGTCCCACCGGCCACCTCACGAACCACACGCTGAATCATGGGTCCTTCCTTCAAAGTACTGTCGTCTCCCTTGCCGCCGGCCATGAGCGCGAAGCCAACTGCACGATCCCGATTCCAGTGACGGTAGGACGCCACGATCGAGCCGCCTTCCTCGCCTTGCTCTGATGCCACTTGTGAGCAAGGATCAGTTCACCGCCGGCTGAGCGTCGGCGAGCTACACAAGCGTGCACACTGGAACAGAGAGAACACAAAAGTGTTGGGAGCGCAAGGAAACTGCAGCGCTCTGCCTTGTTGCAAACTGAAACACACACAAAGTACATGACCTGGTCGATGATCGTGGTCAGTTACAACCGCATCACAGCGGCACACATCACCACTCAGCCATGCCCCTATAGACTTCCCTGATCATGCACTACGCACGTCTCAAACAAACGACGCGCCATGCCTCACAGCAGGCTCACAAAACGTTGGAAATTTGAAAATTCAGAATACATGATGAGAACACTCTTAACTGAAACTGATAGCTACGCTTCAGACTTACTCCAACAAGATAAGATCTTATTTGATGATAATGTTTTACTTCTAACAGCTGCAGTGATGCAGCTTGATGACCACACACTCCTCTGTGGCACCTTTATTTTTCATAAACCAGGTGCATACATCTGGGGTAGCACAGCATCTGGTAAACAATGGTCATTCCATATTAAAATATGGAAATGACACTATAATTTTCCCCACGTACGCTGCCGCCACTTGCGCAATAAAGAGAGGAGGCGAGGGTTTTGGTCCGAAAGGCGAAGGTTTTGATCATGGGATTGAAGGCTTCAGGGGAACAGACTGTAGAGGAGCCGACCAAGGAAATTTCATGGCAAGATCTGGCTACCAGGGTGGACGACAGCGGCCATGGCAAGCAGGGTTTCAACCCAGCAATGGCTGGCAGTTTCCACCCAGGAACAGGCAGGTTTAACCTTAGGTACGGGTCAGGAAGGCAGGGACAAGGATTTCAAGGACGAAGAGATGCAAGATCTATTGGGAACAGGCTAAACCGAGGAGCCAACTTTGGTGTTGGCGGTAATAGTAACACCCTTCCTGGTCATCGTTTTGCTAGTGCAACTCAGTTTCTTGGTCGGAATCAGGGTGCTCCCAGCACGGGCTTCAATGATCTTGGGAGGAACTTGCATGGGAATTCAGCTGGGAACGTGACGATTAAATTACCCGTCCAGGCTGCGGCATTGATCCAGAAAGCTTTTGAATCGGACGCAGGGGCGAATGTGCAGTTTTCTCCAAGTGAACACGCAGAAAAACAAATTCAGGGTTCAGGAAAGTTACCATCTTCTTCGTCATTGGTCCCTATTGTCGTGTCGGCGGTACGCTACTCTAGCAATTCTACCGCATCACCCAACAAACATGCGAGTACAGAGGTCATAGATCGTTACCACTAGATGTGTAGCGCTGCAGAACGTAGACTTGCGTCGGTGTAGGGGAAGTAGACGATCTCTTTCGTCTCCTCCTCGTCCTCATCATGGCAGCAGGTAGACGATCACGATCGTTGTAGCCGATCAGCGCAGCAGTAGCAGCAGCGCCACCACAGAGTCCACATGTACAGGGAGGAACGCCGTGCACCGGTGTGCTAGAACCGCGTGCACGGCAAGGGTCTCCACGTGAGGCCTGCGAGGGTGGCAGCTAGGGCTGTCGTGTTGAGTAATTAGCCCCTAACCCTACCCATTGTATTTATAGGTGTACTAATGGGCTTTTAGGTCGCAGGCCCGTTACTACCCTAATTGCTTATGTATCAAATATCCAAAAGGCCTTAACCCGAATTGTTATGATTGCCTCTTATGCATATCACCAACACCTATCAAACAGATTTCGAAGCATATAGTGGTGGAGAAAGGGGAGTCCTCCAAAAGCAAAGAACCATATTGCTATAGGTGTTTCACAAAGGGGCACGATAAGAAGGATTGTGACTTGGAGACGTGCTATGTTATTTGCAATAGTAAAGAACATGAACTGGGTCGATATCCCCTATATCGTGCTGAGAGAAAGATTGCTGATATATGTGGATATGCGGTTGAGGGTTTGGGGTTTTTTCACATACCGTATAGTCCAAAACAAAAGGTCAAAAATGAAGCAAAAACTGCTGTTATAAAGGTGATGAGCGGTGAAATGAATGTGCAGAATGGGGTCAGTAAATTAGAGTGCCGTATGCCAGGAAGGTGGAGATGAAATGTGCAGGACATGGGAAACAATGTTTTCAAGACTGTATTTCCATCTAGAGCAGAACTTCGACGTATGATTGAATGGGGATTATTTCAGTCGAATTTAATAATGCGAGTATGAAGATTGAGCTGTGTGGCGGCGTTCAAGCTAAAAGTGCACTGACAAAAGTATGGATGCAATTTCCTGGCTTGCCCAGGAGTTGGGGGAGTTCTTGATCATTTGGGCGGTGGGTTGTAGGGGTAAAAAGAGATGTGGACATGGAATACACTAGGAGATATGACAGGTGCAGGATGCTAGTGAGTGTGCTTGATCCCAACTTGATTTCACAGTCAGTCAACGTGGTGGTTGGTAATGACTTCATGTACCAAATTAATTTTTGGGTCGATGACAACATGGGTGTTAATACATCTATGACAGAGGATATGGAGTTTGATTGAACTGGGGACAATAATCCTAGTCATTGGTCTAGGAAGAACACTGAGACAGGAAAATAGGACAGTAAAACAAGGTTGGGTCAGTACAATCAAAACAGAAAAGAGGAGACTAGAGAGAAAAGGTAACAAGCGTGGGAATGGTTCCAGTACTTCCCAAACATCAAAAAGAGGAGACTAGAGAGAGGCTAATGATGGTTGGTAAAAAATGAGATTAGTAAAGGGAAAAGTAACGAGCGTATTTCTTTTTGTAAATTCACAGGTGCAAAACATGCCTACTGTTGGTCTGAGAACCCTTTTTCTATACTTGCAGTCGAGAATCCTCTTTTCTTATATCACAAGTCGAACCTTGATTCTATAGATCGTCATGCAGATGAATCTATGGATCAGTTTGATGAAGAAGATGAAGAGGATATGAATTTCATGACCACGGATGAAATAAAGAAAAGATCTGAAGAGATAATTGATCCAAATTATTGTAGCAAGATGAGGGAGATCCATGACTTGGCGGCCATTCCAGAGGCGTCGCCTTCCCTCTCGACCTACCAGCGCAGCAAAAGGAGCGCTGCGAGTGCTGATCAGAATGTGATGGAAAAGGCAGAAAAAATAAAGGCGGCAAAAAATGAAGGTCATGAATTTTTAAACAATTCATTTCTACATTTCAATGATGCAGAAATAAACAATAAACATAGTGTGGTCGGTATTTCTGCTGGGGATTCGTTTTTTTTCTAATTCTTATGTTTTAGATAAATTTCAAAACATCGAGCATGATAGGCTACCGAATTATGTGTTTTTAGAAAATAAATCTGTTATGTTCGATGACAAGGAAAAAGAAAGAGAAGATGAGGAAGTGGTAGATAAATTAATCATTTTGAGGTAACGGAGGAGGTCATTGATGCCGTCAGTGATCATATAGATTGTACTGCCGGGGCATCAAACATTGCTGATAGGAGTTTCAAAAATAGATGTATCAATAAATAAAAGGAATTTTTTTGCAACAGTAACGGGTTTAAAGACCCAAAAAACATAGGTATCCGAAGGAGTTAACAAAAGAGCAAAATTTGAAATTTATTGCTCTATCAGAAACAAGTGCAAACAATTTTAGTCTCACCTTTCTCAAAAACTTGTGTGTCGGAAAAGAATTTGTATGGCACTACAAGGAGCCCATAGGAAGGTCTTGAGGTATTTTGTTAGGCGTAGATCTCAAGTTTTTTTTGACATAGGAGCCATAGACGAGGGTGACTACCACGTCAAGTTCCATCTGAGCAATGAAGTTGATAGCTTCAAATGGACACTGCTGGTCCTCTACGGGCCAGCGCTGGATGAACACAAACAGTGCTTCCTCACTGAACTAGTAAACATGTTTAGGAAGGACACTAACCTGATGCTGATAGGGGGGATTTCAATATTCTTAGAAGGTCGGAGGGGAAGAACAATGCAAGTTTTAATCATATATGGCCTTTTCTCTTTAATGCAGAAATCAAAGGGCTAAATCTCAGATAATTAGAGATAACAGGCCGTAAGTACACATCGGCGAATTCACTGCCAAACCCCACTTTTGAAAAGCTTGATCGGATCGGATACTAATGTATACCAAATGGGAGCACAAGTACCCATTATCTACGGTTCGGACATTGACGAGAGACATATCCGATCACACTTCTCTCTTGCTTGATTCTAGGATATCCTCAGAAGTATACCATCCAGCTTTTAAATTTTAGTTGGGTTGGTTACAGAGGGATGGATTCCATGACATGGTGAGAGAAGTGTGGGGGTGGAGCAGAGTGGTGTCACGTCAATAGAAAGATGGCAATAAAAAATTAGAAGGCTCAGGCAATTTCTCAGGGGGTGGGCTAGAAATACTAGTGGAATTTACAAGAAAGAGAAGAAGGATCTACTAGGCAGATTAGATATACTTGACAAAAATACTGAAAATGCGCTTCTGTCGGCGGAGGAGAGAAACTTAAAGAATAGTCTTAATAGCCATTTAGCGCAATTACTCAGGGAGGAAGAAACAAAATGGTATCAAAGGGCGAAAACAAAACACATTTTGGAAGGAGATTCCAATACTTCATACTTCCATCTTGTGGCAAATAGAAAACATAGAAAATCTATAATATACCACCTAAACGATGGCGATAAGGTGATTGAATGAGATGATGAGCTGAAAAAACATATTACCCTGTATTATAAAAATTTGTTTGGACCTCTTGAACAAAATGCTTTTCACCTTGACATGACCATTACTGATGATATTAGTCAGGTATCTCAGTTAGAAAACGAAATCTTAAATGGACAGTTTACAGTAGAGGAAGTGAGAAAAGTTGTTTTTGAGACGGAGAAAAATAAAGCCCCCGGTCCTGATGGATTCCTTGCGGAATCTTATAAAGCTTTTTGGGATGTTATTAAGGACAATTTAATGTCCATGTTTTATGATTTTAATGCAGATAATTTACAACTGTTTAGATTAAATTTTGGCACTATAGTACTGCTACCGAAGAGTGTGAATGCGAGCAATGTACATCAATATAGGCCAATATGCCTATTGAGTGTTATTTTCAAAATATTCACCAAGGTAGCAACAAATAGAATTATGGATATAGCTCCTAAGGTGATCAGACCCACACAAACAGCGTTTCTACCTGGGAGAAATATCATGGAAGGAGTAATTGTCTTGCATGAAACGATTCATGAGTTAAATAGAAAGAAAAAAATGAAGTGATTTTTAAAATTGATTATGAAAAAGCCTATGATAAAGTCAAATGGTCATTTGTTAGGGAGACATTACAAATAAAAGATTTCTCAGAAAAATAGTGTAAGTGGATAGACGCATATATACAGGGTGGTCATGTGGGAATAAAAATAAATGACCAGATAGGGGAGAATTTTATTACCAAATAAGGTTTAAGACAAGGTGATCCAATATCCCCGATTCTGTTAAATATAGTGGCCCATATGTTGGCCATACTGATTAACAGAGCTAAGTAGGCTGGATAGTTATTCGGCGTAGTCTCGAATATCTATATTGCAATATGTGAACGACACTATCATCTTTATGGATCACAACCTAGAGCATGCGGCAAACCTTAAGTTAATTCTTTGCGCTTTTGAACAGTTATCAGGTCTCAAAATCAATTTTAACAAGAGTGAAAAAATGTGCATTGGGGAAGCAAAAGAATACGTCTATCATATTATAGGTTGTTCGGATGCAAAATGGGATCTTATCCATTCAGATACCTAGGAATTCCCATGCACCATAGAAAGTTAAATAATAACGAGCGGAAGATCATGGAAGAGAAATTTGAAAAAAAAAGTAAGTTGCTGGAAAGGTATAACCCTCTTCGTAGGAGGCCGATTAGTGCTGGTAAACTCAGTGTTAACTAGTATAGCCTTATTTATGTTGTATTATTTGAGATTCCTAGAGGTATGCTGGAGGGACTGAGGTGGGAGCTTGTCTTCAATGCTTGATCTAGACGGGGTGCACCATCTCTTAACTCCCGCACTTCACCGCCCAAGGTGAGCTACGGGACACGTGGCAGCTTCGGAGCTGGCCTCAGCTGAGGGAGCCCAGGCTTGGTCTCAGGACACGTGGTAGCTCCAGAGCCCTTCGGGGCATGCGTCAGCTCTGGGTTTCTTCACAACATGTGGCATCTCTGGAGCCCTTGGGGGTATGTGGCAGCTGTGGAGCCCTTCTTCGCGAGAGACGGCTGGCCTGATGCTTCGAGCCACGTGGTTGCGCCGGACCTCACCCTATGGTAGGATGATGTCCTGCCTGAACACGTGGAACCTTGAGAGCCCATCCCTCCGGGGGAGCCGAGTCTCATTTTTGTGGTCCACGTGGCAGCACTGGATCTCATAATTGAGGAAGGCCGGGGTCTTGCATCCTCTCAACACATGGTGCCATCGAACATACCTTGGTACTTTCGGCTTTTGTGTGAGGGTACCCCGTACGTGGGGTACCGACAATGGCCCCTGGTTTCACCTTGGGGGGAGGTGATGAGCCCGAGGGTGGAGCCCTTACCATGTTTTGCCTTTAAATTAGTGTCCATACCACTCTTGGAAATTGGAAGGTTATGTAAAGTCAAGGGCATAAAGGTGAATTCAAATTTAAATTTGAATTCAAAAATCAAAGTTGTCCACTTCAGGTGGTTTTCAAAAATGAATTATATTATGGACAATTATCACCCTGCTTCAATACCCATTTGATGAGATTCGTTTGTCAACTCTAAATTAGATTTTGGGGAAAAGAAAAGGATAAGAGATAATCCAAGTGGTGGGACCCACATGTCAGGACGTTGCAGCAAGCAAATTCCTTTTCTCTGTCTCAGTGCGCGCCCTTATCCTCCCATTCCTGCCCGGCATCGCTCCCTCTCCTTTCTTCCCCATCGCGAGCGAGCGCCTGCTTGTGCCTCCGTCCGCCTCCGGTGCTGTCCCCGAGCCGCGCGCCCCCGCTGGCCCGCATCGCCCCGCGCCCGGCGCCTCCACCGCGCTGCTCCGCCTCCGGGTCGCCAGTGCCACGCCACCGCTCGCCGCCACGCCGCACTCGCCCCTCACTGGCCGCCTCTAGCGCCCTGCTCGCACATCGCCCGACCGAAGCCGCCCTGGTTTAGCGCGCGCCATTGTCCACGCTGCTTGCGTGCCTCGCCCGCCCCTTGCTTGTGCCGCGCTCTGCTCGCTGCACGCTGCTCCGCCTCCTCGCCTGGCTGCGTCCCAGCTCCGCACGGTGCGCTCACCACCGCCCAGTGCCCGTGCGCCGGCTCGCCCCGCCTGCAGCGCCGTCCTCCTGCACCACGGCGTCCCGTCGCGCCGCGCCCGAGCCCTGCACGCGCCCCGCCGTGCGCCGACCTACTACTCGCCCCCCTGCTCGCGCTCGCGTCCAGCCCTACTGTCACCCCCGGCTGCCGGCGAAGGTCGCCCCCCCCCCCCCCTCGCCGCTGTCCAACACCTCAACTGGTGGTCGACACCCAGCATTGTCCCCCCGTTCCGCGCCATGGATGCACCCAACTAGCGAAGCAAGTGACCGGTGAGGTTTATGAGATGCAAGAACACGTCGATGACACCACGACAACGACAATTGGTTCAAGGTTAGCTCTGAATTTGTCAAAGATTAGTTGGGACAGTGCTGTAGCCTAGGTGTTCGATGAAATGGTTACAAGGCGAACTAAGTGTGTTGCTGTTCAATGTTGGTCTATGGATGTAGGTCTGTTGTGGTGTGGCAAATCGACCAAGATAAATGCCAAGATGCCCTTTGAATGGTGATGAAGCGACGGAAATCAAGTACACACTCAAGATGTTCGGCGAAATTCCTACAAGGTGAGCCTTGCCTTGAAATACCTTGCTTGACGTCACCGACGTCCGTTCGTCGTGATCGCTAAGGGTACTCATGTGTTGTCAAGTCATACGTCCAGTTTCCGCATTGATATCATTCCTATAGGAGTCCCCAAGTTGACCTTCTTTGTCTTTTGGATCGCGTTAACTTGTTCGTGCATGCTCGTGATGCTCCACCATGAGCCGCGTCGATGTCGTTGACCACATGACGTCGTCGTGACGTTCCGAGCCGTCATCGTGCCCTGGCAACGAAATGAAGGATGCCTGTGATGAGTGTGGTGCTGAAACACCAGCACGACTCGTCGGACAATGGTTGTCAAGCCAAATTAGGTTTTAGTCGTTGTGAGAGCAATCGAGTCCTAAGTGTAGCCGAGGTGCTCGATGAAATGTCTTCTAGGTCAAACCAGGTGGGTCGGTGATCACCGATGACCTAGGGTAGAGGTATGCAAGAACGTTGCGACCAACGGAGAGAACTAGACCAAGGGGAACCTTGGATAAGAGTTCCTTGGTTGTGTCGAGGATGTTCTCTAACCGATAACAGGATTGGTTAACTTGGTGTACCACTTCTTCGACGACAGGTTCGTCGAGTCGCTTATCAACAACCGCGTCGACATCACTAGCCTTAATACTCACAAGGTGGTGTTCGGGATTCCGCTCACCCCACTGATGAGTCCGGGTTGATGTGGACCTCGCTAAGACGATCTTCTCGAGATGGCAAAGCATGCCTTCACGGCAAGGTCTCGCATCATGTTTAAGTCCCAAGAGCTTACCGAGCTCACCTAGACAAGCTTGCAGGAGACACTACATTTGTGTCGTCGTGTAAGCACCTGAATGATGCTTGCGACATTAGTCGTAGCAACTAGTTTACCTAAAAGTCATTTGAACGCTGTCTTGGTACTCATGCTAGGTTAACAGTGCTGGTAATGACTTCTTAAGTCCAAGCCATGTTGGTCTCAATTCAGTCCCAAGTATCGCTAGGGTTCCATCTTAATTCATCCTATTCTTGAACCCCGCGGCAACACTTCTCAGCTATAACTAGCTTTACTCCTTTACGAGTTAGAACAACTTCATTGGTCGACTGTTAAATCACGACCTTTGTCTTGTAGACTCCACTCATACTCAAGCTTTCGATGTCCCACCTTGATTTTTTGGTCATCCTTACACTTCTTCGCCCGACACTTCTTCACCATTCAGAATTATCAATCTCGCGTGGCATAGCTTGAAGTGTGGTATGCTAAGTTACAATGTAGCTTTATGTTGTACCTTTCAGTTCATACTGACACTACTATGTCCACCTTGACTTATCCTCTGGTTACCCACACAACAGAGGCATATCTGTCCTTCCTAGTCAAACTCCTCGATCTTAAAGTTTACACAACCCCGTAGAGTCTATTATTAAACTACTTAATTACTTATATGCATATCATGTCGATAGGAACGTGATGATAGGTGATCGACGAGAGGTTTCGCTTGGAGGAGAAGGCCAGGGTGTCCGCTTGAAGTCCTTGGCGGAGTCTGCAAAGAAGGACCACTAACAATCGACATTTATTCGAGTCGCAAACTAAGGCAAGCCCCAGTTTGCATTTAAGAGCTTTTCAAAGTTTTCCAGTTTTACATCTCCAGTTGATATTGTGCATTACATATAAGGTGTTTTATACTCCACTTGCATGACCATAAATCCCAGAGTTTGGTTGGAACGAGTTACAGTTTGACCTGTAGTAACTGCTTTTCTAATGCATAGGAAATCCAGTAGAAGTCGAGTAGTTGGAATCTACTCGCGAGAGATGTAGGACATATATCACAGGATTGGTTAGATAGAAAATGGCATAACATAATGAAATGGAGACCGGGCAGGGGATGGATAGGAAGCGGCGAGAATTGAGTCTCGGTCGCATAGCCCTGCCTGTGTCGCTTGAGGACCGTGCCGTATGCGGCACCGTTGGGCAAGCTTGAACTGTACCGGTTGCATAATGGTATATGGGACCCATTTAACTGATGTAACTCCATACTGTAGTGTGGAGACTCCTCGGTTGTCCTTGAATGGAGATGCGAAGGCATAAAGGTGTAAATCTTCTAGCGGGCAACTTCGACGTGTCCGTGTAGGGGACCTTTTGCTCGGGATGAAGAGGTTTGTCGACATTGGGGTCTTGGGTGAAAGGTGGCCACGTATGACGTGGGGAGGAGAGCACGTATGTGTCTCCCTCGCGGGTGTGCGTGTCGTGCAGTCCGGGTGTGTCCTGATTGCAATCACCGTCCCTCGCGGTAATAGAGTACCACTTGTTCGTCGCTCTCGTGACGTAGTAAATACTAAAGAAGCCATCAAATTATATTGTATTGAATTATAATTGCTTTGCAACCTTGTATGATTTAGAGATAGCAAAAATTAAAGTTTACAATTTCCTCATACTTTAGCTGTAATAGCATTATGTGCTCTGAGCATGTCATATCATCGGTAAAGCGTTTCTTGTTTGATTGTGGAGCCCATGATGTGCCGTGCTTGGAGAATGTCATTTACTACATAAAACCTGATTATAAGGATCCACTTGTAGGCGACTCTATTTATGCTACTCCTTACCTATGTTAGTATTCACCCTGCATATGTCTAGTGAGACGGGTTAGTCTTGCTGAGCCATATGCTCACGTTTGCGCTTTAATGATTTTTGCAGGTATTATTTTTATTTCTGCTGTTCAGGTTGCACATGAGACTCGAGGTGTCGAGATAAATCTCATGTGAACCACGCCGCTGCTGAATGTTCTTCTTGTTGCTAGTGAGAATCGTCCTAGGGCATGGACGTCTTCTCTCCTGCTTAGTTAGGTGAGATTATGAGTATGTATTTTTTTCCGATGCGTGTGTACCCCTGTGGTACACTTTTTTTAAACTCTTCTTATTATAAAATGAAAACTTTATATGTTTTGGTATCCCTTTTGTGTGTGCTGTTAGGTGCCGCATCGCACGGCACCACCCAATGAGATCCTCAGATGTGTGGACTCCGGTCCCCACACACATATGACATGGAGTGCTTTCTGACGCTTGTTGTCACCGCTGAGGTTGAGGTTCTCACCCTTACAAACCGTTTCAACTGACCATTCAGGCTCTTGGAACTCCATCTCCACGTCTTTGCTGACCTGTTGGTTGACCCTTTGCGGCTTGATCTTGCCGCTGCTCTCATGCTTGATGCTTGTCACTGCGATGAAAGCGCAACCACCTTTTTGAGGCAAGAAACCCCTAACTGGCATGCAAAATGTCAAAGTGTGAAAGCGACACTTCCCCCGGATCTGCTAAGGAGCAGCCTGTGGATGTTCCTTGATCGGCAGGTCTTAGTTCTCAATCTAGTGGTCGCGCGTACGAGAGTATGAGACGGTGGTTTGTATGTGGTTCGGGCCGCAAGAGCATAACACCCTACTCCATAGTGATGTTGTATTGCTGGTGTGTGTGTGTGTATTAAGGATTGGATGTTCGGTGTTGGTATCCTTTGTAACGGTGGTGGTCAGGTCCTTTTATAGACAAGGCCAGACGCCTTACATGTGAGGTACGGTGCTTGACAGGTGGCCCCGATGTGATCTTATCCTAAAATATCTATGGCTTCTCGCGTAAGTTTCCTCTGGCCGCGGCTTGAAGACTCGCCGTCTTGCCACCTCGATCGCTAGTGGCCCACACATAGTCACAGATGGTGTTAGTGGATGTCCTGTCCGCCCGTCTGGTCGCCGCATGCTACCCACTTGGCGGGACAGGGTAGTCCTGCGATGTCTTTACTGAGATGTGATTGGACGTAGCGGTCTCTGACCATTGGTGTTCTCCACGTTACTTGACGAAGGTGGGCACTTGTCTTCAATGCTTGATCCAGACGGGGCGCAACATCCCTTAACTCCCGCACTTTATGGCCCAAGGTGAGCTACAGATTACGTGGTACTTTTGGGGCTACCCTCAGCTGGGGGAGCCCATGCTTGGTCTTCAGGACACATGGCAGCTCTGAAGCCCTTCGGGCTACGCGGCAGCTTCGGGTTCCTTCGGGACATGTGGCAGCTCTAGAGCCCTTCCGGGTACGTGGCAGCTCTAGAGTCCTTCTCTACGGGAGATGTTCGGCCTAATGCATCGAGCCACGTGGTTGCGCCGGACCTCACCCTATGGTAGGATGATGCCCCGCCCGAACACATGGCACCTTGAGAGCTCATCCCTCCGGGGGTGCCGGGTCTCATCTTTCTGGTCCACGTGGCAGCGCCTGATCCCGTACTTGAGGAAGGTCGGGTCTGGCATCCTCTGGACATGTGGCGCCACCGAACGTACCTTGGTACTTTCGGCTTGTGTGCGAGGGTACCCCGTCGCGGGGTACCGACAGGGATGATCAAAAAAAGAAATATAGATTGGCAAGATGGAGTGTGTTATGCCAACAAAAAGATCAAGGAGGGTTGGGTATTATTAATACCAACGTACAAAACAAATGTTTGCTTAGTAAGCGGTTATATAATTTGGCCACTGAGGATGGAGTATGGCAGTCATTACTAAGAAATAAATATATAAAGAACAAAACAATTGGTCAAGTCCAGAGGAAACCCGGGGACTCGCATTTTTGGTCCAGCCCTATGGTAGTGAAAGATGAGTTCCTAAAAATGGGGCACTTCCAAATTAATAGTGGAGAAAACACTAGATTTTGGGAGGATGTATGGCTAGGAAAGACTGCCTTAAAAGAAAGATTTCCATAATTATATAACATTGTACGGAAGAAAAATGTCACCATAGCTATTTTTATGAATTCGATTCTCTTGAATGTGTCCTTCCGTAGAGGACTAGTAGGACACAATCTGGTTTGCTGGAACAGACTAGTAGCTGAAGTGGCATACATTTCACTAAACAATAGAAAAGATGTTTTCAGGTGGAGATTAAAGAAAGATGGTGTTTTTACTGTGCATTCCATAATGTATGCAATGATAGATTGATTTGGAAATCAAATATAGCAAGACGCAAGATGATGGAGATTAAATTAAGATCTTCTTGTGGTATGTGAAAAAGGGGGTGATACTTACAAAAGACAATTTAGCAAGACGCAAATGGAAGCGAGATAAAAAAGTGTGCATTCTATTCAAAGAATGAAACTATCCAACATCTTTTTTTCGATTGCCACATTGCTAGTTTTATTTGGAGAACTATACAGGTTGCTTTTAATATCGATATTCCACAATCTGCTACCCACTTTTTTGAATCCTGGTTGTAGAAATTCAATGCTCAAATCAAACATATTATGCTCACTGCTATAAGTGCAATGATTTGGGCGATTTGGCTTTCCAGGAACGACATGGTTTTAACTTCTTGCTCTATGAAAACATATGTGCGGGTATTTTTCAGGGGAATTACCCGGCTGGAGGCGGAGGCAGCCAGGAACCTGGTGGCGGAGGCGGCCAGGAACCTGGGTCACCTGGCTCCACCACCATAGGTGCCCCAAGAGGGCCAGGAGCCCGAGGAGAAGAAGTTGAAATTAGTTGTTTTTCATTTCTACTTTTTAGTTGTGTTGTTTTTCCTATCATGTTTTTAGTTCATGTTTTTCTTTTTTCTTGTGTTTGTAATATAATGTTTTTAAGTTAATGAATTTAATGTTGTTGTTCATTGGTGTGCTATCTGTGCAGAATAGTTCTAATCGCCATAACCTCATCATTTGATTTAACTACTAAGAATGAACTAATAATGTGTTGTTCTAATGACAAATAAAATATTTATGGACATTTATTATAAAACAAAAACTAATGGATTATTTATCGCTTTAATGGATGTTTTACACATTGTTAATGTGGAAAATCGTTATAGATATGTATCGCATAAATTCATCAAAAAGTGTCGTAATTTTTCACAGGCGGTCCATAAGCAAACGACGCATGTCACAATAGTATCTCTAAGTACTGACTACTTTAGGCAGTGATTAAGAATCCATTGCCTGAGAAAATTTGTTTTATAAAATATTGAAAATATTTTCCCAGGCAGTGATTAGAAAGCTGCCGTCTGTGGAAAATAACATCTCTATAAATAAAGCATCGACCGCTGAAAGCATCTAGGCCCCCCTCATGTAGTACGGTTTTGGTGATTAATGACAACCATTGAACTTTACTAATGAATTTGTGAATGCAAGGTCCCCATAAACACTCAATAAAATGAAATGAACATATCATTGGAGACCCTTGATACTCAACTTTCGAGATCAAATTCATGAGATAAAGACAAGATGTGAAGGCTCTATGTCTAAGTCACTCAATCAAAAATTGACATCATACAATGCTCAAGAATCATCAGAGAGCCTTGTGGAACAAATGTCTAGGAGGTCATTCGAGCAAGACACAAAAGATTCACTCAAAACAACTCGTAGCAAACAAAATCAACTCACCGGATCAACCGATGATTTCCAAAATGAACACATCGGTCGAGTTGATTCAACTGAAGAAAAAGACTTCAGACAAATGAACTCACCGGATCATCCGATGTGAAGGGCTCAACAACATCGGTGCATCAGTACAGTTTGCAGTACAATTGGAACAAGTGAAGCACCGGATCATCCAATGTGCAGACTTACACACATCGGTTGATCACTCCAGTAAGCATCAAGATCAAGCAAATTCTGGAGGAAGAGCCACCAGATCATCCGATGAGGAGACAGGGGGCAACATCGGTCTAATAACGGTAATATCTGACACAATGACGTCAGCCAAAGTAATTACACCGATGATAACTAGAGGGGAGACATCGGATCATCCGGTGTTCACAGTAAAGTTCTGTCAGCCTACTTTTCCAACGGCTATTTCAGTTAAGCTGGCTATAAAACCCCTCTAACCCAGTCATTTCGACAAGTCTTGATCACCTGAAGCCAACTACACATCCAAGAGCATTCAAGACTATAGAGCATACATTTCCACACTTTTAGATCATTTGTAATAGGCTAGAGAGAAGCTTGTGTGCATTCTTTCTTTGTGATTGAACTCTCTAGGCTAGTGAGGAGTTGAAGAAGATCGTTCCGGAGCTTGCCAACGTGTGTGTGGAAGCCCGGAACATCGAAGGTTGTACAAGGCTTATGCTCCACCTTGCCGGAGATGGCGAACGGAGAAGATTAGTGAAGACTCCATTGTCTCGGTGACATTGGAAGTGGCAAAACCCTTCGGTGGGTGCCACAACGTGGACGTAGGAAGATCCTTGCGATCTTGCCGAACCACGGGATAAACCTTCGTGTCCCCTAGCATTTGCATTTCTCTCCCTCTCTTTACATTATGCAATCTTTACTTCACAAGTTATATCTACGTTGATTGCATAGTTAGAACCGCATTGGGAATTGGGCTTAAGTAGTTCGTTTTTAATTTCCTTAAAATTTGAAAGAAAGCCCAATTCACCTCCCTCTTGGGCATTTCGATCCTTACAATTGGTATCAGAGCAAGGTTGCTCATAGGATCATTCTAGCTTCACCGCTAGAGAGCAAAAATGGCCAAGGTTGGGGGTTCGGTTCCTATCTTCGAGGGCAAGAATTTTGCCTATTGGAAAGCACGCATGCACGCTTACCTTGAGGCTATTGCCTCCGAAGTTTGGGAAGCGACTCATGCGGGATTTGGAGAACTTAACTATGTGGGTGATCAAGTTAAGTGGGATGCTAAGGCTAGGAATGCTATTTATGAATGCATCAGTCAAGATGTCTTCTCTAGGATTGCTAGTAAGGAGAAAGCTTGTGAAATTTGGGCTTGCTTGATAGAAATCCATGAGGGCTCATCTCGTGTAAAGGAACTTAAATATCACATGCTCAAAGCTAAATATGATGAATTTAAGATGCTTCCTCATGAAAATGTTAATGAAATGTTTTCACGCTTAAATGTTCTTATTGAGGAAATTAATGCTCTTGACATTGCGTCTCTTGTCAAGGGACTTATTAACCGCAAGATCCTCATGCTCCTTCCCAAGCCGAAGTACAACATCATCAACTCCATGCTCCAAAAGGAATCACTTGACAACATTGAAGTTTCGGAGCTCATTGGAGAAATACACGCTCATGAGATGAGTGTACATGGGATGATGGAGCAATCATCATAAAAAACAATCTCTCTAAAGGCCTCCACCAAGAAGACAAGCTTCAAGAAGAAGAAGGTGGTTGAGCCTAGCTCAAGTGAAGAAGAGCAAGCGTCAAGTGAGGATGACGATGATGAGCTTGCCTTGATGATGAGAAAGTTCTCACGCTTGAACTCCAAGATCACCAAAAAGGGATACACCTTTGATCCCAAGAAGAAGGCATTTCTACCAAGAAGAGACGATCGCAAGATATGCTACAATTGCGGAGATCAAGGCCACATCTCCTATGATTGTCCAAAACCGGACAAAAGGAGAGAGAACTACAAAGGCAAGCAACGCAAGCTTGAAGAAAGTGATGATGATGAAGAAGAAGCCAAGCCCAAACCATGAGCCTTTGGGAAGAAGAAGCAAGACAAGGGCAAGAAGGAAAGACTCTTCCCAAAGAGGAGAAGTGGTCCACAAAAGGTGTTTATGTGTGAGGCAAATGAATGGGTCACCGATGAAGAAACAAGTGATGAAGAGAGTGAAGAAGAAGAAGAAAGCTTAGCCGGCCTTGCCATTACCAACCATGATGACTCACCTCTTCCTCGACCACCCATGTGCCTCATGGCTAAAGGTAACACCAAGGTATGTGATGACTCTAGTGATGATGAGCTTTCCCCCGATGATTTAACTTCTTGATTAATGAATATCATGCTACCATTAAGAGATAGAAGAGTAAGGTTAAAACTCTTGAAGAAATTCGTGCTAAACTTGAGAGTGCTAACCTTGATTTGCTTGACAAGTATGAAAGCATACTTAAAGAGCATGACACGCTCAAATCTCATGTCAAGAAAATTGAGGAAGAAAATGCTAAAATCAAGGTAGACAATGATGAGCTCAACATAGCACACCAAACTCTCTTGGAGGAGCACAACAAGCTAACTCAAGAATACCAAACACTTAACATTGCTCATGACATGCTTGATCAAGAGTTAAAAGATGCAAAGAAACAAACTCTTAATGATAAGATATCCATTACTTCGCATGTCTCTAATGTCTTGGACAAGTCTTTGTCTTTGAAAGCTAAGGCTAGGGAGAAGGACTTGTTGGAAGAAATTGAGAGTCTCCGCACTAGTGTTGCTAGACATTCAAAAGGTGAGGTCAAGCACAAGGAAATCCTCTTCCAACAAGCAAAAGCCTTCAACAAAAGAGGACTTGGATCCTTCCCTGTGCCCAACAAAGGAAAGGTGCCCTCACCGGAGCTTAGAACAAGCTTCATCAAGGAAGTTGGTTCTTATTGCCAACATTGTGAGGTCACCGGTCACCACACAAGGGAGTGTCCTCTTCCTAACCGACCTTCACCTAAATTGCCTACTAACTACAAATCTATTTTCAATGATCGCTATTATCTTCTTAGCAAAGTGAATGGCAAGGTGAAAGCTAGGTTCATTGGCAAAGACATGAAGAGCATGAAGGGGAAGCTCCCCAAGCAACTTTGGGTCCCAAAGACACTTGTATCTCACATACAAGGACCTAAGTTGGCTTGGGTGCCTAAAGTCAAAAATTAACTTCATTTGTGGAGGTGAACTACAAAGTCGGAGGAAAGCATTGGGTACTCGATAGCGGGTGCACTCAACACATGACCGGCAATGATGGTATGTTCACCACCATAGAAAACCCCGGTAATCATGAACAAGTCACTTTTGGTGACAATTCTAAGGGTAAGGTAATAGGATTAGGTAAAATTGCTATCTCTAATGATTTATCCATTTCTAATGTGTTGTATGTTAAGTCGCTTAGCTTTAATCTACTTTCCATTGCACAACTTTGTGATCTTGGACTAACATGCACATTTAGCAAAAATGATGTTGTTGTGAGTAGTGAGACAAGCAAATAGCTAATCTTCAAAGGGTTTCGGCATGGACATCTCTACTTAGTAGACTTCTCCAACAAGAATGCTAGCCTAACCACTTGTCTTTTCACTAAGACAAGCTTGGGTTGGCTATGGCACCGACGCATAGCACACATTGGAATGAGCAAACTCAAGAAGTCATTCAAGCTTGGGATGGTGACCGGCGTGAAGGATGTGACATTTGAGAAGAACAAGCTTTGTAGCGCTTGTCAAGCCGGGAAGCAAGTTGCTTCACACCACCCAATCAAGACAATGGTGTCAACCTCCAAGCCACTTGAACTACTCCACATGGACCTCTTCGGACCATCCACATACCAAAGCCTTGGCGGTAACCTCTATTGTCTTGTTATAGTTGATGACTACTCTCGCTATGCTTGGACTATATTTTTAGGTGACAAGAGTGAAACTCCGGAAGTGTTCAAGACCTTCGCCAACCGTGCTCAAAGGGAATTCCAACTTCCCATTATCAAGGTCCGGAGTGACAACGGCACCGGATTCAAGAACTACAACATTGGGGAGTGGTGTGACCGTGAAGGTGTGAAGCATGAATTCTCCGCCACATACACTCCTCAACAAAACGGTGTCATTGAGAGGAAGAACAAAACCCTCATCACTCTTGCAAGAGCAATGCTTGATGACTACGACACGTCGGAGAAGTTTTGGGCCGAAGCAATCAACACGACGTGCCATGCCGCAAACAGGGTCTATCTTTACCGACTACTCCAAAAGACCCCATATGAGCTTCTCATTGGGAGAAAGCCCAACATCTCCTACTTTAGAGTCTTTGGGTGCAAATGCTACATCTACTGCAAGAAAAGGCTCGGTAAGTTTGAAAGAAGATGTGATGTTGGCATTTTTCTTTGTTATGCATCAAACTCAAAAGCATATCAAGTATTCAACCAAACCTCCGATCTAGTTGAAGAAAGTTGTGATGTTGAGTTTGATGAGACTAATGGCTCCCAAGAGGAGAGTTTTGGTAATGATGAAATAGATGATGAGCCTCTACGAGAAGCCATGAAGAACATGACCATTGGAGACATCAAGCCGGAAGTTGAAGAGGGCCATGATCAAGGGGGAGCTTCAAGTTCCAACAACAACACCTCCATGGCGCCTCAAGTAGACGAAGAGGAAAAAGATGATCCATTGCCAACTCAAGACTCACAAGCAATACAACATCAAGATGAAGAAGAAGTCCATGATCAAGTCCAACCACAAGAGGAGCAACACGCATCACCACCGCCAAGTGCTTCACAACCACTTATGAGGCATGGACGCATCTCCAAGGCGCATCCAATGGACCAAATCATTGGAAGTCCTTCAAGGGGCATAAGTACTCGTTCCCGCCACGTTGCCTCATTTTGTGAGCACTACTCGTTTGTTTCGTGTGTAGAACCCGCTCACATTGAGGAAGCACTCCAAGACCCAAATTGGGTGATGGCTATGCAAGAAGAACTCAACAACTTCATCCGCAATGAAGTTTGGGTGTTGGAGGAGCGACCCAAGGACAAGAATATCATCGGAACAAAGTGGGTTTACCGCAACAAACAAGACGAGAATGGCGTTGTGGTCCGCAACAAGGCAAGACTTGTGGCCAAAGGGTTCTCGCAAGTTGAAGGACTAGACTTTGGGGAGACATTTGCTCCTGTCGCCCGATTAGAGGCAATTCGTATTCTCCTTGCTTTTGCTTCACATCATAATATTACTCTTTATCAAATGGATGTGAAAAGTGCCTTTCTTAATGGCTACATTAATGAGCTTGTTTATGTTGAACAACCTCCCGGGTTTGAAGATCCGAGGAATCATAACCATGTGTATAGGTTGCACAAGGCGCTCTACGGGCTCAAGCAAGCACCTAGGGCATGGTATGAACGACTACGGGACTTCCTCATCATGCAAGGATTTAAGATCGGGAGGGTGGACACCACACTCTTCACCAAAGACATCAACGGAGATTTGTTCATTTGTCAAATTTATGTTGATGATATTATCTTTGGTTCAACTAACGAAGCTCTTAGCCATGAGTTTGGCAAAATGATGTCTAGGGAATTCGAGATGTCAATGATTGGAGAGCTCAACTTCTTCCTTGGATTCCAAATCAAGCAACTTCAAGAGGGAACCTTCGTCTACCAAGAGAAATACACCAAGGACCTCTTGAAGAAATTTGAGATGGGAGATTGTAGCTCAAGAAGCACTCCAATGGCAACAAATTGCCATCTCGACGCGGATAAGGACGGTAAACCTATTGACCAATCTAACTACCGCTCTATGATTGGTTCATTGCTTTATCTTACCGCATCTAGGCCCGACATAATGTTTAGTGTATGCTTATGTGCTCGCTTTCAAGCGGCTCCTAAAGAATCGAATAAGAAGGCGATCTTTAGGATACTTAGGTATCTTAAGCATACCCCTAGTATGGGCTTGTGGTACCCTAAAGGTACAACCTTCCAACTCTTGGGATACTCGGATTCGGACTTTGCCGGATGCCGCGTGGATCGCAAGAGTACCTCTGGTGGGTGCCACTTGCTTGGGCGTTCCCTAGTGTCTTGGTCTAGCAAAAAGCAAAACTCCGTCGCCTTGTCCACGGCTGAAGCGGAGTATATAGCGGCCGGTGCATGTTGTGCCCAAATTCTATATATGAAGCAAACCCTTTTGGACTTTGGAATTAAACTTGGTTGTGTGCCTCTCCTTTGTGACAATGAAAGTGCGGTTAAGATAGCTAGAAACCCCGTTCAACACTCCCGCACTAAGCACATTGATATTCGCCATCACTTCTTGCGGGATCATGAGGCTAAAGGAGACATCTCTTTGCAAGGTGTTAGATCCGAGGAACAATTGGCGGATATCTTCACTAAACCACTTGATGAGAAAACCTTTTCTAGACTTAGAAATGAATTAAATGTGCTAGATGCATCTAACGTCATGTAAATTGCCATGCTCATGTAAGGATGCATATTATATAGGTCTTGTCTAACTCCCAAAGGATAGGGGCGAGCTAGAAATAGTTTTCCCTGAGGAAGCCTTTGGAAGGTTTAAACTTGGCAAGATAGATTTATTTTATGCCTTGCATGATCCCTGCCATATAAACTTGCACTCATTTAATCTCCTGCACTGTAATTTGTTTGGCATTGCATACGGTAGATTGTCACAAAGGGGAACCCACCTCATGAGAAGGAGACTTGTTTGAAATGCAATATCTCAACTCATATAAGGTGGAAAGAAAGAAATTTTAGGTGTGTTAATGCCTAGAGGAACATGCTTCATTGAGATAGTAGTCTTCATACTCTACCTCACAAAGCATGGGTCTTACATTTCATTTGGATAATTTCCTCCCATTTTTCTCGATTGTTCAAATTGTTTTAAGGACTAGCCAAATTATTGGCATACTAGTATTTTTGAGGGGTAAGGGGTTGCCCAAAAAGTCCTAAGACATGTGTTTCCCATTGTTTGATTGTTTGGTCAAAGGACATATATGGGATGTTGGTGTTTAGTTTTCTTCGGATTATCCGATGCCTAAGCCAATCCCCCATCGGATCAGTAGCTGTTCAAAATCCAAGTGCCAGTTAAGTCAATATCCAAAATCGACCGATGAGTTCAAACAGAAAAACATCGGTCCATCCGATGTTCACAAATCTGAAACCTTGATGAATTCCACCGATGGTTTTTCATTTAACGTCGGACCATCCGGTGTCAACTTCCCTCTCCTGAATACCCTTACTGTGCCATTCATCCGATGATCAAAACCCTAAACGTTGGTCCATTCGATGTCTTCAGTGACTCTTTGAATAACCATACTGTACTATTCGACCGATGTACACATTGATAAGCATCGGTCCATCCGGTGTTTAAAAAACGGCTAGGGTTTGGGTCCCACTATTTAAACCCATGCGCCGCCGCCGTCTTCTCTCTCCCCGATTTCTCTCGCCGTCCCCACCTCTCGCCCTAATCGCCGCCACCTCCGCCGCCGCACCCAGACGCCGCCGCCGTCTCCGGCCGCCACCGCCCACAGCGCCGCCGCCCTAAGCGCCGCCGCCGTTCTCCCTCGCGCCGCCGCCTCACCTCCACGCGTCGCGCCGCCGTCTCCACCGCTCACCACCGCGCCCATGCGCCGCCGCCGCCTCTCTCCACCGCCAAAGCCGCTCCACGCACGCACCACCCTCTCCACCATCAACGTGCGCCTTCTCCGGTCATCTCCCTGTCGCTAGGGTTTCCCGACCTGTCGATCTTCACTCCCTTCGTCGACTCCGTGCAAACTCGCAATCGCAATGGCTCGCGACAAGAAGAACAAGGGCAAGGCCATCTCGGAGCTGGCCGCGAAGAAGCAAAAGTTGTCAAAGGACGAGAAGAAGGCCTTGTTGGCCGCTCGCGCCGCCGAGGAGCGTGAGCGTGGCCAAGGGGGGTCCCTGAGGATCCACGAGGCTCGTTCCAGGCAGCCTCCCGTGATCGATGACTCCGAGGCCGAAGAGGAGCCGGTTGAGCCTCTCGTCCGCCGGCGCTCAGCCCGGACGCGTGGGGGTCACACCGAGGCTGCTCCTCATCCGAGATCGACGGCTGCCGACCGTCGTGAGGACAGGGCGGCCGAGAGGGCCATCTACGAGATGGACACGACAGTCTGTGTCAGTGAGGGAGTCCGTCTCACGGACTACCGGAAGATGAAGGCCAAGCAGCTACGCAAGCTTCGATGGAATGTGCTGCTTGAGGAGTGGTACCCACAGCCCCGAGAGGCTGTTGTGGACAGTCACTTCTGGACTGTCACCTAGGCGTCTCTCTACGAGACCTACAGACGTCGGGGGCACAAGCTATTTCAACATAACTACCTGGACTGGGGCAGCTTGCATTGGCAGCGGAGACAGACGTCCGTCCGTACTTTGAGAGATACCGAGGATTGGTGCAGCTGCTAGCTTACGAGAGGAGTGCATATGTGGAAGATTGGGTCCGTGTCTTCTATGCGACCCTGTACATCTCTGAGGGCAGGAGGTCGATCGACTTTATGTTTATGGGTCATCACTACCACCTCTCGAGGCAGACGTTAGGGCAGCTTCTTGGTTTGGACCTGCACGACACCTGTGTGCACGAGAGGGTATACGGGCAGGCAGATCCACCAAGGAGGCCACTTACCGGAGGGGTGGCACCACAGCTTGAGGAGATACAGTCCCTGTTCGGCCCCACGTTCTCTCTGGACCAGCCGAGAGTTCTAGCACTTCGAACCCCAGCTGCGCGCATTGTGCACCTCGCCTTGCGCCACACGCTCCTGCCGAGGTCGGGGTACTTGGAGGGGTTCACTAGTTTACAGCAGACCCTCCTGTTCTACATAATGAACGGGATGGATTTCGACATTGTGGACATTCTCCTGTGCGAGATGGAAGACGTGATCACAGATGGGGTAGGCATGATGAGGCAGATGGTCTACGGGCACTGGATCAGTTACCTATGCACTATGATGGTGCCTGAGGGGGATGCAGCACAGTTCAGACTTGCTGACGAGAGTGTGACTCGCTTTGGTCACTACCGTGCCCCGGCTCCTGGAGACCGCCGCCTTGGTCGTCCAGTTGAGCGCCAGGTCAGGGCCCGTCTGACAGAGGAAGATTGGTCCGACCTAGAGCGGGATGACGAGAGACTTGCAGAGGCTAAGGCTCAGGGGGAGGACCTGCAGCACATTTGGTCATAGAGCGACACTAATGACAGTGTCGAGGAGTATTTCCCTCCTCCCCCCTCTCCCCGACAGCACGACGCGGAGGCTGGAGGTTCTACAGCGCCACCACCCACTCCACCTCCCGTCACTGAGGCGCAGGTCACGCAGCCGTCTGAGCTGACTTCGCTCCTCCAGCAGATGGTCGAGCAGCAGAGGCTAGACAGGATGGCCGCCGAGCAGGCCCGCGCGGAGCAGGCTGCACGTCTTTATGAGCTCCAGCAGCAGCAGCAGGAGATGCAGCGTCAGATCGCCCGTGAGAGGCGTGAAGACACTGACCAGTTGACGGGGCTCATCGACCAGATGCACCAGCGCACTCTGGACCAGCAGCAGCAGACACAGCAGGCGATGATGGGGATCCTAGGGTTAATCACCAACCTCTACACCCAGACCGGGATCGCCCTCCCATCGCAGCTGCCTGGAGTAGCTCCTCCGCCTCCCGTCTTGGCTCCAGCTGCTGCACCAGTGGCTCCAGTTCCCTCCACTCCGATCCCTTCGTTCAGCATGTCCCCGCTGCTGGCTCCTGGTGCTCCTCTTCACTCCCCACTGCCGGCCACGACACTGTTTCTTCAGACGCCGGCCTCCATCACCAGTGTCCCTGCTCCAACACCTCCTCCTCAGCAGGCACCGACGGTGGCACCTTCGGCTCCGGCAGCACCCACCTCCGCTACTCCGACCAGCAGCTCCGACGACAGCGGCGGTGACCAGTTCGTCATCGCGCCCAGCTCTCAAGGTCCGTAGGTGCTCGGATCCCTTTTTGGTGCCTTGATGCCAAAGGGGGAGAAGAGTTAGAGGAGTCAGGGGGAGTCCTAGTGTAAGGGGGAGTCGAGTCCAGCTTATCTTTGCTTATCTTTATTGTATTTGCGTATTTTGCTACATTTGGTGTGTAATAAACCTATTTCCATGAGTTGTTAATCATTTGAACTCATTTGATGTTTATCTATGATTATGATCTCTTTGAATGTTTATCTATGATTATGATCTCTTTGAATTCACACTTGTGTTATTAATTGATGTTTAAAGCTTCAAGTGTGACACCCTGTATTCATTGCATACTCTTTTAAGGTTCATTCTATCAAATTCATTACTATTGCGCTTTGATTATTTTGTTGTCATCAATCACCAAAAAGGGGGATATTGAAAGAATCTAGGCCCCCCTCATGTAGTACGGTTTTGGTGATTAATGACAACCATTGAACTTTACTAATGAATTTGTGAATGCAAGGTCCCCATAAACACTCAATAAAATGAAATGAACATGTCATTGGAGACCCATAGATACTCAACTTTCGAGATTAAATTCATGAGATAAAGACAAGATGTGAAGGCTCTATGTCTAAGTCACTCAATCAAAAATTGACATCATACAATGCTCAAGAATCATCAGAGAGCCTTGTGGAACAAATGTCTAGGAGGTCATTCGAGCAAGACACAAAAGGTTCACTCAAAACAACTCGTAGCAAACAAAATCAACTCACCGGATCAACCGATGATTTCCAAAATGAACACATCGGTCGAGTTGATTCAACTGAAGAAAAAGACCTTAGACAAATGAACTCACCGGATCATCCGATGTGAAGGGCTCAACAACATCGGTGCATCAGTACAGTTTGCAGTACAATTGGAACAAGTGAAGCACCGGATCATCCGATGTGCAGACTTACACACATCGGTTGATCACTCTAGTAAGCATCAAGATCAAGCAAATTCTGGAGGAAGAGCCACCGAATCATCCGATGAGAAGACAGGGGGCAACATCGGTCTAATAACGGTAATATCTGACACAACGACGTCAGCCAAAGTAATTACACCTATGATAACTAGAGGGGAGACATCAGATCATCCGGTGTTCACAGTAAAGTTCTGTCAGCCTACTTTTCCAACGGCTATTTCAGTTAAGCTGGCTATAAAACCCCTCTAACCCAGTCATTTCGACAAGTCTTGATCACCTGAAGCCAACTACACATCGAAGAGCATTCAATACTATAGAGCATACATTTCCACACTTTTAGATCATTTGTAATAGGCTAGAGAGAAGCTTGTGTGCGTTCTTTCTTTGTGATTGAACTCTCTAGGCTAGTGAGGAGTTGAAGAAGATCATTCCGGAGCTTGCCAAGGTGTGTGTGGAAGCCCGGAACATCGAAGGTTGTACAAGGCTTGAGCTCCACCTTGCCGGAGATGGCGAACGGAGAAGATTAGTGAAGACTCCATTGTCTCGGTGACATTGGAAGTGGCAAAACCCTTCGGTGGGTGCCACAACGTGGACGTAGGAAGATCCTTGCGATCTTGCCGAACCACGGGATAAACCTTCATGTCCCCTAGCGTTTGCATTTCTCTCCCTCTCTTTACATTATGCAATCTTTACTTCACAAGTTATATCTACATTGATTGCATAGTTAGAACCGCATTGGGAATTGGGCTTAAGTAGTTCATTTTTAATTGCCTTAAAATTTGAAAGAAAGCCCAATTCACCCCCCCTCTTGGGCGTTTCGATCCTTAAAACCGCGCCCCATGATACTGCTGCCAATCCCTCCCCCGCCGCCGCCAAGCCATCACCCTCGCCGTCCCCACCGTCGCCGTACGCACCCTCTCCATCCATACCATCGCCATCCTCACCCTCGCCGTCCTGTCTCTCACCATCCTCTCTCTTACTGTGCTCACCCTCACCGTCCTCTCCCTAGCCATCCTATCCCCTCTCCATCCTCACCCACGCCGCCGAGCACCGTCCTCACCCTCGCCATCTGCACCCTCGCCGTCCGCACGCTCGCTGTCCTCACCCTCACCGTCTGCACCCTCGCCGTCCGCACCCTTGCCGTCCTCACCCTCGCCCTCACCCTCACTGTCCCCACCATCACCATCCTCACCCTCGCCATCCTCTCCCTAGCCATCCTCTCCCCTCGCTGTCCTCACCCTCGTCATTGCCATCGAGCGCCATCCTCCTCCTCGCCGTCGTTGCCGAGCACCATCCTCACAGTTACTGTGTACATTGTATTGTTACTTTCTATAGATTTTTTGTTTTTCGTATTGTTACTTGGGGTAGATTTTCTATATGTGATATCTCAGAATGCATCAAAGTTGTTGTGTACTGTTACTTTCTATAGATTTTATGCTCTTTGTATTGTTACTTTTATTAGATTTTCTATATGTGATATCTCAGAATGCATCTGTCGGTACCCAGGATATTGGGTACCCCCATGCACAGGAAAAAACACCTAAGTACCCTACCTTCCCGTTGTGGCAGGTTCCGATGGCGCCACGTGTCCAGCAGGACCGAACCCTGTCCCTCCTCAGGGGCAGGCTCTGGTACAACCACGTGGACCTCAAGACAGGACATGACTCCACCAAAGAGATGATCTCCAAGGCTGCCACGTGTCAAGCGATATGGGAATCAGTTCCTCCAAAGTAGTTGGCTCTCGTGCCGCAACGTGGCCCGAAGCTCTGGGCTGGCCTCCCCCGCGGCCGCAGGCTCCAAAACTCCCACATGTCCAGCAGTCCCGGACCCCCGACTCCCCTTGGAGTTAGGCTCTAGGGCTGCCACGTAGACCGCAACACAGGGCTTGGCCTCCATCGTGGGGACGGGCTCTGGTGCTGCCACGCGTCCATCATCTTTTCCTGACCAGTAGGTTGCGGCTGTAAATGGGCGGTGCGCCTTGTCCAAGTCAGGCTTTGAAGACATGTGCCTTCACCAGACACACGACGCGATGCATGCCTCCTGTCAGGTACCGCTGTGTCCAATCGCATGGTAGTGAAGGCACCACAGGCCTACCCCACTCCTCCAAGTGGGTAGCTTACGAAGACAAGATAGATGGACGGGACATTCCATGCCATAATCAACGACTACGCATAGCCACTGGCTTCCGACGCGGCAAGACGGCGGGTCTTCAAGTCGCGATCAAAGGCAGCTTATGCAAGAAGGCTTAGATCTTTAGGATAAGATCGCCTCGGGACCACCTGTCGGGCCTTGGACCCCACTTGTAAGGTGCTCGACCTTCCTATACAAGGATCGGGCTGACATCGTTACAAGATACACGCAGTTTGATCTTCACCCTAAGGTCCCCAGAAGCTCCAACGACCCTCAATTTTCGGTTGCTCTTGTGATACCCAATTCAATAAATGAACCAAGCTTGATGCATATGTGTGCCCAGGATGTTTAACACACATACACAAGTGATTCGCAAACGATAAACAAATTATAACCATGTCTCAAATAATAATACTAATAATAGTACCTTATTACAAACCATATAGTCTCGAATACAAGCTCTAATCAAATGCAGCGGAAAACTCTAAACACTAATAACCACAAACTCCACAGGCAAGCTTGATGGTAACACGCGCATCAAGAACTCCTCAAAAACCTCCTAGTACTCCACATTGTCGCCTGCGACTGAATTTGTTGGGGATAGCAAGGGTGAGCACATGTCGTACTCAGCAAGTGTGAGAAAGTATGACATGTAGCTTAAACAAGGTATGATAATAAATAATGGATAATTGCATAAAAGTACTTGCAAAACAGTTGAAAATGCAATTATATCATCATTAAGTGAGGTCCTTCCCAAAATAACCCAAACATTATTAATTTCATCTTAAATAAACAATACCAGCAATAATAATCCAATTCCAACTCATAACTGCTCATATGTCTCAAATTCATCAATTCCATATACCAAAGCCAATTAATTGACCAATACCAATTCCCATTTCAATTCTAGCAATTAAAACAAGTTAAAGTCCAATTTCTAATCATATGGGGGTCCAGGTTGCTCATGTCCGAGAGCACGACTATCATGGTAGTTTTAAACACGCTCTGTAGAGGTTGTACCACTTTACCCACAAGTTCGTGATTTCATCACCTTTTGATGACTATAGAATCTCAATTATGTTGTCTCACACTTAGGTGTGTGGCCGACAGATCACAAAATAGGTTTTACAAAGTGATTACTAGCATACTTAGACCCCACTGTGGTTTCACCGGTGGTGATGTCTCCATCTGAGCACATCCAACCAAGGGCCCCCTCTTGAGCCATTCGAATCCCTGAGTAGTCCCACCAATCTCTACAAACCCATCCGACTACCCCTTCCCTAAGAATTCTTAATGGTCCAAATAGTACTGGCAAAACACTAATTAGTCAGCTAAGCCACACCCATACTTGGCCCTGTGGTGGTACTGTAAATCCTGGATGGTCGCTCCACGAATTGGTCCTTGGATCTGTGAGACCTATGTGTGATGAATACATTGGATTTGTCGATAAAAGTTTTGAATACTTCCAAAACACCTTTTTCAAAAAGTTCCGCCTCCTGGTCCGAGATCCAGCAAGGTCCGACAATAGGTCCGACTTGTTTTGGGTAGCTCCAGCAAGGTCCGATGTAAGGTCTGACTTTCTTTGGCTAGGTCCAACTTCTTTGTCTAGGTCAGACTTATTTTGGTTAGGTCTCACTAGCTTTGGTCAGCTCTGGCGCTAGGTCCAACTAGATTTGGTAAGCTCCAGCGCTAGATCCAACTAGCTTTAGTAAGCTCCGGCGCTAGGTCCTGCTAGCTTTGGTGAGCTTCATCTCAAGGTCCAGTTACATTTGGCAACATCCGGAGCTTGATTGCAATTGTTCTACTTTTACTTGCAATGTTTTGAACTTTCTTTACATCTATGGAAAGTTTGCTTAGTATTCTTTTACTAAGTTTTTGGTGTGTTTTGGTGGTTATGGTTGATATCTTTTTTCTAAGGTTTGCAACATGCTTATGTGAGGTGCTCACGTAAGGTGTTGTGGTTTCGGAACTAACGAGAGTCAAGTTAAGGACTTAAGCTGAAAAGTATTGGTTGTTTGTTCATGTGCTGGTGTTGCTTGAGTTCAACACATGGCTGGTGACAGGATCCATTGAACTAGTCTTAGGGAGAAGATGAGGTTCAACAACCAAGTTCGTGAGGAATTGTGGTTGAGTTGATCAGGAGGTCGCGCAACATGTTTGAATCAACAACAATGTAAGGTGTTTGCACATGTGCAAGGATTGCATGGAAGTGTCTACATGGTTCCTAGGCCTCATGAAGAGATGTGGACATAAAAAATTGGTCAGGAAGGTCCAACAGACTAGGTTATGGACTCAGGCTGCGGCTGAGTCAGGTTTGACTCAAATATGGAAATATCTGAGTTGATTATGATAGGATTTTGTTTGGGTAACAAAGTTGAGTTGTTTTAGGAATGTGGGATACGTTCCTAAGGTGTTTGGAAGTCTTAATATTGCTTCTATCTGCGTACGGACGAGTCTTGATCAGTTATGGATAGTTTCGGTTGAATCTGAGTAGGATTTGAGTCCTAGTTAGGATTAGGATGGCCTAAGGGCCGGTTATATAAGCAAGAGAGGTCAGAGATCGTGGTGCACAACTTTGGGTCTGTTACTTTTGTGTTTTGATCAATAAAACTCATAGTCTAAAGGAGCTTTTGTGCCTTGTTCGTTCGACTTGTTTCTGTCTAGTCTTTCTCGTCGAGTTCTGCACAGCACTACCTTGCTTGGGTGGTTTTATCATAAACCAAGTTTTACAGGTCCAAATAACTTGATTCTTTTAGGGTTGTCTTCACATCTTGATTATCTATCATCTGCGAAAATTTCACGGTCATTGGATTTGTGATATTTGATATACACAAGTTTCTTTGCAGTGTTGGAGATCAGGTTTTCTCGGGTAGAACAGATTGACCTTCGTTCAACCTTTCAATCATAACTTAAATGTTTCATGATGGATTTTCGTGATTCTTGTTGTGACATCTTCGTGACATGATTCTGCAATATCTATACTAGTTTTGTCACAATTTATCACGTCTAGATTAGTCGCACACACAATTTCTTAACAGATTGATTTTCTGCCAAGGGGCTTTTGTTGCTTCTGCTGAAAAGTTCTAATCTACCATTCACCCCCCTCTGACAGATTTTCACATGCTCTTCGATCCTACAATTGATATCAGAGCCATGTTGTTCTAATATTTGAGATTTGCATGTGTTTTGACTAATCATCATGGAGAAATACTCCGCAAAACCTTGTGTCTTTACTGGTATCGATTTTCAGGTCTGGAAGGCTTGTGTGGAAGCTTTCATCCAGGCACAAGACTTTGTAATATGGGAAAAGGTGTAAAAGCCTTACGACGTGCTGTCATACGATCTCGTAACGGCTACAAACATGATAGATGTCGCTAACAACAACAAGGCTCGCAACTTGATCATACAAGGACTAACTCAAAGCGACATTGACAGTGTTGCTCACCTCCGATCTGCATATGATTTGTGCAAAGCACTCTGCGACTACCACGAAGGATCCAACACGATCAAGGAGGTAAGGCAAGACATGTTTAAAAAGGAGTACATGCGGTTTGAGATGCAACCAGGTGTGTCCATTGATGATCTCTTTGCTCGGTTTAATAAAATTGTCAGCAACTTGTGTAGCGTCAATGTTAATTTTTCAGATGCTGAGAATGCTAGGCAATTACTAAGTGCATTAGACATGTTGATTTGGGAGATGAAAGTCACATCTATTTGTGAATCTTCTGTCATGAGTACACTTACTTTAGATGTTCTATATTCTAAATTGAAAACTCATGAAATTGACATAATCTCATGTAAGAACCCCAACAAGCCTCTTGCATTTGTCTCTCAACGTGACATGCCTAGCTCCGGCCAGTATTCATCTTGTGGAACACTTGCTTTTTGTCCTCTCTAACCCTTGATCAAATCAAATAGTTTTAAGAGGAAGAACTTGCACGTATCTCTACTCGGTTTTTAAAAGCATTGCAAAATGTGAGAACTAGAAGGAGAGGAAGTGTTGGACCTCCACGATGCTTCGAATGTGGTAAGACAGGACATTTTCACACAAATTGCCCTAACCTTTCAGGTACTACTTCCCGTGATGAAAAGCAATCAAGGACAAAGCACTCCTCTGCAAACGAGAAGAAGAAGAAGAAAAAGGGTCTTACAGGATGCCAATTGGTGAATAGTTTTTTCTCCACACTTCTAGAACTTTGCTCAAGCGATGTGGACATTGGACGTTATGAAGATGAAGATGATTTGGCAAACTTGTGCTTCATGGCGGGCAAGTCAAGATCAAGTATAGAGGAGGCAGAACACAACAGCGACAATGAAGAGGTATGTCCTACTTGCGAAGAAATGTGTGATGCTATTTCTCATGCCACTATTATAGTTAAGGAGAAGGACAAAAAGCTTATGAAAAATGCTGTTAAAATTGAGTCACTAGAATCCGAAATTAATCGTTTGAAATCTTTAATTCCTAGTGATAATTCTTGTTCCTCATGTGAGCTTATATATGAACAATTTCCCTCTTTAAGAAGTGCGCACACCTCCACACTTGATAAGCTAGAACATGAAATTGAAAAGAACAAAAAACTTGCTGCCCTTAATGATAAAAACATGAAAGATGCTAGCTGTTTTACAATTGATTCTCATTGTTCTACTTGTGATGATCTTTATAAGAAACTACACGGTGCTATGAATGAAATTTCTATATTGAACAATGCTTTACATTCTCATGAAGTTAAATATTGTTCTAATTGCAAACTAAAAGGAAAAACTTCATATGAAAACTGCCTAGAATTGTGTAAGAAATTTGATGACATGAATAGGACACTAGAGCAGTTTTGTATTGGGAACAAAAATCTAAACTTGCAGCTGAATTCATCCAAATCTTGTAATGATAAAACTGGTTTAGGTTTTGATTCCCATGCTCATGCTAGAGCACATCTGATGAGATCATGCACATTATTATTGCACCTACAAACATGACACAATATTTATTTGTTTGGGATCCTGGTTCAAGTGAATGTGCACTCTTATTTGATGGACAAGATAAAGATGGCGCACTATGTCGTCCACCACCTTGGCCTCCTCCATTCATGCATACAAGAAGATTTGATGGCGTTGCACATTTGGACCAACACATGAGAGGAGACGAACTTGAGTCGAGGACGACTCCAATTCAAGGAGGGGAGGATGATGAGGACATCACTTCTATGGATACAAACAACACTCCATTGAACATACAAGATGCAATCAATAGAGTTCATACACAACAATTAATTTCAGAGGTGAACTCGTTCTTATATATTTCCTTATATGTTTTTGAGCATAAATTGCTACTTAATGATTTATTTGTGATTAGGATCCATGGAGAGGTTCAAGGAGTACTTGGAGGGAGTATTAGGGACGTGGAAGACCAGAGAATTCGTTCAAAGAAGATGGAAACCGAACCAAACTCCAAATCGTATCCAACTCGGAGTCCAGGAGCAGTACGCACTAAAACGGATGCCCAGGACGCATACGAACTCCGTTTTGGACGTTCTACATATGCACGGAAAGGGGAGAGGATAACCTTTCCAATGGAACCGGTCCCATGTCAAAATACCTAAGGAGTGGTCGAGAATAGTCGAAACAAAATCAAGTACAGAATCTGTCAGGGTGCTGCGCCACCGTATTGGGCCATTGGGCCTTGTATCAAGTCTAAGTCCATTATTTTCGTGTGTTAGAGTTAGGTCACGACCACAACACCCCCTTGGACGTCCTCCCACCTATATATACTCCATAGTAGCCGCCATGAACAATTGGGTTTTGCTTAGATCAATAATATCGCCGTTCTTCGGTTTGTGAGACCCCAACTTCGCGATTTCAGATCGTGTCTACCTTGTTCTTGCTTGTGTTCTCGGTTGCACTTGCAGGGATTAGCCTTCTTGGCGAGGTCAATCTAGTGAAGCACGGTTGATAACCAACAGAGCGGTGGTGTAGTGATTGCAGGGGTTGTTCGTGTTCTACTCGAGAGCCTCGGATCATCAACGTCGAGATCTTCACATCAATCGACGTATCCATTACCTATCAGAAGATCGGGACCAATTTTCCTATCAATTGGTATCAGATTTCCAGGTTTCCCGTTAGGTAATTCATCTATCCATTAAATTATTTTTGTTTTTCATACCTAGAGTCCACAAAAAAGCCACAAAAAAACTTGCAGTTTCGTAAATCTGTTAATTACTTTGTCCAAACCACATTGAGCCTTTGCAACTTTGTTATTCAGTTTGGTTTGGTTGACTTTGTGTCCGTGGTTGAGTCATATTGCTGGTTTAGAAGTGTTTTTAGTCTTAGTTTGAGTTTTGCATTGTGTTGATTCATCTTTTTGAATCACGTCATCACGTCCAGATTAGATTCATCTCTGTCCAGTTTAGTATTTTCATCATATCTAGCTCATACGAACTCGGATTTTTGTGTTCTTATACTTTCTGGAAATCTTAAGAAGTTCTCTATAACTTTTTTATTCATCATTGTCCCAGAAAATATAGTTATCGATGTCGAAATTGCATTAGATCCCAATCTGTTATTGACCTAAAAATTCTGAACAGTCTGTATTTCGGGGGGCAGTATCTCCTATTGTTCTTTTCCAAAATAGGTCTTCCATATATTGAAATTAAATAGGAGAGATATATCTACAATCTTGATGTTCTAAGTTTTCCAATTTAGAGCCTATAAGTGTGCCTATTTGTCCCTGAAAGATTGAGCAGAAAATCTGCGACAGACACACGAGATATCTTGGATTGATTTTCATTGTGTTCTTCCCTTGCAGCACATTCTGAAAAAAAAAGGAAGAAAAAAGAAAAAGGCAAGTGGAAAACAAGAAACAAAAGCCGCACACAAAAGAGAAAAAAAACAACAAAAAAAAAACAGAAGTGCTTGCATTCTTTGTGTCATCTAGTTTTGTCTCATGTCTTGCTAGCTTGAACTACTAGGAACACATTTAGGCCAGCAAATTTGACAAATACTTTGGACACTTATTCAACTTTACTATCTGATTTCATTGTTGCTAATCCTTGCTACATAGAAAGTGCCACCCAAGCTACACTTTACTCTTGAGCAGAATCGATACACCTTTGCAATCATCCCACGCTTCATTGGTTTCTTCATACCGGCCACCGTTTGCCACCTGCAGTGTCGGTAAGAACACTTGTAAGAGCGTGGTAAGACGCTTGAGAGTGTGTGATTCCACTTCCACTTTTCCATTATCCTTTGTAGTTGATAGGGATAACATATTTTTTGTGTTGTCTTCTGTTTGCTACTAACAATATCAGGTAAAAGCAAGAATCATGCATTATATGCTGAGATGATGGACATGATGAAGACGGCGATAGAGTTGCTCACTAAAAATCAAACATCAACCAAGGATTCACATGACATTCAGACCACCTTTACAACACCTTCTACAATAAGTAATTACATTCTCCCATCTCTTCCTTCTTATGATAGTTTTGGTTACGATGAATATATTGCTTGGGAAATAGAGTTGGATAAAATTTTTGGACAATGTCATATGCGTGAGAAAAGAAAGATTAGAAATGTTGCAAGTGCATTAGTAGGTTGTGCATTGACTTGGTGG
Source organism: Tuctoria greenei (assembly GCA_036927565.1). Lineage (NCBI taxonomy): Eukaryota > Viridiplantae > Streptophyta > Magnoliopsida > Poales > Poaceae > Tuctoria > Tuctoria greenei. Next base: position 92,854,382 of record JAYESD010000009.1, on the reverse strand, counting down.
AACAACTTAAGTGATTTAGAAAGACCTCAACATGGAAAGATATGAAAATTCTTATGCGAGAAACTTTTGCTAATGTATCTAATTGTAAAGATGAAATACATGAACTTGAGAAGAATTTTCTTGTTGTACCTCCTCCTTTGCCTAACCTTTTGCAGGAACATGAACAAATAAATGTAGATGCAAATGAGAGTGAGGTATTGAACAACTCTTCTGAATTTTTTGATGAATCAACTCATAATGCATTTGAATTTCTTGCTGAAAATGAGAGTAGTGTTAATGGACAATGCTATACAGTTCACCAAGGTATGACATTTTCAGATGTGCTGAATTTTGCTACCAATCATACTATCGATGAGCAGCAACAAAATGAACCTTTTCATAATACAACTTTACCATTAGTTGATTTTCCCACTGATTCTTATAACAAAAATGAGTTGTGTGCTGATAATTATATTATACCTATGCTAGAACAACCAAATGAATTTGATACTTTATCACTCACTTGTGCTGAAATTAAGCATTTGATCCCAACTACATGTGAAAGGGATGAGCTGAAATTGTTATCTTCTCTAAATACTTTGGGCTATATTGAATTTGACACTCTTTGTGATCTAGGTATCGTAGAGAAGATAATATTTTCTCAATCTGAATTGCCTTTGTTAAGTAGAAATATTTTTCATGCTATAGGCAAATATGAACATAGTGGTATGTTTATGGTGCATAAAGTTTACATATGTTCAAATGGGGAAGCTCCTTTTGTGCTGCAACAACATGGTCAAGTAAATGAATGTACTAACGCTAATAATGTCTTGTCAAGTTTTTCTAGTATGTTTTCCTTGCAGCAGGGACAACAAAAGCATTATTCACTGTGGTTGTGCATTATGGACAACACTTACTCTACCTCCAATGCAAGCCTCTTTGCTGGACATACGAGCAAGCCGAAGACGGCTTGTCATAAAGAAGGGGAGAATGATGAGATCATGCACATTATTATTGCACCTACAAACATGACACAATATTTATTTGTTTGGGATCCTGGCTCAAATGAATGTGCACTCTTATTTGATGGACAAGATCAAGATGGCGCACTATGTCGTCCACCACCTTGGCCTCCTCCATTCATGCATACAAGAAGATTTGATGGCGTTGCACATTTGGACCAACACATGAGAGGAGACGAACTTGAGTCGAGGACGACTCCAATTCAAGGAGGGGAGGATGATGAGGACATCACTTCTATGGATACAAACAACACTCCATTGAACATACAAGATGCAATCAATAGAGTTCATACACAACAATTAATTTCAGAGGTGAACTCGTTCTTATATATTTCCTTATATGTTTTTGAGCATAAATTGCTACTTAATGATTTATTTGTGATTAGGATCCATGGAGAGGTTCAAGGAGTACTTGGAGGGAGTATTAGGGACGTGGAAGACCAGAGAATTCGTTCAAAGAAGATGGAAACCGAACCAAACTCCAAATCGTATCTAACTCGGAGTCCGGAAGCAGTACGCACTAAAACGGATGCCCAGGACGCATACTTACTCCGTTTTGGACGTTCTACATATGCACGGAAAGGGGAGAGGATAAACTTTCCAATGGCACCGGTCCCATGTCATATTACCTTCGGAGTCGTCAGGAATCGTCGAAACCAAATCCAGTACAGAATCTGTCAGGGTGCTGCGCCATCGTATTGGGCCATTGGGCCTTGTATCAAGTCTAAGTCCATTATTTTCGTGTGTTAGGGTTAGGTCACGACCCCAACACCCCCTTGGACGTCCTCCCACCTATATATACTCCATAGTAGCCGCCATGAACAATTGAGTTTTGCTTAGATCAATAATATCGCTGTTCTTCGGTTTGTGAGACCCCAACTTCGCGATTTCAGATCGTGTCTACCTTGTTCTTGCTTGTGTTCTTGGTTGCACTTGCAGGGATTAGCCTTCTTGGTGAGGTCAATCGTGTGAAGCACGGTTGATAACCAACGGAGCGGTGGTGTAATGATTGCAGGGGCTGTTCGTGTTCTACTCGAGAGCCTCGGATCATCAACGTCGAGATCTCCATCAATCGACTTACCCATTACCTATCGGAAGATCGGGACTCATCATCTTTTCCTATCATTATTATTATCATCTTTTCCAATTAAAGAAGGGGAGAATGATGAGATCATGCATATTATTATTGCACCTACAAACATGACACAATATTTATTTATTTGGGATCCTGGCTCAAGTGAATGTGCACTCTTATTTGATGGACAAGATCAAGATGGCGCACTATGTCGTCCACCACCTTGGCCTCATCCATTCATGCATACAAGAAGATTTGATGGCGTTGCACATTTGAACCAACACATGAGAGGAGACGAACTTGAGTCGAGGATGACTCCAATTCAATGATAGGAAAAGATGATGAGTCCCGATCTTCCGATAGGTAACGGGTAAGTCGATTGATGGAGATCTCGACGTTGATGATCCGAGGCTCTCGAGTAGAACACGAACAGCCCCTGCAATCACTACACCACCGCTCCGTTGGTTATCAACCGTGCTTCACACGATTGACCTCGCCAAGAAGGCTAATCCCTGCAAGTGCAACCGAGAACACAAGCAAGAACAAGGTAGACACGATCTGAAATCGCAAAGTTGGGGTCTCACAAACCGAAGAACAGCGATATTATTGATCTAAGCAAAACCCAATTGTTCATGGCGGCTACTATGGAGTATATATAGGTGGGAGGACGTCCAAGGGGGTGTTGGGGTCGTGACCTAACCCTAACAGACGAAAATAATGGACTTAGACTTGATACAAGGCCCAATGGCCCAATACGGTGGCGCAGCACCCTGACAGATTCTGTACTTGATTGTATTTCGACGATTCCCGACGACTCCAAAGTATTTTGACATGGGACCGGTGCCATTGGAAAGGTTATCCTCTCCCCTTTCCGTGCATATGTAGAACGTCCAAAACGGAGTTCGTATGCGTCCTGGGCATCCGTTTTAGTGCGTACTGCTCCTGGACTCCGAGTTGGATACGATTTGGAGTTTGGTTCGGTTTCCATCTTCTTTGAACGAATTCTCTGGTCTTCCACGTCCCTAATACTCCCTCCAAGTACTCCTTGAACCTCTCCATGGATCCTAATCACAAATAAATCAGTAAGTAGCAATTTATGCTCAAAAACATATAAGGAAATATATAAGAACGAGTTCACCTCTGAAATTAATTGTTGTGTATGAACTCTATTGATTGCATCTTGTATGTTCAATGGAGTGTTGTTTGTATCCATAGAAGTGATGTCCTCATCATCCTCCCCTCCTTGAATTGGAGTCGTCCTCGACTCAAGTTCGTCTCCTCTCATGTGTTGGTCCAAATGTGCAATGCCATCAAATCTTCTTGTATGCATGAATGGAGGAGGCCAAGGTGGTGGACGACATAGTGCGCCATCTTGATCTTGTCCATCAAATAAGAGTGCACATTCACTTGAGCCAGGATCCCAAACAAATAAATATCGTGTCATGTTTGTAGGTGCAATAATAATGTGCATCTCATCAACATCCACCTAAAACTAGAAAGTCATTAGGAAGTGGTTTGATTAAAATAGTTCCTAAATTTAAAGAAGTGGTTTTCAAATCTTCGGGGGTGTTGTCTCATTCAGTTGTTAATAAAAATGTTGCTTACTCATATAGACATGAACACACGGTTAAATTTCATTGTACCTACTGTGGTAGATATGGTCATGTCATAGATTTTTGTTATAGACTAGCTAAACAACAGAAAAAGAAAAGAATAATTGCTATATCTCATAACTTTCATGCAAAATTTGTTGCACATGCTAAACTGAATGATAGGAACATACAATCTGCTGTAATGAGTTGAAAATATGCAATGTTTGCTACCAAACCTAATGTTTTTCGTGCTACACATGTAACACCTCGTAGGTCAGTATTTGGATACAAACATCCTTAAGCTTTGGCTCATAAACCTGCTGTTTTGTCTCAGCTTTTGCGTGTAATTCCTATTAGATGTTGTGTGACTCAGTACTGAATTACTAAATTCCTTTTGACTAAACCCAATATAGGGTCATTGACGTATTCTTCTTCTATGTAGGTTACACGGTTGAGTTAGGAGAACATTTGGATTGTGGATTCAGGTTGCTCACGAAACATGACCAGTAACAAATAATGGTTCTCCTCCCTCTCTTTTTTGTCACGTGTAGAGAATGTTACTTTTGCCGATAATTCTTCAACTCCTATAATTGCTAAGGGTTCGATTAGAGTAAATTATCACTACACCTTGAAGGATGTGGCACTTGTAAAAAATTTGAAATACAACTTGCTTTTTGTTTCACAATAGCTAGATGAAAATCTGAAAATTATTTTCAATAAAAATTGCTACAAAGTTGTAGGTTCAAATAGTGAGCTTATTTTTAATATGTCTCAGTTTGGAAGAGTTTTTAAAGTTGATTTTGATATGTCTTCTTCTAAGCATAATGTAAGACCTATGTCTGCTAAATACATTGGCTTGTAGTGAATACACTTTCTTTGACGATAAAATTTTTGAATATCACCAAAACACCTTTTTTATTAAGGTCCTGCTAGTTTTGTAAGACCCGGCGGGAGGTTTTGTTAGCTCCGGCTCAAGATCCGGGTTGCTCTGGCAAGGTCCAAAACTTGACCGCAATGCTTCTGTTTTTCATTTGCAATGTTTCGTACTTGCTGTACATCTCTAGAAAGATTGCTTAGTATTCATTTGCTAAGTTTTTGGTGCGTTTTGGTTGATATGGATGATATTGTGTTACTGTGGTTTTGCAACAAGCTTATGTGAGGTTCTCACATAAGGTGTTGTGTTTGGAACTAACTTGAGTCAAGTTGAGGACTTGGGCTAGTATGAATTGGTTGTTTATTCATGTGCAAGTGTTGCTTGAGTTCATGACATGGCTGGTGATGGGATCCATTGGACTAGTCTCAGGGAGGAGATGAGGTTCCAACAACCAAATTCATGAGGAGTTGTGGTTGAGCTGATCAGGAGGTTGCGCAGCATGATTGAATCAAGAACAATGCATGTCAAGGTATCGTGAACGTCATTGGAAGATGTTTTCACGTGTGCAAGGAGTGCATGGACGTGGCTACATGGTTTCGAGACGTGATGAAGAGATGTGGACGTAAAGAGTTGGTCGGAAAGGTCCAACCGACTAGGTTATGAACTCAGGCTGCGGCTGAGTCAGGTTTGACTCAAATATGGAAAGATTTGAGTTGGTTATGATAGGATTTCACGTGGGTCACGAATTTGAGTTGTTTAGGAATGTAGGATACGTTCCTAAGGTGTTTGGATGTCTTAAGATTGCTTCTATCTGCATATAGAAGAATCCTAAGCAGTTATGGAAAGTTATGATTCGTGAACAGAGTAGGATCAGGTTCCTTATCTGAGTTGAGTTGGCTTTCGAGCTGGTTATATAAGCAAGGGAGCCCAAAGTTCGTGGTAGACGACTTTGGGGCTGTTCCTCTTGTGTTATATTGAATAAAATTCGTAGTTTTAAGGAACTTTTGTGCCTTGTTCGTCCGACTTGTTCCAGACAAGTTTTACTCGTCGAGTTTCTGGACAGCACTACCTTTTGTCGGTGGTTTTATCACAATTCGAGTTTTACAGATCTAATTGACGTGATTATTTTTAGGTTGTCTTCATAACTTGATTATCTATCATCTATCAAAAGTTCACGGTCATTGGATTTGTGGTCTATGATCTAAATGAGTTTCTTTGCAGTGTTCCAGAACTGTTTTTTTCTCTCGGGTAGGGAAGATTGACCTTTGTTTGATCTTTCGATCATAACTTGAGTTTTTCTTGACGGATTTGAGTGATTCTTGTTGCGTTGTCTTCGTGACTTGATTCTATCTTATATCTATCCCTTTTTCCACAGTGAAACAAGTTTAGATTAGTCTCACACACGATTTATTTAACAGATCGTTTTTCTGCCGAAGGGGTTGGGGTTTAATTGTTTCCGTTGCGTAAGATTTTTAAATCTACCATTCACCCCGCTCTGATATCTTTTCATGTGCTCTTGGATCCTACACTTGGTATCAGAGCCACAGTGCTCTAATCTTTGTGATTTGTGCGTGTTTTTGACTAATCATCATGGAGAAGTACTCTGCCAAACCTTGTGTGTTCACTGGTATTGATTTTGAGGTTTGGAAGCCATGCATGGAGGCTTTCATCCAGGCACAAGGCTTTGCAATATGGGAGAATGTATACAAGCCTTACGAAGTGCCATCAAACGATCAAGTTATAGCTACAAATCTGAGAGATGTCGACAACAAGAACAAGGCTCGGAACTTGATCATACAAGGATTAACACAAAGCGACTTCGACTGTGTTGCACACCTCCGATCTGCATATGATGTGTGGAAAGCACTTTGTGACTACCACGAAGGATCCAACACAATCAAAGAGGTAAGGCAAGACATGTTCAAGAAATAATATATGTGCTTCGAGATGCAACCCGGTGAGTCTATTGATAACCTTTTCGCTCGCTTTAATATGATTCTCAGCAACTTACGTAGTGTCAATGTTAATTTTTCAGATGCTGAAAATGCTAGGCAATTGCTATGTGCATTAGATATGTCAATTTGGGAGATGAAAGTCACATCTATTCGTGAATCAACTGTCATGAGTACACTTACTTTAGATGTGCTATATTCCAAGCTAAAAACTCATGAAATTGACATAAAATCACGTAAGAACCCCAACAAGTCTATTGCTTTTGTTTCTCAACATGATATGCCTAGCTCCGGCCAATCTTCATCTTGTGGTACACTTGCTTTGCTATCCTCTCTAACCCTTGAACAGATTGAGGAGTTTCCAGAGGAGGAGCTAGCGCTCATCTCTACCCAGTTCTCAAAACCATTGCAAAATGTGAGAACTAGAAGGAGAGGGAGCTCCGGACCTCAATGATGCTTTGAATGTGGTGAAACAGGACATTTTCGTTCAGATTGCCCTAACCTTTCAGGTCCTACTTCCCGGGATGAAAAGAAAACAAGAACGAAGAACTCCTCTGCAAAAGATACAAAGAAAAAAAGAGTTTTACAGGACGTCAATTGGTGAGCGGTTTTACCTCAGCACTCTAGGAACTTGGCTCAAGCGACATGGACATTGGAAGTGATGAAGATGATGATGATTTGGCAAACTTGTGCTTCATGGTGGACAAGTCAAGATCAAGTATGGAGGAGGCAGAACACAACAGCGACAATGAAGAGGTATGTCCTACTTGCGAAGAAATGTGTGATGCTATTTCTCGTGTCACTGTTATTGTTAAGAAAAAAGAAAAAAAGCTTAGGGACAATGCTGTTAAAATTGAGTCACTAGAATCTGAAATTAATCGTTTGAAATCCTTCATTCCTAGTGATGATTCTTGTTCCTCACGTGACTTAATATATAAACAATTGTCCTCCCTAAGAAGTGCACGTACCTCCACACTTGATAAACTTAAACTTGAAATTGAAAAGAACAAAAAGCTTGCTGCACTTAATATTGGAAACTTAAAAGATGCTTCTTGTTCTACAATTGATTTTCATTGTTCTAGTTGTGATGATCTTGATAAGAAAATTCAAGATGCTATGAATGAAATCTCTATATTGAACAATGCTTTACGTTGTCATGAAGTTAAATATTGTTCCAATTGCAAATTAAAAGGAAAAACTTCATGTGAAAATTGCCTTGATCTGTCCAATAAACTTGATAACATGCATAAGACATTTGATCAGTTTTGTAATGGGAATAAGAACCTAAACTTGCTTCTGAATTCATCCAAGTCTTACAATGATAAAACTGGTTTAGGTTTTGATTCTCATGCTCATGCTAAGGCACATCCACCTAAAATTGTAAAGTCATTAGGAAGTGGTTTGATTCAAATAGTTTCTAAACAAAAAGAAGTGGTTTTCAAATCTGCAGGAGTATTGTCTCATTCGGTTTCAAATAAAAATGTCGTTTGCTCATCTAGATATGAACACAAAGTTAAATTTCATTGTACCTACTGTGGTAGAGATGGTCATATCATAGATTTTTGTTATAGACTAGATAAACAACAGAAAAGGGAAAGAATGGTTGCTAGATCTCATAACTTTCATGCAAAATTTGCTGCACATATTGAACCGAATGTACAACCTGCTGTTTTGAGTCAAAAACATTCAAAGTTTACCTCCAGACCTTCTGTTTTTGACTCCGGAGCTACTGATTTTTGTGCTACACAAGTAACACCTTATAGGTCAGTAGTTAAGAATAAAAAAATCTCAAACTTTGACTCATAAACCTGCTGTTTTGTCTCAGCTTTCGCGTGTTATCCCTGCTACATGTCATGTGACTCAGTACTTGATTCCTAAATGCCTTTTGACTAACCCCAATATTGAGTCATCGACGTATTGTGCTTCTATGTAGGTTACACGTTTGAGGAAGGAGAACATTTGAATTGTGGATTCAGGTTGCTCACGCCACATGACCGGTAACAAAGATTGGTTCTCCCTCTCTTTTGTGTCACGTGTAGAGAATGTTACTTTTGCAGATAATTCTTCAACTCCTATAATTGCTAAGGGTTCGGTTAGAGTAAATGATCACTACACTTTGAAGGATGTGGCACTTGTCAAAATTTTGAAATACAACTTGCTTTCTGTTGCACAATTGCTAGATGAAAATCTAGAAATTATTTTCAATAAAAACTGCTGCAAAGTTGTAGGTTCAAATAGTGAGCTTATTTTTAACATGTCTCGGTTTGGAAGATTTTTTAAAGATGATTTTGATATGTCTTCCTCTAAGCATAGGTGTCTAGTTGCTAATGATTCAAAGGACTTATATTTTTGGCATCGTAGACTTGGTCACGTAGGCTTTGATCACCTAACTCGTGTTAGTGCTCTTGATCACATACGTGGGCTGCCTAAGCTTAAAGGGGACAAAGAAATTGTGTGCTCTTCTTGTAGACATGCTAAGATGGTTGCAGGTTCACATACTCCTCTCACAATGATCATGACAACTGAACTGTGTCAACTTTTTCACCTTGACACCGTAGGACCTTCACGTGTTCAATCCTTTGGAGGAAAATGGTATGTTCTTGTGATTGTTGATGATTATTCTAGATACTCTTAGGTTTACTTTATGGCGTCTAAGAATGGAGTTTTTAGTCACTTTAGAACTTTATTTCTTAGATTATCAATTGATCACCCAGGATCGTTAAAAGCAATTAGAAGTGATAACGGAACTGAATTTAAAAATCAATCTTTTGATCACTTTTGTGCTGAAAATGGAATAGACCATCAATTTTGTTCACCATATGTACCTCAACAAAACGGTGTTGTATAAAGAAAGAACAGAACCTTAGTTGAGATGGCTAGGACTATGCTTGATGAATATCAAACTCCTAGGAAATTTTGGGCTGATGCGATTGCAACCGCTTGTTATGTCTCAAATCGTGTTTTCTTGCGTGCTAAGCTAGGTAAAACACCATATGAGCTCCGGTTTGGACATAGGCCTAGTGTTACACACTTCCGGGTCTTTGGTTGCAAATTCTTTGTTACGAAACATGGTAATCTTGATAAATTTGAACCTAGATCCATTGATGGCATGTTTCTTGGTTATCCATCTCATACTAGAGGCTACTGTGTGCTTTTACTTGATACTAACAAAATTGTGGAGACTTGTGAAGTGTCTTTTGATGAATCTAGCCCAGGTACTAGCTCAAACATTGCAGGTCCAGATCCATATCCGCAGTGGGAGAGCATTTTCATTGAAGATGAGGAAGAATTGGAGCTGCTGCCCAAAAATTCAGCAGCTATAGACTTTGATTCAGCTCCGGATGTTAATTCTCAACTAGCGCCGACAACCATCAATGCTGATTCAAATCATCCTCAAGTCACAAGCTCATCGATTTGTGATGAAAATGAAGAAGAAGAAGCTTGTGAGACATCAGTTCCCCTACGGTTTTATAAAGATCATCCCCCACAACAGATGATTGGAAGCTTGCACGAACGAGTCACATGGTCCAGCAAACAATGGAGGGTATCTTTGTGCATCAAACGAAGTATACAAAAGATCTCCTAAGGCGCTTCAACATGGACAAAAGCAAGCCTCTTTGGACACCAATGGGAACAGCAACAACACTTGGACTTGATGAAGATGGTGAACCCGTGGATCAAAAAGAATATAGAAGCATGATCGGATCACTTTTGTATCTCACGGCATCAAGACCAGACATACAATTCAGCGCATGTCTTTGTGCACGGTTTCAAGCCTCCCCACGTGCTTCACATCGTCAAGCCATCAAAAGGATTCTCAGGTACTTACATGGAACTCAAGAATTTGGAATTTTTCTTCCTTCTTTCTCAACCGTTACTTTGAAAGCTTTTTTGGATGCTGATTTTGGGGGCTGTAGGATTCATAGGAAAAGTACTTCTGGTGCTTGTCATTTTCTTGGTGATTCTCTTGTTGCTTGGTCCTCTAGAAAACAAAAGTCAGTTGCTCAATCCACAACCAAACAGAATATGTAGCTGCTGCTAGTGCTTGCTCAAAAATTCTTTGGATTGTACAAACACTTAAGGACTATGGGGTTGATCTAAATAGTATTCCACTGTTCTGTGATAACACTAGTGCCATTTGCATTGCTAAAAACCCCATGCAAGATTCTAGAACTAAGCACATTGACATTAGGTATCACTTTCTCTGAGATAATGTTGAAAAAGGAAACATTGTGCTTCACCATGTGGATACCGAACAACAATTGGCTGACATTTTTATAAAACCTTGGGATTTCACTCGTTTTTGTTACATTCATAGTGAAATAGGGGTTATGGATCCTCATGGCTTAAATTGAGGGGGAGTTTTGAAACTTGGGAAGTCTATGTGTGAATCTGATATTAAAATAATATGAGCATAGTATTTCATACATATATGACTTTGTGATTCCTTTTACATGCTGAAAGTTCATACTACATTACTCGTGTTATAAATTTTGTAGTTTTTGCCATGTCTAGTAATTGGAATAATTACTTACACTAAAACTAGTCATGGTCGAACTTTCTTGCTATTTTGAACTTGTTACATGTTCACAAGTGCTTTTAATCACTAAGAATTAATCAAGTAATTAACTCACATGTTGAGTTTTTATGAACAAATATAAATTGAGAAAAGATCAAGAGAATATGCATGCATCACACTTCTTTTCTTGATATGGCTTATCATTGCACTTAGATATGAACTTGGAAGATGTTGTGTATGACTAAAACCATGTCCTTAAGCTTATGATTGTCAAATGACATAGGCTTGGCTTGGTTGGTTAGAATAAGGCAGATGCGCATATAATCTATTGCAAATATCATATCATCTAAATTTATGCTTTGAAAAATAATAAAATGCAGCAACTAGTGTCATGCTTTCAGGTTTTGAAATAGTTAAGTTTGTGAGATCATGACTTGCTTAAATTGAAAATTGCATTTGATCTCTAGCATGGCTTACACTACTTTATGTATCTCATTGATGTGATAATGTAAGGTACCTGATAGTATGACTTGGATGAGCTTTGTTTATATGTATATGTTATAATATGCTCATAACAACTAAATATGGAGAGATAATTTGTTTATATGCTCATGACTTGCTGAATACATTGTCAAAGGGGGAGAGATAAGCATGAAGAGAAAGAGAATATGTGCATAAGGAGAGATAATATGGGATAATTTTTGGATTTACTTCTCATTTTACTTTTTATTTACAAAAGGGGAGAAATTTTCTTCAAAACTTTTATGTGAATAAGCCAATGTTCGGGTTTTAAATGGTGCTGCCAATGCATTCATCAAGGGGGAGATTGTAAGACCTATGTGTGTTGAATACATTGGCTTGTAGTGAATACACTTGTTTTGACAATAAAAGTTTTGAATATCACCAAAACACCTTTTTTATTAAGGTCCTGCTAGTTTTGTAAGCCCCGGCGGGAGCTTTTGTTAGCTCCGGCTCAAGGTCCAGGTTGCTCTAGCAAGGTCCGAAACTTGACCGCAATGCTTCTGTTTTTCATTTGCAATGTTTCATACTTGTTGTACATCTCTAGAAAGATTGCTTAGTATTCATTTTCTAAGTTTTTGGTGTGTTTTGGTTGATATGGATGATATCGTGTTACTGTGGTTTTGCAACATGCTTATGTGAGGTTCTCACATAAGGTGTTGTGTTTGGAACTAACTTGAGTCAAGTCGAGGACTTGGGCTCGTATGAATTGGTTGTTTATTCATGTGCAGGTGTTGCTTGAGTTCATGACATGGCTGGTGATGGGATCCATTGGACTAGCCTCAGGGAGGAGATGAGGTTCCAACAACCAAATTCAGGAGGAGTTGTGGTTGAGCTGATCAGGAGGTTGCGCAGCATGATTGAATCAAGAACAATGCATGTTAAGGTATCGTGAACGTCATTGGAAGATGTTTTCACGTGTGCAAGGAGTGCATGGACGTGGCTACATGGTTTCGAGACGTGATGAAGAGATGTGGACGTAAAGAGTTGGTCGAAAAGGTCCAACCGACTAGGTTATGAACTCAGGCTGCGGCTTAGTCGGGTTTGACTCAAATTTGGAAAGATTTGAGTTGGTTATGATAGGATTTCACGTGGGTCACGAATTTGAGTTGTTTATGAATGTAGGATACGTTCCTAAGGTGTTTGGAAGTCTTAAGATTGCTTCTATCTGCATATAGAAGAAACCTAAGCAGTTATGGAAAGTTATGATTCATGAACAGAGTAGGATCAGGTTCCTTATCTGAGTTGAGTTGGCTTTCGAGATGGTTATATAAGCAAGGGAGCCCAGAGTTCGTGGTAGACGACTTTGGGGCTGTTCCTCTTGTGTTATATTGAATAAAATTCGTAGTTTTAAGGAACTTTTGTGCCTTGTTCGTCCGACTTGTTCCAGACAAGTTTTACTCGTCGAGTTTCTGGGCAGCACTACCTTTCGTCGGTGGTTTTATCACAATTCGAGTTTTACAGATCTAATTGACGTGATTCTTTTTGGGTTGTCTTCAAAACTTGATTATCTATCATATTTCAAAAGTTCACGGTCATTGGATTTGTGGTATATGATCTAAATGAGTTTCTTTGCAGTGTTCTAGAACTGTTTTTTTCTCTCGGGTAGGACAGATTGACCTTTGTTTGATCTTTCGATCATAACTTGAGTTTTTCTCGACGGATTTGAGTGATTCTTGTTGCGTTGTCTTCGTGACTTGATTCTATATAATATCTATCACTTTTTTCACAGTGAAGCAAGTTTAGATTAGTCTCACACACGATTTATTTAACAGATCGTTTTTCTGCCGAAGGGGTTGGGGTTTAATTGTTTCCGTTGCGTAAGATTTTTAAATCTACCATTCACCCCCTCTGATATCTTTTCACGTGCTCTTGGATCCTACACTTGGTATCAGAGCCACGGTGCTCTAATCTTTGTGATTTGCGCGTGTTTTTGACTAATCATCATGGAGAAGTACTCTGCCAAACCTTGTGTGTTCACTGGTATTGATTTTTAGGTTTGGAAGCCATGCATGGAGGCTTTCATCCAGGCACAAGGCTTTGCAATATGGGAGAATGTATACAAGCCTTACGAAGTGCCATCAAACGATCAAGTTATAGCTACAAATCTGAGAGATGTCGACAACAACAACAAGGCTCAGATCTTGATCATACAAGGATTAACACAAAGCGACTTCGACTGTGTTGCACACCTCCGATCTGCATATGATGTGTGGAAAGCACTTTGTGACTACCACGAAGGATCCAACACAATCAAAGAGGTAAGGCAAGACATGTTCAAGAAATAATACATGTGCTTCGAGATGCAACCCGGTGAGTCTATTGATAACCTTTTCGCTCGCCTTAATATGATTCTCAGCAACTTGCGTAGTGTCAATGTTAACTTTTCAGATGCTGAAAATGCTAGGCAATTGCAATGTGCATTAGATATGTCAATTTGGGAGATGAAAGTCACATCTATTCGTGAATCAACTGTCATGAGTACACTTACTTTAGATGTGCTATATTTCAAGGTAAAAACTCATGAAATTGACATAAAATCACGTAAGAACCCCAACAAGTCTATTGCTTTTGTTTCTCAATATGAAATGCCTAGCTCCGGCCAATCTTCATCTTGTGGTACACTTGCTTTGCTGTCTTCTCTAACCCTTGAACAGATTGAGGAGTTTCCAGAGGAGGAGCTAGCGCTCATCTCTACCCAGTTCTCAAAAGCATTGCAAAATGTGAGAAATAGAAGGAGAGGGAGCTCTGGACCTCAATGATGCTTTGAATGTGGTGAAACAGGACATTTTCGTTCAGATTGCCCTAACCTTTCAGGTCCTACTTCCCGGGATGAAAAGAAAACAAGAACGAAGAACTCCTCTACAAAAGATACGAAGAAAAAAAAGAGTTTTACAAGACGTGAATTGGTGAGCAGTTTTACCTCAGCACTCCAGGAACTTGGCTCAAGCAACTTGGACATTGGAAGTGATGAAGATGATGATGATTTGGCAAACTTGTGCTTCATGGCGGGCAAGTCAAGATCAAGTATGGAGGAGGCAGAACACAACAGCGACAATGAAGAGGTATGTCCTACTTGCGAAGAAATGTGTGATACTATTTCTCGTGTCACTGTTATTGTTAAGAAAAAAGAAAAAAAGCTTAGGGACAATGCTGTTAAAATTGAGTCACTAGAATCTGAAATTAATCGTTTGAAATCCTTCATTCCTAGTGATGATTCTTGTTCCTCATGTGACTTAATATATAAACAATTGTCCTCCCTAAGAAGTGCACATACCTCCACACTTGATAAACTTAAACTTGAAATTGAAAAGAACAAAAAGCTTGCTGCACTTAATATTGGAAACTTAAAAGATGCTTCTTGTTCTACAATTGATTTGCATTGTTCTAGTTGTGATGATCTTGATAAGAAAATGCAAGATGCTATGAATGAAATCTCTATATTGAAAAATGCTTTACGTTGTCATGAAGTTAAATATTGTTCCAATTTCAAATTAAAAGGAAAAACTTCATGTGAAAATTGTCTTGATCTGTCCAATAAACTTGATAACATGCATAAGACATTTGATCGGTTTTGTAATGGGAATAAGAACCTAAACTTGCTTCTGAATTCATCCAAGTCTTGCAATGATAAAACTGGTTTAGGTTTTGATTCTCATGCTCATGCTAAGGCACATCCACCTAAAATTGTAAAGTCATTAGGAAGTGGTTTGATTCAAATAGTTTATAAACAAAAAGAAGTGGTTTTCAAATCTGCAGGAGTATTGTCTCATTCGGTTTCAAATAAAAATGTTGTTTGCTCATCTAGACATGAACACAAAGTTAAATTTCATTGTACCTACTGTGGTAGAGATGGTCATATCATAGATTTTTGTTATAGACTAGATAAACAACAGAAAAGGGAAAGAATGGTTGCTAGATCTCATAACTTTCATGCAAAATTTGCTGCACATATTGAACCGAATGTACAACCTGCTGTTTTGAGTCAAAAACATTCAAAGTTTACCTCCAGACCTTCTATTTTTGACTCCGGAGCTACTGATTTTTGTGCTACACAAGTAACACCTTATAGGTCAGTAGTTAAGAATAAAAAATCTCAAACTTTGACTCATAAACCTGCTATTTTGTCTCAGCTTTCGCGTGTTTTTCCTACTGCATGTCATGTGACTCAGTACTGGATTCCTAAATGCCTTTTGACTAACCCCAATATTGAGTCGTCGACGTATTGTGCTTCTATGTAGGTTACACGTTTGAGGAAGGAGAACATTTGGATTGTGGATTCAGGTTGCTCACGCCACATGACCGGTAACAAAGATTGGTTCTCCCTCTCTTTTGTGTCATGTGTAGAGAATGTTACTTTTGCCGATAATTCTTCAACTCCTATAATTGCTAAGGGTTCGGTTAGAGTAAATGATCACTACACTTTGAAGGATGTGGCACTTGTCAAAAATTTGAAATACAACTTGCTTTCTGTTGCACAATTGCTAGATGAAAATATAGAAATTATTTTCAATAAAAACGGCTGCAAAGTTGTAGGTTCAAATAGTGAGCTTATTTTTAACATGTCTCGGTTTGGAAGAGTTTTTAAAGATGATTTTGATATGTCTTCCTCTAAGCATAGGTGTCTAGTTGCTAATGATTCAAAGGACTTATATTTTTGGCATCGTAGACTTGTTCACGTAGGCTTTGATCACCTAACTCGTGTTAGTGCTCTTGATCGCATACGTGGGCTGCCTAAGCTTAAAGGGGACAAAGAAATTGTGTGCTCTTCTTGTAGACATGCTAAGATGGTTGCAGGTTCACATACTCCTCTCACAATGATCATGACAACTGAACTGTGTCAACTTTTGCACCTTGACACCGTAGGACCTTCACGTGTTCAATCCTTCGGAGGAAAATGGTATGTTCTTGTGATTATTGATGATTATTCTAGATACTCTTCGGTTTACTTTATGGCGTCTAAGAATGGATTTTTTAGTCACTTTAGAACTTTATTTCTTAGATTATCAATTGATCACCCAGGATCGTTAAAAGCAATTAAAAGTGATAACGGAACTAAATTTAAAAATCAATCTTTTGATCACTTTTGTGTTGAAAATGGAATAGATCATCAATTTTGTTCACCATATGTACCTCAACAAAACGGTGTTGTATAAAGAAAGAACAGAACCTTAGTTGAGATGGCTAGGACTATGCTTGATGAATATCAAACTCCTAGGAAATTTTGGGCTGATGCGATTGTAACCGCTTGTTATGTCTCAAATCGTGTTTTCTTGCATGCTAAGCTAGGTAAAACACCATATGAGCTCCGGTTTGGACATAGGCCTAGTGTTACACACTTCCGGGTCTTTGGTTGCAAATGCTTTGTTACAAAACATGGTAATCTTGATAAATTTGAACCTAGATCCATTGATGGCATGTTTCTTGGTTATCCATCTCATACTAGAGGCTACCGTGTGCTTTTACTTGATACTAACAAAATTGTGGAGACTTGTGAAGTATCTTTTGATGAATCTAGCCCAGGTACTAGCTCAAACATTGCAGGTCCAGATCCATATCCGCAGTGGGAGAGCATTTTCATTGAAGATGAGGAAGAATTGGAGCTGCTGCCCAAAAATTCAGCAGCTAAAGACTTTGGTTCAGCTCCGGATGTTAATTCTCAACTAGCGCCGACAACCATCAATGCTGATTCAAATCATCCTCAAGTCACAAGCTCATCAATTTGTGATGAAAATGAAGAAGAAGAAGCTTGTGAGACATTTGTTCCCCTACGGTTTTATAAAGATCATCCCCCACAACAGATGATTGGAAGCTTGCACGAACGAGTCACATGGTCCAGCAAACAATGGAGGGTATCTTTGTGCATCAAACGAAGTATACAAAAGATCTCCTAAGGCGCTTCAACATGGACAAAAGCAAGCCTCTTTGGACACCAATAGGAACAGCAACAACACTTGGACTTGATGAAGATGGTGAACCCGTGGATCAAAAAGAATATAGAAGCATGATCGGATCACTTTTGTATCTCACGGTATCAAGACCAGACATACAATTAGGCGTATGTCTTTGTGCACGGTTTCAAGCCTCCCACGTGCTTCACATCGTCAAGCCGTCAAAAGGATTCTCAGGTACTTACATGGAACTCAAGAATTTGGAATTTTTCTTCCTTCTTCCTCAACCGTTACTTTGAAAGCTTTTTCGGATGCTGATTTTGGGAGCTGTAGGATTGATAGGAAAAGTACTTCTGGTGCTTGTCATTTTCTTGGTGATTCTCTTGTTGCTTGGTCCTCTAGAAAAGAAAAGTCAGTTGCTCAATCCACAACCAATCAGAATATGTAGCTGCTGCTAGTGCTTGCTCAAAAATTCTTTGGATTGTACAAACACTTAAGGACTATGGGGTTGATCTAAATAGTATTCCAGTGTTCTGTGATAACACTAGTGCCATTTGCATTGCTAAAAACCCCGTGCAAGATTCTAGAACTAAGCACATTGACATTAGGTATCTGTCGACTGTTGGAGTCGGCAGATCCCCTAACACTATGAAAAGTGTTTGAAGGAGTTTGTGGTTCGGTCTGGGCGCGCGGAGATCTAAGAAAGTGAAATGCGATTTGGACACGAGTGACACAGTGGTTTACGTGGTTCGGGTCGCCTGAGCGTAATACCCTACTCCACGGGTGTGTGTTTGTTGTATTAACTTGTGAGCTTCCGAGTGTTCTCCCCCGTGTATCGTCGGTTTGTCCTTTTATAGTACAAGGATCAACCGTTACAAGTCAGCCTGGCCCGACATGTGGCCCTGGCGGTTATTAGTATTGATACACGAGATTAATTGTTGTTAATAACCCTGTAACGGCTCCGACAGTGCCGTTACAGGTGTTAAGGCTGTCCGATTAATTATCATTAACGTGGAATTAATGGTAATTAATCGGATCTTGAAGTCTGCGGCTGTCCTTTGGAGATCCGGAGCCGTTACAACGTCTCCCGGGGGCTTTAAGCATCTAGCTCCGTCGTGTGGACACGTGGCAGCTCCGGAGCTTGCTTGGGAGAAGCGGGAAGCTCCGGGGTGACCTGGCACGTGTCATGTCCGGAGCTTCTCTCGGTCGGGGGCTACCTCCGGAGGTGCCGTTTCAGTACTTGGCCCGGAGCTTCACCCTTGCGGGTAATAGCTCTGGGCTGACAGTACACGTGGCAACCTAGAGGTTAACCATGTTGGAGAAGCGGGTCCGGTCACGTCTGGCGAGTGGGCCCCCGAGGGTCTTCAATTTGAGTTGATGTCCTTCCCTTGAGATCTTTGTAACCTCAGGGGGTGTATGGTTTTTAGGGTACCGACAGTGGCCCCCTGGACCTACCTCCGGGGAAGGCCAACGGGATGAAGTCGTTCCGCCGGAGGTGGGTCCATACTTGTGACTCTTGAACTGGGTCTTCAAGAGTCTTCGGAGGTGCCTTTGGCGGGGCTTTATGGTTGAGTCCCGACGCGTGGCGCACCTCAGGCGGCAGATAAGATCTTTGACGTGCGGATCTCTCGCAATTGAAGGTCGTCGGTTCCCGATACGAAAACCGTATCGGTTCCGCGCGCCTTGTCAGTCCGCCGCCTTTGGGTTTCCCGCCTCGTGATGACAACTGTTTGCCTGGGTAAGAGCCTCGACTTGGTCGTCGGGGTGGTCCCGGGCCCTCTTGTCATCGGCTGGGTTGAATTCTTGAGTAGTATGCTTGATTCCCCTGCAGTTTCCATCCAAGCGTTGTGAGGGCTTACTTAAGAAGGAAAGCGCACCGTCGGGAGTTCTTTACGCTTTCCATCTGTTCTTGCGCTCAAACTCCCAACTCGTGCTTTGCTTTTCTTCTCTCGCCTAGCTGTGCTGCGATGGAGTTGGGTCTGCGTGAGAGTCGTTTGAAGACGGAGAGCGATCTGAAGAAGGTCCGAACCCTCATGGGGTGGTCGTCGGACTTCTTCAACCGTTCAATCCGCACCGGAGGAGAGCTTCCCTTTAAAAAGGAGCACTCCGGCGAAATGGTATACTTTTCATCGTATGCCATGGTGGGGCTGATCCCACCATTTTCTTCCTTCTTTTTGATGCTGCTGGACTTCTATGGTCTGCAGCTATACCACCTTGGCCCTCACTCCCTTCTCCTTGTGTCCATCTTTGTCCACTTCTGCGAGATGTGGGTGGGCATTCCTCCCTGCATCGAGCTCTTCCGCACTTTCTTCACCGTCCAAACCACCGGCCGAAGTGACGAGTACCTTGGCTTCTACTACTTTGTGAAGCGCAAGAAGTGCCCGTTCAAGTACCTCCGGTCGTTCCCTTCCGGGAAGTGGGATGACTGGAAGAAAGATTGGGTAGTTGTCCGGGTGGAGGAGCACGAGCGGTTGGAGCTGCCAGACGGTCTGCCCGGCATTGACACGTCGGTGTGGAGCGAAGTTCCGGTGCTGGCGGCGGCCTTCGATCCCGTCCTATCAAGGATCCGCCAATGTGTGGAGGGAGGATTGACTCCCCAGGCGGTGTTCTGCAACTTCCTGTTCAACAGGTGGGCACCGCTGAAGAGGAGGGAGAAGCTCGCCTGGGCCCTCAACGGCGTGATGGACGAAGACCGGGTTGAAACCGGGTTGAAGTCCAGCATGGTGGGGAAGTCCTTGGAGTTTCACCTCAAGAAATTCCAGCACGGCATCGATGTAGACGGAGCGTACTTGACTCCGCCACCGGCTTTCCTCCCCCTGAACGAGGAAGTTGAGTTCAGCAGGGAGCTCCGGCGGAAGATGCCCGCGCTTGACGACCTTGGCGTCGTCGAGAGAAGATCGACCGCCCCGTTGACGATCCCCGGGTTGTCGGAAGGCGGCTCCGCCCCTGTCTCTCAGCCAAGAGCTGAGGTCACCGGTAAGGGCAAGGAGCTGGCGGAGGAGCCGGAGAACCGGAAGAGGAAACTGCGACATGCTGACGGAAGGTCCGTCGGGCTTGCTACTTCACCGCCAGTTCCCCGTCCTCAGGAAGGAGGATCCTCCGCCGCTGTAGCGTCTGTCCCCGTGGTGAGGTCTTTTCGGAGCACTACTGTTCCGGCGGTGGGGTCCTCCCGGAGTGCGGCTGTCCCCGTGATGGGTTCCTCCGGAGGTGCCAGCTCCGGACAGGCGACTCCGGTTCGAGAAGCGGTGAGGGCCTCCAGGTCTAGGAGTTCTTCCCGGTCAAGGAGAGCTCCGACCCGGGAAACGCCCGCGGCTACGGCAAGTCCTGGGAGTCCTCCCGGAGCTCCTACGCCGACCGTGGCCAGCCCGGAACGTCCGGGAAAGAGGTTCCGCGCAAGCTGGTGCGTGAGCCTCCCAAGGTAATTTTTCTTGCTTACCTCAATTAACTTTTAATTATAGCATCTGTTTGCTCAATTTCTTCATTCTTCATCCGCAGCGTTCCTAAAAAGGGGAGTGAAGCTCCGCCCTCAGCCACAGTGTCTGAGGCTAAGAGGGCTTCTGCTCCAGCTCCGGTGCTGCCCCAGGCAGAGGCTGCGACAGCTCCGGCGCCGGCTGTCGTGGTCATGGACCTCGACTCGTCTCCAGAAGTTCCCGTGGTAGCGCCGGACCACGGGATTGAAGATGCGCCAGCGGCACCTGCTCCGGAGGTTGAAGCTCCGGGCCCTGGTGCTGCAGAAGTAGATGCTCCGGCTGTCGAGCCGGAGGAAGTAGCGGTCCCGGCTTCAGAGCCGGAAAATGCTGAAGCTTCGGCGGTCGAGCCGGAGGAAGTTGAAGCCCCGGCATGCGAGCCGGAAGTTGAAGTGGTTCCGGCAATTGAGCCGGTTACTTCTGAAGCTCCGGTCGCAAGGCCGGTAGTTATTGGAGCGCCGGCTGCAGAGCCGGTGGTGGTGGAGGCGGGGGAGCTTGAGCTCCCCTCAGAAGAAGCGTCCCGGCCGGAGCCATTGGAGGCGACGACGTCGATGGTACCCGTGGCGGAGCCAGAGTGCCTGAACGAAGTCGCCGGCCCCCAGCCTGAGGGGGCGAATGAAGATTTGGTGGCGGGACCTTCTTCAGTGGCGACTGAGGTCATCCCGGAGGAGGGCCCTAGTGCCTTGGAAGCTCGGGGTTCCGCTCTCGCAGAGTGGGACCCAATTTTTGTAAATGAAGACCCGCTGGAACCAGCGGAGGAGACCCCAGAAGGTCCGGATCCCATCTCGCTGTCGATGTCCATCGACAACGCTTGCTCCAGTCTGCGCCAAGTCCAACTAGCCTTCTTCCACGACAGCAAGGTTCTTGAAGAAGAGCGCCAAACCCTTAGGAGGTGGCGTAATAGACTCCAATTCGAAACCAAGCTGGCGCAGTCGAGGATCGCTGCGGACAAGGAATGGATCAAGCGGGAGAAGGTCCGCTTGGAGCTCTGGGGTGAGATGCTGGACGAGAGGGAGAGCATGACTCACAACCTCGACGCCCAATCCCGGGAGTACCACGACCAAGCTAAAGCTGCCAATGATGCGGCCAACGCCCGGTACGATCAACTCGAAGCCATCAGTACCGCACTCATCAAGCGCCGAGAGGCGCTTGAGGGAAGGGAAAAGCGGCTCGAGGATGAGGAGCAAAAACTCCTGGAGCTACGGGATGACGTCTTGCGACGTGAAGAAGAGCTCGCCGAGAAGACAGCTCTGGCGGACAAGGGCCTCGAGGAGCGCGCTAAAAAATTGGAAGAGCGCTGCCTCGAAGAGGAGGAGAAGACCTGGGTGCGAGGGCAGGAACTCTACGAGTATGAGTGTGCCCTCATCGCCCGGGAGAAGAAAATAGAGGCTAGGGAGAAAGACCTGGTCGACCGTCGGAACAAGATCCACCTCCGGGAGGAGGAGCTCGGGAGACTCGAAAAGCGGGTTGCTGCGAAAATTCAGCAAAACGCCAAAGAGGTTGAGCGCCTCTCCCGCGAGAACTCAGAACTGGCGGCGACCCGGAGGTCCCTGGAAGAAATGAAGGGCCTGAGGAAGACGGACTCCCTGCAAATTTGGGAGTTCCTGAGCAAGGCCGACGATGCGCTGGCGCCTATGGGTTTCAGCCCCGTGCTTCCGGATGATCCGGAGCCGGAGCCGGACCTTGCATTGCAGGCGTTGAGCGCTGCGGGTGGCAAGCTCTCCAAGGTGGGCGACGTCATCGCGGACCAGTTGGAGGTCGAGGGGCAATCCCTGGCTAGGAACGTCACAGAATATGTGTTGACGTGCTACACTAGCCGGAACCCCCGATTCCCTCTGGACCCGGTGCTTGAAGGCCCCGTTGAAGGAGAAGGCGAAGCTACCCGAGCCAGCGTGTCGGAGGTCGCCCAGAAGGTCGCCGAGTTCTTCCATAGGGTCTAGGACTATCTTTCTTAGCCTTTATTTGTATCTTCTCTTCTTCCTCAATTTTGTAATCCTTTGTCCCCAGATGTAATCTCTGGTCTTCAAATGAAATGAAATCCCCAATTTTTCGTGAATTTCATTTTTTGTCTTCAACATCTTTGTCTTCACTTGGCCCCCTGGTAGATGTGCACAATGTGATTGTGGACATGTACCAAAAGGATGTTGAGTTTTGTTGAAGACAAATTTGCTTCGAACTCGTGTAGTTTAGGTCCGAAGTCTTCGATAGTGAAGGTCCCTTGAAGTCGTCGGAGCTTAGAAGCTCCGGCATTGCCCATCGTCGGAGCTTAGTAGCTCCGGCAATAGCCTCTACCAACACGTTGAGTGTCGATAGTTAATACTTCAAGGTGTCGGAGCTTAGTAGCTCCGGCAATGACCCTTGCCACGCCTGGCTTGCTGGCAACAGACTCTAGTGATAGAGTCTTCTCACCATCTTCAAGTTAACGCCGGTGGGAGTCGGAGCTTGGTTAACTCCGATTTTTCTCCATCAATGTTGGGTTTATTCTTCCTGCACACTTAGGCCAAGAAAAACAGTAAAATTCGTTCCTTATCTATAACTTCGTTGCGGCTTACGGTTCTCAAGAGAATTTCAAGTTGAACACGATTTTTAGTATGATTGGATGAATTGTCTTTTCTTTTAGATCTAATTGTCCATGGACCCACCTTACTTTGGCCTGCCGGGGTGTAGGTAGAGTGGCGTACTTAGGGTGCTTGACCAGGCTAAGTCGATAGCGCACTCCAGCCCTAGAATGGCTTGGCGGCTTTCAGGCGAGTTGGCCACAGACGATATTTAAATCTAAAAAATCTGACAATTCAACCCAAATCGTACATAAACCGGTTAAACTAGAACTTCTTAAGAATTGCACATTTCTGTTATAGACAAGAAAGAGAAAAATAAAAATGTCGAGCCTTATGCAAAAATGAATGCACGTGGAGTCTATTTCACATGAAGATGTCTTTCATTATAGGTCCGGGGTACAGGGGAAACAAGTACACTCTTAGGGTACGCAACCAGGCTAAGTGTGTTTGGTTTCTCGTTTAACCCAGGGTAATTAGCTACACTTCTAGTCCGGAGACTGTATCAAGTGTTGCATGAGCTTTTCAAACCTTTCGGGAAAGGTCCGGCTGCTCTCCCGGAGGAACTACCCGACTCTGTACAATGACTCTATAACATACACTTCAAGTTACTTAAGACTCACCTCCGTGGAATTAAGTGTAGAACTTACGGAGGTGCTCGATGTTCCAAGGATTTGGGAGAGGTGTCCCATCCTCGGTAGCCAAGCGAACGCTTCCGGGACGGGATACTTTGATCACTCGGAAGGGTCCTTCCCAGCCGGGGGAGAGTTTGTTTTGCCCTTCTCTGGATAGTATTCTCCGTAGCACCAGATCGCCTTCCTCGAGCTGTCGGTTGTGTACATGCCGCTGATGATAGCGCCGTAGAGCTTGGCGGTATCGGGCATTCCGAACAGCTGCTTGGCACCTTCCCTCCTCGAGGAGGTCTAGGTCTTCACGCCGGAGCTGGTCCTGCGCGGCTTCGTCGAAGGTCCGGACTCGGAGGGAACCCAGGGTGATCTCCGGAGGAAGGATCGCTTCTGCTCCGTACACCAGGAAGAAGGGTGTTTCTCCGGTTGCCCGACTTGGAGAAGTCCTGTTAGCCCATAGAGTGGGCGGAAGCTCTTCGATCCAATTAGCTCCGTGCTTTTTCAAACGCTCATAAGTGCGCGTTTTGAGTCCTTTAAGGATCTCTGCGTTTGCTCTCTCGGCTTGCCCATTGCTGGCAGGATGAGCTACGGAAGCGTAGCAAACTTGTATGCCGAGGTCTTCGCAATATCCTTGAAATGAGGAGCTTGTGAACTGAGTCCCATTATCAGTGATGATCTTGTTTGGGACTCCGAATCTGCTCACGATAGATTGTAGAAAATTGATTGCAGATTGTTTGTTGATCGTCACAACAGGAGTAGCTTCCGGCCACTTGGTGAACTTGTCGATGGCGACATACAGGAACTTGTAACCTCCGACGGCTCTTGGGAAGGGTCCCAAGATGTCTATCCCCCACACAGCGAAAGGCCACGTAGGAGGTATCATTTGTAAGGGCTGAGCAGGTGTATGAATTTGCTTTGCATGAAATTGGCATGCTTTGCATTTCTTCACTAGCTCAGTAGCATCCTGGAGCGCTGTTGGCCAGTAGAAGCCGTGCCGAAAGGCTTTTCCGACCAGCGTGCGGGAAGACGCGTGGTTCCCACACTCGCCTCCATGGATTTCTGCGAGGAGCTCGCAGCCTTCTTCCCTTGTGATGCACCGCATTAGGATGCCGTTGGCACCGCGCCGGTAGAGATCCCCTTCTACCAACGTGTATCTTTTAGCCAATCTGACTACCCGGTCAGCGGATACATCATCGTCAGGAAGGATGTTGTCTTTCAAGTAGTTCCGGATCTCCGAGATCCATGCATCGGAACTGACTTGAGCATTTGAGTCTTGCGTGCTGGGTTGCTCGGAGCTTCCGGCAGCACCTACGACCCTTGATGGCTGCCATGGTAACAGGGCCATCGGGACCGTCAGCTTCGGGATGCTGATCTCGCCCCCTTCGTTCAGCTCGGCAGGCTGAACTGTGGGTTTTGACATCCTCCGGACAAAGGTTCCGTCTGGAGCCGGAGCTCCGGTTGACGCCTTGGTCGAGAGTTCGTCAGCTTCAACGTTGTGAGCACGCTGAACATGGTGAAGGTCTAGGACTTCGAAGTCCTTCTGAAGCCTCTGGACTTCAAGGAGATAAGCAGCCAGCTGGAGATTATTGCAGAAGCATTCACCCTTCACCTGTTTGATAACAAGTTGTGAATCTCCTTTGACCAGCAACTGCTTGACACCAAAGGATAGGGCCACCTTTAATCCATATATGAGTGCTTCGTACTCCGCCATGTTGTTGGTTGCCTTGAAATCAAGGTGCACCATGTATCTTACCTTCTCCCCGGTTGGTGTGAGGAGAAGGACTCCAGCTCCGGCTCCCTGCTTCTGCATGGAGCCGTCGAAGTAAAGGGTCCAGTGAGGCTTAGTGAAGGCCGGAACTTGCGGTTCCTTCTTCTGCTCGCTGGGGCCCCCAGGGTTTAATGGAGGGGGAGTCCATTCTGCCACGAAATCTGCCAACGCTTGACTCTTGATTGCTTGTCTTGGAATGAATTCGAGGTCGAATTCAGCCAATTCCGCTGCCCACTTCGCTATATTCCCAGTTGAATTGGGATTATGCAGAATCGCTCGAAGTGGATATGAGGTTACCACCGAGACTTTGTGAGTTTGGAAATAGTGTCGAAGCTTCCTTGAGGCAATAAGAACTGCGTAGAGCATCTTATGTACCTCTAGGTATCGAGTCTTGGCATCGTGTAACACTTCACTGATGAAGTATACTGGGCGTTGAACGGTCCGGACCCTCCCGGAGGGGTCCGGAGCTTCCTCTCCATTGATCCGGACCCTGTCGGAGGGGTCCAAACTATATTCGAGGACCTCCGGGTTCTGGGTGGAGGAACCCGGAGCTTCTTCAGGAATGACCTGGATCCTATCAGAAGGATCCGGGTCCTCTGAAGTGGCTTCTTGAGGATTCAAGTCTGGGAGCTGGGACCCAGACCTGCTTTCGGGAACCTCCGGATCCTCCCGAAGGGATCTGGATTCCTGAGTATTGGGTAGTTCCGGTCTCTCCGCAACCAGAACCATACTGACGACTTCGTCAGCTGCTGAAATATAAAGCAATAAAGGCTCACCAGGGTTCGGAGCTACCAAAACTGGTAGAGTGGTGAGGAAATGTTTCAGCTCCTGGAATGCCTTCTCTGCCTCTTCAGACCATTGGAATGGTCCGGACTTCCTCAGTAACTTGAAGAAGGGAAGTGCCCTTTCCGCCAGTCTTGAAATGAATCGACTGAGGGCTGCTAGACATCCAGTTAATTTTTGGACGTCTTTGATGCGGGTTGGTGGCCGCATGTCTTCGATGGCTTTTATCTTCGCCGGATTAACCTCTATACCCCGGTGACTTACCAGGAAACCAAGAAGCTTTCCGGAACTAACCCCGAAGACGCACTTGTCTGGGTTTAGCTTCGTGCGGGTGGCCCGCAGCTTGTCGAAGACAGCCTGCAAGGTATCCAAGAGGGACTCCTTGTTTTTGACTTTGACCACAATGTCATCAACGTACACCTCCACTATGTCTCTGATGAGTTCTTCGAAAGTTTTGTACATTGCTCGTACAAAAGTTGAAGCTGCATTCTTGAGACCAAAAGGCATGGCTGTGTAACAGTACAATCCATCCACTGTGATGAATGAAGTATGTTCTTCATCTTCCCTAGACATCCGGATTTGATGATATCCTGAATATGCGTCTAGAAAACACAGTAACTCACACCCAGAGGTGGAATCCACTATCTGGTCTATTCTAGGTAGTGGGAATGGATCTTTTGGACATGCCTTATTCAGTGTGGTGTAGTCGATGCACATCCGAAGTTTCCCGCCGGCCTTAGGCACAACGACTGGGTTTGCCAGCCATTTTGGATGGTAGACTTCTCGGATGAATCCGGCTTCGAGCAACTTCTTCACTTCTTGTCGGATGAAGTTCTGTCGCTCTACAGATTGCTTCCGAGGTTTCTGGTGTACAGGTCGAGCGTTGGGGTAAATCTTCAGATTGTGCTCAATCACTTCCCTGGGGATCCCAGGCATTTGTGACGGTTGCCAGGCAAACACGTCAACATTAGCCCGGAGGAAAGTGATGAGCGCGAGTTCCTATTTGTCGTTCAAGCCACCCGATATGCGGGTAGTTTGAGTGACATCGGAACCAATTTGGACGACTTTGACGGGAATGTCGGTGTCGCCGCTTGGCTGCACACGGGGTGCAGAGGTCGAGCCTCGTTGACGAATGCTCGGAGGTTGTGGAGCTTGCTTCTGTCTGGAATCCTCCTCTTGCGCTGTGGTGAGTGCATGGAGTTCTTCCAGAGCAGTTACTCCGGCAGTGCGATCTCCACGGATCCGGAGAACGCCTACTGGTGTCGGCATCTTCAACACCAGGTATCCATAATGAGCAGCTGCCATGAATTTGTACAGGGCAGGTCTACCCAAAATGGCGTTGAATGGTAAGTTGATCTGAGCGACGTCGAAGACCAACTTTTCGGTGCGATACTTCTCCCGGGTCCCGAAGGTAACAGGGAGAGTGATAGCTCCGAGTGGGGTTATGGCCCCCGGACCTACTCCGGAGAAAGGTCGAGAGGGCTGGAGGTCTGAAGGTCGAAGCTGAAGCTTAGTGAAAGCTTCGAAGCTGATGAGATTAAGCCCCGAACCTCCATCTACCAGGACATGATGGAGCTGGATGTTGTTGATGGTGGGGGATACCATCAAGGGCAGCTGGCCAGCTCCGACCATGCTTTGAGGACAATCCGAAGCATCGAAAGTGATGGGTGTGTCCATCCACTTTCGATGTGGCTCCGGTCTAGCTGTAGGAGCTACAGCAGCCATATCCCGTCGCATGGTCTTAATGACGCGACGAGAGGTGATGTCCCATGATCCACCAAAGATGGTGTTCATGGTTTTTCGACGTTCGTTGTCGGAGACGTCGGAATCATCGTCGACGGAGGTGTAGACGGCTTTCAAGACCTTTTTGGGGTCTTGAAACCCTAACTCCTCTTCAGCCGGAGCTTCATCGACCTTTTGTTTTCCCTCCCTCTGGCGGAAGGGAGACCCTTCCCGGCGCTTGTGGTAGCGCTCGGCAAGGTTTTGGACCTCCCGGCAATCCTCCAGCCTGTGGCTGCCCGTTTTGTGAATGGGGCACCACATCTTGGATTTGCCACCGTCTTCGGAAGACGGTCGGGGTCGCTTCTCGGGGCGTGGCCCCCGGCCACCAGGAGTTGCAGTGGCTGCAACGTTGGATGTGCCGGCCGACGGCTTCTTCTTGCCGTTGGTCTTCTTTTTCTTCTTGCCACTCCCGGAGGTAGCGACTTCTTCTTTGGAGGATTTTTTATGATCCTCCAAGGCTGGTTTGGAGTGCATTTCACGGCCCTCCGCAGCTCTGGCACATTTGTCAGCCAGGCTGAAGAGCTCCGTGACACTGGTGATCTCTTTGATCGCCAGTTTCTCCAACATCTTCTTGTCTCGTACACCCTGTCTGAATGCTACAATGACAGAAGCGCTTGAGATAGAAGGGATTGTGTTACGTACCTGAGAGAATCTCTGGATGAATGACCGCAAAGATTCCCCTCCTTTTTGCACGACCGCAAAAAGGTCCAGTTCGGTGCCCGGACGGGTGTATGAACTCCCGAAATTGGCGGTGAACTGGCGGCATAGCTCCTCCCAACTGTCGATAGAGTTGGGTGGAAGGCTCATAAACCAGGACCTAGCAGTCCCAGTTAAGGCCACTGGAAAGTAATTGGCCATTACAGCCTCATTTCCTCCAGCTGCTAGGATCGCAGTGGAGTATATCTGTAGAAATTCTACGGGATTGACAGTCCCGTCGAATTTTTCCGGCAAGTGTGGCCGGAACTTCTGTGGCCATCTAACCATACGCAGGTGCATGGCTAGGGCGGAACAGCCTCCTCCTACTCCTTCCAGAGTAGAAAGATCTTGAGCATCTCGTCTTTCTCGAGCTCGCTCGATGTGGACACGGCCATCATGTTGGCGGTACCGGCGATCAAGCTCCGCTCGGAGATCGTGTGTCGAAAGCCGAGATGCAGTATGGGCACGTCGTGCCCCAGAGGGCAACGACGTCACTTGCTGTGACGCAGCTCTTCTCCGGTTGTTGGAGACATGTGGATCAAGTCTTCCAGACAACGTTCGTCGCTGCGACGGGGCCCGCCCTGAAGGAGGTGGACCCTGATTGTTGAGGCGTTCGGCCGCTGCTGCGACCAAATGCTCAATATCAGCTCTCCATTGCTCCATGGCACCTTGAGATGCATCCGGAGGTGGTGGTCGCTGAAGGAGAGCACGCGCTGCATGGAGCGCGTGTTCTGGGTTGTCACGACTTGCCGGCGCAGAATGTGACGCCGGTGCACCATCATGTCGTTCGGCATGTCTTGCCGGAGAAGATGGTGGTGGTGGGAGTGTGACTCCCGCTGGAACTGAGGCTCCTGCCGGTGGTTGCATGTTGGAGGGATTGCCTCCGACAGTCTGAACAGCAGGTTGCCCGTTGGATGATCCAGCTGCAGAATTCACCATTCTTGAAGATCTCAGGCGCCCCTACCTGGCGCGCCAACTGTCGACTGTTGGAGTCGGCAGATCCCCTAACACTATGAAAAGTGTTTGAAGGAGTTTGTGGTTCGGTCTGGGCGCGCGGAGATCTAAGAAAGTGAAATGCGATTTGGACACGAGTGACACAGTGGTTTACGTGGTTCGGGTCGCCTGAGCGTAATACCCTACTCCACGGGTGTGTGTTTGTTGTATTAACTTGTGAGCTTCCGAGTGTTCTCCCCCGTGTATCGTCGGTTTGTCCTTTTATAGTACAAGGATCAACCGTTACAAGTCAGCCTGGCCCGACATGTGGCCCTGGCGGTTATTAGTATTGATACACGAGATTAATTGTTGTTAATAACCCTGTAACGGCTCCGACAGTGCCGTTACAGGTGTTAAGGCTGTCCGATTAATTATCATTAACGTGGAATTAATGGTAATTAATCGGATCTTGAAGTCTGCGGCTGTCCTTTGGAGATCCGGAGCCGTTACAACGTCTCCCGGGGGCTTTAAGCATCTAGCTCCGTCGTGTGGACACGTGGCAGCTCCGGAGCTTGCTTGGGAGAAGCGGGAAGCTCCGGGGTGACCTGGCACGTGTCATGTCCGGAGCTTCTCTCGGTCGGGGGCTACCTCCGGAGGTGCCGTTTTAGTACTTGGCCCGGAGCTTCACCCTTGCGGGTAATAGCTCTGGGCTGACAGTACACGTGGCAACCTAGAGGTTAACCATGTTGGAGAAGCGGGTCCGGTCACGTCTGGCGAGTGGGCCCCCGAGGGTCTTCAATTTGAGTTGATGTCCTTCCCTTGAGATCTTTGTAACCTCAGGGGGTGTATGGTTTTTAGGGTACCGACAGTATCACTTTCTCCGAGATAACGTTGAAAAAGGAAACATTGTGCTTCACCATGTAGATACCGAACAACAATTGGCTGACATTTTTATAAAACCTTGGGATATCACTCGTTTTTGTTACATTCATAGTGAAATAGGGGTTATGGATCCTCATGGCTTAAATTAAGGGGGAGTTTTGAAACTTGGGAAGTCTATGTGTGAATCTGATATTAAAATAATATGAGCATAGTATTTCATACATATATGACTTTGTGATTCCTTTTACATGCTGAAAGTTCATACTACATTACTCGTGTTATAAATTTTGTAGTTTTTGCCATGTCTAGTAATTGGAATAATTACTTACACTAAAACTAGTCATGGTCGAACTTTCTTGCTGTTTTGAACTTGTTACATGTTCACAAGTGCTTTTAATCACTAAGAATTAATCAAGTAATTAACTCACATGTTGAGTTTTTATGAACAAATATAAATTGAGAAAAGATCAAGAGAATA
Organism: Tuctoria greenei; assembly: GCA_036927565.1. Taxonomy (NCBI): domain Eukaryota; kingdom Viridiplantae; phylum Streptophyta; class Magnoliopsida; order Poales; family Poaceae; genus Tuctoria; species Tuctoria greenei. Next base: position 92,822,989 of record JAYESD010000009.1, on the reverse strand, counting down.
TGCATGCATCACACTTCTTTTCTTGATATGGCTTATCATTGCACTTAGATACGAACTTGGAATATGTTGTGTATGACTAAAACCATGTCCTTAAGCTTATGATTGTCAAATGACATAGGCTTGGCTCGGTTGGTTAGAATAAGGCAGATGCGCATATAATCTATTGCAAATATCATATGATCTAAATTTATGCTTTGAAAAATAATAAAATGCAGCAACTAGTGTCATGCTTTCAGGTTTTTAAATAGTTAAGTTTGTGAGATCATGACTTGCTTAAATTGAAAATTGCATTTGATCTCTAGCAAGGCTTACACTACTTTATGTATCTCATTGTGTGATAATGTAAGGTACCTGATAGTATGACTTGGATGAGCTTTGTTTATATGTATATGTTATAATATGCTCATAACAACTAAATATGGAGAGATAATTTGTTTATATGCTCATGACTTGCTGAATACATTGTCAAAGGGGGAGAGATAAGCATGAAGAGATAGAGAATATGTGCATAAGGAGAGATAATATGGGATAATTTTTGGATTTTCTTCTCATTTTACTTTTGATTTACAAAAGGGGAGAAATTTTCTTCAAAACTTTTATGTGAATAAGCCAATGTTCGGGTTTTAAATGGTGCTGCCAATGCATTCATCAAGGGGAAGATTGTAAGACCTATGTGTGCTGAATACATTGGCTTGTAGTGAATACACTTGTTTTGACGATAAAAGTTTTGAATATCACCAAAACACCTTTTTTTATTAAGGTCCTGCTAGTTTTGTAAGCCCCGGCGGGAGCTTTTGTTAGCTCTGGCTCAAGGTCCGGGTTGCTCTAGCATGGTCCGAAACTTGAACGCAATGCTTCTATTTTTCATTTGCAATGTTTCTTACTTGCTTTACATGTCTGGAAAGATTGCTTAGTATTCATTTGCTAAGTTTTTGGTGCGTTTTGGTTGATATGGATGATATCGTGTTACTGTGGTTTTTCAACATGCTTATGTGAGGTTCTCACATAAGGTGTTGTGTTCGGAACTAACTTGAGTTAAGTCGAGGACTTGGGCTCATATGAATTGGTTGTTTATTCATGTGCAGGTGTTGCTTGAGTTCAAGACATGGCTAGTGATGGGATCCATTGGACTAGTCTCAGGGAGATGAGGTTCCAACAACCAAATTCAGGAGGAATTGTGGTTGAGCTGTTCAGGAGGTTGCGCAACATGATTGAATCAAGAACAATGCATGTGAAGGTATCGTGAATGTCATTGGAAGATGTTTGCACATGTGCAAGGAGTGCATGGACGTGGCTACATGGTTTCGAGACGTGATGAAGAGATGTGGACGTAAAGAGTTGGTCGGAAAGGTCCAACTGACTAGGTTATGGACTAAGGCTGCGGCTAAGTCAGGTTTGACTCAAATATGGAAAGATTTGAGTTGGTTATGATAGGATTTCATGTGGGTCACGAATTTGAGTTGTTTAGGGACGTAGGATATGTTCCCAAGGTGTTTGGAAGTCTTAGGATTGCTTCTATCTGCATATAGAAGAATCCTAAGCAGTTATGGAAAGTTACGATTCGTGAACAGAGTAGGATTAGGTTCCTAATCTGAGTTGAGTTGGCTTTCGAGCTGGTTATATAAGCAAGGGAGCCCAGAGTTCGTGGTAGACGACTTTGGAGCTGTTCCTCTTGTGTTCTATTGAATAAAATTCGTAGATTGAAGGAACTTTTATGCCTTGTTCATCCAACTTGTTCCAGACAAGTTTTACTCGTCTAGTTTCTGGACAGCACTACCTTTCGTCGGTGGTTTTATCATGACTAGAGTTTTACAGATACAATTGACGTGATTCTTTTTGGGTTGTCTTCAAAACTTGGTTATCTATCATCTATCAAAATTTCACGGTCATTGGATTTGTGGTCTATGATCGACACGAGTTTCTTTGCAGTGTTCCAGAACTGTTTTTTTCTCTCGGGTAGGGCAGATTGACCTTTGTTTGATCTTTCGATCATACTTGAGTTTTTCTCGATGGATTTGAGTGATTCTTGTTGTTTTGTCTTCGTGACTTGATTCTCTTTTATATCTATCACTTTTGTCACAGTGATACACGTTTATATTAGTCTCACACACGATTTATTTAACAGATCGTTTTTCTGCAGAAGGGGTTGGGGTTTAATTGTTTCCGCTGCGTAAGATTTTTAAATCTTCCATTCACCCCCTCTGGTAGCTTTTCACGTGCTCTTCGATCCTACACATAGGTGTCTAGTTGCTAATGATTCAAAAGACTTTTATTTTTTCATCGTAGACATGGTTGCGTAGGCTTTGATCATCTCACGCATGTTAGTGCTCTTGATCACATATGTGGGCTGCCTAAGCTTAAAGGGGACAAAGAAATTGTGTGCTCTTCTTGTAGACATGCTAAGATGGTTGCAGGTTCACATGCTCCTCTCACAATGACCATGACAACTGAACCGGGTCAACTTTTGCATCTTGACACCGTAGGACCTTCACGTGTTCAATCCTTCGGAGGTAAATGGTATGTTCTTGTGATTGTTGATAACTATTATAGATACTCTTGGGTTTATTTTATGGCATCTAATAATGAAGCTTATAGTCACTTTAGAACATTATTTCTTAGATTATCAATTGATCACCCAAGATCTTTAAGAGCAATTAGAAGTGATAATAGAATTGAATTTAAAAATTAATCCTTTGATCATTTTTGTGCTGAAAAGGAATAGATCATCAATTTTCTTCACCATATGTACCTCAACAAAACGGTGTTGTAGAGAGAAAGAATAGAACCTTAGTTGAGATGGCTAGGACTATGCTTGATGAAGTCAAACTCCGAGAAAGTTTATGGCAGATTCAATTGCAACCTATTGTTATATTTCAAATCGTGTTTTCTTGCGTGCTAAGCTAGGAAAAACACCATATGAGCTTCAGTTTGGACTTTAGGGTCTTTGGTTGTAAATTCTTTGTTACGAAACATGGTAATCTTGATAAATTTTAAGCTAGATCTGTTGATGGCATGTTTCTTGGTTGTCCATCTCATACTAGAGGCTACCGTGTGCTTTTACCTGACACGAACAAAATTGTGGAGACTTGTGAGGTTTCTTTTGATGAAGGTAGCCTAGATACTAGCTAAAATATTGTAGGTCTGGATCCATATCCGCTGGGGGAGAGTATTTTCGTTGAAGATGAGGTTAAGTGGTGTTGCTGATGAAAAATTCAGCAGCTAATGACATTGTTCCATCTCCTGATCTTGATTCACAACCAGCACCGAAGACCACCATTACTGGTCCAGATTGTCCTCAAGTCACAAGCTCACTGATTTGTGATCAACATGAAGAAGAAGAAGCTTGTGAAGTGTCTACTCCCCTCCGAGCCCTCAAAAGTCATCCTCCACAACAAATCATTGGAAGCTTGCACGAACGAGTCACACAGTCTAGGTTTTGCGATCCAAACTCTCACGCTCATTCTGCTTTTGTTGCTTCTTTTGAACCCAAAGATATATCACACGCACTCACTAATGTGTCTTGGATTATTGCCATGCAAGAAGAGTTAGAAAATTTTGAAAGAATTCATGTTTGGAAATTTGTACCTCCACCTCAAGGTCACACTTTAATTGGAACTAAATGGTTGTTTAAAAATAAACAAAGTGAGGATGGGGTTGTGGTTAGGAATAAGACTAGGTTGGTGGCCCAAGGTTTCACACAAATTGATGGTCTAGATGTTGATGAAACTTTTGCTCCTGTTGCTAGATTAGAAGCCATAAGAATTTTGTTAGCTTTTGCTACATCCAAAGTTTTCAAGTTATATCGAATTGAAGTTAAAAGTGCTTTTCTCAACGGCTATATAGATGAGGAGGTTTATGTCAAGCAACCACTGGGTTTTGAAAATCTAGGTTTTCTTAATCATGTTTAGAAACTGTCCAAAGCCTTGTATGGTCTCAAAAAAGCCCCTAGAACATGGTATGATAAGTTGAAAACATTCTTACTTGAAAAGGGGTTTACCATGGGCAAGGTTGATAAAACTATTTCTGTGCTTAAGCGTGGAAATGACTCATTATTCGTTCAAGTGTATGTGGGTGCTATTATCATTGGTTGTGCTTCTCATGATCTTGTGTCCAAGTTTTCAGCTATCATGAGTTCAAAATTTGAGATGAGTATGATGGGAAAACTCACGTACTTTTTGGGGCTGCAAACCAAGGAAGGTACCCTTGTGCATCAAACGAAGTAAACAAGTGACCTTAAGTGCTTCAACATGGACAAAAGTAAGCCTCTTCGGACACCAATGGGTACAGCAACGACACTTGAACTTGATGAAGATGGTGAATCCGTGGATCAAAAAGAATATAGAAGCATGATTGGATCACTTTTGTACCTCACGACATCAAGACGGGACATACGATTTAGTTTATGTCTTTGTGCACGGTTTTAAGCTTCCCCATGTGCTTCACATCGTCAAGCCGTCAAAAGTATTCTCAGGTACTTACATGGAACTCAAGAATTTGGCATTTTTCTTCCTTCTTCCTCAACCGTTACTTTGAAAGTTTTTTCGGATGCTGATTTTTGGGGTTGTAAGATTGATAGGAAAAGTACTTTAGGTGCATGTCATTTTTAGGGTATTTACTTGTTGCTTGGTCCTCTAGAAAACAAAGCCCAATTGCACAATCCACAGCCGAATCTGAATATGTACCTGCTGCTAGCGCTTGCTCACAAATTCTTTGGATTGTTCATACTCTTAAGGACTATGGGGTTGATCTAGATAGTGTTCAATTGTTTTATGATAACACTAGTGCTATTTGCATTGCTAAGACCACATGCAACATTCTAGAACAAAGCACATTGACATTAGATATCACTTTCTCCGTGATAATGTTGAAAAAAGAAACATTGTGCTTCATCATGTAGATACCGAACAACAATTGGCTGATATTTTCACAAAACCTTTGGATTTCACTCGTTTTTGTTTCATTCGTAGTGAAATAGGGGTTATGCATCCTCATGGCTTAAATTGAGGGGGAGTTTTGAAACTTTGGAAGTCTATATGTGAATCTGAATTTAAAATAATATGAGCATAATATTTCATACTTATATGACTTTGTGATTCCTTTTACATGCTAAAAGTTCTTACTACATTACTCATGTTATACATTTTATAGTTTTGCCATGACTAAGTAATTGGAATAATTACTTGCACTAAATCTGGTCATGATCGAACTTTCTTGCTATTTTGAACTTGTTGCATGCTCACAAGTGCTTTTAATAATGAATAATTAATCAAGTAATTAACTCATATGTTGAGTTTTTTGATCAAATCAAAAATGAATTTGAAAAGATCAAGAGAATATGCATACATCACACTTCTTCTTTTGAGATGGCTTATCATTGCACTTAGATATGAACTTAGAAGAAGTTCTGTATGACTAGAACCATGTCATTAAGCTTCTGATTGTCAAATGACATAGGCTTGGCTTGGTTTGTTAGAATAAGGCTAATGCGGCATATAATCTCTTGCAAATGTCATATGATCAAAATTTGTGCTTAAAATAAAATAAAATTGCAGCAACAAGTGTCATGCTTTCAGGTTTTGAAATCGTTTAGTTTGTGAGATCATGACTTGCTTAAATTGAAAATTATACTTGATCTCTAGCATGGCTTACACTACTTTATGTATTTCATTGATGTGATAGTATAAGTTACTTGATAGTATGATTTGGTTAAGCTTTTTTTTATATGTATGTTTTACAATATGCTCATAACAATTGAAATTTCTCTTTTGAACCTTGCTAAATAAATTGTCAAAGGGGGAGCAATTGATCATACATTGCACACATTCACAAGTGTTTTGGCACGATTCTTCTCAGGGAAATTTTTTTGTTTTTCTTCTCATATTATTTCAAATTTACAAAGGGTAAGAAATATGTATAGGGGGGGAATTTTGTTTCCAAAACTTTTCATGTGAATAAGCCAATTTTCGGATTTTAAGTGGTGTTGCTAATGCATTCATCAAGGGGGAGATTGTAAGACCTATGTGTGCTGAATACATTGGCTTTGTCGATAAAAACTTTGAATACTTCCAAAACACCTTTTCAACAAGGTCCGAATCTAGGTCTGAGCTCCAGCAAGGCCCGACAATAGGTCCGACTTGTTTTGGGTAGCTCCAACAAGGTCAGACATAAGTTCCGACTTGCTTTGGCCAGGTCCGACTTCTTTGTCTAGGTCTGACTTATTTTGGATAGGTCCGATTAGCTTTGTTCAGCTCCGGTGCTAGGTCCGGCTAGCTTTGGTAAGCTCCAGCGCTAGATCCGACTAGCTTTGGTAAGTTCCAGTGCTAGATCCTGCTAGCTTTCGTAAGCTTCATCTCAAGGTCCGATTAGTTTTGGCATGCTCTAGAGCTTGATTGCAATTGTTCTGCTTTTGCCTTACAATGTTTCAATCTTGCTTTACACCTATGTAAAGTTTTCTTAGTATTATTTTACTAAGTGTAGGATCGAAGAGCACATGAAAAGCTACCAGAGGGGGGTGAATGGTAGATTAAAAAATCTTACGCAGCAGAAACAATTAAATCCCAACCCCTTCGGCAGAAAAACGATCCGTTAAAGAAGTTGTGTGTGAGACTAATCTAAATGTGTTTCACCATGACAAAAGTGACAGATATCATAGAGAATCAAGTCAGGAAGACAACACAACAAGAATCACTCAAATCCGTAGAGAGAAACTCAAGTTATGATTGAAAGATCGAACAAAGGTCAATCTGTCCTACCCGAGAAAAACAGTTATGAAACACTGCAAAGAAACTCTTGTAGATCAAAAAATTCAAATCCAATGAACGTGAAATTTTGAAAGATGGTAGATAATCAAGTTTTGAATAGAACCCAAAAAGAATCACATCAATAGAATCTGGAAAACCCGAGTTATGATAAAACCACCGACAAAAGGTAGTGCTGTGCAGAAACTCGATGAGTAAAACTTGTCTGGAACAAGTCGGACAAACAAGGCACAAAAGTTCCTTCAAACTATGAATTTTATTCAATAGAACACAAGAAGAACAGCCCCAATGTCGTTACCCGCGAGCTCTGGCCTCCCTTGCTTATATAACCATCCCTTAGGCCAACCCAATCTCAACTAGGACTCTAATCCTACTCAAATCACGAATCGAAACTTTCCATAATTGCTTAGGACTCTTCTATACGCAGATGGAAGCAATCTTAAGATATCCAAACACCTTAGGAACATATCTCACATTCCTAAAACAACTCAAATTCGTGACCCACACAAAATCCTATCATAACCAACTCAAATCATTCCATATTTGAGTAAAACACGAGTCAGCTGCATCTTGAGTCCATAACCTAGTCGGTTGGACCTTTCCGACCAATTCTTTACATCCACATATCTTCATCATGCCTCGGAACCATGTAGCCACATCCATGCACTCCTTGCATATGTACAAACATCTTCCAACAACGTCCACGATACCTTCATATGCATTGTTCTTGATTTAAACATGTTGCGCAACCTCCCGATCAACTCAACCACAATTCCTCCCGAACTTGGTTGTTGAACCTCATCTTCTCCCTAAGACTAGTTCTATGGATCCCGTCACCAGCCATGTCTTGAACTCAAGCAACACCTGAACATGAGCAAACAACCAATTCGTACGAGCCCAAGTCCACGACTTGACTCAAGTTAGTTCCGAACACAACACCTTACGTGAGCACCTCACATAAGCATGTTGCAAGGCATAGCAAAAAGATATCAGCCATATCAACCAAAACGCACCAAAAAATTAGCAAATGAATACTAAGCAATGTTTCCAACAATGTAAAGCAAGTCCAAAACATTTCATAGTAAAAGAAGGAACATTGCGATCAAGCTCCAAACCTTACCAAAGCTAACCGGAGCTTGAGCCGGAGCTTACCAAAGATAGTACAACCTAACACCGGAGCTTACCAAAGCTAGTACAACCTAGCGCTGGAGCTTACCAAATCTGATCCGAACTAGTCAACCCATAAGCTGGAGCTAGAAAAACATGTCGGAGCTAACTAACATGGGCCGGACCTAGCAAAACATATCGAAGCTTAACCAAGACATGTTGGAGCTATCAAAGACATGCCAGAGCTAAAGACAACGCTCACCGGAGCTACCCAAAAACATGTTGGATCATGACAAAACAAGTCGGACCTATTGTCGGACCTTGCAGAAGCTCAGAGCTAGAGTCGGACCTTGCTAAAAGGGTGTTTTGGCAGAATTCTAAAACTTATATCATCAAAGCCAATGTATTCAGTACAAGCCAATGTATTCATCACACATAGGTCTCACAATCTCCCCCTTGATGAATGCATTAGCAACACCACTTAAAATCCGAACATTGGCTTATTCACATTAAAAGTTTTGAAAAAAATTTCTCCCTCTTTGTAAAACAGAAATAAAATGAGAAGAAAAACAAATTCTCCCCCTGAGAAGAATCATGATAAAACAATTGTGAATATGTGCAATGTGTAATCAATTTCTCCCCCTTACAAAAATTCTTATCTCTCCCCCTTTGACAATGTATTCAACAAGGTTTATAAGACAAATTTTATTTGTTATGAGCATATTATAACATATACATATAAAACAAAGCTCATCCAAGTCATACTATCAAGTAACTTACACTATCACATTAATGAAATACATAAAGTAGTGTAAGCCATGCTATAGATCAAATGTAATTTCCAATTTAGCAAGTCATGATCTCACAAACTTAACTATTTCAAAACCTGAAAGCATGACACTTGTTGCTGCATTTTATTATTTTTCAAAGCATAAATTTAGATCATATGATATTTGCAAGAGATCATATGCGCATATGCCTTATTGTAACAAACCAAGCCAAATCCATATCATTTGACAATCAGAAGCTTAAGGACATGGTTTTAGTCATACACAACTTCTTCCAAGTTCATATCTAAGTGCAATGATAAACCATCTCAAAAGAAGAGTGCGTTGCATGCATATTCTCTTGATCTTTTCTCAACTTATATTTGTTCATAAAAACTCAACATGTGAGTTGATTACTTGATTAATTACTTATGATTAAAAGCACTTGTGAGCATGCAACAAGTTCAAAACAGCAAGAAAGTTCGACCATGACCAGATTTAGTGTAATTAATCATTCCAATTACTAGACATGGCAAAAACTACAAATGTATAACACGAGTAATGTAGTAAAAACTTTCAGCATGTAAAAGGAATGACAAAGTCATATATGTATGAAATACTATGCTCATATAATTTTAATTTCAGATTCACACATAGACTTCTCAAATTTCAAAACTCCCCCTATATGTAAGCCATGAGGATGCATAACCCCTATTTCACTATGAATGAAACAAAAACGAGTGAAATCCAAAGGTTTTGTAAAAATGTCAGCCAATTGTTGTTCGATATCTACATGGTGAAGTGCACTGTTCCTTTTTCAACATTATCACGGAGAAAGTGATACCTAATATCAATGTGCTTAGTTCTAGAATGTTGCATGGGGTTTTTAGCAATGCAAATGGCATTAGTGTTATCAAAAACAGTGGAACACTATCTAGATCAACCCCATAGTCCTTAAGTGTTTGAACAATCCAAAGAATTTGTGAGCAAGCACTAGCAGCGGCTACATATTTTGATTCAGCTGTGGATTGTGCAATTGAGATCTGTTTCCTAGAGGACCAAGCAACAAGTGAATTACCAAGAAAATAACAAGCACCCGAAGTACATTTCCTATCAATCCTACAACCCCCAAAATATGCATCTGAAAAATCTTTCAAAGTAATGGTTGAGGAAGAAGGATGAAAAATGCCAAATTCTTGAGTTCCATGTAAGTACATGAGAATCCTTTTGACGGCTTGACGATGTGAAGCACGTGGGGAGGCTTGAAAGCGTGCACAAAGACATACGCTGAATTGTATGTCTGGTCTTGATGCCATGAGGAACAAAAGTGATCCGATCATGCTTCTATATTATTTTTTGATCCACGGGTTCACCATCTTTAAAGGTTCATGTGTTGTTGCTGTTCCCATTGGTGTCTGAAGAGGCTTGCTTTTGTCCATGTTGAAACGCCTTAGGAGGTCTTTTGTGTACTTCGTTTGATGCACAAAGGTACCCTCCTTGGTTTGCTTGATTTGCAGCCCCAAAAAGTACGTGAGTTCTCCCATCATACTCATCTCAAATTCTGAACGCATCATAGCTGAAAACTTGGACACAAGATCATGAGAAGCACAACCAAAGATAATATCATCCACATACACTTGAACGAATAATGATTCATTGCCATGCTTAAGCACAAAAAGAGTTTGATCAACCTTGCCCATGGTAAACCCCTTTTCAAGTAAGATTGTTTTTAACCTATCATACCATGTTCTAGGGGCTTGTTTGAGACCGTTCAAGGCTTTGGACAGTTTGTAAACATGATTAGGAAAATTTAGATTCTCGAAACCCGGTGGTTGTTTGACATAAACCTCCTCATATATGTAGCCATTAAGAAAAGCACTTTTAACATCCATTTGATATATCTCAAAAACTTTGGATGCAGCAAAAGCTAACAAAATTCTTATGGCTTCTAATCTAGCAACAAGAGCAAAAGTTTCATCAAAATCTAGACCTTCAACTTGAGTGAAACCTTAAGCAACCAACCTAGCCTTATTCCTAACTACAACCCCATCCTCACTTTGTTTATTTTTAAACATCCATTTACTTCCAATTAAAGTGTGACCTTGAGGTGGAGGTACAAGTTTCCAAACATTATTTCTTTCAAAATTTTCTAACTCTTCTTGCATGGCAATAATCCAAGATTCATTAGTGAGCGCGTGTGATATATCTTTGGGTTCAAAAGAAGCAACAAAAGCAGAATGAGCATGAGAGTTTGGATCGCAAAACCTGGACCATGTGACTCGTTCGTGTAAGCTTCCAATAATTTATTGTGGAGGGTGACTTTTGAGAACCTGGAGGGGAGTGGACACATAACAAGCTTCTTCTTCTTCATGTTCATTACAAATCGATGAGCTTGTTACTTGAGGAGGATCTGGACCCGCAATGGTGGTCGTCGATGCTGGCTGTGTATCAGAATCAGGAGCTGAAACAATGTCATTAGCTGCTGAATTTTCGGGCAGCAACTCCACCTCTTCCTCATCTTCAACGAAAATGTTCTCCCCCTGTGGATATGGATCTGGACCTGCAATGTTTGAGCTAGTACCTGGGCTAGCTTCATCAAAAGACACATCACAAGTCTCCACAATTTTGTTAGTCTCAAGTAAAAGCACACGGTAGCCTCTAGTATGAGATGGATAACCAAGAAACATGCCATCAACAGATCTAGGTTCAAATTTATCAAGATTACCATGTTTCTTAACAAAGCATTGGCAACCAAAGACCCGAAAGTGCGTAACACTAGGCCTATGTCCAAACCAGAGCTCATATGGTGTTTTTCCTAGCTTAGCGCACAAGAGAAACACGATTTGAAACATAGCAAGCAGTTGCAATCGCATCAACCCAAAATTTCCTAGAAGTTTGATATTCATCAAGCATAGTCCTAGCCATCTCAACTAAGGTTCTGTTCTTTCTTTCTACAACACTATTTTGTTGAGGTACATATGGCGGAGAAAATTGATGATCTACTCCATTTTCAGCACAAAAGTGATCAAAAGATTGATTTTTAAATTTGGTTCCATTGTCACTTCCAATTGCTTTTAAAGATCCTGGGTGATCAATTGAGAATCTAAAAAATAAAGTTCTAAAGTGACTAAAATCTTCATTCTTAGATGCCATATAGTAAACCCAAAAGTATCTAGAATAATCATCAACAATCACAAGAACATACAATTTACCTCCGAAGGATTGAATGCGTGAAGGTCCTACGGTGTCAATGTGCAAAAGTTGACCCGGTTCAGTTATCATGATCATTGTGAGAGGAATATGTGAACCTGCAACCATCTTAGCATGTCTACAAGAAGAGCACATAATTTCTTTGTCCCCTTTAAGCTTAGGCAGCGCACGTATGCGATCAAGAGCACTAACACGTGTTAGATGATAAAAGCCTACGTGACCAAGTCTACGATGCAAAAATATAAGTCCTTAGAATCATTAGCAACTATTCACCTATGCTTAGAGGAATACATATCAAAATCAGCTTTAGAAACTCTTCCAAACCGTGACATGTTAAAAATAAGCTCACTGTTTGAATTTACAACTTTGCAGCAATTTTTGGTGAAAATAATTTCCAGATTTTCATCTAGCAGTTGTGAAACAGAAAGCAAGTTGTATTTCAGATTTTTAACAAGTGCCACATTCTTCAAAGTGTAGTGATCATTTACTCTAACCGAACCCTTAGCAATTATAGGAGTTCAAGAATTATCAGCAAAAGTAACATTCTGTACACGTGACACAAAAGAGAGGGAGGAGAATCATTCTTTGTTACCGGTCATGTGGAGTGAGCAACCTGAATCCACAATCCAAATGTTCTCCTTCCTCAAGCGTGTAACCTACATAGAAGAACAATACGTCGATGACTCAATGCTGGGGTTAGTCGAAAGGCATTTAGGAATCCAGTACTGAGTGACACGATGTCCAGCAGGAATAACACGCAAAAGCTGAGACAAAACAGCAGGTTTATGAGCCAAAGTTTAAATATTTTTGTACCCAACTACGGACTTATCAGATGTTACATGTGTATCATGAAACACAGTAGGTTTGGGAGCAAACTTTGCATGTTTTTGACTCATTACACAAGTTGCATGTTCCTATCATTAAGTTTAACATGTGCAGCAAATTTTGCATGAAAGTTATGAGATCTAGCAATCATTCTTTCTTTTTTATATTGTTTAGCAAGTCTATAACAAAAATTTATGACATGACCATCTCTACCACAATAGGTACAATGAAATTTAACTTTGTGTTCATGTCTAGATGAGCAACAACATTTTTATTTGACACCGAATGAGACAACACTCCTGCAGATTTGAAAACCACTTCTTTTTGTTTAGGAACTGTTTGAATCAAACCACTTCCTAATGTTCTTACAATTTTAGGTGGATGTTCCCTAGCATGAGCATGACAATCAAAACCTAAACCAGTTTTATCATTGCAAGACTTGGAAGAATTCAGCAGCAAGTTTAGATTCTTATTCCCATTACAAAACCGATCTAATGTCCTATGCATGTCATCGAGTTTATTGGACAGATCGAGACAATTTTCACATGAAGTTTGTCCTTTAATTTGCAATTGGAACAATATTTAACTTCATGAGAATGTAAAGCATTGTTCAATATAAGAATTTCATTTATAGCATCTTGTAGTTTCTTATCACATACATCACAAGTAGAACAATGCAAATCAATTGTAGAACAGCTAGCACCTTTCAAGTTTTTATCAATAAGTGCAGCAAGCTCTTTGTTATTTTCAATTTCTAACTCAAGTTTATCAAGTGTGGAGGTGTGCGCACTTCTTAATGAGGACAATTTTTCATATATTAATTCATATGAGGAACAGGAATCATCTCTAGGAATCAAAGATCTCAAACGATCAATTTCAGATTCTAGTGACTCAGTTTTAATAGCATTGTCCGTAAGCTTTTTGTCCTTTTTCTTAACTATAACAGTGGCACGAGAAATAGCATTACACATTTCTTCGCAAGTAGGACATACCTCTTCATTGTCGCTGTTGTGTTCAGCCTCCTCCATACTTGATCTTGACTTGCCCGTCATGAAGCACAAGTTTGCCAAATCATCTTCATCTTCATCACTTCCAATGTCCACATTGCTTGAGCCAAGTTCTTGAAGCGCGGAGACAAAACTGCTCACCAGTTGACGTCCTATAAAACTATTCTTTTTCTTCAAATCTTTTGCAAAGGAGTGATTCGTCCTTGTTTGCTTTTCATCCTAGGAAGTAGGACCTGAAAGGTTAGGGCAATCTAAACGAAAATGTCCTGTCTTACCACATTCGAAACATCGTTGACGTCCGGAGCTCCCTCTCCTTCTAGTTCTCACATTTTGCAATGCTTTTGAGAACCTAGTAGAGAGAAGTACTAGCTCCTCCTCTAGAAACTCCTCAATCTGTTCAAGGGTTAGAGAGGACAACAAAGCAAGTGTACCACAAGATGAAGATTGACCGGAGCTAGGCATATCACATTGAGATACAAAAGCAATAGACTTGTTGGGGTTCTTACGTGATATTATGTCAATTTCATGAGTTTTTAACTTGGAATGTAGCACATCTAAAGTAAGTGTACTCATGGCAACAGACTCACGAGTAGATGTGACTTTCATCTCCCAAATTGACATATCTAATGCACTTAACAATTGCCTAGCATTTTCAGTATCTGAAAAATTAACATTGACACTACGCAAGTTGTTGAGAATTTTATTAAAGCCTGCAAAAAGGACATCAATAGACTCACCGGGTTGCATCTCGAAGCACATGTATTCTTTCTTGAACATGTCTTGCCTTACCTCCTTGATCGTGTTGGATCCTTTGTGGTAGTCACAAAGTGTTTTCCACACACCGTAGGCAGATTGGAGGTGTGCAACACGGTCGATGTCGCTTTGAGTTAATCCTTGTATGATCAAGTTTCGAGCCTTGTTGTTTTTGTTGACATCTCTCAGATTTAAAGCTGTAACTTGATCATTTGACAGAACTTCGTAAGGCTTGTATACCTTCTCCCATATTGCGAAGCCTTGAGCTTGGATGAAGGCTTCCATATGTGCCTTCCAAACCTGAAAATCAATACCACTAAAGACACAAGGTTTTGCGAAGTATTTCCCCATGATGATTAGTCAAAATACGTGCAAAACACAAAGATTAGAGCACCGTGGCTCTGATACCAATTGTATGATCGAATAGAACGTGAAAAGCTACCAGAGGGGGGTGAATAGTAGATTAAAAAATCTTACGTAGTGGAAACAATTAAATCACAACCCCTTCGGTAGAAAAACAATCCATTAAATAAATCGTTTGTGAGACTAATCTAAACATGTTTCACCGTGACAAAAGTGATATATATCATCGAGAATCAAGTCACGAAGATGACACAACAAGAATCACTTAAATCCGTCGAGGGAAACTTAAGTTATGATCGAAAGATCGAACAAAGGTCAATCTGTCCTATCCGAGAAAAACAGTTCTAAAACACTGCAAAGAAACTCGTGTAGATCAAAACCAGCAAATCCAATGAACGTGAAATTTCGACAGATGGTAGATAATCAAGTTGTGAAGAGAACCCAAATAGAATCACATTAATAGGATCTGTAAAACATGAGTTATGATAAAACCACCCACGAAAGGTGGTGTTGTGCAGAAACTCGACGAGTAAAACTTGTCTGGAACAAGTCGGACAATGGAACACAATAAGAACAGCCCCAAAGTTGTTCCCCACGATCTCTGCCCTTCCTTGCTTATATAACCAGCCCTTAGGCCAATCCAATCTCAACTAGGACTCTAATCCTACTCAAATCACGAATCAAAACTTTCCATAAGTGCTTAGCACTCTTCTATACGCAGATAGAAGCAATCTTAAGACTTCCAAACACATTAGGAACGTATCACACATTCCTAAAATAACTCAAATTCGTGACCCACACGAAATCCTATCATAACCAACTCAAATCTTTCCATATTTGAGTCAAACACGACTCAGCCGCAGCTTGAGTCCATAACCTAGTCGGTTGGACCATTCTGACCAATTCTTTATGCCCTTATCTCTTCATCACGCCTCGGAACCATGTAGCCACATCCATGCACTCCTTCCATATGTGCAAACATCTTCCAACGACGTCCACGATACCTTCATATGCATTGTTCTTGATTTAAACATGCTGCACAACCTCCCGATCAGCTCAACCACAATTCCTTCTGATCTTGCTTGTTGAACCTCATCTTCTCCCTAAGACTAGTTCAATGGATCCCGTCACCAGCCATGTCTAGAACTCAAGCAACACCTGCACATGAACAAACAAACCAATTCGTACGAGCCCAAGTCCGCGACTTGACTCAAGTTAGTTCTGAACACAACACCTTACGTGAGCACCTCACATAAGCTTGTTACAAGGCATAAAAAAAGATATCAGCCATATCAACCAAAACGCACCAAAAACTTAGAAAATGAATACTATGCAATCTTTCCAACAATGTAAAGTAACTTCAAAACATTTCATAGTAAAAGCAGGAACATTGCAATCAAGCTTCAAACCTTACCAAAGCTAACCGGAGCTTGAGTTGGAGCTTACTAAAGCTAGTACAACCTAGCAGCGGAGCTTACCAAAGCTAGTACAACCTAGCGCCGGAGCATACAAATTTGATCGAAACTAGTCAACCCAAAAGCCATAGCTAGAAGAACATGTCGGAGCTCACTAACATAGGTCAGACCTAGCAAAACATATCGGAGCTTAACAAAGACATGCCTGTTGGTTGTCCTTATGTACAACATTTTGACCATCAATTCACCTCATAATGAGCATAAAATAAACACAAAACATAGTGGTAGGGTTATACACTAACCCAATTCCACAAGTGTTGGTGTTTATTTATATGCAGGTGAATTATTACCAAAAATACCAAAACATGCAGGGATGAATCCATGAAAATGGATTTCAACTAATCAGGCGATAACACGTGGCAACACATGGATCAATTGGCCCACAAACAAAAGAATACGAGCAGATCCAACGGTGCTGCACCCATATATATCAAGGGGACCCACCTGGAAGTCACCTGGAGGAAGCACTCCCCGAGGGGAGCCTTGACCAGGTCGTCCGAACTAGGGGTTCGGCCGGCCTCTTCCTGGCGTCAAACTCGGTCAAATGACACGTGTTGGCTCCTCCCGACTCTCTGGAGTCAATGGTGACTGATTCGCGCGTTAATTGTGGCGGGAACCGACCCTTCTCCACCTATAAATAGACCCCATCACCTCACTTCCCACACACACCAAAAGTTGAGAATAGTGCTACACTCCAAAGGTTTAGAGTATTCCTAGAGGCTGCCAAAGTAGAAGGAGAGTGTGGTGAAGAGTCTAGGAGATGGAGGCTTGGGGTTTTCAAGTCCCACTTCTACACTTGTACCCCTACAAAGATTTCACTAAATCAAGTAAGCCTCATCTTTTATTCTCAGTAGTTTGCACAAGTACTTGTGGGTTCATTGCTTTAATTCATTAGAGGCTCTAGTTGTAGCTTTGTGTTCGAAACAACTAGAGTAGTGATTTAGAACGTAAGCGTGGTGCTTAGGTTATAAATCATTAGTGGATATCTTGTAGACCCACGGATTGAAGAGGTAGGCAGTAGGTGGTGACAGCCCTATCTGTCCTTTGTAATCCTCCACGTTCGGTTATGCCATAGGCTCTTGACGGGAGTCGTCCTAGTATTGCTAGGAGTAAGCCTGTGCCCGAAGTAAGCATCTACAGCAAACTACCTTGAATTAGGATCAATACTTTGAATTCCTCCCTATTCCTTGCCTACCAAACAACTTTGTGTCATTGGGTGAGCTAGTTCAAAGATTAGCACACACGTTCTTTGGATTCGATACCCTTGGGAATACTCCTTAAGGGGAAGTGCTACAACGGTATTTCCGCGCTCTTGCGGATAACTCAGTGGTGTTAAGAAATACCAACAAGCATTTCTGGCGCCGTTGCCGGGGAACGGTTGCTGTTAATCTTCAAACCAAGATCACCCTCGTGTCATATCCCCCTTATCTATCATCTTACCTTTCTTATTTTTACCTTACCACCACCATATAAATGGAGCAACCCACCATTCTTTCTTACTCTGCTCCGAAGGGCAAGTTTTGTGAGCCACCGCCTTCGGCGGAACCTATTTGTTCAACCAGCTATGAACTTTGCTCTGGCTTTATAGCCATGGTTCGGGAACAATCCTTCTGAGGAACAGATTGTGAAAACCCTTACCACCATATACAAGAGTTCGAACAACTGTGTTCATGCCTTCTAATCAAAGGTATGACACAGGAAAGTCTCAAATGGAAGTTGTTTCCTTTTTCCCTCAAGGAAAAAGCCAAACAATGGTACAACCACTACATTGGGAAGACAAATGGTGATTGGAGTGAATTACGAGACAAATTTTGTCTTGCTTTCTTTCCCATTGCCCGAATTGTTTCCTTAAGAAAGGATGTACTATGCTTCCAGCAGATGGAGAAGGAATTGATAGGTGCAGCTTGGGACAGATTTTCTCTTTTGAAAAATTCTGGCCCAAATTTGTTAATCCCTAATTCAATGCTTTTGCAACATTTCTTCATGGGATTGAACAATGAGTCTGCCCTATATCTTGACATTACAGTTGAAGGATCTTTCCTCCATAAGACTCCAGAAGAAGGTAAGGGTCTTCTAGACAGAATTATAGAAAATTCTTCTTTCACTATGGGTCTTAATGAGCCTCCCCAAGAGGAAGTCACATCAAGAATGGAGGATACACTCTTGGACAAGGATGAAACCATTTCTTGTTTACCCCAAGCCTTGCCAGAGGAATTCTCTCCCGAACCTGAGACTACGAAGGTAGAAGAAATTCAACCCTCGCAGTTTCCATTTTACTTCGAGGAAGAGCTTTTTGAGGATTATGGAAATACCGTGAAGTATTGTTGCTATAGGAAACCTTCATTGCCACCAACTCCACCTGAACCACCTGATGGGGTGTTTGCCTGTCAGACAGTCAAGGAGTTGACCTCTATCCTAAGCAGAGAGTGGATAGCTGAAGTAGAGAATTCACCCGAAATTCTTCGGATGACCTCACCTTTGGCTACTATTTTATGTTCTATTAGAGGGACACCAATGAGAATCCTATACAACCCTACTGTTGTAGCAAATCTCATTTCCAATTCTTGTGCTCTCGCCATTCTTGGCGATGTGCCATTGGCACCAACACGCAAATCCTTCCGAGATTCATTTGGAACCATTCTTGAAGGATGTGGGGTTCTGCAACAAGTGTCTGTTAGACATAAAGATGTTTAGGCTCTCCTAGATTTTCACGTGTTCTAAATCCAAGATTTCGACATCATGATAGGGATTCCCATAGAGAAATTTCTCATGGAAGTTCCTTTGGAAGAAAGCCTCAATATCAATCTTGGAGGGAGGAATTTCTCCATTCCTATTCCGCATTCAAAGAACATATCTATAGAATCTCCCATCCAAGATGACCCAATGGAGGAGGTTAGGACTATTCAATTTTTAGAACCCCCTTAAATTGAAGGAGAAGAAGACTTCGTCCAAGATGAGGATGAATTTCCGGAGGAAATTGAATGGCCAAAAGAAGAGCCCTCCCCAAAACCTCCTGTTGAGCTCAAGATTCTACCTCCTGGCCTACTTTATGCCTTTCTAAATGGCGATTTGGAAGCCCCTGTCATCATAAGTGACAAGCTTTCAGATGACAAAACACTCAAACTCATAGCCATGTTAGAAAGGCATAGAGCTGTTTTTGGATATTCACTTCAGGATCTCAAGGGAATTAGTCCAACGTTATGCACCCATCGTATTCCTATTGACCCTGAGAGTGTCCCCTCAAGGGAACCTCAAAGGTGATTGAATAATGAGATGCGTTAAGTTGTTAAGAAAGAAGTCTTGAAGCTTCTGTATGCCGAGATTATTTACCCTGTTCCTCATAGTGAATGGGTAAGTCCAGTTCAAGTTGATCCTAAGAAGGGAGGTATGACGGTCGTCCAAAATGAGAAGAATGAATTAATTCCTCAACGGACCGTCACGGTATGGAGGATGTGCATTGACTACCGAAAACTTAACAAGGCAACAAGGAAAGACCATTTTCCATTGCCCTTCATCGATGAGATGTTAGAGGGATTGGCAAAACACTCCTACTTCTGTTTCATTGATGGGTATTCGGGATATCATCAAATTCCTATCCATCCCGACGATCAAAGTAAGACCACGTTCACATGTCCTTACGGGACCTATGCCTACCGGCATATGTCCTTTGGACTGTGTAACGCTCCTGCCTCTTTTCAGAGATGCATGGTTTCTATATTTTCAGACATGATCGAGAATATCATGGAAGTTTTCATGGACGATTTCTCTGTCAATGGAAAAACTTTTGATCATTGTCTAGAAAATTTAGACAGGGTCTTACAAATATGCCAGAGGAAGGACCTTGTGCTTAATTGGGAAAAGTGCCATTTCATGGTCTGGGAAGGCACCGTTCTTGGACACTTGGTGTCCGAGAGAGGGATAGAGGTAGACAAAGCTAAAATTGAAGTTATTGAAAAACTTCCACCTCCTATCAATGTTGAGGGAATACGCAACTTTTTAGGTCATACGGGGTTCTACTGACGATTTATCAAGTATTTCTCCAAAATCACTAGACCCCTCACCAACCTATTAGCTAAAGAAGCTCCCTTTGATTTCGATGATGAATGCCTTAAATCATTTGATATACTCAAAAAGGAACTCATCTCAGCTCCAATTATCCAACCTCCTGATTGGACGCTGCCATTCTGAATCATCTATGATGCCAGTGACTTTGCTGTTGGTGCGGTTTTAGGCGAAACCAAAGATAAAAAGCATCACGCAATAGCCTACGCTAGCAAAACTCTGACATGAGCCCAACTCAATTATGCCACAACTGAGAAAGAGCTCCTAGCAGTAGTTTTTGCTATCGACAAGTTTAGATCCTATTTGGTTGGAGCAAAGGTCATAATCTACACAGACCATGCTGCTTTGAAATATCTACTTACCAAAAAAGGATGCTAAACCCAGGCTAATTCGTTGGATTCTTCTACTCCAAGAATTTGATATGAAAATAAGAGATAAGAAAGGAGTATTGAATTCAGTAGCAGATCATCTTTCATTTATGGAAGTCACACAAACCATGGACATACCTATCAATGACTTCCTACAAGATGATATACTCCTCAAGGTGACAGACTCTCACCCTTGGTATGCGGATATCGTGAACTTTATTGTCACAGAATACGTACCACCAGGGGAGAACGAAAAGAAACTCATTTATGAGAGTCATAGACACCTTTGGAATGACCCTTACCTCTAT
Source organism: Tuctoria greenei (assembly GCA_036927565.1). NCBI lineage: Eukaryota > Viridiplantae > Streptophyta > Magnoliopsida > Poales > Poaceae > Tuctoria > Tuctoria greenei. The sequence continues at coordinate 92,801,986 of JAYESD010000009.1, read as the reverse complement.
CAAGTATGTGCCGATGGCCTTCTTAGAAGGTGTGTCCCATCAATCGAAGGCAACAAAATTTTAGATAAATGCCATGCTGGCCCCTATGCTGGTCATTACGGTGTTTACCGTACTCGGGCAAAGATCTAGCAGAGTGGATTCTATTGGCCTTCAATGTATGAAGATACCAACAAATTCATTCGCAGGTGTTGGAAATGCATGAAGCATGGAGGAATCTCTGCTCGCGATGCGATGCCCCTAACATACAATATCCAAGTGGAATTATTTGATGTATGGGGTATTGATTTCATGGGACCTTTTCCTAGGTCTTATGATTGCGAGTGTATTCTGGTTGCTGTCGATTATGTGTCAAAATGGGTAGAAGCATTGCCATGCAAGAATGTTGATTCCAAGCAAGCAAGGAAAATGTTCCATGAGATCATTTTCCCACGCTTTGGAACTCCCCGTATGGTCATAACTGACGGAAGGTCTCATTTCATAGATAAGACCTTCCGGAACTTTTTAAGGGAACTTGGAGTCCAGCATAACATTGCTACCCCATACCACCCACAAAAAAGTGGTCAAGCAGAAACATCTAATAAGAAAATTAAGAATATTCTGCAAAAGACTGTCTTGGAAATTGGAACAGGATGGAAGCAAAAGCTACCCGATGCATTGTGGGCATATCGTACTGCCTACAAGACACCTATCGGCATGTCTCCATTCCAACTTGTCTATGGGAAGACTTGCCATCTTCCCGTAGAATTGGAACATAGAGTGTATTGGGCCATCAAGCGGTGGAACATGAATCTTAACTAAGCTATAAATCACCGATTGAAGCAAATCTCTGAGTTGGAAGAATGGACAAATAAGGCCCACCACAGTGCCATAATTTATAAAGAGAGAACCAAAAGATGGCACGATAAGAGGATTATGTCGAAAGAGTTCAAACCTGGAGATAATGTTTTACTTTTTAACTCTAGGGTTAAACTCTTTGGACATGGGAAGCTTAGAAGTAAATGGGAAGGACCCTTCACTGTAGTAGAGACTTCATCCCATGGAGCAATCACACTCCAAGGTAATGACGGTCAACTATTCAAAGTGAATGGGCACGAACTCAAATTATTTCTTGATTCCCAAAGTATACAGAAAAAGAATTTGACATGGTAAATCTAATCGATTTCCATGCCGTTTCTTTCAATCCTGTTTAAATTCTCCACGTCCAACTAACGAGCCAATCCAATTCTTCTTCTAGAAGGCCCATTTAATGGACCCAAGAAAATGTGGCCCGAACGGAGCCAGAAGGGGTTTGGCCAAACCCTAGGGTCGGCCGACTCTCCCTTCGCACCGTTCGCATTCTGTTTTCTCGTGTTGATCCTCTTCGATATCCTCCACAAAATCCTTGGTAAAACGCGTCATTCCGCACCTATTTAAAAGACAGAAACAGAGAGGAATGTCATACACCTCATTGAATCATCATCTTCCTCCCGTCCTTGTCATGGCCGACAAGGAGATTGTGCCTCATGCCTCCTCCAGCTCAACCATCAACCTGAGTGGGGACATTACACCGGCCAACGACAAAACTTCCCTCGCTAGACAGCATATGATGCTTACTACTTAGGATTTAAATTTTTCTTAAAAGAACATTTGTTTTCTAAAGCTAGGTTAAATAATTTAAGCATCCCCATATTTTGATTTCAATAAAGTGAACTTATCGGTTCATCTAACACCGGTAAAGTTCTAGCTTTAGTTTACTTTGTTGAATAAAGAATTTAGGAAACAAGTGTGGGGGAAACATGTCTCCAATTTCTGAAATCCTGACATAAAAAATTAATGTTGCATATCAAAACACGTCCCGACCAAATGAGCAAAACGACCTGATGAAACAGAGCCACAGAAGAGCCAATAGGAGGTCGTCCGAACCCCCTGGTCGGCTGACCTGTTCTCTGCTCCGTACGACTCCATTTCGCTCCAGAAAATCAATTTGGATTTCCTATCCCCACTTTTATGCGCTACCCTGATGTTTGAGTTGATTTCATATTTTTCATTGCATATGTAAAATGAATCAACTCAACAAATTGAAATAAAATTTGGTAGTCAAGGATTTGCTTAAGCTAAAAATTTGAATACTTTATATTTCAATTCATTACCTTGTTTATGATTCCCATAATTCAATAGGAGGAACACATCATCTAGTATTTGAATAGTGTGATACGGTAAATGAGTTCTAAAGACATCATCCTTTTACTTAAAATTGATTTTGACATTTGTAACTATATGAAGTCTTGAACTTTGCCTAAATCTCTCATTGGAAATTTATATACCCACCAAGGCCATATGATACATTCATTGAAAACCACAAGCATATGCCACTTTGCTTTTCATTGAACTTTGTCAAACCTGTGACCCAATTGAGTGACATGCATGAACTTTTTGAATTGAAAACTCTTGTGCACTCCATTCATGCAAAATTTATCACATTGAGAGTTTGCATTCATTGATTACCCATCCGCCAAAAAGAAACTCCATACAATACAAATGAAAGCCTCTCTAAAAATAAAAAGGAGTATAAGACATGGCTACAAGAAAAAAAAAAGATCCACTCTTGAAAAGGAGTAAGAGTGCTAAAAAAAAGTAGCCATGTTTCATCCTAAAAGAGAGCAAATTCGTGGGAGTTATCACCTCACCCCTCCATCTCATTCATGTGCACAAGAATTTTCTCTTCACTTTGTTCATTGCATAAGTCTCTCATTGGATTGAGTTTTTGACTTAGTAACATATGAATTGCAAATGTGTGCCACATTCATCCCTACCAAGCTCTAGATATAGCCACTTTTAGTATAGGGACAAGAATTGGCAAAACATGCCATGGTGAGGACTCAAACACTTCGAGAGATTGAGAGATTCCAATCGAGAAGGCAAGGGCAAAAGTTCCTATGACTTTCAAATATAACAATTGCCAAATCATTTCAGAAGAGAATGACCCATGGGAACTTCATTCTAACCGTTCCACTTTTCAAACACCCAAGATTGATGTGGTAGTCACATACACAAAGGGGATCCATAAATTCAGGTATAAGTTGAAATATATAGTATCCTTATTTTCTACCTTATAGCAAATTCATGACAACACTCTAGTTCTTCTTGCCTTCACTCGAGGACGAGCAAAGGACTAAGTGTGGGGGAGTTTGTCGATGGTCCTTAAGTACCACATTTTCACCGTCAATTCACCTCATAATGTGCATAAAAGAAACACAAAACATAGTGGTAGGGTTATACACTAATCGAATTCCACAAGTGTTAGTGTTTATTTATATGCGGGTGAATTATTACCCAAAATACCAAAACATGCAGGGATGAATCCATGAAAATGGATTTCAACGAATCAGGCAATGACATGTGGAAACACATGGATCAATTGGCCCACAAATAGAAGAATACGAGGAGATCCAACAGTGTTGCACCAATATATATTAAGGGGACCCACCTGGAAGCCACCTGGAGGAAGCACTCCCCGAGGGGAGCGTTGACCAGGTCGGCCGAACCAGGGGTTCGACCGACCTCTTCCTAGCGCCAAACTCGGTCAAATGACACGTGTTGGCTCCTACCAACTCCCCGGAGTCAATGGTGACTGATTCACGTGTTAATTGTGGAGGGAACCGACCCTTCTCCAACTATAAATACACCCCCTCACCTCACTTCTCACACACACCAAAAGATGAGAATAGTGCTACACTCCAAAGTTTTAGAGTAGTCCTAGAGGCTGCCAAAGTAGAAGGACAGTGTGGTGAAAAGTATAGGAGAAGGAGGCTTGGGCTTGTCAAGTCCCTCTTCTACACTTGTACACCTTCAAAGATTTTACTAAATCAAGTAAGCCTTTGTGAATTCAATACAAGTTTGATCTTTTATTCTTAGTGGTTTGCACAAGTAGTTACTTGTGGGTTCACTGCTTTAATTCATTAGAGGCTCTAGTTGTAGCTTTGTGTTCGAAACAACTAGAGTAGTGATTTAGAACGTAAATGTGGTGCTTAGGTTATAAATCATTAGTGGATATCTCGTAGACCCACGGATTGAAGAGGTAGGCAGTAGGTGGTGATAGCCATATCCGTCCTTCGTAATCCTCCACGTTTGGCTATGCCATAGGCTCTTGGCGGGAGTCGTCCTAGTATTGCTAGGAGTAAGCCCATTCCCGAAGCAAGCATCTACTACAAACTACCTTTAATTAGGATCAATACTTTGAATTCCTCTCTGTTCCTTGCCTACCCAACAACTTTGTGTCCTTGGGTGAGCTAGTTCGGAAGACTAGCACACACATTCTTTAGATTCTATACCCTCAGGAATACTCCTTAAGGGGAAGTGCTACAACGGTATTTCCCTGTGCTTGCGGATAACTCTGTGGTGTTAAGAAATACCAACAATGCTGGAGCTATCAAAGACATGCCGGAACTACCCAAAAACATGTTGGATCTTGACAAAACAAGTCGGACCTATTATCGGACCTTGCATAAGCTCGAAGCTAGAGTCAGGCCTTGCTAAAAGGGTGTTTTGGCATAATTTTAAAACTCGTATCATCAAAGCCAATGTATTCAGCACACATAGGTCTCACACTAAGTTTTTGGTGTGTTTTGGTGGGTATGGTTGATATCTTTTTTCTAAGGTTTGCAACTTGCTTATGTGAGGTGATCACGTAAGGTGTTGTGGTTTTGGAACCAATGAGAGTCAAGTCGTGGACTTGTGCTCGGAAGTATTGGTTGTTTGTTCATGTGCAGTTGTTTCTTGATTTCAAGACATGGCTGGTGATAGGATTCATTGAACTATTCCTATAGAGAAGATGAGGTTCAACAACCAAGTTCGGGAGGAATTGTGGTTGAGTTGATCGGGAGATCGTGCAGCATGTTTGAATATAGAACAATGCATATGAAACTATCATGGACATCCTTGGAAGGTGTTTGCACGTGTGCAAGGAGTGCATGGACGTGGCTACATGGTTCTCAGGCGTGATGAAGAGATTTGGATGTAAAGAAATTGTCGGAAAGGTCCAACTGACTAGGTTATTGACTCAGGTTGCGGTTGAGTCGGGTTTGACTCAAATATGGAAAGATTTGAGGTTGTTATGATAGGATTTCGTGTGGCTCACGAAGTTGAGTTATTTTAGGTATGTGGGATACGTTCCTAAGGTGTTGGAAGTCTTAAGATTGCTTATATCTGCGTGTGGAAGAGTCTTGAGCAGTTATGGAAAGTTTCGGTTCAATCTGAGTAGGATTTGAGTCCTAGTTAGGATTGGATCGGCCTAAGGGATAGTTATATAAGCAATGGAGGCCAGAGCTCGTGGGGAACGACTTTGAGGCTGTTCCTTTTGTGTTTTGATCAATAAAACTTGTAGTCTAAAGGAGCTTTTGTGCCTTGATCGTTCGACTTGTTTCTATCAAGTCTTTCTCGTCGAGTTTCTGCACAGCACTACCTTGCTTGGGTGGTTTTATCATAACTCGGGTTTTACAGATCCAATTGATGTTATTCATTTTGGGTTCTCTTCAAAACTTTATTATATATAATGTGCAAAAATTTCAGTCATTGAATTTGTGGTTTTTGATCTACACGAGTTTCTTTGCAGTGTTGCACATCAGGTTTTTCTCGAGTAGAACAGATTGACCTTCGTTAAATCTTTCAATCATAACTTAAGTTTTTCTCGACGGATTTTCATGATTCTTGTTCTGACGTCTTTGTGACTTGATTCTCCACAATCTATGCTGGTTTTGTCATAATTGATCACATCTAGATTAGTCGCACACACAATTTTCTACTGAGGGGTTTTTGTTGCTTCCGGTGAAAAGTTTTAATCTACCATTCACCCCCCTCTGGTAGCTTTTCACATGCTCTTCGATCCCGCAAGATCTAAAGCAAGAAAAATCACCTAAACAGTGCAACCCATTCCACATAACCAACTTGCTTAGATCTATAGGCACCATGTTGCTGAAGGGCCATTACTATCAATTCATCATTCACATGTTCAATAGTTCATGATTAAGTAGTATGAGTGGTTCGCAAACCCAATTGAGTAATACAAAGAAAATGTGTAAAATACCCTTCTCGACTCTCGACTTTGTGTTCAAGCGACAAGGGTGGTCATACAAAACTAGTAAACTCTTACAATTGGGTTTTCACATCAATTGACACAAGCATGCAATTTTGCAAACAAAACATTTAAAACCTGGATCAAAATGATCAAGGACACTTGACTTGCTCTTTAGCTTGGTTTGGATCGAAGGCTTCGAAGTTCTAGTACTGCAGGTCCTTGAAAGTACTATCTACAACGAGACCTTCTATTCCATGCGACAAACATGCAAACCAACATTACAATCAATAAATGCTCATATATTACTCAATATGTCATTGATATGTATGATTAATGCAATTGTGAAGTAAAACTAGTTAATGAGTTGCTATTAATGTTTACTAAATGGTTACAATAGTTTAGAACAAGTTTGAACATGTTTGAAATTGATTTTGATCAAGTTGGATTCAATTCAGCATTAACAGATTGAGAAGCCAAACAAGTATGGCACCAGGGCCGGACTAGTCTGCCCTGATCAGAACGGTGAATTTAGAGTTTTCTGATTAGCGGGAATTGGCGGTTAATTTCACGTGGAAAAGTCGATGTAGAGGGTGTACCACGTATTTAGAGATCTAAAGGTTGAGGATTAGAAGTTAGACTTGAATCTTGATGTTTAGGGCTTGATGGAGATGAGTTGTTAAAATTTTGGTGATGAAGAATGTCAACTGCTGAAAGTTTGATAAAGATCAATCTTGATTGAGCCTTCTACCTCTTCTCCTCCTTATCCTTGCTCCTGGGCTCCTTCTTGACGTCGGCACAAGGCAAAGGGCGGCACTGAGGGTTTTTCTCAAAGGTTGGAGAGGTAAGGGTATTGAGTTGTTTATATAGAGGTGGAGAGGAAGGGTTTTGGGGTGAATTCTAAATTAATTTGGTAGGGGACGAGTAGGGACCAATGTGGGGTCCACTTGGGCTCCTCTAAGGTTGGGAACGAAGTTCTTGGGAACAATTAAGGCAATTACCCAATAACCCATCGTGTGAGAAAAACAGAATCCGAGTGGGATTCAGCACACTGGACTAGTCCGCAATAGGTACCGGACAAGTCCGTTATGGGACAGAGACATTTTTGGACAAGTCCGGTATGGGTGGCTGGACAAGTCCATTTGGCAACAGAGGGGTTTTCGGACAAGTCCAGTATGTGTGGCCGGACAAGTCCGGGGTTGCAAAATAAAAGTCTTCCAGGTCAAAAATTGGGCCATGTCGGACTAGTCCATTCAAAATCGGACAAGTCCAAAAGAACATCAAAAGCTAAATCAGACTAGTTCGTGTAGTGTGTCAGACAAGTCCGTAGTCCTAAAGAAACTGAATTTCTGAAATAGAATGGTGATACCGGACTAGTTCAGGTTGGGGGCCGGACAAGTCTGTACCCTGACAGACTTAAATTCTTTATTAGACCTAATTTCATTTTAAATCTTGTTCCTTTTGAAGTTGCTTTATGTTACACATGTATGAGGATGTATGCAATGCATTATGCATGAAAATGAGGGTGTTATAAACCTACCCCCCTTAAATTGAATCTCGCCCTCGAGATTCAACGTGGAAAGAAAGAGATATAGAAATTTCTTCTTGAGATCATCTTCTCGCTCCCAAGCCGCTTCTGATTTTGTATGGTGCTTCCATTGAACTTTCACCATCTAATCACCTTGTTCCTCGTGACCCTTTCTTTGGTGTCTAAAATTTTGACGGGTCGCTCGACATAGGTTAAGTCTTCCTCAAGTTTCAAGTCCTCCATCGGTACTTGCTCTTCTGGAACACTCAAGCACTTCTTCAGCTAAAAAACATGAAACAAGTCATGACCATCGGAAAGATCTGCAGGCATCTCCAGTTTATATGCTACTTCTCCTCGTTTGTCCAAAATCTTGAATGTTCCAATATAGTGAGGTGCCAACTTGCTTTTGACGTTAAACCACTTGTGACCTCGCATGGGTGACACTTTGAGGTGTACTAAGTCTCCCACCTCAAAAGATAAGCTTCTTCATCTATTTTACGCATAACCCTTTTGTCTCGGCTGAGCAGCTCTCAAATTTTCGCGGATAGTCTGAACTTGATTTTTGGCATTCTGTACTACGTCGGGTCCAAACACTTGAGTCTCCCTTGTCTTATTCCAAAACAAGGGTGTTCTACACCTTCTCCCCTTTAATGCCTCATATGGTGACATCTTCAAGCTTGCTGTGTAACTGTTGTCGTAGGAGAATTCAGCACATGGCAGACTTTTGTCCCAACTTCCTCCATCCTTTAGCGCACAAGCCCTTAGCATATCCTCCAATACCTGATTTGTTCTCTTGATCTGTCCATCCATTTGAGGGTGATAGGCAGAACTGAAATTCAATTGAGTTCCCATTGACTCGTGCAGCTTATGCCAGAACCTTGAGGTAAATTGAGAACCTCTATCAGACACTATCTTCTTCGGTACTATGCGTAAACACACTATTCTTCCCATATAATATTCTGCCAACTTCGCTCCACAATAGGTAGTCTTCACAACAATGAAATGAGCTGATTTCGTCAATCAATCCACAATAACCCATATCGAATCATAACCTGCTAAAGTCCAAGGTAAACCAACTATGAAATCCATACCAATTTCTTCCCACTTCCACTCCGGAATCTTTAATGGCTGCAATAATCCATCAGGACTTTGATGTTCTGCTTTGACTCGTTGGCTCACATCACACAATGCGACATATTCAGCTACGTCCCTTTTCATACCATCCCACCAATAGTGTGTCTTCACATCCTTGTACATTTTCGTACATCCAGGTTGGATAGAGTAAAGTGAGTCATGTGCCTCTTTCAATATCAATTGTCGGATACTCCTACCATTAGGCACAACAATCTGTTTTCCAAGCCATAGAGTACCATGGTCGTCCTCATAGAATTTGAATTTTCTCCCTTCCTGGGTTCTTTCCTTGATTTCCTGGATTTATTTGTCCTTCATCCGACCTTCTCTTATTTCTTGCTCCAAGGTTGGGTTCACTTTCATTGCTCCCATCTCATTTACGAATCCAAGATTCAACCGTTCAAACTCTTTGCACAGTTCGGATGGTAGCTCCCTAACGGTGAGCTGGTGGGTTGCCCCCTAATGACTCAAGGCATCGGCTACTACATTGGCTTTTTCTCGATGATAATTGATCCCCACATCATAGTCCTTAATGAGTTCCAAGCATCGTCGTTGCCTCAAATTCAGGTCCGTTTGTGTGAATATGTACTTGAGACTCTTATGATCTGTGTAAATCTCGCATCTATGTCCAAGAACATAATGTCTCCAAATATTCAATGCATGCACTATGGCTGCAAGTTGGAGATCATGTGTAGGATAATTCTGCTCATGTTTCTTCAATTGCTTGGATGCATAAGATACTACTCGTCCTTCTTGCATCAATATACAACAAGTCCTTGCCTTGAAGCGCTGCAATAGATATAAAAGCTCTTGCTCACATCTGGCAATACCAACATAGGTGATGCTGTTAACCTCTTCTTTAGCTCCTCAAAACTGTCGTGACAATTTTGAGTCCACTTGAAAGGCTTTTTCTTCATTAACAGCTCAGTCATGGGCTTCGCTATCTTGGAAAAGTCCTTGATGAACCGACGATAATATCCAGCCATTGTAAGAAAACTCCTTATTTCCTTCACATATTGTGGCGGTTCCCCTTTAGCACATCTCTAACCTTTCCTGGGTCAACTGACACTCCTCCTCCAGATATGACATGGCCTAGGAATGATATCTCCCTCAACCAGAATTGGCACTTGTTAAACTTGGCATATAAATGGTGCTCTCGCAACTTCTGCAAAGTCAACCGTAGATGCTCTTTGAGCTCTTCTTCACTTTTCGAGTATATCATGATGTCATCAATGAACACTACCACAACTTATCCAAATACTCCGTGAAAACTATACATGAAGTACGCGGGTGCATTAGTCAACCCAAATGACATGACTGAATACTTATAGGATCCATACCGTGTCCTGAAAGTTGTCTTGGGTATGTTTGATGGTGTAATCTTCATTTGGAAATATTTTGACTGAAGATCAATCTTAGAGAATATTCTAGCTCCCTTCATCTGGTTGAACAGATCCTCAATGCGTGGCAGCGTATACTTGTTCTTGATTGTTACCTCGTTGAGAGACTGGTAATCCACACACATCCTTTGGGATCCATCTTTCTTATCTACGAATAGCACTGGGGATCCCCATGGCGACAAGCTTGGGCGTATAAAACCCTTCTCTAACTGCTCTTGAATCTTCTTCTTGAGCTCCGCTAATTCCTTAGGAGGCATTCTATATGGCTTCTTTGCTATAGGTGCAGTTCTAGATATTAAATAAATGACAAACTCAATGTCACGATCATGTGGCATACCTTGCATTTCCTTAAGAAACACATCTGGGTACTCACGAACAACTGGAATTTCCTCCAAGGTTATTCCTTCTGCATGATTTACCGTTGTCTTCTCGGTTGTTGGTTGAACTGCCTTGTATTCTATACTGACTCCCTCCTCATTCGTCAATTGCACTGTCTGAGTTGCACACTGAATTGCTCCATTATGCTTCCTTAACCAATCCGTTCCAAGTATGATGTCCAAGCCTTGTGAATTCAGGACTATGAGGTTGCTGAGGAAATCTACCCCCTTATGTAAATACTTACTTTTGGACATACTATATTCGTCCTCATCTCTCCTCTAGGAGATTTAACCAACAAGGTAAACTTCAAGTATGATATAGGAATGCTATGCTTTACAACATACTTTTATAAGATGAATGCATGGGATGCTCAAGAATCAAATAATATAGTAGCAAGGTTGGAGTTTGTGAAGAACTACCAATCCCAACATCTTCAGCTTGCTGAGCCTCTTCTCCAGATATATGATTCACCTTGCCACAAGCGAAATTTTGTGGTCCTCTGTTGCCTTGAGTTGATCCTCCATTGGGCCTTGGATTCTGCCTTGGAACGTTGCTCATCTGACCCTGCCCTGATCTTGGGCATTGATTTGCAAAATGTCCCCCTTGACCACAAGTATAGCTAGTCTTTCCCACCAGTGGCGCTAGCAAAGTTAGCGCGAGGCTGGTTTTGAGCATAAGCCGACATATTTGGGCGTGGCGCTGGCTGCATAGGTAAGCGAGGTGCTTGCATGGGAGGGTGTTGTTGCATTGGCTGTTTCGGTCACGGTGGATAAGCAGGGTGGTATGTAGCATCAGATGGGTTGTAATATGGTGCAGTAGACGGTGCATAGCAAGGACAAACATTGCTTCCTTACAGCTGTCCCTGATATGGCATTTTCCTCTTGTGATCTAGCTCCATCTCAGGGATCTTGTTCTCAACCATAATGGCCTTGTCAACCAACTTCTAGAAATTTGCATAGTCAGCATTGAGTACCTGAACTTGAATTTCATTGTTTATACCCCTCATAAATAGATATTTCTTCCTGCTATCAGTTCTGATGTCCCTTGGAGCATATCTAGATAGTTGAGTAAACTTATTGAGATAATCACTCACACTCATCGTTTCTTGCCTGAGGTTTTCGAATTCTTGTCCTCTCAGTATCATAACTCCCTTCTGGCACATAGCGAGAACAGAACTTCTCCTTAAATTCAGTCCAGGTGATTCTCTCTTGATTTTCATGGGCATTGCATAGAGATTCCCACCAGTCTGCAGCAGCTCCAACTAATTGATGGGAAGCAATAATAATCTTTTCTCTCTCACTGCATTGGACAGTAGCAAGTTTCTTCTCAACAACTTCAGCCAATCATCAGCTTCCATAGGGTTTGTATCTTGAGCAATGGTAGGTAGTCTGGTTCTCATGAACTCTCCCAAATGGTTGTGGAGTGGCGGGGGTGGTGGTGGAGGTGGCAGCATGTGGGGATGATTGTTGTTGCCAGCTTGCAGCAGTCCCATGTTCTGTATCATAGTCTGCATGAGCTGATTCTGCATAGCCAACAACTGCTCAATGTTGATAGCTCCCTGGGCAGGTCCCTTGTTGTTCCGGGGTGCTTCATTGTTCCCCTCCTAACCATTGGCATTCCTCTAGTTACGAGTCCTCGACATCTGTTGGTCAAAGAATAGTAGAGACAGAAGAATTTAGAATTTGAAAAGAAACGCACCAAATATATGCATCAAGGTGTATGTAACTAACAACTCTTTTATTAATACAAAAAACTCTATTAGAGGATGTGGACAAGATTCTCACAACTCTCTACTACGTGCTGAGGTAGACAAAATGCTAAGCGTCCCACAACTCGCACCAAGCACACACCACGAAATTCAGAACACCACACCAAACATGACTAAGACGATCTAAATGCTTTTCTAACTTCTAAACAGGAGACCTAGACTTAATTATGTGAACTGTGGCTGTCCTGGCCGTGAGGCAGCGAAGGCAACAGCGGCTGCGAGGCATACATGGGCGCAAGCCATGACGAGTTGGATGTCCATGTAGGCGTTGGAAAGGTAGCTACACCATTGAACTCTACAGTGGCACAGCCTTCCTCATGCTTCTCCATTGTGAATAGCTTCTTACGGAGGTAACGGATCTCTTTCATGGCATCAGCATAGCAATTTCCCAAATTCACCAATACTGCCTAAGGATTGTCAATGTTATGGGAACTGATTTGAGATCCATCTTGCAGCCTTAAGACTTCCCTTATTCCCTTCTTGCGTTGCGGGTGTAGTGCAAAACTAGTATCTTCGATTTGCTCCCGATAGATGAGGCACAATCTAGTAAGTGCATCCCAAGCCACATCATCAATAGCTTGCTCCTTGGTGCTTCTCCATGTGGATGCAAAGTGTCGGATGACCACTTCATCTTTGGCAAGAACTGTAACATGAGCCCCCCATTCTTCATGTCCATGGCGAGCAATCCTCTTGACATAATACTCCAGATGCATCTTCCATAGATCAAAGAACTCCTTCAATTGCTTGGCTGCAAATCCTCCATCAATGCTGTCAGAACGGAATTTTTAGGCATCATAGTAAACTAGGCATTTGTCCTCCTTCCTAGCTTCACTAGGCTGTGATGCATTCTTTTGAGCTTCAGGTGCTTCCTCTTGTGCAGCGGGTTCATCCTCATCTTGGGCTTCATCTTTATCCTCCTCATGTGCTTCACCTTCCTCTTCCTCACATTCATAAATTTCCACCATCTCCGGATCATCCTCCTCATCATCATCATAGGACTCAACCTTTTTAGGCTCTTCCTCCGTCGTGTTGGAGTGTTCATGCTCAACAGCATTTGTGGGAGAACTCACTTCTTCCTCCTCTTGGGCGGGCTCCATTTGTGGCTCCTCACGAGGCCTAAGCTTGCTTCCAAGGGGTGGCAAACGAGCTCTCTTGCGGGCAGTCATTTTTGTGTGAGCCATCTACAAGAAAACATGAGAAAAATAGAGGAAAACACAAATATCAGTTCTGAAATTGCAGCAGCCACAAAATAAGATGAAAGGATGTGCATTTGCGCAAAAAGATGGAAAAATAGCAAAAATTGCAGCAGCGGGAAAAAAGCACAGATTTTTCCACATTATATATCTAGTCGAAGGCAAAATAGTGCAAAACAGGCCAGTTTTGAATAGGAAAGAAGTCCAAAGTGATTTGTGGTGTCCATTCTAACTAGGCATGCGTCCTACGGTCAAACATGGCTCTGATACCAATTTATGACACCCAGTTCCAAAAATGACCAAGCGTGATGCATATGTGTGACCAGGATGTTTAACACACATACACAAGTGATTCACAAACGATAAACATATTATAACCATGTCTCGAATAACAATACTAATAATAGTACCTTATTACAAACTAGATATTCTTGAATACAAGCTCTAATCAAATGCAGTAGAAAACTCTAAACACTAATGACTCCAAACTCCACAGGCAAGCTTGACGGTAACACGCGCGCCTAGAACTCCTCAAAAACCTCCTGGTACTCCACATTGTCTCCTGCAACTGATATTGTTGGGGAATAGAAAGGGAGAGCACATATCATACTTAGCAAGTGTGGGAAAGTATGCCATGTAGCTTAAACAAGGAATGATAATAAATAATGGCTAATTGCATAAAAGTACTTGCAAAATAGTTGAAAATGCAATTATATCATCATTAAGTGAGGTCCTTCCCAATATAACCCAAGTAACATTAATTTCAACTTAAATAACCAATACCAGCAATAATAATCCATATCCAACTCATAACTGCTCATATGTCTCAAATTCATCAATTCCATATACCAAAGCCAACTAATTAACCAATACCAATTCCCAATTCAATTCCAGCAATCAAACCATGTTAAAGTCCAATTTCTAATCATGTGAGGGTCCAGGTTGCTCATGTCGGGAGCATGGCTATAATGATAGTTTTAAACACACTCTGCAAAGGTTGTACCACATTACCCACAAGTTTGTGATTTCATCACCTTTCGATGACTATAGAATCTAAATTATGCCATCTCACTCTTCCTTAGGTGTGTGGCCGAGAGATCACAAAATGGCCTTTACAAAGTGATTACTAGCATATTTAGACCCCACTGTGGTTTCACCGGTTGTGAATGTCTCCAACTGAGCACATCCAACCACAGACCCCCTCTTGAGCCATTCGGATCCCAGGGTAGTCCCACCAATCTCTACAAACCCATCCGACTACCCTTCTCCGAGCATTCTTAATGGTACAAATAGTATTGGCAAAATACTAATTAGTCAGCTAAGCTGCACCTATACTTGGCTCTGTGGTGGCACTATAAATCCTAAATGGTCGCTCCACGAACCGGTCCTTAGATCTAACGCAAGAAAAACCACCAAAACAGTCCAACCCATTCCACATAACCAACTTGCTTAGATCCCTAGGCACCATGTTGCTAAAGGGCCATTACTATCAATTCTCATCAATCACATGTTCAATAGTTCATGATTAAGCAGTATGAGTGGTTCCCAAACCCAATTGAGTAATGCAAAGCAAATGTGTAAAATACCCTTCCGGACTCTCTACTTTGTGTTCAAGCGACAAGTGTGGTCATACAAAACTGGTAAACTCTTACAATTGGTTTTTCCCATCAATTGACACGAGCATGCAATTTGCAAACAAAACATTTAAAACCTAGATCAAAATGATCAAGGACACTTGCCTTGCTCTTGAGCTTGGTTTGGATCGAAGGCTTCGAAGTTCTGGTTCTACAGGTCCTTGAAAGCACTCTCTACAACGAGACCTTCTATTCCGTGCGACAAACATGCAAAACAACATTACAATCAATAAATGCTCATATATTACTCAATATGCCATGATTAATACAATTGCAAAGTAAAACTAGTTAATGAGTTGCTATTAATGTTAACTAACTAGTTACAATAGTTTAGAACATGTTTGAACAGGTTTGGAATTGATTTGGATTAAATTAAAATCAATTCAGCTTTCACAGATTCAGAGGCCAGACAAGTCCGGTACTAGAGCCGGACTAGTCCGCTCTCATCAGAACTGTGAATTTAGGGTTTTCCGATCAGTGGGAATTGGGGGTTAATTTCACATGGACAAGTGGATGTAGAGGGTGTACCACGTATTTAGAGATCAAAAGGTTGAGGATTGGACGTGAGACATGAATCTTGACGTTTAGGGTTTGATGGAGATAAGTCGTTGAAGTTACGGTGATGAAGAACGTCAATTGATGAAAGGTTAATGAAGATTGATCTTGATTGAGCCTTCTCCATCTTCTCCTCCTTCTCCTTGCTCCTAGGCTACTTCTTGACGTCGGCACAAGGCAAAGGGCAGCACTGAGGGTTTTTCTCAGAGGTTGGAGAGGTAAGGGTATTGAGTTGTTTATATAGAGGTGGAGAGGTAGGGTTTTGCAGTGAATTCCAAGTGAATCTCGGTAGGGGACGAGTAGGGGCCGAGGTGGAGGTCCACATGGGCTCCTCTAAGGTTGGGCACAAAGTTCTTAGGCCCAATTAAGGCAATTAACCAATTACCCATCGTGTGAGAAAAACAGAATCCGAATGGGATTTAGCACACCGGACCAGTCCGCAATAGGTACCGGACAAGTCCGTTATGGACAAAGACATTTTCGGACAAGTCTAGTATGGGTGGATGGACAAGTCCGTTTGGGAACAATGGGGTGTTTGGAGAAGTCCAGTATGTGTGGTCGGACAAGTCCGGAGTAGCAAAATAAAAGGCCCCCTGGTTGAAAACTGGGCCATATCCGACAAGTCCTTTCAAAATCGGACAAGTCTGGAAAAACATCAAAAGATAAATTGGACTAGTTCGTGCAGAGCATTAGCCAAGTCCGTAGTCCTGAAGAAACTGAATTTCTAAAATAGAAAGGGGATACCAGACTAGTATGTAAAATCCCACTTTTTCCTTTTATGTGAAGTTCAGCTACAAGTTGCTTATCAAACATAATGGAGATCAATATAGTTGTGTACATGAACTTGACCTCACTAAAAAGCTTTCTTTCTACTCATGTTTAATTTTACTAACATGATGATTGGACTTCACCACTAATCCTAGAACAATTTAATTAAACCTTTCTGCAAAGTTGGGAATTTAATTGAATGGAATGGCTAGGGCAAATTATATTGCAGCATTATATAAAATCAAAACAAATATAAATTGATTATGTTGCTATGTATATCTGGCCCTGACAAAAAGATTCAAATCCAAGGCTCCAAACTTTTCATTGGCCTCGTAATATTCTAAATAGCTTCTCGGTAAAGTTTCAAGATTTTTGAAGCACGTCTTCCACTTAGTTGGACACGTACAGAGGGTTTATTTCCCGTCGATCTCAAAATACAGTTGTGCACTTAACATTGTACAAATAAACATACAATTTTTCGTGAGACCCTTTATGGTTCAGTAAGCTTTGTTTCAAAGTTTGGGGATTTATGGGTCTCAGTTACTATTTATTTCAATAAGATTTATAAACAAGTTTGGATTCAAATTTGAATTCGAATTTGAAACAAACTGTGTCCAAATTGAAATATGATTGCACATTTTTGTTCCTCATATTTTTGTTAGCTTGTCTATAAATTTTGGGAATTTTTGGGCAATGTTTGAGGTGGAATTTAGAGGAACAGAGAAGAGGGAGCAGTGGGGCCCACTTGTCAGCCGGTGAACCGTTTTACCGCCTCTGTTTTTCCTTCTCTGCTCGACACCGCAATGCTTGCATGCTGCCAACGCGCAGGTTAGGCCGTGGGTCGCCTCCAGCTGCCCAGCCCCCTTATCTACAGCGGTAAAGATCTTTTCTTCACTCCACCGTCGACCTCAGTCACTTCTCTGCTTGCCTCTCGCTCGCGCTACTCATTTTCTCGCCGTCGTGACCACCTTGGTTCTGCTCGACGCCGCTCAGCCTCGCCACCGCTACAAGCTTCCTCGTCCTCTGCAGTCTTTAGGAAAAAGGTGCACCATGATCTCGTGTAGCTGCTGGTAAAGTTTGAACACATATCATGCATCCTAGCATCCTTATTTCGTGAAAAACCGAAGCACTTTTATAGCTTTGGAGCTAGTTCGTCGGTTTAATTCTGATTGTATGTACAATAATTCTTTGATCCAGTTAGACAACGTGATCAATGTCTCCTAGCGCAGCTTCCCTCCAAGAACCAGAAGGAACCATCGAGTAATTATCGAGTTATCCAGTTTTTCCCCTTCCGCCATTGAAGTAGCTCGGTTTACTGTCGACCTTAGTGTTGCCAGCTAAGACATGAGTTCTAGACCCTCCTAACATTTTCCCATGTTCCCAAGATGCTTCTCGAGCTTTCGTATGAGAGCTTTCGGTAGGAAATTGAGGGTTCCGACATGACCGGAACCCTAGCACCCGCCACCGCCATCGGGAGTGGACTTCCAGTCACCCATCGTCGTCGGGAGGTACCCCAACGTGTTTCCCGCGCGAAGGTAGGATGGGGCAGCGAGTTTCGAGGGTTATCGTGGGCCGGAAACCGTCGCTCGCGAGAGCGCCACTGCGCTCCGGCGTGGGCGCCGCCGCCCGAACCTGTGGCCAGAGGAAGAAGAAGGAGGGGGCACGGGTCCCACCTGCCAGAGAGTGCAGCGCCTCTTGGATCAGCCTGTGGCCACGTGGAAATGTTTGTGGCTTCCGTTGTGGCTGCCTCCTGGTTGGCTGATTTAAATCTGGTGGTCCCAGGCGCCAAATTTAAAAGCCGGAAATTCCAAATTTATGCAGAACCATTTCCAAACTTGAAAAATCAATATCTCTCTATAGATTGCTCCAAAAATATTCAAACAAATTTTGTTTGAAAGCCCTTGAGCTCTAGTTTCTGTTAGTACCAATTAGGTTTTGTGAAACTTAATTTCAAATTCTGTAGAAAAGATTATTTCCAAATACAAATACAATTTTTCAAGATGAACTTTCCACTGGAAAAATCCCCAAAATTCACATAAAATACACTGTCCTATTCTTGAGTAACAGAAAATGCTTGGGAGCCATTGCACATGTATAACCCTCTGTATAATTCAATTACCTTTTTCCATCAATGAATTTTTACAGATGTTAAGTTGCTTTATTATGTCCCAAATTTGGACTGAACCTTCCTTTAGACATACACTAGTTCCTGTAAAAAATTTAGGATTTAATTGACTTAGTCTCCTGGTCCTAATTCAGTTGACAACCGAATGTTAATTGAAAAGCTAAAATTCAGTTATAAAATAATTCAGAAATTCTTGCCAAATTTGAAATTCAATATCTTCTTTACCAAGGATTAGAAATTTATGAAACCAATTTTGCTAGAACCAGGACAACATCCTCTATCATGATCATCAACTGGCAGCTATGTTCAAGCTACAGTTTCTTCTCTAAAATTCTTGGAAATTTATTGCTTACCATAATTTTAGAGACAACAAACTACTTTGATTATCTTCTGTTCTTTGCCAGAGCTTCTATCATATTCCTTAGTATCTACCATCAAAGTACCAAAGCCAATTAAAATCTTATCATATAATGATCACCAGAGATTAGATTATGGTCTTAGTAGTAATTATTTTTCAAAGTCATTCATATACATATTATATGCATATCGTGTAGTGACCGAAGTCGAGGAGGAGCCAGAGGCCTTGGAGGTACACCTGCTGGATAATAACACAGACTCGGACCTGCATCCACGCAAGCCCCGGTTTGCATTTAAGAGCTTTTCAAAGTTTTCTAGTTTTATTCATTTACATCTTCAGTTGATATTGTGCATTACGTTCAAGATGCTTCAATACTCCAGACGCATGACCCACAACCCCATTGGTTAATTGGGTAGGTTGATAGCTCGACGTGTAGAACTGTTATGCTAATGTTGTAGGTGATCCGGTAGAAGTCGAGTAGCTGGAATCTACTCACGAGAGATGTAGAACATATCTCACAAGATTTGTTAGATAGACAATGGATTAATATAATGAGTCTGAGACCGGGCAGGGGATGGATAGGAAGCGACGAGAATTGGAGTCTCGGTCGCATAGCCCTGCCTGTGTCGATTAAGGCCCGTCTGTATGCGGCCCCGCTGAATAGGCTTGACATGTACCGGCGACATACTGGATATATGGGCTCCAGTAAACTAACGTAACTTGATAACTGGGATGTCGAGGCCATTAAATCACCATAGATAGGGTGGGTTGAGGACAGTAAGGTGTAAATCGGTCGGCGGGCATAGATGTGTTCTATGCAGAGACCTTCTGTTCGCGGAGGTGAGACAGGTTCGGCGTTCGGGTTTGTTGTGAAAGGTGGCTATATGCGACTAGTACTGAAGTGTTACATAGGTACTGATGTACTCGATGTCTCTTTCGAACATGCGTATGTGTCGTGTTGTCCGGGTGTGTCCTGATTGTAATCACTGTCCCTCACAGTAATAGAGTACCACTTGTTCACTGAGTCATGACGTAGTAAATACTAAAGAAGCCATAAGAATATGATGTATTGAATTATAATTGCTTTGCAACCTTGTGTGGTTTAGAGATAGAAAAATTTAATGTTTACAGTTTCCCCATATTTAGCTGTAATAGCATTATGTGCCTTGGGCATGTCATATCATCGACAAAGCGTTTCTTGTTTGATTGTGGAGTCTATAATGGGCCGTGCCTGAAGAATGTCATTTGCTACTTAAAATATGATTATAAGGATCCACTTGTAGGCGAGTCGTTTATGCTTTACCTTACCTATGCTTAGTATTCACCATTGCATATGTCTAGTGAGACAGGTCAGTCTTGCTGAGCCTTATGCTCATGTTTGCAGTTAATGAGTTTTTGCAGGTTATACAACTGATTACGGGTTTGATGACGAGGCTGCACCCCCTCCAGGGTTTACAGCAGAGTGGGAACCTTGCACGCCGCCGTGAATTGTGTGTTGCTAGTGCGAAGTATCCAGGGCATGGATGACTTTGCTTTTGCATAGCTAGTGCTAAGAGCGTAGCTATGATGTATAGGTTTCTTTCCTTCTGCTAGTATTATAAAACTTCCACTGTATTATAAATAAAAGACTTTGTATTGTACATTATGCTCGTTCTGTTCTAGTATGCCGTTGGGTGTCACATCGCACGACACCACCCAATGAGATCCTTGGATGTCGGGATTCCGGTCCCCACAGCATGGTATCAGAGCATCATTGGGAACAGTGTGCTTGAAAAGAACATATTTTCAAAAACTAAGGATTATATGAGTGAGGAATTAGCTATATGCCCATATAAGGATTATTACTAGTATAAGATATAAAGGTGGTAAACTAACTATATGTTGTTAAATTCTGTAACGACGCCCCGACATCAGGTAAGAGGTAAGGTACGCCACCGAGAGTAGATCAATCTCGGTAAGCTCAGCATACGATGAGTGGTATGTGAAATTTCCGTGGCTTGGCACGAAAAGTCAATATGAGTCTCTAAAACTTTAAATGTTTCTGGGAACATATGATATGCGGTGCCCCAGCGTGACACAAAGTTAGAGGGAGACCCCGTCGGGTGGTATATAACCCGATAGTGTGTTCTCATGTCTCTGAGAACATGCGAACACGTTTGCCCGAGCATGTATAAGCCGACTCGTACGGGAGTCCTTGCTGTACGGACGTAGTAACAGCCATGTACCTTGAGGCATGCCTTCGCTCGAGGGCAACTCACTCCAGAGTCTTATGCAATTACATTCAAATATAACTGTGTATGGTGATTGCCTGTCGTGTTTCCCCGCCGCCGTACGGCGTGCCTGTGCCAGGGGATTGCTTGTCTTCTGCAGGTACACTAACTACGGTAGAAGACCGTGTAGAAACCGTTTGCGAGAGAACGATATAGGAACCACCTATAGACGTAACCGGATATACCGGATATAATTTTCATTGTGAGGTACGTAGTACCGTCAGTATCAAACATGATATTTCACCATCCCCAACGACAGAATGGATGCATTATGTTTTGGAAAGTCCGACTATCAGATGCTGGTAGGTTTGGACTCCGTAAAAGGGACTCCAACTCGATAGAGTAGATAGAATCAAGATTCTTGGTTTCTGGTAGAAGTTGGCTCGACTTCGCCGGATTGTAATCTTGGTTATCTGATAGATAACATAAGGGTATCATATCTGGATGGAAATCTACTGAAGACCTCTACAACTTTTCTGTTGACCATCAAGGCAGAAAAGTTTGATAATCTGTTGAAATCAGGAGTATACTAAAACTGCTCCAGATGACCCTCCCATTGTACCTGTTCCAGTAATATTGCCATAACTCACCGTAGGAACATCTTCTGTCTTATTGTGATACATGTATGGAAAGGGCAGAAGAATATATACTGGTTTTATGTTTAGAGTTTTTCCTAATTCGAATTTGAGTCAAATAAAATTTGGAAATCAAAACAGTGAACTGCAGGACTGCTTGTGCAAACCAGTCAGTTCAACTGTTTAGTTTGGATAGTTCTAACTTTTGATCCAGAATAGGGACATAATCACATATATACATTTTTGGAAAGATTAGGAAGTCCTCTATCAACTTTATTTTGCATTCATGATCTGAATCTGGGTATATCTGTGTCTAATTCCATTCGTCACAAACTTGGTTCTCGCAGTCCAGAACTTGAAGCAGTTTGCACATGGTTGTGAATTCGCGCGCGATACCAGTACAGCAAACTTTTCTGGGGAGGACTCTTTTACTTTTGGATTTTTAACTTGATGTTACACAAAGTTTATTTTGTCATTACCTCAATATATGGTTGTGATATACCTGTATAAATTGTGGGAGACAACTACATATACAGGGGAGGTTCTGTCAAAATTTCCAGAAAATATGGGTCAATTAAGACCTGTATAGATTCTATTTCCTAGCTCACTTGGAGCTGTATGAGTACAATCTGGAAAGATTGGAAAGTGTACTACAACTTTTGTATTCAAACCAACATCTGGTTCGGAAGTTTCCTGTATGAAAATTTTGAATTTATACAGGAAGGTCAGCTGGAACAGACTGTGATTACAACTCCAGTTTTAAATTTTCTTAAACTATTGAGAGTTGGAAACCTTCTCACTGTTCCAGTATTCTTTTCTATAGATGCTGGATGTGAGGATGCTACTACCGGACGTATGGGTATTTTCCACTTGCGCTAGCCATCCGGGTTTCCTAAGTATGCTGCGGGAAGTGCTCCAACAGTTTGGCTTCATCGAGATGCCATGCTATTGGGGTAGAGAAACGATTGACAGAGGCGTTCAGTCATGCACCATCTTGGTAGACATCCCAGCTAGTCCACGTCGTTATGGATGGGCTCCTTTCTCAGTTACCATCGAGGGGGCTCATTTAGAGGACACTTGGGCAATCATTGCAGGTGAAGCACTTATGAAGCTTTGTGAGCTTCGTCAAGATGCCATGGCTGGGACTCAATTTGCCCTTATTCCAGTCCGTGGTATGGCTGGATTTGAGTGGCATCATCGTATGGTTGCTGCCTATACATCGTATGGCGACACAGCCTCGATGACACTTGGGACATATGTGGCTGCTTCCAATATGGTGGTTTCCACGCAAGGCACCATTATTTTGGAGAATGCCTTGCGGGAAGCGACGGAGCGGGGTGATACCCTTGATTATATCAACGAGAATCTACGTTCGCTCCTAGCCCCAGCAAATCACCGTCTAAATAAGTGCGAGAGTCAGCTGCATTATGTTCGCATTAGGCTACGGAAAGCTCGTGCCGAACAACGGCAGGCTCGCACTGAACTGCAGCAAGCTCGTGGTGAGTTGCAAGCATGTGAGTTAGAGGTACAACAACAGCAGGAGCAGCTGTTAGTAGTCACTGAAGAGCGGGACACCGCCATTGAGAAACCTCAGAATTGGGAGTATGGGGTAGAAGAACATCAGGATAATGTAATTGAGGCTGAAGCACAATTGCAACCAGTGGTGTATCCACCGGCCCATAATATACCACTAATTATGGGTGAACAATTGCCTTCGAATGACAAAGAAGAAGAAGATCCCGAGAAACTTGAGTACCTCGAGTAGGACGTATTGGAGTGGGATGTGGCAACACTTCTGCCGACACGGGGCAACATATAGTTTAATAGTTGCTCGTGTTTTTCTTTTGTGTCATATTGAGAATAGTAGTGGGTATTCTAAGCTGATATGATGTGTATGACATCTCATGGGAACCAAGTATGGTAGAGATGTATTTCCATAGTTGGAGTCCATCATTTTGGAGTTTACTACTGTAAACTTGGTCATGAGATAATATATCTTGTATAAAGTTTGTATTTTATCAATATATATGAACGTTATGCACTTATTCTCTTTTCAATAGTCGTGCTACTGCAAAATGATATGGAAAAGGGAAAAGAAAACATGTGCTGATTTAAAATAATTTGGATGCAGAATGGTTCGTACGCGCTCGACGCCAGAAATGGGAGGATCCAGTCGTGGTCGTGAGGACGAATCTCTAACCCAGGAGACAGCTGCAACGCCGCAGCAACAAGTCCCTCCACCACCTCCACCTGAACTTCCTAGAAGTCTCGCGGAGGTTTTCGCAGCAGTGCTCGACTCGCACGACGAGCAAACCGAGTTTTTGCGTACCCTTGTACAGCATTCATCCCGTCACGGGGGACGACAAGATGATGGGCCATGTCAGCCATATCTGAGTTCCTACTCGGATTTCACATCGATGCATCCGCCGGTCTTCAGGAAGGCTGATGAACCTTTGGAGGCAGACAACTGGCTCCGCTCCATTGAAGGGAAGTTCGGTTTACTCGAGATAACCGAACAATGGAATACTATGTTTCAGCTCAACAACTGCAGGGGTCTGCTAGTGTGTGGTGGGCAAACTACCTCGCCGCACGCCCCGCAGACTATATCGTGAGCTGGGTAGAATTCCGGGAGGCATTCCGCGCCTACCATATCCCTCCCGGGATTATGAGGAGGAAGCTTCAAGAGTTCTTGGAGTTGAAGCAGGGAGGAAGGAGTGCTTACGAGTACTCCAAGACCTTCAACCACTTGGTCCTGTGTACTCCAAGACCTTCAACCACTTGGCCCAGTATGCACAGGACCAAGTGAACACGGAAGACAGGAAGGGAGAGTGCTTCTACTGTGGTTTGAACCCCAAGATGAAGGACAAGCTTGCCTTGTTCAACCGCGGCAGCTTCAACGACATTGTCAATGCCTCAGTCGTACAAGAGGATGCTACTCGAGAGTTGTCCTCAAACAAGAAGAAGAGGAGTTCTCCGTAGGGCAGCGGAGGTGTTGCTCCTTAGAAGTACCGAATGGTGTATCGATGACCATCCAGCCAGAGGTGGCAACCGCCATCGTGACCACCAATGTTCAGTGGTCGCCAGTTCGACAACGCCGATTTCCGGTCGCAGCAGCAGTAGGGGATGATCCTACATGCACTTCCACCCCCACCGCGTGCACTAGGATTCCGTCCTCCCTTTCGTACCGGCAAAACCCCGTACACGTGTTTCACGTGTGGACGCACGGGGCACTTCGCCAAGGACTGCCTGCAGAATAGGCAGGGCGGAGGATAGTCATCGTATAAGGGCGCCAACCAACCCCGCAACTAGCCCAAGAAGCCAGTCCCCAGACTCGGCAATGTCCACCACCTCGCCATTGAGGACATTCCGGAAGGCGCACCCGTACTCACGGGTACGTTCTCTATCTTTGATCATCCCGTAGTCATACTCTTTGACTCCGGAGCTTCCCACAATGTCATTAGCAAGTCTTTTGTCATTAAAATTCAGTTGCCTATTATCTCCACCAAAACTCTATATGTGATTTGCACTCCGGTAGGGAAGACAGTAACAAATGAGATGGTTCCTGGGATACCACTTAACCTAGAGGGGACTATATATTTTACTTCGCTTCAGATACTGGAGAATCAGAGGCTAGATGTCATATTGGGAATGACGTGGTTACAATACCATGGTGCGATTCTAGATCTCATTCCTCGAAAAATATATCTAAATTCTCCACTTCATCCTTCCCAAGTCCTCAATCTTGAGAGAATCGTTCGAGTGAATCCATCTACTCACAATACTGAGGTTATTGAACTTAATGATATTCCGGTAGTATGTGAGTATCCTGATTTGTTTCCCGAAGTTCTTCCTGGTATGCCACCAGAAAGAGATATAGAGTTCAAGATTGAGCTTGTACTGGGAACAGTGCCGATCTCAAGGCAGCCCTACAAGATGGCACCCAAGGAACTTGCAGAACTGAAGGAGCAGCTAACGGAACTTGAGAACAAGGGTTTAATTCATTCAAGTTCATCACCATGGGGCTGTCCTGCATTGTTTGTAGAGAAGAAAGATAAAACCTTGAGACTATGTGTGGACTATCGTCCACTCAATGTTGTCACTATCAAAAACAAGTGTCCACTACCACGCATTGATATTCTTTTCGATCAACTAGTGGGTGCTAAATTATTTTCGAAGATCGATCTTCGTTCTGGTTATCATCAGATTAGAATTCGGCCAGAAAATATACCTAAGACAGCATTCTGGACGAGGTATGGACTGTATGAATACCTTGTTATGTCCTTCGGATTGACAAATGCACTGGCTCATTTCATGTATCTCATGAACTCGGTGTTCATGCCGGAATTGGACAAGTTTGTAGTGGTCTTCATTGACGACATCCTTGTGTATTCGAAATCCGAAGAAGAACATGAACAACACTTGCGTATTGTGCTTCAACGATTACAGGACCACGAACTATATGTCAAGTTCAGCAAGTGTGAGTTCTGGATCAGCCAAGTGCCATTTCTAGGGCACATCATATCCGCATAAGGGATTGCAGTTGATCCAAACAAGATAAAGCAAGTACTCAAATGGGAGTCTCCAAAGTCCGTACATGAAGTTCGAAGTTTCCTGGGTTTAGTTGGGTATTACCGGAGGTTCATTCCCAGTTTCTCCAATAGCTAAACCAATGATAGAACTTCTGAATAAAGGGAAGAAGTATGTATGGACAGAAGCATGTGAGGGAGGTTTCTAGGCATTGGTAAAACACCTCAAGACGGCACCAGTATTAGCTCAACCGGACACAACCAAATCATTTGACGTGTATTTTAATGCATCTAGAATTGGTTTGGGTTGTGTGTTGATGCAAGACAGACGAGTGATCGCTTATGGATCACAGAAGCTTTGGAACCATGAGCAGCACTATCCAACTCTTGATCTAGAGCTCGCTGCTGTTGTACTAGCATTGAAGATGTGGAGACATTATCTACTGGGTAATCTAGTACATCTCTACACCGATCACAAGAGCCTGAAGTACATTTTCACCCAAAAGGACTTAAATATGCGACAGTGTAGATGGTTGGAATTAATCAAGGATTATGAGATTGAGATCCACTACCATCTAGACAAGGCGAATGTAGTCGCACATGCACTAAGCCGCAAGTCCCATGTCAACAGTCTTTCCATCACCTCGATGGGAGAAGAAGAACCGAGTCTCTACTTGTTCCATACGGGGCTTTCTACAATCTAGCTCTCATTCCTACTATCAGGGAGGATATTATAGCATCTCAGAAGGAGGACAAAGGGATGTCCCACAATCGGCAAATAATGGAAATGGGGGAGATGAAATGTTTCCGATGTGACAATGAAGGTACCATCTTGTTTAAAAACCGCATAGTGGTACCCCGGAACATGGAACTTCAGAAGAAGATACTGGATAAAGCTCATTTATCCAAGTATTCCATTTATCCGGGAAGTAACAAAATGTACCAAGACTTAAGGAAGAAGTTCTGGTGGACTCAGATGAAGAGAGAAGTAGCAAAATATGTATCTGAATGTGATACGTGTCGGCGAGTGAAAGCCGACCATATGAAGGCAGCTGGACAGCTTCAACCTTTAAGCATACCGGCTTGGAAATGGGAGGATGTCAGCATGGATTTCATTGTTGGGTTGCCTCCCACTTTCCATAAGCATGACTCAATTTGGGTGATTATTGACCGGTTGACCAAATCAGCTCATTTCATACCGGCCAGTGTCGGGTATGATGTAAAGCGGTATGCAGAACTTTATATCTCCAGAATCTTGTGCCTACATGGAGTACCCCACACTATAATTTCAGATCGTGGATCTATTTTCGTTGCTCGATATTGGGAGCATCTCCATGATGCATTGGGTACCAAACTGATCTGGAGCTCGGCTTATCATCCTCAGACTGATGGGCAAACCGAACGGGTGAATCAAGTGCTAGAGGATATGCTTCGTGCCAGTGCCATCCACCATGGTAGGAACTGGGATGATCATCTACCATTGGCAGAGTTTTCGTACAACAATGGTTATCAGGCTAGCATCCATATGGCGCCATATGAAGCTCTTTATGGTCGTAAGTGTCGCACACCCTCGAACTGGTGTGAAAATGGTGAACGAGTGGTATATGGCATCGACTTGGTAAATGAAGCCGAAGAGCAAGTACACATTATTCAAGCAAATCTCAAAGCTGCTCAGTCTCTTCAGAAGAGCTATGCGGACAAACGATGTCGACCTCTTCATTTCAAGGTTGGGGATCAAGTTTATCTCCGGGTATCCCCAATGAAGGGAATTCATCGATTCAGAGTGAAAGGGAAGCTAGCTCCACGTTTCGTTTGGCCGTTTGCAATAATCAAAAGATGCGGACCTGTGGCATATCAATTGGAGTTACCGCCATTGCTTGCAGTGGTCCACATTGTGTTTCACATTTCTCAGTTGTGGAAATGTATCAAAGCCCCAACGAATGTCCGTATTGAGGATTTGGAGGCTCTCCAACTAGATCTTACTTATTCCGAGCATCCAACCCAGATCATTGATGAGAAAACTCGCACCACAAGGAGCCGCACCTTGCGTTTCTACAAGGTCTTGTGGAGCAGCCACAGTGCTGAAGAAGCCATGTGGGAAAGCGAGGAGTATCTTAAAACGAACTATCCGGACTTGTTAGCGGCACATGTTCAATAGATCTTTACCTTTTGTCTTTTCTTTGTAATCTCGGGACGAGATTCTTTTAAGGGGGGAGCAATGTAAAATCCCACTTTTTCCTTTCATGTGAAGTTCAGCTACAAGTTGTTTATCAAACGTTATGGAGATCAATATAGTTGTGCACATGAACTTGACCTCACTAAAAAGCTTTCTTTCTACACATGTTTAATTTTATTAACATGAGGATTATACTTCACCACTAATCCTAGAACAATTTAATTAAACCTTTCTGCAAAGTCGGGAATTTAATTGAATGGAATGGCTAGGGCAAATTATATTGCAGCATTATATAAAATCAAAACAAATATAAATTGATTATGTTGCTATGTATATCTGGCCCTGGCAAAAAGATTCAAATACAAGGCTCCAAACTCCACTTAGTTGGACACGTATAGAGGGTTTATTTCGCGTCGATCTCAAAATTTAGCTTTGCACTTAACATTTTCCAAGTCAACTCACAATTTTTCCTAAAGCCCTTTATGGTTCAGTAAGCTTTGTGTCAAAGTTTGTTGATTTATGGACCTCAGTTACTATTTATTTCAATAAGGTTTATAAACAAGTTTGGATTCAAATTTGAATTTGAATTTGAAACAAATTGTGTCCAAATTGAAATCTGATTGCACATTTGGTTCTTCATATTTTTCTTAGACTGTCTGTAAATTTTGGGAATTTTGGGGCAATGTTTGAGGTGGAATTTAGAGGAACAGAGAAGAGGGGGCAGTGGGGCCCACATGTCAGCCGGTGAACCGTTTTACCGCCTCTTTTTTTCCTTCTCTGCTCGACACCGCGATGCTTGCATGCCGCCAGGACGTCGGTTCGGCCGTGGGCCGCCTACAGCTGCCCCAGCCCCCTTATCTACTGCGGTAAAGATCTTTTCTTCACTCCACCATTGACCTCAGTCACTTCTCTGCTCGCCTCTCGCTCGCGCTGCTCATTTTCTCGCCGCCGCGACCACCTCAATTTTGCTCAACGCCGCTCAGCCTCGCCACCGCTACAAGCTTCCTCGTCCTCTGCAGGCTTTAGGAAAAAGGTGCACCATGATCTCGTGTAGTTGCTGGTAAAGTTCGAACACATATCATGCATCCTAGCGTCCTTATTTCGTGAAAAACCGAAGCACTTTTGTAGCTTTGGATCTAGTTCAAAATCATTCATATACATATTATATGCATATCATGTAGTGACCGAAGTCGAGGAGGAGCCGGAGGCCTTGGAGGTACACCTGCCGGATACTAACACAGACTCGGACCTGCATCTAGGCAAGCCCCGGTTTGCATTTAAGAGCTTTTCAAAGTTTTCTAGTTTTATTCATTTACGTATTCAGTTGATATTGTGCATTACATTCAGGATGCTTGAATACTCCAGATGCAGGACCCATAATCCCATTGGATAATTAGTTAGGTTGATAGCTCGACATGTAGAACTACTATGCTAATGTTGTAGGTGATCCGGTAGAAGTCGAGTAGCTGGAATCTATTCACGATAGATGTAGAACATATCTCACAGGATTGGTTAGATAGACAATGGCTTAATATAATGAATCTGAGACCGGGCAGGGGATGGATAGGAAGCGACAAGAATTGGAGTCTCGGTCGCATAGCCCTGCCTGTATCGATTAAGGCCCGTCTGTATGCGGCCCCGCTGAATAGGCTTGACTTGTACCGGCGACATATTGGATATATGGGATCCAGTAAACTGATGTAACTCGATACTGGGATGTCGAGGCCATTAACTCACCATCAATAGGGGTGGGTTGAGGACTGTAAGGTGTAAATCGGTCGGCGGGCGCAGATGTGTTCCATGCAGAGACCTTGTGTTCGCGGAGGTGAGACGGGTTTGGCGTTTGGGTTTCTTGTGAAAGGTGGCCATATATGACTAGTACTGAAGTGTTACATAGGTACTGATGTACTCGCTAACACTTCCGAACATGCATATGTGTCGTGTTGTCCGGGTGTGTCCTGATTGCAATCACCGTCCCTCGCGGTAATAGAGTACTGCTTCTTCACTGAGTCATGACGTAGTAAATACTATAGAAGCCATAAGAATATGATGCATTGAATTATAATTTCTTTGCAACCTTGTGTGGCTTAGAGATAGCAAAATTTAAAGTTTACAGTTTCCCCATACTTTAGCTGTAATAGCATTATGTGTCTTGGGCATGTCATATCATCGGCAAAGCGTTTCTTGTTTGATTGTGGAGTCTATGATGTGTCATGCCTAAAGAATGTCATTTGCTACTTAAAATATGATTATAAGGATCCACTTGTAGGCGAGTCATTTATGATTTACCTTACCTATGCTTAGTATTCACCCTTGCATATATCTAGTGAGACTGGTCAGTCTTGCTAAGCCTTATGCTCATGTTTGCAGTTAACAAGTTTTTGCAGGTTATATGACTGATGACAGGTTTGATGACGAGGCTGCACCCTCTCCAGCGTTTACAGCCAAGTGGGAACCCTGCACGCCGCCGTGAATTGTGTGTTGCTCGTGCGAAGTATCCAGGGCATGGATGACTTTGCTTTTGCATAGCTAGTGCTGAGAGCGTAGCTATGATGTATAGGTTTCTTTCCTTCCACTAGTATTATAAAACTTCCGCTGTATTATAAATAAAAGACTTTGTATTATACATTATGCTCGTCCTGTTCTTGTATGCTGTTGGGTGTCGCATCGCACGACACCACCCAATGAGATCCTTGGATGTCGGGATTCCGGTCCCCACATAGTCCAGGTTGGAGGCCGGACAAGTCTGTACCCTGACAGACTTAAATTACTGATTAGACCTAATTTCATTTTAAATCTTAATACTTTTGAAGTTTCTTTATGTTACACATGTATGAGGATGTATGCAATGCATTATGCATGAAAATGAGGGTGTTACAGCACTGAGGTCGTGGGCACCGCTACCGATGCGACGGGTAGGGTGGATATGGCCAAGCCTCCATCAGAACCTCTAGCACCGCTGCACGTAATCGTCGGTGGGCCTCCACCAACCCCTGCGGAAGGCAGGCTCATGGCTAGGGACTCCATAGCTCCGTGATAGGTCCCGACCGTCACTCAAGTCGCGCTGCCTCTAGAGTCCCTCCAGAGCTGCTGCCAACATTCATCGTCGCTCCTGCGCTAGGATGCTCTTAGCCATAGGCCTCTTGTCCTGGGGCTCTGTAGATGCGACACCCTCGCCGGCACCTCGGACGGCGCCAGCGGCGTGGACGCTAATGAGCTGACACTCGTCGGACCGTATTGGGAAAGCTGATGTGTCATCTTTTATAAATAGCTGACTCGTCGCTAGATGGGCAGGGTCCCTACTTGAAGAATCGGCAACGCCCAAGGCTGGGCGCGGGTGCTTCACCGGATTATGACTTGGGGCAAGAGCTTCCCTCGGCGGTGGCAGGGGACGCTTATTCTTCACGACCTCATCCACTGGAAACTTCACCTTTCCACTATTGGGGGCAGACGACTTCCCCTTCCCCATGTTGGGGGCATGCACTTTATCCCCTCCTCTATCGGAGGCTGGGTCTTCTTCTCCCGCGTCTAGAGCTCAGGTTGGGCATAGACTCCTACTGTGCGCCAGAGATGCTTAGCCCCTAGTCCACATCCCCAACCTACCACATTGCAAGCCCAAGTGCATCCAGGTTTGGCATCTCCCTCAAGATCCTCACCCTAAGGGCCCGTTCCGTGCAGAGCGACGGGCAAGGCTCGGGAAAGGTGAAGACGTTGGGAGTCAACAAGTCACCGCTCGACTTAGACATCACCTGGAACAACTCCACCTGGCTTTTTATCTGAGTCGGGACCTCTCAATAGTCTGGTGTAGTCATGCAGGCCGAAGTGAAGCCACATTGGGCGGTTGTGCTACTAGAGAGGTGCCAAGTGATGACGCACAAAGTCTACTAGCACCACCAGTGACAACAGGCTGTGGTCCGCCATGTATCAAATCCGCTCCATTAGTGGGGCGTACGTCGGCTCCAACTCTAGGCGCTCCTCCCAGGTCTTGCTTATGGTTATCACCCAATCGGTAGGCAGGGTCATGCGATCGTGAGCGTAAGTGTGCACGATCACCCAATCTTCTCTCAAGTTTTCTCACCTCCCGGCTGAAAGGGGAATGATGTATTTGAACGGACACTTGGGTCACTGCTGGAAGTAGTAGGCCCCAAGGAAAATCATCTTGCTCTTCCTGGTCCGCCTCACCACGAAGAACTGTTGGAACACTGACACGGATGGTTCCCACAAACATCTCGCAGAAGTGCGAGAAGACCACTGCCACCACCAATGAGTTTGGCGACAAGTGATGAAGCTGGAGCCCGAAGATCTCTAGAAGCATCACAAGGAAGGAGGATACGGGCGGAACAAACCCGTCCTAAGCAAACGAAGGAATAAAACAATCTCCCTAGCCTCCACGTCGAGAGGGAGGGAACCATGGCAGATCTGATGCCATCGTGCCTCATCTTCCCAGCCAAGTAGCCGCCTCACTGGACCTACATCCTCGATGCAGGAGGGAGGCAAGATTGTGCCATTCGAGCAGACAAAATCAAAGACTTTGCAGGTGGCAAAGGCTCGGGCGCTCAGAGGAAGAATGCGAAGGCTTGTGCATTGGGCTGTGAATAATGAAGGTACCTTTGCCTATAAAGGTTTCCTTTTAATCACTACCGCGACACTTGGGCACATCGTGCGGGTCACCCAGACACAGCACGCGCTGCGCAACCCGCAACACTCATGATAGCAGGGTCCAAGTCCCCTGTCAGAAGGGCTGGCCCGGGTAATGAGCCACCTGAGTAGAAAACACGATGATTCCCATAAAGGCAGAGCAGTGGAAGCATTGCAGCCACATTGGGAACCGTCGCGGTTAAAGATATTGCAGCAAGCAAAGATTGCATCACCACAACCTTTCATCCAGAATAGAACGTGTGGTTGCGGTGGCGAAGGAGCACACTGCTTTGACTACCAAAGACAAAAATCAAAAGATAGCGCCGGAAAGCAAGGTTAGCACTCCACCCACAGGTTCATCACCTTCCCTGAGATGGACCCAAGGGCCACTGTCGGTACCTAGGATACTGGGTACCCCCACACACTAGATAAAAACACCTAAGTACCCTGCCTCCCCGCTGAGGCAGGGTCCATTGGCGCCACGTGTTCAACAGGCCCGGACCCCATCCCTCCTTAGGGGCGGGCTCTTGTACTACCACATGGACCTGAAGGCGGGACCTGGCTCCCCAAAATAGACGTGCTCCCAGTATGCCACGTGTCTAGCAAGACGAGACCCCGTTCCTCCAAAGGAGTTTGCTCTTGTGCCACCACACGGCCCGAATCTCCAGGCTGGCCTCCCCACTTGTAAGGTGTTCGACCATACTATATAAGGAGGATCGGGCCGCCATCATTACAAGACACATGCAATTGGACTTCACACTCCGATACTCAAGCAATACAAACCTCACCGAGGAGTAGGGTATTACGCTCCGGCAGCCCGAATCACGTAAAACCACTGTCTCACCATAGTTATTTAACTGCGCAACCTCACCGGAGACTAAGCCCCCCACCGATCAAAGAACCTCTGCAAGCTGCTCTCTAAGCAGGCCTAGCGGAAGTGTCGCAAGAACACTTCTACGGCATCAAAGTTACTTTGTATTGTTAATTTCTATAGATTTTCCGCTCTTTGTATTGTTACTTTGTGTAGATTTTCAATATGTGATATCTTAGAATGCATCAAAGTTACTTTGTATTATTACTTTCTATAGATTTTCTGCTCTTGGTACTGTTACTTTGTGTAAATTTTTTATATGTGATATCTCATAATGCAACAAAGTTACTTCGTATTGTTACTTTCTATAGTTTTTCTGCTCTTTGTATTGTTAATTTGTGTAGATTTTCAATATGTGATATCTGCTCTTTGGTCTATTATTTTTTGTCTCTCAGAATGTTCATATGTGATATTGTTACTTCCTATAGATTATCCATGTGGGTTCCTTGACCTTGATCGTAGAGAAGACTATTGAGAATTTATCAGTTGTCCTTGATGGTTATGATACTGTGAAAGTTGTGTCTTCCCTCTTTGTCTTCATGGACAATTTTTGCTCTCAGCCTGCAAAAACCTAACAGCTCAATCTAGATTAAAGTTTGATGGTAGAGTACTGCGGACCCCTAAGGTTGGTTACAATTTCTTATTTTAGATATTTTGCCAATTATACATTGTGGTGATAAATCATTGATGCTCAAATTTGATTACATCTACTTTTTGGAGCTTAAAACTCGAAACAGAGAAGATATTGATGCTACAAAGTTGGAGGTGGAACTTCAACAATCACGTCTTCCAAACTGCAGTTTGGAAAGCTTGGTGAAATGATTGCAGCTCAATCTAGATTAAAGGATACACAACTGTTTCCTATTCATAGGAACACAACCGTTTCCTATTCCCTGCAATGTTAGGGAGAGCAAGCTTAGTATTGAAATGTATGAACTATGAATATTAGATGTGAGCTGAGAGAAACTATGAATTGCTATGTATAGTTGAACTATATTTTGCAATGTAGACATTATGAATTGCAATGTATGAACCTATGATTTGCAATGTATGAACTATGAATCCGATGTATAAACTATGAATTGTATTGAATATATTTGCATTTGTTGTTATTTAAGTTTGATCAGGAAATTAAAAATAATATGGTTTAATTAGTTCTAGGACCCGCCTGCGATAATGCATCATCACAGGCGGAGTTGTACATTACGACCAGCCTGAGATAATGCATCATCACAAGCGGCACGATGTACGTAAACAATCGCCTGTGTAAAATCATTAGCACAAGACATTTCTAGAGCCGCGTATCAAAATATCCGATTTTCACAGGCTCTTTGTTTCATGCTGTTTTGAAATCCGCTTGTAATAATATGTTGAGAGCCGCCTGCTATAAAGCTTTTTGTAGTAGTGATTATCCTTAACTATCCTGGTGTCAACTTAGAAATCATCCTCATACATATCGTATGAGTCCAATGCACTACAGGGAATTGCATAATAATGATTGGAAAGTTTTGGAACAATGCTTTGAAAAGAAATTGAGTAGGGGGAAAGGCATATTAATTTTTTGGGGAAGACGGGTGCTAATCAATTCAGTGTTGACAAGATTAACGGTATTCATGATATTTTTTGCAATAACTAGAGATGTCATTGAAAAATTAGACTAGTATAGGTCCAGATTATTTTGGCAGGCTGAAGGTCTGCGAAAGAAGTACAGATTCGACATGGTATATAGTTTGTCAGCCTTAGGATCAATGGGGCTTGACATTGATAATATTGATGTGCAGAATAAGTGTCTCCTAAATGGTTGTTCAATTTAATAAATGAGGGAGGCATTCAGTAGAGATTGTTAATAAAGAAGTACTTACATAAACATAGTACAGGACAGGTTCAAAGGAGACCGGTTGATTCACACTTCTGGTCAAGTCTTATAAAAGTGAAAGAAAAATTCTTGCAATTAGAGGATTTAAGGTTAACAATGGGAAAACACTAGATTTTGGGAAGAAAAAAGTTGGGAAATCAAGTATTCAAAGACAAATTTGCATCTCTGTGTATAATATTGTTAGTCATAAAATGCAATAGTTGCTGAGGTATTTAGTTCCGTACCTTGAAGATATATTTCAGACGTGGTTTAGTTTACACAAACTTACGAAGGTGGAATTACCTTGTAGCAACCACTGCTAATACAGAATTAAATGACAGTGATGATATGTTTAGATGAAGTTTACATGAAAGTAGAACATTTTCTATACATTCAATGCATAACTGTGTGATAGCCAATGACAATGTGAGTCTTAATAAAACATTGTGGAAGGTAAAATTACCATTGACAATATAAATTTTCAATGTGGTATATAAACAGACGGTTAATACTAAGGGCAATTTAGCGAGACGTAATTGGTATGGTGATAAAAATGTGTTTTTGTGCATGTACGGAAACAATCCAACACTTATTTTTTTATTGTCATTATGCTAAGTTCCTATGAAGAGTTATGGCAGTCACCTTTGATATTCATCCAACTATGAATGTGTCTCATTTGTTTAATAATTGGCTATTTGATTTTCATAAAGATATTAAAAATATAATGATTAAAGAAATATGTTTTGGACTTGTTGAGCCCTTAGGCTCTGATATCGTTTATTTATAATAGGGTACCGGTACAACCGAATAGGATTTACATGGACTCTATCTCTAGGATCTGAAACTGATTCTATTCTCTTGATACAACCGGAGTCTAGATATAGAGAGATATAATCTTCTTCCAATTGCCCCTTCAATCATAACTTATTAAGTTAAGATTGGTTTGAAACTTCTTCAGCAGATGAGATGTTAAAGTCTTTGTGAAATCGTCAGCTACTTGAGTCTTTTGAGGATATATGTTGAACCTCTATCTGTTTGTTAACTACCCTTTCTATAACAAAGTGATAGTCAATCTCTATATGTTTCACTCTTCCATGAAACACTGGATTTGCTGTTAAGTATGTGGCTCCCATGTTATCACACGAGAGACATGGTATATTATTTTCTTTAACTCCAAGTCCCTTGAGAATAATTGGAAGCCAGCTTACTTCAGCAGCAGCATTAGCCATAGCCTTATACTCTCTTCAGTAAATGAATGTGACACTGTGGGTTCTTTCTTGGCACTCCACGAGATTAAATTTGAACCAAAGAAAATAGCGAATCCACTAGTAGATCGTCGATCGTCAGAACACTGACCAATCGGCATCTGAGAAGACATTGAGCCTAGTGGATAGAGATTTCTTGAATAAAAGTCCAGTCGTAAGTGTGCCACAAATAAATCGGAATATCCTTTTTACGGTCGTCCATTGCTCATACGTGGGAGCATGTAGATACTGTGAAACTTTATTCACTGAGTACGCAAGATCAGTCCTAGTGATTGTTAAGTGAATGTATCCTAGAGGAGGGTGAATAAGCTTTTTGAATTTTTATCGACCCCTGAAACACTTAGCAAAGAGATCAAATACAGGAAGGCCGGACTAGTCCGTTATGGTGCGGACTAGTCCGGTATATGCGCACTTAAAAGTCAAAGTAAATCTTTAATTCTTCTTCTAGTATTCTATGCAACAGAAAGCAATTGACAACTTAAATATATTGTAATGATGAAGTAAGAGATTACAACTATGAAGTTTACTACAATGTTTCAATGAAAATTAAACAAGAATTTTCAAACCCTAAAATATGATAAAAAGTAGAACAAGAACATGTGAGACAAGATTTTATCCCGAGGTTCGATTGCACACATGAATATACGTCCTCGTTGAGGAGCCCAACGACCGGATCTTCACTAACCCTTCCCTCGTTGAATCGCCACAAAGGCCGATTCTTAATCACTGATCATACAAAGGGTAAATACCTCATTCAAGGGACCTTCTCATAAGTTGAGGGATCCCCAAAGATTACAACGAATGAACACCACCAAACACACTCAAAAGATGTACAATTATCAATGAGAGTGTGCAACAGATCAAACACAAGAGCTCAAGGTTGTGATGATCGAATTCTCTCCTTTATTCAATCCCTAATCCTCAAAGATTTGATCCTTTTTAGTTTATAATGAGTGGACAGAGGTGTTTTTTGTGCTCTAGAGAGGTGTGGCGGTGCAGGGGTTCAAGATTAGAGTTACACGGCCGTGCAACTCCTTTTATACAAGGGTTTCCAAAAGTTTCCGTTATGTTTCGCGAAGTGCGGACTAGTCCATTGTTGGACACCAGACTAGTCCGATGTGCGTTTGTGAAGAACCCTAAGCGTTGAGGGTACCGGACTAGTCTGTTATGGTGCGAACTAGTCTATATTTGTCTAAGGGAGTTTTCGGACTAGTCCGGTCAATATCGGACTTGTCCGCTGTGGTGAAAATGTGAAGAACTGAGGACAAGTCCGCACTTGGAGGACTTGTCCATTTTCATTCCAGAGAATTTTCGGACTAGTCTGGTCAATATCGGACTAGTCCGCTCTTGTGAAAAATGTGAACAGCTGCGGACAAGTCTGCACTTGGAGGACTTGTCTGTTTTCATTCCAGAGATTTCAGACTAGTCCGGTCAATATCGGACTAGTCCGTCATTCCTGAACCTTGTGCAGTGAGTGCGACCTCGTCATTTAAGCCCTTGGGATGTGTTTCTCCAACACACTCGTAACATATTAAGTCTACTCTTTTCAAATCTAGAGCCCTTTTTTCTTTTGGATCCTCATTCTCCTTCTTTTTTGTGATTTCTTTCTCATCTCTTGAAACTTGCTCTCATCTCGACAAATTTGTTAGGATCTCATTTGTTTTTGATTAATCAACCAAAACCCACTGGGGATGCCTAGATGCACTTTCAATCTCCCCCTTTTTGATTATTGATGACAACCAATTGAGATTACACAAATATGATGAAAAGTTTAGATTTTCAGAGAGTGTGCACATATGAGTTTTGAGAAAAAATGTGAATGTAGAAGTACTACTCATATGTGCACTTTTTTATGGTGGGGTGCAAACCTATGTGTGTGTGAGCAAGAATTTTGATGTGAATGTGGTGAAAAGCATAATCATAACATCATAAAGATTATCAAGCACGCATAGCAACTTTAAAGCATAATGCATAGATCATAGAGAACACAAATTACATGTCCAACTGCGTAATAAGAGTATTACATGACCAATTGCATAAAAGATTCTTAAAAGAGGTACAACATAAAGACATAAGCTAAGACCTAGGACTACCCCTTAATCTATGCTAAGACCTAGGACTCCCCCTTAATCTAAGCTAAGACCTAGGACTTCCCCTTCAATCTCTCCCCCTTTGGCATCAAGGCACAAAAAAGGAAGAGAAGGAGGGATCTACCCGTCGTTGTCGGCTCCATCCACGCTTTTGGTCCTTTCTTCACTTTCTTCTTCATCGTGCTGCTGATGAGGAGGAGGAGAGCCACCCATCATGCCCCCATGGCCAATGTAAGCAGGTTCTGAGTTGGTGAGAGGAGGAAGCTCAGAGAAGTCAGATTCAGAGTCTTCTGAGATGACAGGAGACTCCACAGGCTCAATTTCCAGTTTTTGACAAATGGCCTTGACGTTTTATTTCATGTATTGCATTTGCTCCTTTCTTGCCTTGTTGATCTTGTGTGCTTCATCTCTGATTTGTGGCAAGAACAAAAGATAGCAGCAAGATACTTCATATCCCACTAGTTGACCCCTTGTGAGATGGAGGGACCCTAGAGCTAGAGTGAGCCCTTGGTTCCTCTTCGGCTCTCCTTGGGCGCTCCTCACTTGACACATGAGAGGGAGCCATTGTGAGGGCAGCTTGATGTGGTTTTTGAGGCCTCAAAGCAGTGTGTTCCACATCCTTCACAAACTCCAATCCTGTGACCTTCTCAATCATGAACATAATGTATGGCACATAGCCGCATGAGCGGTTGGGAGTGCAAGAGATGTTCACCATGTCATTCCAAATATAGTTGAACACATCAAACCTTCTTCTCCTGCTTATGACCTTCATCAGGGTTCTCATGTACCCTTAGACACTGCCCGCATCCCCATCCTTAGGAGCAATGGTCTTCCGAAGCACCCGATTGATGACAATGAGGAGTGGCTTCATGTTCTTGGTTGATGGGGGATAGTAAGGAAGACAAGTTTCATAGAGGAACTCATCCTGTCCTTTTCCAGAGGGTTGTCATTGTGGATCACGATCTCATGGTTCCTAATATCCTCAAGATGTAACAACTTTGCAAAGTCAACATAGCTAATAGAGTAGACTCATCCATGAGTCATCTAGGTTACTCTTTCTTCACCCGCATCGCCAAAGTGGCAAGTGGCATAGAATTGGGCTATCACTTCTTTATTCTAGTTGTATCTAAAGGATAACAGATCCTTTGGACCATGACTCCCTACAGCGGCCACTACCTCATCAAAAGCAGCACAACTCATTCTTCCAAAGTAGTTCCAGTCTATCCATTGACTGCATACCACTGGTGTCTTCATGTTGAGATAGACGCTGCTGTAGTAATCCGAGTGGAAATCACTCCAAAACCTCAGATCAGCAACTACCTTCCCAATGTTGTAAGCGTCGACTTTCCTAAACTTCCAGGCAACATTGCTGCCCTTTCCAGTGAATTTCTCCTCCGTGGAACTCCTATTTCATTGTCTCGGAGGTGCCATCTTCAGAGGACCGATTGGGCCAGAGGCAATCCCTTTTCTTTTGCCCTTAGCTTGGCATGGAGCCGCCGAGCTAGATCCAACTACTTCTTTACCCTTTGCAGGTGTTTTCTTCGCTGGGACCTTTTGCCGCAATAGAGGTGGAGCGAGTGAGCACGTTCCTGCCTTTGCTTGATACAATGATCCGTAGCACGAGGCAATGTCTCTTGATCCATTTTGGCCTCGTAGTTGGAGATATTCTCGTTTGAGGAGGTCAACATTTTCCCTGACAAAGGAGAGATACATGCCATTGATAAGAATCGATGACAAGAAATGCATTGAGAGAGGATAAGCTAGAGATTTAATCAGCAACACACTGGATTTGTCTGTATCTCATGTGCGGACTAGTCCGAATCACCGAACTTGTCAGTACAAATAGTGGACTAGTCCATGGTGCGGTTGTTCAAACCCTAGCTAAACAAATTTCGGAGTTTCTCAATACAAGGGTATGATAGTGACAATGTGTAGTTGGAATGAAACAAGGAAACATGTATGGGCAATATGAATCAAACTTATTGAGCAATACTAAGGAAAATCGAAGAGTTAGGGTT
Source organism: Tuctoria greenei (assembly GCA_036927565.1). Lineage (NCBI taxonomy): Eukaryota > Viridiplantae > Streptophyta > Magnoliopsida > Poales > Poaceae > Tuctoria > Tuctoria greenei. The sequence continues at coordinate 92,760,815 of JAYESD010000009.1, read as the reverse complement.
TGGTGAGAACATTACCAAATCCTTCGATCCAAAGAGTTTGGAGAGTTTTTGATGCGGATTAGTCTAAGGTCTTCGATCCCCTTTCAATGGAGATCGATTTCCACAGAGAGATGTGAAGATTTGAAGGAGAACTCACAAAATCACCTTAGGAGCACTTGAGTGAGGAGAGAGAAGATGAGGGAAGTTGTGAGGGGGAAGAAGAAGAGTCTACACCTTCTCAAGAGGTTAAGGCGTTAGGATACCGGACTAGTTCGTGGTCACCTGGATAGAGAAGTCTATATATTTATATAAACCTTACGTGTATATATATATATATATATGATGGGACTAATAGAGATCTTTTGGACAAATATTCACAAATATTCTTGATGAACATGATCAGTAAACACTCAACAATCAAGCTATGACCATAATTCATCATGATCTAATAATTAACATAATTTTTAGGAAAAATAAGGGAAAGATGTGTTTTCTTCGAAAATCTTGATTTTGAAGATGTTAGCATTCAGATATGCATGATTTCAAGCCACATTCCGAGCATCAATGATATTTAGTTCATTTCGAAGTTCACAAAAGCGTTTTTCATCAAGTGGCTTGGTGAAGATACCGGCTAGTTGTTTCTCAATTTTGACATGGGAATGGCTATGTCTCCTTTGATTGAATGGTCTCTCAAAAAATGAGGCCAGATATCAATGTATTTGGTCCTAGAGTGCTCAACAGGGTTATGTGCAATTTTAATCGCACTCTCATTATCACAAAGGAGCGGAATACGGTTCATAGTGTAACCGTAGTCCCTTAAAGTTTGTCACATCCAAAGGAGTTGTGCACAACAACTCCTGGCTGCAACATATTCCGCTTCAGCTATGGACAAGGCAATGGAGTTTTGTTTCTTGGAGGACCAAGAAACTAGGGACATACCCAAGAATTGGCAAATTCCAGAGTTACTTTTTCTATCCACCTTGCATCCGGCAGAATCTGCATCGGAGTATCCAATGAGATTGAACTTTGAACCTTTAGGATACCAAAGGCCTAGGTTGGGTGTGTGAACTAAATATCGCAAGATCCATTTTACAGTTGTCAAATGACATTCCTTAGGTTTGGCTTGAAACCTTGCACACATACATACACTCAACATGATATCGGGCCTAGATCCACATAAATAAAGTAGAGAGCCAATATGGAGTGGTATACCTTTTGATCTACATTAGGTCCATCTTCCTTAAGGTCTAAGTGTCCATTTGTCGCCATGGGAGTCTTTATGGGCTTCATTTTGTCCATCCCAAATTTGTTGAGAATGTCTTGCGTATATTCTGTTTGGCTTATGAATGTTCCTTCCTTTAGTTGTTTCACTTGGAATCCCAAAAAGTATCTCAACTCTCCCATCATGGACATCTTGAATCTATTTGTCATGATTTTAATAAACTCTTGACAAAAAGATTTATTAGTTGAACCAAATATGATATCATCAACATAGATTTGACAAATGAATAGATCATCATCAAAGTGCTTGATAAACAAGGTGTAATTAGCTTTACCAATTTTGAAGCCATTTTCAACAAGAAAATCTCTAAGGAACTCATACCAAGCTCTAGGAGCTTGTTTGAGGCTATAGAGAGCCTTTCGCAGTTTGAATATGTGGTCGGGGTACTCTTGATCTTCAAACCCTGAGGGTTGCTCCACGTACACCTCCTCCTTGATCAGTCCGTTGAGGAAGGCGCTTTTGACGTCTATTTGATAGAGCTTGAAATCATGGTGAGTAGCATATGCAAGTAATATACGAATTGATTCAAGCCTAGCTATGGGAGCAAAAGTCTCATCGAAATTCAAACCTTCGACTTGTGAGTAACCTTTGGCCACAAGTCGTGTCTTTTTTCTTGTCACCACTCCGTGTTTGTCTTGCTTGTTACGGAAGACCCAAATAGTGTTGACGATGTTGGACTTGGGTCTTTCAACAAGTTCTCATGCCTCGTTCCTCTTGAAGTTGTTCAATTCTTCTTGCATCGCCATCACCCACTCAGGATCTCTTAGTTCATCTTCAACCCTGTATGATTCTAAAGAACATACAAAAGAATAGTATTCACAGAATTAGCTATACGAGACCGAGTAGTCACTCCCTTCTGGATGTCACCAATTATATTGTCAACGGGGTGGCTTTGGTGTACTCTTGGCTTTGGCACTTGTGATCCTGAATTCTCATGATCATCATCTTCTTGGTCTCCCCCAAGATGGTTGCCTTCATTATTGTTTTAATTATCTTGATCTCCTTGAGGTTGATCTAGTGTGAAAGCTCCCCCTTGATCATTTTCCTCCGTTTGTGGTTCATTTTCTTCACTCGGATTTTGAGGTGATGATTTTGGTCGAATATCGCCAAGTGCCATTCTTCTCAATGGTTGACATGAAGCTTCTTCTTGATATAGCACACACTTGTCAACTTTCTGTACTAGAGAGCCATTAGTTTCATCGAACACTACATCACGTCCTGCTTCAACAAGTCCAAGGACTTTGTTAAAGACACGATAAGAGTAGGAGTTCGAATCATAGCCAAGCAAGAAACATTCATCAGACTTCAAAGAGAACTTTGAGGTCCTAGGCTTCTTGTTTAGAATATAACATTTTGAACCAAAAACTCGAAAGTATGAAATATTTGGTTGTTACCGGTGAGTAGTTCATTTGAGGTTTTCTTGAGTAAATGATGAAGGTATAGCCGGTTTATGGCGTGACAAGCGATGTTAACCGCTTCAACCCAAAACCAATCTAAAGTCTTGTATTCATCGAGCATTGTCCTCGTCATCCCAATGAGTGTTCGGTTCTACCTTTCGGCTACCCCGTTTTGTTGAGGAGAGTAGGGTGCTGAAAATTTGTGCTTTGTTCCTTGTTCATATAGATACTTCTCAATATTGTAGGATCAAAGAGCACGTGAAAATATACCAGAGGGGGTGAATGGTAGATTTGAAACTTTTCAGCGGAAGCAACAAAAACCCCTTGGTAGAAAATCAATCTGTTAAGAAATCGTGTGTGCGATTAATCTAAATGTTATGAATTGTGACAAAACCAGTATAGATTGTGGAGAATCAATTAACGAAGACATGACAACAAGAATCACGAAAAACCGTTGAGAAAAACTCAAGTTACGATCGAAAGATTGAACAAAGGTCAATCTGTTCTACCCGAGAAAAATCAGATCTACAACATTGCAATAAAACACGTATAGATCCAAAAACACAAATCTAATGACCGTGAAATTTTCTCATATGATAGATAATCAAGTTTTGTAGACAACCCAAAAAGAATCACATCAATTGGACCTGTAAAACTCGACTTATTATAAAACCACCGAAGCAAGGTAGTGATGTGCAGAAACTCGACGAGAAAAACTTGTCTAAAACAAGTTGGACGAACAAGGCACAAAAGCTCCTTTAGACTGCGAATTTTATTGATAAAGACACAAAAAGAACAGCCCCAATGTCGTGCACCACGAGCTCTAGCCTCCCTTTCTTATATATCTAGCCCTTAAGCTAACCCAATCGTAACAGGACTCAAATCCTACTCAGATTCAACCGAAACATTCCATAACCGCTCAAGACTCTTCCATATGCATATAGATGCAATCTTAAGACTTCCAAACACCTTGAAAACGTATCCAACATTCCTAAAACAACCCAACCTCGTGACCTACAAAAAATCCTATCATAATCAACTCAAATCTTTACAAATTTGAGTCAAACCCGACTCAGCTGCAGCCTGAGTCCATAACCTAGTCGGTTGGACCTTTCCAACCAATTCTTTATAGCCACATCTCTTCATCACGCCTTGGAACTATGTAGTCACGTCCATGCACTCATTGCACATGTGAAAACACCATCCAACGATGTCTACAATACCTTCATATGCATTGTTCCTGATCCAAACATGACGCGTGACCTCCCGATCAACTCAACCACAATTCCTCCTCAACTGGGTTGTTGAACCTCATCTTCTCCATAATACTAGTTCATTGGATCCCTTCACCACCCATGTCTTGAACTCAAGCAACATCTGCACATGAATAAACAACCAATACTTCCTAGCACAAGTCCTCGACTTGACTACTGTTCGTTCTAAAACTACAACACCTTATGTGAGTGCCTCACATAAGAATGTTGCGAACCATAGCAAAACATTAACCACCATGGTAAGCCAAAACGCATCAAAAACTTAGTAAAAGAATACTAAGCAAACTTTGCATAAGTATAAAGAAAGTTTGAAACATTTGTAAGGTTAAAGCAAAACCACTGCTATCGAGCTCCGGACCTAGCCAAAACTAACCGGACCTTGAGTCGGAGCTTACCAAAGCTAGAAGGACCTAATACTGGAGCTTACCAAAGCTAGTCGGACCTAGCACCGGAGCTTACTAAATCTTAGTCGGACCTATCACCAGAACATGTCAGACCTAGCCAAAATAAGTCGAACCTAACAAAGCAAGTCGGACCTTACATCGAACCTTGCCGGAGCTACCCAAAACAAGTCAGACCTATTGTCGGACCTTACTGGAGCTCGAACCAAGAGTCTGACCATGTTGAAAAAGGTGTTTTGTTGATATTAAAAACTTTTATTTCCATAGCCAATGTATTCAGCACACATAGGTCTCACAAACTTGAGTATTCTTGATGTCTATTCTATTGTCACTTTGTATGTTCCTGATAGTCAATGAGAATTCATTTTGAGCTCCCCTGAGAATCTTCTTGAGTGTTTCTTGAGTTTCTGTCTTATCACGCAAAAAGAAAACCCACGTGAAGCGTGAAAAATCATCGACAATGACTAAACCATATTTATTACAGCCGATGCTTATGTAAACAATTGGGCCGAATAGGTCCATGTGGAGGAGCTCAAGCAGTCTTGTTGTAGTCATGACATTCTTCGCAGGATGGTGTCCTCCTACTTGCTTCCCGGCTTGGCACGTGGTACAATGCCTGTCTTTCTCAAAAACAACATCCTTCAAACCTCGAATGTGATTGCCTTTTATAAGTTTTTCTAGATTCCTCATACCAACATGTGCTAGCCGTCTATGCCACAACCAACTCATGTTAGTCTTCGCAATCAAGCATGTGTCGAGTTCGGCTTTATCTTTATTGAAATCAACTAGATAAATTTTTCCCTTTAACACAATCTTGAATGCAATAAATTTATCACTCCTTCTAGAGACAGTCATACCCTCGTTAGTTAATAAACAATTATAACCTTTGTCACATAGTTGAGATAAAGATAAGAGGTTATAGTATAAGGTATCAACATGTAAAACATGAGAAAGTGTATGTTGTGATGAAATTGCTATTTTACCAGTACCTAACACCATTCCTTGACTATTATCACCAAAATAGATGCCTTCACTCACTGCAAGGATTCCGGTTTATCACAACGAAAAAATTCGTCGCAATAGGTTGTTTTTCGTCGCAATAGGTCGTTGTTGCAACTAAAAAGAGCGTGGCGATAGTTTTTACGAATCGCCATAATAATTCCCGCGGTGATAGGTTATTTGCGACGCCTTGGCATCCGTGGCGAATAGTATGGTATTGCAACGATTTTACATCGGTGGCAAATAGGACGCTATTGCAACATTTTCATGTATTGTGACGATTTAACTTATCGCAACGAATTGTATGGTATTGCAACGGGATCATTATCATGGCAAATAGTACGGTATTGCAACGATTTCATATTCATGGCAAATAGTATGTTGTTACAATGATTTAGCGTATTGTGACAATTTAATGTATTGCAACAAACAACACGGTATTGCAACGATTTCACATTCGTGGTAATTGTATGTGGTTGCAACGATTTCATAGGCGTGGCAATAGTATGGTATTGCGACGGTTCACTGTATTGCAACGATTTAACGTATTGCAACGAATAGCATTGTATTGCAATGATTTTGCTTTCGTGGTAATAGTATGTGATTGCAACGATTTTCACATTCGTGGCAAATACTACAGTATTGCAACAATTTTCACAGCCGTGGCAAATAGTAACATGTTGCAACAAGTTATGGTGTAGCGACGATTTACCATATTGCAACGAATATCACGGTATTGCACTGATTTCACATTCGTGGCAAATAGTATGGTACTGCAACGATATCACAGCCGTGGCAAATAGTATGATACTGTGACGGTTTAATGTCCATGGCAAATAGTAGGTTAGTGCAACGAGTCAACAAATGTGGCGAATAGTACCGTATTGCAACGATTTCAGATCCGTGGGAACTAGTCTGGTACTACAATGATTTTGTATCCGTGGCGAATAGTTGGTGTCGGTGGTTAGGATCCGGCAGATCTCCCGACACTACTAAAGTGTTAGAGGAGTTTGATGTTCGGTGTGGGCGCGCGTAGATTCAAGAAGGTGAATTGTAAATGGCACAGGAGACACGGAGATTTACGTGGTTTGGGCCGCCTGAGCGTAATACCCTACTCCACGGGTGTGTTGGTGTTGTATTAGCTGTATGAGCTTGTGACGAGTGTCTATGGCGCGTGTGTAGCGTCACTGAACGTGTCGAGTCTGTCGTCGGCCTGTCCTTTTATAGTACAAGGGCAGGCCGTTACAAGTTAGCCTGGCCCGACATGTGGCCTCGGCGGTTACTAGTATTAATACTTATTCAACATGTTTAATTGTCCTTAATGATCGGGTAATGGGCTTTGACAACACCGTTACTGGTAATTAAGGTCATCCAATCGTGTGTCATTAATATGGTATTAATGACACTTAATTGGGTCTTGAAGTCCTTGATTCCCCTTTGAAGATCCGGAGCCGTTGTGGAGTCTTCCAGAGGTTAGAGGCTGAAGATCCGACGGTTGGACACGTGGTAGCTCTGGAGCATACTGTGGGAAATAGGTAGCTCCGGAGCTACTTGACACGTGTCTGGTCCGGAGCTTCTCTCGGTCTGGGGTTAAGTCCGGAGGTGCCATTTTGGTACATAGCCCGGAGCTTCCCCCTTGTGGGTGGTAGCTCCGGTTTGATAGTACACATGGCGACCCTGGGATTAACCATGTTGGAGAAGCGGGTCCAATTATATCTGACATGTGGGCCTCCGAAGGTCTTCAAATCAAGTAGATGACTTTCCTTTGAGATCTTTATAACCTCAAGGGGTGTACGGTTTCTAGGGTACTCACAGTGGCCCCCTGGACCCACCTCTGGGGAAGACCCCTGGGGTGAAGTCATTCCGCCAGAGGTGGGTCCATCCTCGCGACTTTTGAACTGACTCTTTAAAGGTCTTCAGATGTGCCGTTGGTGATGGTTTGGAGTTAAATCCTCGCCGTGTGGCGTATCCCGCGTGCGGAAGATGAGATCTTTGGCGTGCGGATCTCGCGCAATTGAAGGGCGCCGGTTCCCGATACGAAAACTGTATCGGTTCCGCGCGCCTTGTCAGGCCGCCGCCTTTGGGCTTCCCGCCTCATGATGACAACCGTTCGCCTGGGTAAGAACCTCGGCTTGATCGTCGGGGTGGTCTTGGGCCCTCCTGTCATCGGCTGGGTGGAATTTTTGAATGGTATCTTCGACTTCCTTGCGGTTTCCATCCAAGCGTTGCGAGGGCTTACTTAAGAAGGAAAGCGCGCACCGTCTTAAGTTCTTTACGCCTCTCATCTGTTCTTGCACTTAAACTCCCAACTTGTGCTTCGCTTTTCCTCTCTTGCCATGCTGGGCCGCGATGGAGTTGGGTCTCCGCGAAAGCCGTTTGAAGACCGACGGTGACCTGAAGAAGGTCCGGACCCTCATGGGATGGTCCTCGGATTTCTTCAACCGCTCGGTCCACACCGGGGGAGAGCTCCCATTTGAGAAGGAGCACGCCGGCAAAATGGTGTACTTCTCCTCGTACGCCATCGTGGGGTTGATCCCACCTTTTTCCTCCTTTTTCTTGATGCTGCTGGACTTTTATGGTCTGCAGCTATACCACCTTGGCCCTCACTCCATTCTCCTTGTGTCTATCTTCGTCCACTTCTGTGAGATGTGGGTGGGCATCCCCCCTGCATTGAACTCTTCTGGGCCTTCTTCACCGTCCACACTACCGGTAGGAGCAATGAGTACCTTGGCTTCTACTACTTCGTGAAGCGCAAGAAGTGCCCATTCAAGTACCTCCGGTCGTTTCCCTCTGGGAAATGGGATGACTGGAAGAAGGACTGGATAGTCATCCGGGTGGAGGAGCACAAGAGCTGGAGCTGCCCGAAGGCCTCCACAACATTGACACGACGATCTGGAGTGAAGCTCCGGTGCAGGCGGACGCCTTCAACCCTGTTCTGACCAGGATCCGCCAGTGCGTGGAGGGAGGATTAACTCCTCAGGCGGTGTTTTGTAACTTCTTGGTCAATAGATGGGCACCGCTGAAGAGGAGAGAAAAACTCGCCTGGGCCCTCAACAGCGTGATGGACGACGACCGGGTCGAGACCGGGCTGAAGTCCAACATGGTGGGGACAACCTTGGAGTTCCACCTCAAGAAATTCTAGCACGGCATCGACGTCGAGGGTGACGACTTGACTCCGCCATCGGCTTTTCTTCCTCTAAACGTGGAAGTTGAGTTCAGTAGGGAGCTCCAGCGGAAGATGCCCGTGCTTGACGACCTTGGTGTCGTCGAGAGAAGAACAACCACCCGGGTGGCGATCCCTGGAGTGTCCGAAGGTGACCCTGCCCCGAAGCCGAGAGTCGGAGTCATCGGCAAGGGCAAGGAGCCGGCAGACGAACCCTTGAGCCGGAAGAGGAAGCTGTAGCATGCCGACGGAAGGTCCGACAGGCTTGCCACCTCTGCATCGGCTCCTTCTCCCCGGAGGGGGGGTATTCTTCGACCGCGGCGACTATACCCATAGTGGGATCCTCCCGGGGAGCTAGCTCCGGGCATGCAACTCCAGCACCGGGGCCGGTTGAGGCCTCCAGGTCCGGAAGTTCTTCTCGGTCGAGGGGAGCCTCGACCAGGGAAACGCCCGTGGCTGCTACGAGTTCCGGGGGGGCTTACGGGGCTTCCACGCCGGCTATGACCAGCCCAGAACGCTCGGGAAAGAGGTTCCGCGCAAGCTGGTGCGGAAGTCTCCCAAGGTAATTTTTAATCTTTACCTTGGACAGTTGTTTTGTTGTAGTAACTATTTTTTTTTATGTTTCTTCATCCATCGTCTACAGCGTTCCCAGGAAGAGGAGTGAGGCTCCACCTTCAGCTACAGTAACTGAAGCTGTGAGGGCGAAAGCTTCTGATCCTGTCCCGGTGCCGCCCCAAGTGGTGGCTGAAGCTGCGACAGCTCCGGCGCCGGCTGTCGTGGTCATGGACCTCGACTCATCCCTAGAGATTCCCATGGTAGCGCCAGACCACGGGAGAGAAGATGCACCAGTGGCACCTGTCCCGGAGGCTGAAGCTTCGGCTCCTGGTGCTGAGATGATGGAAGCTCTGGCTGTTGAGCCGGAGGAAGCAGTAATTCTGGCCTCAGAGCCGGAAATTGTCGAAGCCCCGGCGGTTGAGCCGGAGGTGATCGAAACCCTGGTGTGCGCGCCGGAAGCTGAGGAAGTTCCGGCAGTTGGGCCGGCTTCCTCCGAAGCACCGGCCGCAAAGCCGGTCATTGTTGGAGCTCCGGCCGCAGGGCCTGTCGATGTTGAAGATTTTCCAGCTCCCGAGCCGGCTGTTGAAGAGGTTTCGGAGCCCGAGACCCCATCAGAGGAGGTGCCCAGACTGGAGCCAGCGGCGGCCCCTGCTCCGGAAGTGACGATGTCAGAGATACCCGCAGCCGAGCCGGAGTGCCCAAGCAAAGTCGCTGGCCCCCCTTTCTGAGGTGGTGAACGAAGACCTAGCGGCGGGGCCTTCCTCGATGGCGACTGAGGCCATCCCGGAGGACGGCCCTAGGGCCATGGAGACCAAGGGGACCATTCTTGTGGAGTGGGACCCAATTTTTGTATCTGAAAACCCGCTAGAACCAGCGGAGAAGACCCCAGCAGGTCCGGAACCTATCCCGTTGTCACTGTCTATTGACAATGCATGTTCCAGTCTGCGTCAAGTTCAACTGGCCTTCTTCCACGACAGCAAGGATCTTGAAGAGGAGCGCCATACCCTTAGGCTGTGGCGTAACCGGCTCTACTTCGTGACCAAGCTGGCGCAGTCGAGGCTAGCGGATGACAAAGAGTGGATCAAGCGGGAGAAGATCCGCCTGGAATACTGGGGCAAGTTACTAGATGACAGGGAGAGTATGACTCGTTCCCTCGAAGCTCAATCTCGGAGATCTACGTGCAGACCAAAGCAGCCAACAGTGCGGCCGATGAACGCCAGGAAAGGCTTGAGGCCATTAACACTAGACTCATCAAGCGCCGGGAGGCACTTGAGGAGAGGGAGAAACGGCTCGAAGATGAAGAGGAGAAACTCCTTGAGCTGCGGGATGACGTCCTTAGAAGGAAAGAGGAGCTCACTGAGAAGGTGGCTCTGGCTGACAAGGGCCTAGAGGAGTGCGCCAAGAAATTGGAAGAGCGCTGCATTGAGGAGGAGAAGAAGGCCTGGGTGTGAGGGCAGGAGCTCCACGAGTGGGAGTGTGCCCTTGTTGCCAGGGAAAAAAAGTGTGGGGCAGAGAGAAAGACCTGGTTGACCACCGGAACAAGATCAACCTCCGGGAGGAGGAGCTCGGAAAACTCGAGAAGCGGGTTGCTGAGAAGATTCAGCAAAACGCCAAAAAAGTTGAGCGCCTCGCCTGCGAGAAATCTGAACTGGTGGCGGCCAGGAGATCCTTGGAAGAAATAAAGGGCTTGAGGACTGGAGACTCCCTACAGATTTGGGATTTCCTAGGCAAGGCCAACGACGCGCTGACACCGATGGGCTTCAGCCCCGTGCGCCCGAATGATCCGGAGCCGGAGCCGGACCTGGCGTTGCAGGCGTTGAGCTCGGCAGGCAGCAAACTCTCCAAGGTGGGCGATGTCATCGCGGACCAATTGGAGGTTGAGGGGCAATCCCTGGCAAAGAACGTCGCAGAATATGTGCTGACGTGCTACACCAGCCGGAACTCCCAATTTCCTCTGGACCCAGTGCTCGAAGGTCCGGTTGAAGGAGAAGGCGAAGCTGCCCGAGCCAACGTATCGGAGGTTGCCCAGAAAGTCACCCAATTCTTCCATAGGGTCTAGGACCATCTCTGTAGTTCTCACTTGTACTTTCTCTTCTTCTTCCTCAATTTTGTAATCCCTTGTCTCCAGATGTATTCCCTTGTCTCCAGATGAATGAAATCCCCAAATTTTTGTGAGTTTCACTTTTTGTCTTCAACACTTTTGTCTTCACTTGGCCCCCTGGTAGATGTACACAATTTGATTGTGAACATGTACCAAGAGGATATTGCGTTTTGTTGAAGACTCATTTGCTCTGAACTTGTAGAATTTAGGTCCGAAGTCTTCGATAGTGAAGGCCCCATGAGGTTGTCGGAGCTTAGAAGCTCCGGCATTGTCTATCGTCGGAGCTTAGTAGCTCCGGCAATAGTCTCTATCAACGCGTAGAGCATCGATAGTTAGTCCTCCGGGGTGTCGGAGCTTAGTAGCTCCGTTGGTGACCTTTGCCAACACTTAGTTTGTTGGCAGCAGACTCCGTTTGCGGGATCTTCTCACCATCTTTTATTTAGCATCGACGGCTGGCCCCCCTAGCTTTACCGGAGCTTGATTACTCCGGTGATGCTCGTTTTCAATGCGTAACATCGATTACAAACCACCCAGGGGAGTCGGAGCTTTGTTAGCTCCGGCTTTTCTCCATCAACGTAGATTTTATTTTTCCTGCACACTTAAGACAAGAAAAATAGTAAAATTCGTGTCTTGTCTATAACTTCATCGCGGCTTACGATTCTCAAGAAGATTTTAAGTCAAACACGATTCTAAATACAACCGAATGCGTTGTCTTTTCTTCCAGATCCAACTGTACATGGACCCGCCTTACTTCGGCCTGCCAGGGTGTAGGTAGAGTGGCGTACTTAGGGTGCTTGACAAGGCTAAGTCGATAGCGTACTCCAGCCCTAGATTGGCTTGGTGGCTTTCAAGCGAGTTGGCCATGAACAATATTTGAATCCAAAAGAATCGACAATACAACTCGTATCCTATATGAACCAGTCGAACTAAAATTTCTTAAGAATTGCACGTCTTTGTTATAAACAAGAAAGAGAAAAAAAATGTGGAGCCTGTACAAAATAAATGCACGTGGAGTCTGTTTCACATGAAGATGTCTTTCATTATAGGTCCAGGGTATAGGGGAAACAAGTACACTCTTAGGGTACGGAACCAGGCTAAGCGTGTTTCATTTCTCGTTTGACCTAGGGTAGCTAGCCACACTTTTAGTCCTAAGACTGTGACAAGTGTTGCATGAACTTTGCGGACCTTTCGGAAAAGGTCCGGCTATTCTCCCGGAGGAACTACCAGACTCTGTACAATGACTCTATAACATACACCTCAAGTTACTACAGACTCACCTCCGTGATATTAAGCGTAGAACTTACGGAGGTGCTCAATGTTCCAAGGATTTGGGAGAGGTGTCCCATCCTCGGTAGCCAAGCGAACGCTCCCGGGACGGGATACTTTAATCACTCAGAAGGGTCCCTCCCAGCTGGTGGAGAGTTTGTTTAACCCTTCTCTGGATTGTATTCTCCGTAGCACCAGGTCACCTTCCTCGAGTTGTCGGTTGTGTACATGCCGCTGATGATAGCGCCGAAGGGCTTGGCGGTATCGGGCATTCCGAACAGCTGCTTGGCACCTTCCCTCCTCAAGGAGGTCTAGGTCTTCACGCCGGAGCTGGTCCTGCGCGGCTTCGTCGGAGGTCCGGACCCGAAGTGACCCCAAGGTGATTTCTGGAGGAAGGATTGCTTCAGCTCCATACACCAGGAAGAAGGGTCTCTCTCTAGTTGACCGGTTTGGAGATGTCCTGTTGGCCCAGAGAGTGGGCGGAAGCTCTTCAATCCAGTTGGCACCATGTTTTTTCAAGCGCTCATAGGTGCGCGTTTTGAGTCCTTTAAGGATTTCAGCATTTGCTCTCTCGGCTTGGCCATTGCTTGCTGGGTGAGCTACGGAGGCGTAGCAAACTTGAATGTCGAGGTCTTCGCAATATCCTTGAAATGCAGAGCTTGTGAATTGAGTCCCATTATCAGTGATGATTTTGTTTGGGACTCCAAATCTGCATACAATGGACTGCAAAAAGTTGATAGCAGATTGCTTGTTGATTGTCACAACTGGAGTTGCTTCCGGCCACTTGGTGAACTTGTCAATGGCGACGTACAGGAACTTGTAACCTCCGACGGCTCTTGGGAAAGGTCCCAAGATGTCCATCCCCCACACAATGAAGGGACATGTAGGAGGTATCATTTGTAGGGGATGAGCCGGTGTGTGAATTTCTTTGCATGAAATTGACATGCTCCGCATTTCTTCACCAGCTCAGTTGCATCCTGGAGTGCTGTAGGCCAGTAGAAGCCATGCCGAAAGGCTTTACCAACCAGCATGCAGGAAGACGCGTGGTTCCCACACTCGCCTCCATGGATTTCTGCAAGGAGCTCGCATCCTTCTTCCCTTGTGATGCACCGCATTAGGATGCCGTTGGCACCGCGCCGGTAGAGATCCCCTTCTACCAACGTGTATCTTTTAGCCAATCTGACTACCCGGTCAGCGGATACATCATCGTCAGGAAGGATGTTGTCTTTCAAGTAGTTCTGGATCTCCGAGATCCATGCATCGGAACTAACTTGAGCATTTGAGTCTTGTGTGCTGGGTTGCTTGGAACTTCCGGCAGCACCTACGACCCTTGATGGCTGCCATGGTAACAGGGCTATCGGGACCATCAGCTTCAGGATGCTGATCTTGCCCCCTTCGCTCAGTTCGGCAGGCTGAGCTGTGGGTTTTGACAACCTCCGGACAAAAGTTCCGTCAGGAACCGGAGCTCCGGTTAACGCTTTTGTTGAGAGTTCGTCGGCTTCAGCGTTGTGGGCACGCTGGACATGGTGGAGATCTAGGACTTCGAAGTCCTTCTGAAGCCTCTGGACTTCAAGGAGGTAAGCAGCTAGCTGGAGATTGTTGCAGGAGCATTTAACCTTCACTTGTTTAATGATGAGCTGTGAATCTCCCTTGACTAATAATTTCTTGACACCGTATGACAGTGCCACCTTTAGTCCGTAGATGAGTGCTTCGTACTCCGCCATGTTGTTGGTCGCCTTGAAGTCAAGGTGTACCATGTATTTTACCTTCTCCCCGGTCGGTGCAAGGAGAAGGATTCCAGCTCCGGCCCCCTGCTTTTGCATGGAGCCGTTGAAGTAGAGGGTCCAATGAGGCTCGGTGAAGACCGGAGCTTCGTGTTCCGGCTTCTGCTCACTGGGGCCCCCAGGGTTTGATGGAGAGGGAGTCCATTCTGCCACGAGGTCTGCCAATGCTTGACTCTTCACTGCTTGCCTTGAAATGAATTCAAGATCGAATTTAGCCAATTCCACTGCCCAATTTGCAATATTCCCAGTTGAATTGGGATTATGCAAGATTGCTCGAAGTGGGTAAGAGGTCACCACTGAGATTTTGTGAGCTTGGAAATAATGGTGAAGCTTCCTGGAGGCAATAAGAACTGCATAGAGCAGTTTATGCACCTCTAGGTATCGAGTCTTGGCATCATGTTGTACTTCACTGATGAAGTACACTGGACGCTGAATGGTCCGGACCCTCCCAGAGAGGGCCTGGAGCTTCCTCTTCACTGAGCCGGATCCTTCCGGAGTGATCCGGAGATTCTTTGGGGATCTCCGGATTCTTGCTGGAGGAATCCGGAGCTTCTTCAGAAGTGACCTGGACCCTCCCGGAGGGGTCTGGGTCTTCTGGAGTGGTTTCTTGTGGATTCGAATCTGGGAGCTGGGACCTAGACTCGCTTTAGGGAACCTCTGGACCCTCCCGAAGGGGTCTGGATTCCTGAGTATGCAGTAGCTCTGGCCTCTCCGCAACCAGAACCATACTGACGACTTCGTCAGTAGCTGAAATATAAAGCAACAAAGGCTCACCAGGGTTCGGAGCTACCAGAGTTGGTAGGGTGGTGAGGAACTATTTTAGCTCTTGGAATGCCTTTTTTGCTTCTTCAGACCATTGGAATGGTCCGGACTTCCTCAATAACTTGAAGAAGGGGAGTGCCCATTTCGCCAGTCTTGAAATGAACCGGCTGAGGGCTACTAGACATCTAGTTAGCTTTTGGACATCTTTGATGCGGGCTAGTGGCCGCATGTCTTCAATGGCCTTGATCTTCGCCGGATTAGCTTCTATGCCCCGGTGACTTACCAGGAAACCAAGAAGTTTTCCTTAGCTAAACCCGAAGACACACTTGTCTGGGTTTAGCTTTGTGCGGGTGGCCCGCAACTTATCGAAGACAACCTGTAAGGTGTCAAGAAGTGACTCCTTGTTCTTGACCTTGACCACGATGTCATCCACGTACACTTCAACTATGTCTCTAATGAGGTCTTCAAAGGTTTTGTACATAGCTCGTACAAAAGTTGAAGCTGCATTCTTGAGACCAAATGGCATGGCTGTATAATAGTACAATCCATCTACTGTGATGAAAGAGGTATGCTCTTCATCTTCCCTAGACATTCTAATTTGATGATACCCAGAATATGCATCTAGGAAACACAGTAATTCACACCCGGAGGTGGAATCCACTATCTGATCTATTCTAGGTAGTGGGAATGGATCTTTTGGACATGCCTTATTTAGTGTTGTGTAGTCGATACACATCAGAAGCTTCCCGCCGGCCTTGGGCACAATGACTGGGTTTGCCAGCCATTTTGGATGGAAGACTTCTCGGATGAATCCAGCTTCGAGCAACTTCTCCACTTCTTATCGAATGAAGTTCTGTCGCTCTACAAATTGCTTCCGAGGCTTCTGGTGCACAGGCCGAGCGGCCGAGATTATTTCAGATTGTGCTCAATCACTTTCCTAGAGATCCTAGGCATTTGTGACGGTTGCCAGGCAAACACGTCGACATTAGCCCAGAGGAAAGCGATGAGCGCGAGTTCCTATTTGTCATTCAATCCTCCCGATATACGGGTGGTTTGAACGGCATCAGGACCGATTTGGACGACTTTGACTGGAATGTCGGTGTCACCGCTTGGCTGCACACGAGGTGCAGATGTCGAGCCTCGTTGACGAATGCTCGGGGGTTTTGGAGCTTGCTCCTTCCTGGAGTCCTCCTCTTGCGCCGTGGTATGTGCATAGAGTTCTTCCAGAGCAGTTACTCCTGCAGTACGATCTCCGCGGATCCGGAGAACGCCTACTGGTGTTGGCATCTTTAACACCAGATAGCCATAATGAGTAGCTGCCATGAATTTGTACAGGGCAGGCCTACCCAAGACGGCGTTGAAAGGTAAGTTGATCTGAGCGACGTCAAAGACCAACTTTTCGGTGCGATACCTCTCCCGTGTCCCGAAGGTAACAGGGAGAGTAATAGCTCCGAGTGGGGTAATGGCCCCCGGACCTACTCCGAAGAAAGGTCGGGAGGGGTGAAGATCCAAAGGTCGGAGCTGAAGCTTGGTGAAAGCTTCGAAGCTTATGAGGTAAAGCCCCGAACCTCCGTCTACCATGACATGGTGGAGTTGGATGTTATTGATGGTAGGAGATACCATCAAATGCAACTGACCATGCTCCAACCATGCTCCGATGGCAGTCCGAAGCATCAAAAGTGATGGCTATGTCCACCCACTTTCGATGAGGCTCCGGTTTGGCTGTAGGAGCTACAGCAGCCATGTCCCGACGCATAGTCTTGATGACGCGACGGGAGGTGATGTCCCATGATCCACCAAAGATGGTGTTCATGGTCTTCCGACGCTCGTTGTCAGAGACGTCAGAATCATCGTCGACGGAGGTGTAGACGGCCTTCAGGACCTTTTTGGGATCCTGAAAACCTAACTCCTCCTCAGCCGGAGCTTCGTCGACTTTTTGTTTTCCTTCCCTCTGTCGGAAAAGAGTTTCTTCCCAGCGCTTGTTGTAGCGCTCGGCAAGGTTTTGGACCTCCCGACAGTCTTCCAAACTGTGGCTGCCCGTTTTGTGAATTGGACACCACACCTTGGGTTTGCCACCGTCTTCAGAAGTCGGTCGAGGTCGCTTCTCGGGGTGTGGCCCCCGGCCACCCGGAGCTACAGCAGCTGCAACATTGGATGTACCGGCCGACGGCTTCTTCTTGCCGTTGGTCTTCTTCTTATTTTTGCCACTCCCGGAGGTAGTGGCTTCACCTTTGGAGGATTTCTTGTGATCCTCTAGAGTTGGTTTGGAGTGCATCTCACGGCCCTCCGCAGCTCTGGCACATTTATCGGCCAAGCTGAAGAGTTCCGTGACACTGGTGATCTCCTTGATCGCCAGTTTCTCCAACATCTTCTTATCCCGCACACCCTGTCTGAATGCCACAATAATAGAAGCACTGGATATAGAAGGGATAGTGTTTCGTACCAGAGAGAACCTCTAGATGAATGATCGCAGGGATTCTCCCTATTTCTGCACGACTGCAAAAAGGTCCAGTTTAGTGCCTGGTCGGGTGTATGAACTCCCGAAGTTGGCGTTGAACTGCTGGCACAGCTCCTCCCAACTGTTGATAGAGTTGGATGGAAGGCTCATAAACCAGGACCTGGCGGTCCCAGTTAAAGCCACTGGGAAATAGTTGGCCATCACGGCCTCATTTCCTCTAGCTGCCAAGATAGCAGTGGAGTAGATCTGAAGAAATTCTACAGGATTGACGGTCCCATCGAACATCTCTGGCAGGTGATGCTGGAACTTCTGTGGTCATCCGACCATACGCAGATGCATGGCCAGGGCTGAACAGCCTTCTCCCACTCCTTCAGGAGCAAGAACGTCCTGAGCTTCTCGTCTTTCATGAGCACGCTCAATATGGACTCGGCCGTCCTGTTGGCGGTATCGGCGATCAAGCTCCGCCCGGAGGTCATGAGTTGAAAGCCTGGATACCGTGTTTGTGCGTCGTGCCCCGGAGGGCAACGACGTCACCTGCTGTGATGCAGCTTGTCTCCTGTTGTTGGAGACGTGCGGACCAAGTCTACCAGACAAGGTCCGTCGCTGCGACGGGGCCCGTCCTGAAGGAGGAGGACCCTGGTTGCTGATGCAATCGGCTGCTACTGCAACCAAATGTTCCACATCAGCTCTCCACTGCTCCAGTGCATCCCGGTATGTATCCGGAGGTGGTGGGCGTTGGAGAAGAGCACGTGTTGCATGGAGCGCGTGTTCCGGGTTGTCTTGATTTCCCAACGCAGTGACTGATGCCGGTGCACCATCGCGTTGTCCAGCTTGATTTGCTGGTGGAGGCGGCGGTGGTGGCAGTGTGGCTTTTGCTGGCGCTGAGGCTCCTGCTGGTGGCTGCATATTGGAGGGATTGCCCCCAGCATCTTGAGCAGTGGGATGACCGTTGGATGATCCAGCAGATCTCCCGACACTACTAAAGTGCTAGAGGAGTTTGATGTTCGGTGTGGGCGCGCGGAGATTCAAGAAGGTGAATTGTAAATGGCACAGGAGACACGAAGAGTTACGTGTTTCAGGCCGCCTGAGCGTAATACCCTACTCCACGGGTGTGTTGGTGTTGTATTAGATGTATGAGCTTGTGACGAGTGTCTATGGCGCGTGTGTAGCGTCACTGAACGTGTCGAGTCCATCGTCGGCCTGTCCTTTTATAGTACAAGGGCAGGCCGTTACAAGTTAGCCTGGCCCGATATGTGGCCTCGGTGGTTACTAGTATTGATACTTATTAAACACGTTTAATTGTCCTTAATGACCGGGTAATGGGCTTTGACAGCACCGTTACTGGTAATTAAGGTCATCCGATCGTGTGTCATTAATATGGTATTAATGACACTTAATCGGGTCTTGAAGTCCTTGATTCCCCTTTGAAGATCCGGAGCCGTTGTGGAGTCTTCCAGAGGTTAGAGGCTGAAGATCCGACGGTTGGACACGTGGTAGCTCCGGAGCATACTGTGGGAAACAGGTTGCTCCGGAGCTACCTGACACGTGTTAGGTCCGGAGCTTCTCTCGTTCTGGGGTTAAGTCTGGAGGTGCCATTTCGGTACATATCCCGGAGCTTCCCCCTTGTAGGTGTTAGCTCCGGTTTGATAGTACACGTGGCGACCCTGGGATTAACCATGTTGGAGAAGCGGGTCCGGTTATATCTGACATGTGGGCCTCCGAAGGTCTTCAAATCAAGTAGATGACTTTCCTTTGAGATCTTTGTAACCTCAAGGGGTGTATGGTTTCCAGGGTACCAACAGTTGGGTATTGCAACGAGTCCACAAACGTGGCAAATAGTACCGTATTGCAACGATTTCAGATCTGTTGGAACTAGTATGGTACCGCAACGATTTCGCATCCGTGGCGAATAGTTTGGTATTGAAACGATTTCTTATCTGTGGCAATAGTGTTTTAATGCAACGTTTTTTGAGTCGTTGCCAAATGTTTATACTGCAACTTTTTGTCATTCTATTGCCACGTCTTATCATCCGTATTGGCAATAGCTTCCTATTGCAACAATTTATCATTCGTGACAAGAAATTTGTAATGCCACATTTTATAATTAGCGGCAGTACAACCCGAATGCACCAGGTTTGAAAATTAGTGGCAACAGAATCACAAGTTTAACAATAAACATCCATCAATTGATATTACAACATGCATAACAACACTCAAGGATTACTTAAGCGACATGTTTGCATGCTAAGAGTTTTCCTAAGCTGACCGGGGCTAATTGTTAGAGTAAGCGGCTTTTGTCGGTCCCTTATTTGTTGGACCTTTTGTGGAGCGGTCGCCATCATTATTTTGTGCATTTCAGCCACTGAGGTGCGCATGTCCTGCATTTCCTTAGATGTCTGTTCACGATCAGCTGCTATCTGACCTTGTAAGTTCTGGACTTGAACGATTAACTCTTCATTCTTCTGGTTTATGCAGTCCATATGTGTGTTTAAGCTATCATTTCTTCCTTCCAAGTCCTGCACTATTTCATTGAGGCCTGCATTTCTAACTTCTAAGTTTTGAACTTGGTTGTTGAGGTGTTCAGACATCTGGATACGCATACGTTCACGTTCGGGACCAGTTGGGTTAGCCATATAACCACGACCTCGAATCTATGATCCTGCACAACCGAGTGAGGATCTATAAAAATGCTGCAAGATGTGG
Organism: Tuctoria greenei; assembly: GCA_036927565.1. NCBI lineage: Eukaryota > Viridiplantae > Streptophyta > Magnoliopsida > Poales > Poaceae > Tuctoria > Tuctoria greenei. The sequence continues at coordinate 92,740,691 of JAYESD010000009.1, read as the reverse complement.
TTTCACTCCTCATTTGGAATTGGGCCTCCCTGCTCAGCTTCCATGTCGTCCACTTGGGCACGTGCCTGGATCTATATACGAAAAGAAAAGTCACAGGTAATTTGCAACTATTTATTTAATTGGGGATTGTTTGAAGTGTTACTCACATGTACAGCTTCTGCCAGCTTGTTTGTCCAATTACCATTCTCCAACAAATGGCTTGCCTCCCACAATTGTATGTCATCGGGTTCTTCTCCGGTCTCTTGGCCTCGCTACATAAAATACAAGTAAACTTCAACATGTCAGTATACATATTGTTTCCAACGCAAAGTAAAAGTGTGATTTATTTTTCATACCTTCTCGTAACTAAGTTGGGCGTAGGATTTGGAGCCAAGCAAGTGACACGCCTTTTGTCTACTTCGATTTTGAGAATTGGTCCTACTTATTGACTACAATAATTTTAAAAATTAATTTCACGAATGAAAGTAAATAAAATATTTTTTGTATAATGCGAAGCTATTGAAAAGATAGCTGACCTTGAATCACTCACACCCAAAATATTCTATTAGGTGCAACCACTCGGGCACTGTTACGTCAGCAGGCTGGTTTCGTATACGTTCTTCATCGGTAGAATAACTCTTATAGGTGGCATGCAAAGTCGAGTGTCACCCCTTGTAGCGCTCATTAGCAATTTTCAAATTTTTTCTTGCGCTCTCCGGTGTGTCCTCCATGTCTTAGGAATCTTGTACATTGTACAACAAGTTGCTGTAAACTTACAGGATGGAGATTGCAAGAAAAAAATATTTGTGTGGGGGTGTGACAACACTAACCAGAATGTCTCGTACAATATCTCTCTTGTTACTATGGCGAACCTCTGCCCACTTCATTACACCGCTGAGGGATGCATGTCTGTTTGTAAACATAACCACATCATAGACAAAGTGCCGCTGATTAATACCAACCGCAGCACCCAACCTAGCGGGGAATTGAATTGGTAGCTTCACATGTTCCATTCTACTAACTTAGGATGCATAGCATATTCTGAAAACCTTAAGTACTTTAGCCACACTTCTTCCTAGCTTCCTTCCTTCTGTTACATTGATTCAAACTGTAAGAACGAGTGCGGCAATTATGAGCGTGGGACAACTGCGTCGTGCCAGCACCATTTTGTTCTGTAGTACTCCCTCCTGGTTTATATTAATTGTCGTCTCAGACAACAAATGAATTAAAAATGAACTACTACAGTAGTTAGGACTGTCCTAACGACAACTAATTTGATGGGGGGGGGGGGTTACATTATTGACTTCTTTGTTGTTGTTCATACCCTAAAATGAGCCATCAGGTACACATGTCAGTGGCCGTACACACTCATAATACTGCAGAGGATTTTCAGTCCATGAGCAAAGCAGGCAAGACTGTGAGGGGGCATGCAGCTGGCAACGCTAGACTAGACAAAGATAGGGTTCGCCGGTTCGGTCTGACTGACATCAGCCGGAGCGCGTCTGAAAGAGAATTATTAGTTGCAGGGCAAGTAATGAACGCCAGCAGTAGCAAGTGGTGAATGCAAGACAGATAAGGCAGGCAGCTTGCGGGATCGAAATCCTCCGCAGTAATGCACCTGCATTAGCTGCCACTGACATGTGGACCCATGAGACATCAGGTCTACTTGTCAGTGGCGGCTACTGCAGGTGCAGTACTGCATAGTTCCAGCTTGCGACACTCAACAAAGTGAGGGTTCGGTCTCGCCGAAACTCTCAAGGAGGATTGGTGGTAGGGCGAGTAATGGCGAGGGATTTGCGGGCAGCGGGGTAATCATGGCACGCGAAGGATGGGACATGGCGATGGGCGAGGGAGACGCATCGGGGAGGTCACTGAAGTGAGCAGCAGGGTGTGGGCGCCGGTGCCGGCCGGAGTGGCCGGCGGCGAGAGAGCACAGCGTGGAGGCATAAAAAAATCACGCCATCACACAGGCTGATAAACTGTTAACTATAAAGACTATGTACTAATAAGAAAGTAGAATCGCAAGGCATGCTAATACAATTAGTAGAGCCTATGAAAGAATGCAAATGACCATGATACACCCATCATCAATACATCTAAAGGACATAACGTAGTCTCTAAAATTGCTCCAAACTCAATGCCAAAGGAGTAGGGTAAAAAACTAACACGCTCTGCCAAAACAAATGGCACGGTAGAGAGGCAGGTAGCAATGTGATGTGATATGGTTAGTTGGAAGCTACTACAGAGGATAGAGATGGAGTGGGACATTTTTTAAGATCCAAAAGTAAAATTACGCTGGGGCGGAAGGAGTATTTCTGGTTTGTATATATATACCTGCAATTGGTTCATGCATCGTAGTAGTACCAGGGAGTGAAAAACCTCGGGGTTCCTGAACATCATGTGCTGCAATATTCTCTGCGTACCATGCAAATGATTTAATGTTGTCTAAATTTGTTTAATTTTGATAGTTAACACATTTATAGTTATACCAGGTGCTTGTTGGCCACCGTGAATGCTTGTAGATGACATCACGGTTTGATGTCTTGTTCCTAATGTAAAGAGCATTGTAAGTAGTCATTCCAAATAACAGTGATAACGTCATATTACATGACCGACGTAGATTTTGGATCAGATGGTGTGCTTTCTATAAAATGCAGTGTTTGTTACTAATGGAGGAATTAGAAAATAAAGAATAGAAAAAACATACGATCCAAGAAAGCCACAAGAAAGACAAAAGTGAAAACCATGGGAACTAAAAATCTTAGGAATACAAATTTGTAAAACAGGAATGAGAGTACAACATTTGGAGTGGTTGATCAGATAACTCGTGCGTCATTTACTTCTAAATCCAGAAATTACATACTACTACCTCTGGTTTTTAGTATTTGTCATTCCCGGCCAGGAATTGAACTAGAAACACACTACCGTAATAAGCTGTCAAAGCAACATTTATTTAGGGACAAATGTAATATATATATATATATATATATATATATATATATATATATATATATATATATATATAACTAAATTCGTGAAACAGAAGACCACATTTCTTCTTTGTTAATTTATTTAATCTTCGTATATCAGGATGGATCGTGTATAACTTAAGTAGGACAAAACTGCATGGATCGTGTAGAACCAAGCCAATATAGTTCTATAAAAAGACGGCATGGATCGTGTAGTTTACCTAGCACAAAACTAGAGTCCGGTATGCGATGTCGTAGGGAGGTGTCAGTGAGGAAGAGGTTCGATAGAGCCCGTCAAACTTGGTCGCCCGACGTTGTACCCAGGAGTCAACACCACCAAGAGCTTCGATGCATCACTGCGAGATCCATGGGGGAAAAATTGTAAAAATCGTGGGAAATGAAAACACGGGAATTTTTTAGGAGTATAAGTATGGAACACAGGACAGAGAGACAACACATTTGGAGAACTGCGAGATCACCGGAAGGGCGGGGCAGCGGTGTGTCGGGAACGGAGGCCAGTGTTTCCATGTATACTCATCTTGACTGAAATAGGGTTACAATAATAGGCAGGACAGAAATTAGAGGCGCAGGTAGTGAAAATTGAATTGTCAAAATCTCAAATGTGGCGCGCCAAGTAGAAGGATAAAATTTTTGCGGGGGTGGAGAATTTGACGTAAGTCGTGCCCTTGTGCACACATCCAATCGTGATTAATTACATCTCATGTCGCATCGATTCCTTGTGACGCCCGGTTCCGAAAATTGCACCAAGCTAACGCATATGTGTGCCCAGGATGTTCAACACACATACACGAGTGCAATCACAAAAGAGTATACAGAAAATTACCACAGAACAAGATTAATTAACCAAATTTTATTACACAAACCATATTATCCTCGAATACAAGCTCTAATGAATATAAATGACAAGTTCAACTAATGCAGCGGAAATAAACTAATTAAGCAAACTAAGCAATTATGCAGCATAAGCGACAGGGTATGTATGCGCAGCTCCAATCAACACCACAGGCAAAGCTGACGGTAGACACGCCCTAGAACTCCGCATTATCACCATTAAACTCCCAATCCTGACCTGCAACTGTTGGGGTGGGGGAATTGCAAGAGTGAGTACATGTCGTACTCAGCAAGTGTGGAAAGTATGACATGTGGCTGATTCAAATGACGACAATAATAATGCCAAAGTGCTGAAAAGTACAGTAAAACATTTGAAAAGCAATATATATATATATATATTATATGTATGTGAAATAAACCAACCATAATCACGAGTAATACCATAATACCAAACTAAATTCATTACCATCATCAATATGTCCAGACTTCACCATTGCCAATAACCATATTCAATACCAGAAATTAAATCCATAACTGTTATCAAACCATAACCATTCCAATACCAAATTCCCTCTAATCATGGAAGTTGTCCAGGTGCTCATAACCGGGAGCACGGCTATCATGATAGTTTTATTTAACTCTGCAGAGTTTGTACCTCTTTACCCACGTGTTCGTGATTTCATCACCTTTCGGCGACTAAGAATCTCCCTTATGCCCATGACCCGTCAGTCATATTACACACTTCCGTTGATGTGTGGCCAAGAGATCACAAAATAGCCTTTACAAAGGGATTACTAGCCTATTTAGACCCCACTGAGGTTTCACCGGTGGCGATGTCTCCCGCAGAGCACATCTTCAACCAAGGGCCCCCTCTTGAGCCATTCGGATCCCAGGGTAGTCCCACCAATCATCAACAAACCCAATCCGACTACCCCTTCCCCGAGCATCCATAATGGTCCAAACAGCACTAGCAAAGCCCTAACTATTCAGCTACGCCGCACCCATACTTGGCCTCGTGGTGGCACTGTAGTCCTGGCTTATTCTCGCATGAACCGGTCCTTAGATCTAAAGCAAGCAAACCACCATAACATCCAACCCATCCACATACCAGGCTTGCTTAGATCACCCATTACCAAACCGTATCGACCAGTTCACAATAACCAGAATATCATTAATACATAATTAAATGTGTAGTGTTGGTTTTTCCATCCCAATTAATTAAGCGAAGCAAAAAGGTAAAAACCCTTCCCGACTCTCTACCATATATTCCAGGTGACAAGGGTGGTTAAACAAATCTAGTAAACTTCCTACCATAGGATTCCCATTAAATTGACACAACATGCAGTTTTACAAACAAAACATTTATTTTAAAAACAGAATCAATATGCTTCAAGGACACTTGCCTTGCTCTTGCCGTTGATTAGTGTCAAAGCCTTCAAACTCTTGGTGCTGTAGATCCTCCATGGCACTCTCTAGCGCAAATCCGTCAAATCCACACAATAAACACACAAGGCAAGAAACACAATCAAAGAGTGCACAAATATTACTCAATATGACATGATATGCATGATTGATGCAAATGCAAGTTAGAACTCGTTACTAGATTGCTTTTAATGATCACTAACTAGTTCTAATAGATTTTAACAAGTTTATACAGGTTTGGGGTCGATTAGATCAAATTTTAGAATTAATTCAACACAATTTAACCAGAAAGATCGGACTAGTCCGCCAGGGGCCGGACAAGTCCGCACTCCGCGAGATCAGCAGATTAGGGTTTTCTAGATTGATGTAAATTCGGAGATTAGGGGTTGAATTCCCATAAGGAAAAGAGAATAGAAGGTATACCAGGTGTTTAGAACTCCAATGAATCAAGAAACTTGGAGGTAGCACTTGGATCTTGAAGATCTAGGGTTGGTGATGAACTTGGAGATGAATTGTTGGTGAAGGACGAAACTTGGTGGAGATCTTGATCCTTCTTCGTTTCCTCCTCTTCTTCCTCTTGCTTGGGATCTTCTCCTCCCTCCTTGATGGTGGCTCCCCACGAACTAGGGTTTGGGTGGGTGGAAAAGTGGCAAATAGATGTCAAACCAAGGGGTGGGGCTGTTTATATAGAGGTGGAGGACAGGGTTAGATGGATTTCGAGTTTTGGGATGAGTAGAGTCCGGTTTAGAGTCCCACATGGGCTCTAAAAGAGTTACACACGACGTCCCTAGGCCCACTTAACATGAAACCCAAGATACAAGTCGTAAAACAAAAGATCAACTCGAAGTCGCGAAATATCGGACAAGTCCGGATAGGACCGGACTAGTCCGAAGTCGTCCAGAGAGAAAATCGGACAAGTCTGGCCAAAAATCGGACAAGTCCGAATTTGAACAGAAAGGAAAAATGGACAAGTCCGCTGGAACACCGGACTAGTCCAGAAAAGTCCAGGGACTTAGCAAATTTTCAAGGATTCATGGAATATCGGACTAGTCTGCACAAAATCGGACAAGTCCGAAAGTTTCCAGAGCCAAAATCGGACTAGTCCGCAGCAAAAATGGACAAGTCCGTTTTTAGACAGAGAGAAATCGGACTAGTCCTCAGTAAAATCAGACTAGTCCGCACTTTCCTGCGTTTTAAGTGCGGTTTTGCTCCAAATCAATTTTAAATGCTCCAAATCAATGTTAACCTCGTTCCTCTTTAAGTGGGTTAATGTTAAACATGTATATGAGTGTATGTAGGGCATGATGCATGAAAATGAGGGTGTTAGAAACCTACCCCCCTTAAAATGAATCTCGCCCTCGAGATTCGACGCGGAAGAGAAGAGATAGGGAAATTCCTTCTTGAGATAATCTTCTAGCTCCCAAGTTGCTTCTTATTCAGTATGGTGCTTCCATTGAACTTTACACCATCTAATGACCTTGTTCCTTGTGACCCTCTCCTTAGTTTCAAAGACTTTGATGGTTGCTCGGCATACGTCAAATCTTCCTCTAGTTCCAATTCTTCCATTGGCACTTGTTCTTCCGGTACTCTCAAACACTTCTTGAGCTGGGAAACATGAAAGACATCATGCACGTCTGAAAGATGAGCTGGCATCTCCAACTTATATGCTACTTCTCCTCTTTTGTCCAAAATCTTGAATGGTCCAATATAACGAGGTGCGAGCTTGCCTCTTATGTTAAACCTCTTATGACCTCTCATAGGTGACACCTTGAGGTAAACAAAATCTCCCACTTCAAAGGCTAGTTTCCTTCTTCTATTGTCCGTGTAGCCTTTTTTTCTTGATTGGGCAGCCCTCAGGTTTTCACGAATTATCTGGACTTGCTTTTTAGCTTCTTGCAACACATCCGGACCAAATACTTGAGTTTCTCCTGCCTCGTTCCAGAATAAAGGCGTCCTACACTTCCTCCCATAAAGCGCTTCATATGGTGACATCTTCAAACATGCTTGGTAACTATTGTTGTATGAAAATTCCGCGTATGACAAGCTTTTGTCCCAACTTTTCCCATGCTTTAAAGCACAAGCTCTTAACATGTCCTCCAAAATCTGATTGGTCCTCTCGGTTTGTCCGTCCGTTTGAGGATGATATGCTGAACTAAAATTCAACCTCGTTCCCAAAGCTTCATGCAATTTTTGCCAAAATCGGGAGGTTAATTGAGAACCTCTATCCGAGACTATCTTCTTAGGGACTCCATGTCGACACACTATATGCTCCATGTATATTTCGGCCAATCGTGCAGTTGTATACTTGGTCTTCACAGGGACAAAATGAGCTGACTTGGTTAAGCGATCCACAATTAACCAAATTGAGTCATACCCAAACTGAGTACGTGGTAACCCAACTATGAAGTCCATTCCAATTTCTTCCCATTTCCATTCCGGAATCTTTAACGGTTGCAATAATCCGGCTGGCCTTTGATGTTCCGCCTTGACTCGTTGGCACACATCACACAATGCTACATATTCAGCTATGTCCTTTTTCATGCCATCCCACCAATAGCAAGCCTTCAAGTCCTTGTACATCTTCGTACATCCGGGGTGAATCGAGTAAGGCGAGTCATGTGCCTCCTTTAATATTGTCTCCCGAATATGCTTTACATTAGGCACAACGATCCTCTTTCCAAGCCATAAGGTACCATATTTGTCTTCATCAAATCTGAATTCTCTCCCTTCTTCGGTCCTTTCCTTGATTTCCTTGATCTCCTCATCTGTCGTTTGTGCCCCTCGAATTTCTTGCTCCAAGGTTGGGTTTAACTCCATCATCTCCATCTCATTTACAAACCCGAGGTTCAACCGTTCAAACTCCTTACATAACTCGAATGGTAACTCTCGAACCGTGAGTTGATGACTTACTCCTTTTCTACTCAAAGCATCGGCCACTACATTGGCTTTTCCCGGATGATAGTTGATCCCCAAATCATAATCTTTGATGAGCTCTAACCATCTTCGTTGCCTCAAGTTCAGATCCGTTTGTGTGAAAATATACTTCAAACTCTTATGATCCGTGTAAATTTCACACCTATGTCCCAGAATATAGTGTCTCCAAATCTTCAATGCGTGTACCACAGCTGCTAGTTCAAAATAATGTGTGGGGTAATTCTGCTCATGTTTCTTCAATTGTCTTGATGCATAGGCGACCACTTGACCTTCTTGCATCATTACACACCCACGTCCTTGTCTTGATGCATCACTATAGATGTCGAAACTCTTGCTTACATCCGGCAATACCAAAACTGGGGTTGTTGTTAACCTCTTCTTCAACTCCTCAAAACTGTTTTGACAAGCTTCAGTCCATTGGAACGCCTTTCCCTTCATTAGCAACTCCGTCATAGGCTTGGCTATCTTGGAAAAATCCTTGATAAACCGACGGTAATATCCAGCCATCACAAGAAAACTCCTTATTTCCTTGACATTTTGCGGTGGTTCCCACTTCAACACGTCTCTCACCTTTCCGGGGTCAACCGATACTCCTCCTCCTGAGATTATATGACCCAAAAATGGCACCTCTTTCAACCAAAACTGGCACTTGCTGAACTTGGCATAAAATTGATGCTCCCTCAATTTCTGCAGCGTAAGCCTCAAGTGTTCCTCATGTTCCTTCTCATCCTTCGAGTAGATCATAATATCATCAATAAATACCACAATGAACTTGTCCAAGTACTCCATGAAGACTTTATTCATGAGGTACATAAAGTAGGCAGGTGCATTTGTCAATCCAAAAGACATCACAGTGTACTCATAAGATCCATACCGTGTCCTAAAAGCTGTCTTGGGTATGTCCGATGGTCTAATCTTCATTTGGAAGTAACCTGACCTCAAATCAATCTTAGAGAAGACACAAGCACCCTTTATCTGATCAAACAAGTCTTCTATATGGGGCAAGGTGTACTTGTTCTTGATTGTTACCTCGTTGAGAGCTCGGTAATCCACGCACATCCTTTGGGATCCATCCTTCTTGTCCACGAATAGAACGGGCGCTTCCCAAGGTGAAGAGCTAGGGCGAATAAAACCCTTCTCTAATTGCTCTTGAATTTTGCTTCTTGAGCTCCGCTAATTCCACAAGAGGCATCCTATACGACCTCTTAGCTATAGGTGTAGTTCCAGGTATTAAATTAATAAAAAACTCAATGTCTCGATCAGGTGGCATACCTGGCAACTCATCTGGAAACACATCCAAAAATTCACACACCACCGGAATCTCCTCAATTGCGGAACCGTCCATATGATTCAACTCCAATTGCTTCGGTGCGGTTTGAGATGCTTCAAATTCTACGGTGATTCCTTCTTCTTTGGTCAACTTCACCGTCTTAGTGGCACACTCAATAACTCCATTGTGCTTCCTCAACCAGTCCATACCAAGTATAATGTCCAATCCTTGAGAATCCAAAACAATGAGGTTGGCGGAGAAGTCTACCCCCCTTATTCTAAGGCTTACTTTTGGACATACTATATTTGTCCTCATCTCTCCTCCAGGAGACTTAACCAACAGAGTAAAATTCATATGAGAGATAGGCAAACTATACTTGGCAACATACTTTGACGCAATGAATGAATGCGATGCTCCATAATCAAATAACATAGTCGCGGGGTTGGAGTTGGCGAGAAACATACCAATGACCACATCATCCGCTTGTTGAGCATCCTCCATAGAGACATGGTTCACGTTGCCACAAGCAAAATTCTGCTGTCCACGCCTTCCTTGTGGCTGTCCTCCATTGGGTCTTGGGTTTTGCCTCGGTGCATTGCTTCCTTGACCATGGCCTGACTTAGGACATTGATGCGCAAAGTGTCCAGCTTCTCCACAGGTATAACACTTCTTAACTCCACCAGAATTATTGGGACGAGTTTGGTTTTGAGCATTGGCTCCAGGAAAATCAGCACGAGGTGCATAAGGCATTGGAGGCCTAGGTGCTTGCATTACAGGGCGCTGCTGCACAATCTGAGTTGGGCGCGGTGCATAACTAGGGCGCTGAGCAGGAATAGAGGAGCTATAATGAGGCGCATTGGGCGGCGCAAAGCGAGGGCGCACATTACTTCCTTGTTGCTGTCCTTGATATGGTGCCTTCCTCTTGATTTCTTGCTCCATCTCACGGATCTTGTTCTCAACCACAATTGCTTTGTCCACAAGCTTCTTGAAATTGGCATAATCACAGTTGAGTAGTTGCACTTGGATCGTATTATTCAATCCCCTCATGAACAAGTATTGCTTCCGGCTGTCCCGGCTAACATCCTCAGGCGCATTTCTTGAGAGTTGAGTGAACTTATTGAGATATTCACTCACCCTTCATTTTCCTTGTCTCAAGTTCTCAAATTCTTGCCTCTTCAAGATCATAACACCTTCCTGCACATAATGTGAACGAAAACTCTCCTTGAATTCTGCCCAGGTAATTCTCTCTTGGTTCTCATGAGCATTGCAATAAGAACCCCACCAATCTGCAGCTACTCCAACGAGTTGATGAGAAGCAAATAGCACCTTCTCCCGGTCACTGCATTGGACAATGGCTAGCTTCTTCTCCATGGACTTGAGCCAATCATCAGCATCCATAGGGTCAGCAGCTTGAGCAAAGGTTGGTGGCCTAGTCCTCATAAACTCTCCCAATCGGTTATGAGGAGGTGGGGGTGGCGGTGGAGGCATGTGGGGCTGATTGTTGATATTGCCAGCCTGCAGCTGTCCCATAGTCTGTATCATGGTCTGCATGAGCTGGTTTTGCATGGCCAATAGCTGCTCGATGTTGATACCTCCCTGAGTAGATCCTTGCCCATTGTTGTTCTGAGGCACTCCATTGTTCACCTCTTCATCATTGCCATCCCTCTGGTTGCGAGTCCTCACCATCTGAAGAAAAGCAGTAGGTAAGAATTAGAAAACGTCCCCAACTATATGCATCATGGGATATGAAACTAAACAACTAGCTACACTAGCCTAGGTGGACAATGCTAAGGCATCCCAAAATCCTCTATTAAGCACACAAGCAAACAATATATATAGCAAACAGCATTCCAAGCAAAAACACATCGATTCCTGAGTGCTCCTATGTGCTCTAAAGTGTCCATTCTATCTAGGCTGCATCATACGGTCAACCTGGCTCTGATACCAATCTGTGACGCCCGGTTCTGAAAACTGAACCAAGCTAACGCATATGTGTGCCCAGGATGTTCAACACACATACACGAGTGCAATCACAAAAGAGTATACAGAAAATTACCATAGAACAAGATTAATTAACCAAATTTTATTACACAAACCATATTATCCTCGAATACAAGCTCTAATGAATATAAATGACAAGTTCAACTAATGCAGCGGAAATAAACTAATTAAGCAAACTAAGCAACTATGCAGCATAAGCGATAGGGTATGTATGCGCAACTCCAATCAACACCACAGACAAAGCTGATGGTAGACACGGCCTAGAACTCCCCATTATCACCATTAAACTCCCAATCCTGACCTGCAACTGTTGGGGTGGGGGAATTGCAAGAGTGAGTACATGTCATACTCAGCAAGTGTGGAAAGTATGACATGTGGCTGATTCAGATGACGACAATAATAATGGCAAAGTGCTGAAAAGTACAGTAAAACATTTGAAATGCAATATATATATTATATGTATGTGAAATAAACCAACCATAATCACGAGTAATACCATAATACCAAACTGAATTCATTACCATCATCAATAAGTCCAGACTTCACCATTGCCAATAACCATATTCAATACCAAAAATTAAATCCATAACTGTTATCAAACCATAACCATTCCAATACCAAATTCCCTCTAATCATGGAAGTTGTCTAGGTGCTCATAACCGAGAGCACGGCTATCATGATAGTTTTATTTAACTCTGCAGAGTTTGTACCTCTTTACCCACGTGTTCGTGATTTCATCACCTTTCGGCGACTAAGAATCTCCCTTATGCCCATGACCCGTCAGTCATATTACACACTTCCGTTGGTGTGTGGCCAAGAGATCACAAAATAGCCTTTACAAAAGGATTACTAGCCTATTTAGACCCCACAGAGGTTTCACCGGTGGTGATGTCTCCCGCAGAGCACATCTTCAACCAAGGGCCCCCTCTTGAGCCATTCGGATCCCAGGGTAGTCCCACCAATCATCAACAAACCCAATCCGACTACCCCTTCCCCGAGCATCCATAATGGTCCAAACAGCACTAGCAAAGCCCTAATTATTCAGCTACGCCGCACCCATACTTGGCCTCGTGGTGGCACTGTAGTCCTGGCTTATTCTCGCATGAACCGGTCCTTAGATCTAAAGCAAGCAAACCACCATAACATCCAACCCATCCACATACCAGGCTTGCTTAGATCACCCATTACCAAACCGTATCGACCAGTTCACAATAACCAGAATATCATTAATACATAATTAAATGTGTAGTGTTGGTTTTTCCATCCCAATTAATTAAGCGAAGCAAAAAGGTAAAAACCCTTCCCGACTCTCTACCATATATTCCAGGTGACAAGGGTGGTTAAACAAATCTAGTAAACTTCCTACCATAGGATTCCCATCAAATTGACACAACATGCAGTTTTACAAACAAAACATTTATTTTAAAAACAGGATCAATATGCTTCAAGGACACTTGCCTTGCTCTTGCTGTTGATTAGTGTCAAAGCCTTCAAACTCTTGGTGCTGTAGATCCTCCACGGCACTCTCTAGCGCAAATCCGTCAAATCCACACAATAAACACACAAGGCAAGAAACACAATCAAAGAGTGCACAAATATTACTCAATATGACATGATATGCATGATTGATGCAAATGCAAGTTAGAACTCGTTACTAGATTGCTTTTAATGATCACTAACTAGTTCTAATAGATTTTAACAAGTTTATACAGGTTTGGGGTCAATTAGATCAAATTTTAGAATTAATTCAACACAATTTAACCAGAAAGATCGGACTAGTCCACCAGGGGCCGGACAAGTCCGCACTCCGCGAGATCAGCAGATTAGGGTTTTCTAGATCGATGTAAATTCGGAGATTAGGGGTTGAATTCTCATAAGGAAAAGAGAATAGAAGGTATACCAGGTGTTTAGAACTCCAATGAATCAAGAAACTTGGAGGTAGCACTTGGATCTTGAAGATCTAGGGTTGGTGATGAACTTGGAGATGAATTGGTGGTGAAGGACGAAACTTGGTGGAGATCTTGATCCTTCTTCGTTTCCTCCTCTTCTTCCTCTTGCTTGGGATCTTCTCCTCCCTCCTTGATGGTGGCTCCCCACGAACTAGGGTTTGGGTGGGTGGAAAAGTGGCAAATAGATGTCAAACCAAGGGGTGGGGCTGCTTATATAGAGGTGGAGGCTAGGGTTAGATGGATTTCGAGTTTTGGGATGAGTAGAGGCCGGTTTAGAGTCCCACATGGGCTCTAAAAGAGTTAGGCACGACGTCCCTAGGCCCACTTAACATGAAACCCAAGATACACGTCGTAAAACAAAAGATCAACTCGGAGTCGCGAAATATCGGACAAGTCCAGACAGGACCGGACTAGTCCGAAGTCGTCCAGAGAGAAAATCGGACAAGTCTGGCCAAAAATCGGACAAGTCCGAATATGAACAGAGAGGAAAAACGGACAAGTCCGCTGGAACACCGGACTAGTCCAGAAAAGTCCAGGGACTTAGCAAATTTTCAAGGATTCATGGAATATCGGACTAGTCCGCACAAAATCGGACAAGTCCGAAAGTTTCCAGAGCCAAAATCGGACTAGTCCGCAGCAAAAACGGACAAGTCCGTTTTTAGTCAGAGAGAAATCGGACTAGACCTCAGTAAAATCGGACTAGTCCGCACTTTCCTGCGTTTTAAGTGCAGTTTTGCTCCAAATCAATTTTAAATGCTCCGAATCAATGTTAACCTCGTTCCTCTTTATGTGGGTTAATGTTAAACATGTATATGAGCGTATGTAGGGCATGATGCATGAAAATGAGGGTGTTACATTCCTGCACATGGTGCGTGCAGCTAGAGGGGTAGACTTCGTCCTATGACAACTTGCTCGCTTCTTAATTCATCTTTGTTGCGATGCATGGAGATCAAAATCTAAAAGCAGTCATCTGCTAGCTAGTGGACATTCCAAAAAAATACGAAAAAAATATGAATCACCAAATGTATATGTGCTAATCCAAACGATATGCAAATACAGCCAAGTCAACGAAAGGATGATGGTAAACAATCAGCATTTTGTAACATTAATCACAATAAAATGATAACATGTAGTATATAGTACTAAATACTAAAAATACATTTTCCCATGCGCCGACTACAAATGAAAAAATTGAGTGAAATAACAAAAAAGAGGAGAAACGCAGCCTCAACCACGATCTCAATGGATTTTCAACCAAGAGTCGTCGATTGTCGCAACACAACAAATTCTTAGCTAGTCATTGAACAACGGTTATCCCGCCCTTTTTTTTTAGAAAGGAGTTGTTTTTCGATACTGCATAGGGCGCATTGTTCATGAACAGAAAAGACATTTATCATTAAAATAGAAACAACACATATATTACAAACAAGAACTACGAAAGCACATAGAAAACAAGAAAAAGAAAAACTACAAATACTACTCTACTCGGAGTCGGAGGATATCCCCTCCACCTCCTTCTCCGCCGCCACCACCTCCTCCTCCGCCGCTGCTGCCGCCAGCGCCTCCTCCGCCGCTGCCGCCGTCGCCTCCTCCGCTGCCACCGCTGCTGCTGCCTCCTTCGGCAATTGAATCCGAAGCTTCCGGGCGACAATCCGCAGAAGATGCTGGAGGCCCTCCACCCCAGCCATCTCCTCGATCATCTCGTAGAGGACGTCGAGACGACTGGCCACAAACACTAACCCCAAGCAGTAGTGGCCGGAGGTGTCCATGCTGGTGCAGATGGGATGTTTCCCAAGACCCAGACAGTCACACGAGTGAGATGTATTGGAAAATATATCCCGCACCAATATGTCGAGCTTTTTTGCTCGCTCGGCAGTGGCGGAAAGGTGCTCTGTGGCTTTCATCAGGTGCCAATCGAGTTCATCGAAGTGGTGTTCGACGAGGCGGACAGTCTCGTGAACCCAAACGGGATGAGGAGGTGCAGGCGCTGGGGCAGAGAAGTGGACAGAGGAGGTGCAGGCGCCACCTCCAGTTCCACCAGCATTGGCTGTGACGGAAACGGAGAAGAAGGAGGATCGGAGGACGTCGACGGCCTGGAGCGCATCGGTTCGGGGCTACCCATGTGTGCAGCAACGGAGGTGCGGGGAAATAGCGAGAGGGGGTCGGCGATGGTGCGGCAGTGACGGAAGAGAAGTTTGGAGGCTACGATCGATGGAGATGGAGTGGTGCGACGGAGACGCAAGAGGACGGGTGTGCCTTTAGAGCAGGTCCTCGTCGACCATCCGCACCAGCGTACTCTAAAGCATACTCTATACACTATTCTCCTTCAGCTTTTACACTATGTACTCTAAATTACACTGCAAAACAATGTATCCAGTATGGTTTACAATAAACCACTACGGATGGTCCGCGCGAGTGGAGATGATCGGACGCATCGAAAACTGCGCTTTTGAATTAATCCAAACTGCGGTTGGCTTCCTCTAAGTTGTCGCTTCACAAGTAGTTTTTTAATTTGACATGCAAAGGGTCCAGGGTATGCAGTGGCCCACCTGGCATACATTGTAGGTCCGTCTGGCGGTGTTTCAGTTTTTTAGTTCCAGTTTTTAATTTTTACACGGAAAGGGCCCACCGGCCCAAGATATATGCAATGTTCCAGTTTTTTCCAGTTTTTCACGCAAAAGACCTCGATCATGTTTCATGACTTTACGTGTTTTCTCTTATTTTTCGAAAGATCATCATATATATATATATATATATATATATATATATATATATATATATATATAGTTGAAAGATCATCAGAAAACACAAGAAAAAGTACAAGACGATGAACACACCACACATTCATGCATTCATTAACACACACACACACACACACACACTATAAGAAACACGATCATTTGCAACGGCTGAGTTCATTTGCCTCTGCGCCCCCGCCGCCGGCTCGCCCCTGACTCCGCCGTCCCTGTGCCCCTGGCCCCGCCGCCCCTGCACTCCCGCCGCCAGCCCGCCCCAGCGGCACCCCGGCCCCGGCCCTGGCCCACAGCACCCCCGCCGCACCTGGCCCCCAATGCCCCCGGCCGCCGACGCCCCCGACCCCCAACGCCCCCGGCCCCCGACGCCCCGGGCCCCTGGCAGACTCTATCGGCGACGATGGAGTTAGTGCCGAGTCCAGGAACGCGGACTCGAGAACAGATCGAGGGGAAGGCTTATCGCCCAGAGCGGCCGTGTAGCTTCCATCCCTTCGATCCGTTGGCGATGAGCATTCCCCTCGATCCGTTCTCTAGTTCACGGCGGCCACCGCGCCGCTTCGACCCTGCTTCTGGTCCGATGACTCTGATGATCCTGAGACGCCCGGTTCCGAAAAATGAACCAAGCTAACGTATATGTGTGCCCAGGATGTTCATCACACATACACGAGTGCAATCACAAAAGAGTATACAGAAAATTACCACAGAACAAGATTAATTAACCAAATTTTATTACACAAACTAGATTAATACAAGCTCCAATGAGTATTAATGACAAGTTCAACTAATGCAGCGGAAATAAACTAATTAAGCAACTAAGCAACATAAGCGATAGGGTATATATGCGCAGCTCCCATCAACACCACAGGCAAAGCTGACGGTAGACACGGCCTAGAACTCCGCATTATCACCATTAAACTCCCAATCCTGACCTACAACTATTGGGGGGGATTGCAGGAGTGAGTACATGTCATACTCAGCAAGTGTGGATGGTATGACATGTGACTGATTCAAATGACGACAATAATAATGGCTAAGTGCTGAAAAGTACAGTAAAACATTTAAAAAGCAATATATTATATGTATGTGAAGTAATCCCATCATAATCACGAGTAATACCATAATACCAAACTGAATTCACTACCATCATCAATAATTCCAGATTTCACCATCGTCAATAACCATATTCAATACCAGAAATTAATCCATAACCATCCATAACCATTACCAAACCATAACTATCCCAAATTCCAATTTCTCCATAATCATGGAAGTTGTCCAGGTGCTCATAACTGGGAGCACGGCTATCATGATAGTTTTAGTTAACTCTGCAGAGTTTGTACCTCTTTACCCATGTGTTCCTGATTTCATCACCTTTCGGCGACTAAGAATCTCCCTTATGCCCATGACCCGTCAGTCACATTACACACTTCCGTTGGTGTGTGGCCAAGAGATCACAAAATAGCCTTTACCAAGGGATTACTAGCCTATTTAGACCCCACTAAGGTTTCACTGGTGGCGATGTCTCCCGCAGAGCACATCTTCAACCAAGGGCCCCCTCTTGAGCCATTCGGATCCTAGGGTAGTCCCACCAATCATCAACAAACCCAATCCGACTACCCCTTCCCCGAGCATCCACAATGGTCCAAACAGCACTAGCAAAGCCCTAGTTAATCAGCTACGCCGCACCCATACTTGGCCTCGTGGTGGCACTGTAGTCCTGGCTTATTCTCGCATGAACCGGTCCTTAGATCTAAAGCAAGCAAACCACCATAACATCCAACCCATCCACATACCAGGCTTGCTTAGATCACCCATTACAATACCATATTTAACCAGTTCATGTTAACCATAATGTCATCCATGCCTAATTAAATTGAGCGGTATAGTTATTCCCATCCCAGTTGATTAAGCGAAGCAAAAGGTAAAAAGTCCATCCCGACGCTCTACCATAAATTCCAGGTGACAAGGGTGGTTTAGCAAGTCTAGTAAACTTCCTACCATAGGATTCCCATCAAATTGACACAGCATGCAGTTTTACAAACAAAACATTTATTTTAAAAACAGGATCAATATGCTTCAAGGACACTTGCCTTTCTCTTGTTGTTGATTAGGGTCAAAGCCTTCAAACTCCTGGTGCTGTAGATCCTCTGCGGCGCTTTATAGAGCAAATCCGTCTAATCCACACAATAAACATACAAGACAAGAAACACAATCAAAGAGTGTACAAATATTACTCAATATGACATGACATGCATGATTGATGCAAATGCAAGGTAGAACTTGTTACTAGATTGCTTTTAATGATCACTAACTAGCTCTAATAGATTTTAACAAGTTTATACAGGTTTGGGGTCGATTAGATCAAATTTTAGAATTAATTCAACACAATTTAACCAGAAAGATCGGACTAGTCCGCTAAGGACCGGACAAGTCCGCACTTCGCGAGATCAGCAGATTAGGGTTTTCTAGATCGACGTATATTCGGAGATTAGGGGTTGAATTCTCGTAAGGAAAAGAGAATAGAAGGTATACCAATTGTTTAGAACTCCAATGAACCAAGAAACTTAGAGGTAACACTTGAATCTTGATGATCTAGGATTGGTGATGAACTTGGAGATGAATTGGTGGTGAAGGACGAAACTTGGTGGAGATCTTGATCCTCCTTCGTTTCCTCCTCTTCTTCCTCTTGCTTGGGATCTTCTCCTCCCTCCTTGATGGTGGCTCCCTACGAACTAGGGTTTGGGTGGGTGGAAAAGTGGCAAATAGATGTCAAACCAAGGGGTGGGGCTGTTTATATAGAGGTGGAGGCTAGGGTTAGATGGATTTCGAGTTTTGGGATAAGTAGAGGCCGGTTTAGAGTCCCACATGGGCTCTAAAAGAGTTAGGCACGATGTCCCTAGGCCCACTTAATGTGAAACCCAAGAAACAAGTCGTAAAACAAAAGATCAACTCGGAGTCGCGAAATATCGGACAAGTCCGGACAGGACCGAACTAGTCCGAAGTCGTCCAGAGAGAAAATCGGACAAGTCTGGCCAAAAATCGGACAAGTCCGAATTTGAACAGAAAGGAAAAACGGACAAGTCCGCTGGAACACAGGACTAGTCCGGAAAAGTCCAGGGACTTAGCAAATTTTCAAGGATTCATGGAATATCGGACTAGTCTGCACAAAATCAGACAAGTCCGTTTTTAGTCAGAGAGAAATCAGACTAGTCCTCAGTAAAATCGGACTAGTCCGCACTTTCTTGTGTTTTTAAGTGTGGTTTTGTTCCAAATCAATTTTAAATGCTCCGAATCAATTTTAAACTCGTTCCTCTTGTTGTGGGCTAATGTTAAACATGTATATGAGTGCATGTAGGGCATGAAGCATGAAAATTAGGGTGTTACAAACCTACCCCCCTTAAAATGAATCTCGCCCTCGAGATTCGACGCGGTAGAGAAGAGATAGGGAAATTCCTTCTTGAGATCATCCTCCAATTCCCACGCCGCTTTTTTTTCGGTGTGGTGCTTCCATTGAACTTTACACCATCTAATGACCTTGTTCCTTGTGACCCTCTCCTTAGTTTCCAGGATTTTGACCGGTTGCTCGGCATACGTCAAATCTTCCTCTAGTTCCAGTACTTCCCTTAGCACTTGTTCCTCCAGTACTCTCAAACACTTCTTGAGCTGGGAAACATGAAAGACATCATGTACATCTGAAAGATGAGCTGGCATCTCCAACTTATACGCCACTTCTCCTCTTTTGTCCAAAATCTTGAATGGTCCAATATAGCGAGGTGCGAGCTTGCCTCTTATGTTAAACCTCTTATGACCTCTCATTGGTGACACCTTGAGGTAAACAAAATCTCCTATTTCAAAGGCTAATTTCCTTATCCTATTGTCCGCATAGCCTTTTTGTCTTGATTGGGCAGTCCTCAAGTTTTCACGAATTATCTGGACTTGCTTTTCGGCTTCTTGCAACACATCCGGACCAAATACTTGAGTTTCTCCTGCCTCATTCCAGAATAAAGGTGTCCTACACTTCCTCCATAAAGTGCTTCATATGGTGACATCTTCAAACTTGCTTGGTAACTATTGTTGTATGAAAACTCCGCGTATGGCAAGCTTTTGTCCCAACTTTTCCCATGCTTTAAAGCACAAGCTCTTAACATGTCCTCCAAAATTTGGTTGGTCCTCTCGGTTTGTCCATCCGTTTGAGGATGATATGCTGAACTAAAATTCAACCTCGTTCCCAAAGCTTCATGCAATTTTTGCCAAAATCTGGAGGTAAATTGAGAACCTCTATCCGAGACTATCTTCTTTGGTACTCCGTGTCGACACACAATATGCTCCATGTATATTTTGGCCAATCGTGTAGCTGTATATTTGGTCTTCACAGGGACAAAATGAGCCGAATTAGTTAAGCGATCCACAATTACCCAAATTGAGTCATACC
Source organism: Tuctoria greenei (assembly GCA_036927565.1). Lineage (NCBI taxonomy): Eukaryota > Viridiplantae > Streptophyta > Magnoliopsida > Poales > Poaceae > Tuctoria > Tuctoria greenei. The sequence goes on along the minus strand of JAYESD010000009.1, from coordinate 92,720,130 downwards.
CGTACTAAGTACGTGGTAACCCAACTATGAAGTCCATTCCAATTTCTTCCCACTTCCATTCTGGAATATTCAATGGTTGTAATAGTCCAGCTGGCCTTTGATGTTCCGCCTTGACTCGTTGACACACATCAGACAATTCAACATATTCAGCTATGTCCTTTTTCATGCTATCCCACCAATAGCAAGACTTCAAGTCCTTGTACATCTTCGTACATCCGGGGTGAACCGAGTAAGGCGAGTCATGTGCCTCCTTTAATATTGTCTTTCGAATATGCTTTACATTAGGCACAACGATCCTCTTTCCAAGCCATAAGGTACCATATTCGTCTTCATCAAATCTGAATTCTCTCCCTTCCTCAGTCCTTTCCTTGATTTCCTTGATCTCCTCATCCGTGGTTTGTGCTTCTCGAATTTCTTGCTCCAGGGTTGGGTTTAACTCCATCATCTCCGTCTCATTTACAAACCCGAGGTTCAACCGTTCAAACTCCTTACATAACTCGAATGGTAACTCTCGAACCGTGAGTTGATGACTTACTCCTTTTCTACTCAAAGCATCGGCCACTACACTGGCTTTTCCCGGATGATAGTTGATCCCCAAATCATAATCTTTGATGAGCTCCAACCATCTTCGTTGCCTTAAGTTCATATCCGTTTGTGTGAAAATATACTTCAAACTCTTATGATCCGTGTAGATTTCACACCTATGTCCATGAATATAGTGTCTCCAAATCTTCAATGCATGTACCACGGCTGCAAGTTCTAAATCATGTGTTGGGTAATTCTGCTCATGTTTCTTCTATTGTCTTGGCGCATAGGGGACCACTTGACCTTCTTGCATAAGCACACATCCGAGTCCTTGTCTTGATGCGTCACAATAAATATCAAAACTCTTGCTTACATCCGGCAATACCAAAACTGGGGCTGTTGTTAACCTCTTCTTCAACTCCTCAAAAATGTTTTGACAAGCTTCAGTCCATTGGAACGCCTTTCCCTTCATTAGCAACTCCGTGATAGGCTTGGCTATCTTGGAAAAGTCCTTGATGAATCTACGGTAATATCCAGCCATCCCAAGAAAACTCCTTATTTCCTTGACATTTTGCGGCGGTTCCCATTTCAACACGTCTCTTACTTTTCTGGGGTCAACCGATACTCATCCTACTAAGATTATATGACCCAAGAATGGCACCTCTTTCGACCAAAACTGACACTTGTTGAACTTGGCAGGCCATCGATGCTCCCTCAATTTCTGCAACGTAAGCCTCAAGTGTTCCTCATGTTCCTTCTCATCCTTCGAGTAGATCATTATGTCATCAATAAATACCACAACGAACTTGTCCAAGTACTCCATGAAGACTTTATTCATGAGGTATATAAAGTAGGCAGGTGCATTTGTCAATCCAAAAGACATCACAGTGTACTCATAAGATCTGTATCGTGTCCTAAAAGCTATCTTGGGTATGTCCGATGGTCTAATCTTCATTTGAAAGTATCCCGACCTCAAATCAATATAGGAAAACACACAGGCGCCTTTCATCTGATCAAACAAATCCTCTATACGGGGCAAGGTATACTTGTTTTTGATTGTTACCTCGTTGAGAGCTCGGTAATCCACGCACATCCTTTGGGATCCATCCTTCTTGTCTACAAACAGCACAGACGCTCCCCAAGGTGAAGAACTAGGGCGAATAAAACCTTTCTCTAGTTGCTCTTGAATTTGTTTCTTGAGCTCCGCTAATTCCATAGGAGGCATACTATACGACCTCTTAGCTATAGGTGCAGTTCCAGGTATTAAATCAATAACAAACTCAATGTCTCGATCGGGTGGCATACCTGGCAACTCGTCCGGAGAAACATCCAAAAATTCACACACCACCGGAATCTCCTCAATTGCGGAACCGTCCATATGATTCAACTCCAATTGCTTCGGTCCGGTTTGAGATGCTTCAAATTCTACGGTGATTCCTTCTTCTTTGGTCAACTTCACCGTCTTAGTGGCACACTCAATAACTCCATTGTGCTTCCTCAACCAGTCCATACCAAGTATAATGTCCAATCCTTGAGAATCCAAAACTATGAGGTTGGTGGAGAAGTCTACCCCCCTTATTCTAAGGCTTACTTTTGGACATACTATATTTGTCCTCATCTCTCCTCCAGGAGACTTAACCAACAGAGTAAACTTCATATGAGAGATAGGCAAACTATACTTGGTAACATACTTCGATGCAATGAATGAATGCGATGCTCCAGAATCAAATAACATAGTCGTAAGGTTGGAGTTGGCGAGAAACATACCAATGACCACGTCATCCGCTTGTTGAGCATCCTCCGTAGAGACATGGTTCACGTTGCCACGAGCAAAATTCTGCTGTCCATGGCTTCCTTGTGGCTGTCCTCCATTGGGTCTTGGGTTTTGCCTCGGTGCATTGCTTCCTTGACCACGGCCTGACTTAGGACATTGATGCGCAAAGTGTCCAGCTTCTCCACAAGTATAACACTTCTTAACCCCACCAGAATTGTTGGGACGAGCTTGGTTTTGAACATTGGCTCCAGGAAAATCAGCACGAGGTGCATAAGGCATCAGAGGCCTAGGTGCTTGCATAACAGGGCGTTGCTGCACGAACTGAGTTGGGCGTGGTGCATAACTAGGGTGCTGAGCAGGAATAGAGGAGCTGTAATGAGGCGCATTGGGTGGCGCAAGGCGAGGGCGCACATTACTTCCTTGTTGTTGTCCTTGATATGGTGCCTTCCTCTTGATTTCTTGCTCCATCTCACGGATATTGTTCTCAACCATAATTGCTTTGTCCACAAGCTTCTGAAAATTGGCATAATCGCAGTTGAGTAGTTGCACTTGGATCTCATTTTTCAAGCCCCTCATGAACAAGTATTGCTTCCGGCTGTCCTGCCTAACATCCTCGGGCGCATACCTTGAGAGTTTTTATTGAGATATTCACTCACGATTGATCTTCCTTGCCTTAATTCTCAAATTCTTGCCTCTTCAAGATCATAACACCCTCGGGCACATAATGAGAACGGAAATTCTCCTTGAATTTGGCCCAAGTGATTCTTTCTTGGTTCTCATGAGCACTGCAATAAGCATCCCACCAATCCGCAGCTGCTCCAACGAGTTGATGAGAAGCAAACAGGACCTTCTCCCGGTCACTGCATTGGACAATGGCTAGCTTCTTATCCACGGACTTGAGCCAATCATCCGCATCCATAGGGTCAGCGGCTTGAGCAAAGGTTGGCGGCCTAGTCCTCATAAACTCTCCCAACCAGTTATGAGGATGCGGGGGTGGCGGTGGAAGCATGTGGGGCTGATTGTTGATGTTGCCAGCCTGCAGCTGTCCCATTGTTTGTATGATGGTCTGCATGAGCTGGTTTTGCATAGCCAAAAGCTGCTCAATTTTGATAGCTCCATGAGCAGGTCCTTGCCCATTGTTGCTCTGAGGTACTCCATTGTTCTCCTCCTCATCATTGCCATCCCTCTGGTTGTGAGTCCTCACCATTTGAAGAAAAGCAATAGGTAAGAATTAGAGAACGTCCCCAACTATATGCATCAAGGGATATGAAGCTAACCAACTAGCTATACAAGCCTAGGTGGACAGGGAAATGTTAAGGCATCCCAAAATCCTCTAATAAGCACACAAGCAAACAATATATATAGCAAACAGCACTCCAAGCAAAAACACATCGATTCCTGAGTGTTCCTATGTGCTCTAAAGTGTCCATTCTATCTAGGCTGCATCCTACAGTCAACCTGTGGCTCTGATACCAATCTGTGACGCCCGGTTCCGAAAAATGAACCAAGCTAACTTATATGTGTGCCCAGGATGTTCATCACACATACACGAGTGCAATCACAAAAGAGTATACAGAAAATTACCACAGAACAAGATTAATTAACCAAATTTTATTACACAAACCATATTATCGTCGAATACAAGCTCCAATAAGTATTAATGACAAGTTCAACTAATGCAGTGGAAATAAAACAATTAAGCAACTAAGCAACTAAGCAGCATAAGCGATAGGGTATATATGCGCAGCTCCAATCAACACCACAGGCAAAGTTGATGGTAGACACGGCCTAGAACTCGGCATTATCACCATTAAACTCCCAATCCTGACCTGCAACTATTGGGGGGGATCGCAAGAGTGAGTACATGTCATACTCAGCAAGTGTGGATAGTATGACAGGTGACTGATTCAAATGACCACAATAATAATGGCTAAGTGCTGAAAAGTACAGTAAAACATTTAAAAAGCAATATATTATATGTATGTGAAGTAATCCCATCATAATCACGAGTAATACCATAATACCAAACTGAATTCACTACCATCATCAATAATTCCAGATTTCACCATCATCAATAACAATATTCAATATCAGAAATTAATCCATAACCATCCATAACAATTACCAAACCATAACTATCCCAAATTCCAATTTCTCTCTAATCATGGAAGTTGTCTAGGTGCTCATAACCGGGAGCACGGCTATCATGATAGTTTTAGTTAACTCTGCAGAGTTTGTACCTCTTTACCCACGTGTTCGTGATTTCATTACCTTTCGGGGACTAAGAATCTCCCTTATGCCCATGACCCGTCAGTCACATTACACACTTCCGTTGGTGTGTGGCCAAGAGATCACAAAATAGGCTTTACAAACGGATTACTAGCCTATTTAGACCCCACTGAGGTTTCACTAGTGGCGATGTCTCCCGCAGAGCACATCTTCAACCAAGGGCCCCCTCTTGAGCCATTCGGATCCCAGGGTAGTCCCACAAATCACCAACAAACCCAATCCAACTACCCCTTCCCCGAGCATCCACAATGGTCCAAACAGCACTAGCACAGCCCTAATTAATTAGCTACGCCGCACCCATACTTGGCCTCGTGGTGGCACTGTAGTCCTGGCTTATTCTCGCATGAACCGGTCCTTAGATCTAAAGCAAGCAAACCACCATAACATCCAACCCATCCACATACCAGACTTGCTTAGATCACCCATTATCATACCATATTTAACCAGTTCATGTTAACCATAATCTCATCTATTCATAATTAAATTGAGTGGTATAGTTATTCCCATCCCAGTTGATTAAGCGAAGCAAAAGGTAAAAAGTCCATCCCGACGTTCTACCATAAATTCCAGGTGACAATGGTGGTTTAGCAAGTCTAGTAAACTTCCTACCATAGGATTCCCATCAAATTGACACAGCATGCAGTTTTACAAACAAAACATTTATTTTAAAAACAGGATCAATATGCTTCAAGGACACTTGCCTTGCTCTTGCTGTTGATTAGGGTCAAAACCTTCAAACTCCTGGTGTTGTAGATCCTCTGCGGCACTTTCTAGCGCAAATCCGTCTAATCCACACAATAAACATACAAGACAAGAAACACAATCAAAGAGTGCACAAATATTACTCAATATGACATGACATGCATGATTGATGCAAATGCAAGGTAGAACTTATTACTAGATTGCTTTTAATGATCACTAACTAGCTCTAATAGATTTTAACAAGTTTATACAGGTTTGGGGTCGATTAGATCAAATTTTAGAATTAATTCACAATTTAACCAGAAAGATCGGACTAGTCCGCTAGGGATCGGAAAAGTTCGCACTCCGCGAGATCAGCAGATTAGGGTTTTCTAGATCGACATAAATTCGGAGATTAGGGGTTGAATTCTTGTAAGGAAAAGAGAATAGAAGGTATACCAGGTGTTTAGAACTCCAATGAAACAAGAAACTTGGAGGTAACACTTGGATCTTGATTATCTAGGATTGGTGATGAACTTGGAGATGAATTGGTGGTGAAGGACAAAACTTGGTGGAGATCTTGATCCTCCTTCGTTTCTTCCTTTTCTTCCTCTTGCTTGGGATCTTCTCCTCCCTCCTTGATATTGGCTCCCCACGAACTAGGGTTTGGGTGGGTGGAAAAGTGGCAAATAGATGTCAAACCAAGGGGTGGGGCTGTATATATAGAGGTGGAGGCTAGGGTTAGATGGATTTCGAGTTTTGGGATGAGTAGAGGCCGGTTTAGAGTACCACATGGGCTCTAAAAGAGTTAGGCACGACGTCCCTAGGCCCACTTAACGTGAAACCCAAGAAACAAGTCGTAAAACAAAAGATCAACTTGGAGTCGCGAAATATCGGACAAGTCCGGACAGGACCGGACTAGTCCGAGTCGTCTAGAGAGAAAATCGGACAAGTCTGGCCAAAAATCGGACAAGTCCGAATTTGAACAGAAAGGAAAAACAGACAAGTCCGCTGGAACACCGGACTAGTCCGGAAAAGTCCAGGGACTTAGCAAATTTTCAAGGATGCATGGAATATCGGACTAGTCCGCACAAAATCGGACAAGTCAGTTTTTAGTCAGAGAGAAATCGGACTAGTCCTTAGTAAAATCAGACTAGTCCGCACTTTCCTGCGTTTTTAAGTGCGGTTTTATTCCAAATCAATTTTAAATGCTCCGAATCAATTTTAAACTCGTTCCTCTTGTTGTGGGCTAATGTTAAACATGTATATGAGTGCATGTGGGGCATGATGCATGAAAATTAGGGTGTTACAGATCTGCAACATACTTTTAAATTTGCGCATTGGTATTCTCCCCCTCATATTTTTTGATGCGTTAATACCTGATGTTTTACATCATTTTCCACAGGAGGCAAAAAGTAATGAACATCATTGATCAGCACTGCGCTGAGGAGAACGCGAAAATTGCAGTGGGCCGCGTCAAGTCAGAATACAATTTTATTTATGTTCCATTTGACTTCATGTACCACGCCTATGCTTTGAAATATATGATTACACTAATAAAGCTCCGGTCTTTTACTGATTGATACTTAACCTTGTTTGTTGCATTTGCCATGGTCTGAGGCCAACAAGGGCTACTGCTTTGTCAATGTCACATCGCCAGATGCGGCATTCCGGCTGTGGAAGCACCTGCATGGCTTCCGTTGGAAGGTGAACGACTCACGGAAGATGTGCGAGGTCGACTACGCCAACATCCAGGTAAGTCTCCGTTCACTGCCACCATTTTCCATTGCGCCGCCACTGCTCGTCGTCCTTTTGTAGGGTTGGGATGCGTTGGTGGCCCATTTCTCCAAGTCATGCTGTGCGGAAGGGCCACAGAGAATTCGATTTCCGCACCAAGGGGTTAAGAGATAAGACCATTCTATTCGCAGGCCAGTGATGGTGTTTGAGAACATTGTATTTTTCAAGTTTTAGAGCAATTAGAAATACTGTGGTATTTGAGATTACTATGGTATTTTTTACAGAATGGTGTTTGTCAACCAAACAGTCCTATGTATTGCAAAATCGTGGTATTACAAAACTGTGTTATTGAAATACTTTGGTATTGCCATGTCATTTTAAAAACTATGGTTTCCAAAACTTTATCATTGAAAAACTGTGTTCACAAACACAGCCTAAAGCTTTACCGTGAACCACTGCGGATGGTCTTAAAGGCAGGACCGGCTCTGGGCCTAGGCGGGCAGAAATAAATTTTCTACGGCCCTGCCGCACAACGTCGCGCGTGCGCCCTCGCCCTGCACGCCGTCCCATGGAAGTCCCGATGAGATCCTTCGCTTCGCGCTGGGTTTGTTGTCTGGACACCGAAGGATGGAAATCCTGCATGTCCCGCTCCCACGATTATGCGACTTTGATCGGATGGCGTGCGAGGCGGGGGCGCACGCGCGATGCTGTGCGGCAGGGTTGCAGAAAATTTGTGGGCTACTGCCTATGGCCAGGGGATGAGGATCCCCTGAATTAATCAGCGGTCACTGACATGTGTACCTGGTCCCACACGTCAATTACCATGTCACAGCATGCAGTAAAGTCAGGGGATCCCTGTCGGGCCAGGCCGCGGATGAGGATCCCCTGACTTAATCAGCGGTCACTGACATGTGGACCCAGTCCCACACGTCAGTGACCATGTCATGACGTGCAGTAAAGTCAGGGGATCACTGTCCCAGGCCGGTGGGTGGGGGTGGTGGGGCGGGCACGATGACAGCTGGTAAAGAGAAAGGAAATAAAAATAATTAAGTGCGTAGCTTTTTATTTTCATAATTTTTTGAAATATAATTCTACTACATACATCCTACTAATGTTAGTTCAATGCTTTGTCCAATACGTCAAAAAAAGAATAAGGTGGGAGTATTTATTAGATACAATATAATATTACTAATGTGTTAATTTTCCATATGCGATGTTTTTCGATAAAAGGAGGAGTTTTTCGTTAGTGCATGTACTGTAGGACACATTGTTCATGAACATAAAATAAAAGACATTTTTCATTGACATAAAAACAACACATATATTACAAACAAGAAAAAAACACATAGAAAACAAAAGAAAAAACTACTACTCATCCTACTCTACTCGGAGGAGGACTTGTCCACCTCTGCCGCCACCTGCGGCGCCTCTGCTTGCGGCGCCTCCGCCTCCGCATTCGCCACCGGTGCCTCCGCCTCCGCCACAACCGCCGGTGGAGCATCCTCCAACACCAGATCGAACTTCTTCCGGCTGACGGCCTTCACGAGTTGCTCGCGAAACCCCACCCCGGCCTCCTCACCGATCGTCTCGTAGAGACAGTCAAGACGAACGGCAACAAATCCTAACCCGAAGATGTAGTAGCCGGCAAAGTCCATGCTGGCATGGTGGGGAAGGACACCAAGTCCCAGTCGGCGACAGGAGTAAGATGTATTGTGAAATACATCTTGCGCCATTTTGTCGAGCGCTTTTGCTTGCACGTCGGCGACGAACAGGCTGCCAGTGACCTCCTTAGGCTTGCCGTCGAGTTTGTCGATGCTTTCCTCGATGAGGCAGACAGTCTCATCATAGTCGGATGGAAGAGGTACGGGCGCTGCGGGAGGAGACGGGAGTGGAGGAGGTGCGGGCGCCGCCTCTAGTTCCACCGCCCTTGGCGGCGACGAAAATGGAGAAGGAGGTTGGGAGGACGTCGATGACCTGGAGCACTTCGGTGCGGGGCTACCCATTTGTACGGCGACAGAGGTGCAAACAAAGAGAGAGTGGTGGCCGACGGTGGTGCGGCGGAGAAGCAAGAGGAGAAATTTGGAGGCTAAAATCGATCAATAGGTGCGGTGGAGAAGAAGAGTACGGTGTGCCTTTATAGCGGGTCATCGTCTAAGCGTGTGAGTGGAGATAATCGGGCGCTTAAAAAATTGTGCTTTTGAATCGATGGTCAGAGTTACTCCAAACCGTTGTTCGCCTCCTCTCGGTTATCGCAATGGCTCAACACGTCCCATCGACCAGTTTTTTAAGTTGACACACAAAGGTGCGGAGATTGACGTGAACGCGCGTGGCAATCGACCGAGAGTCCATATCTTTTTTTTAAGGATTCGACCGTTGCCGACCGAGAGTCCATATCAAACCGATAATTGTCGTGATCATGGGTAATGGTGGAAATGAATGTAATGCATGTGAAAGAGACTCGCGATCAAGCATGTTTGGTCACATGTTGAGGATTTTTGTGCCCCCTTGTTGAGGAACATGTTAATTGGATGACATTGAGGATCGGATGTGGCGTACGTGTTTTCACAAGTGTGTTCATTTATTCCTAAAATCAGAACACGTAGCGGCTAGCGCCTATGCCTGTTGTTTCTTCAAAAGACGAGTACAGCGTTACATAATGGCAGCATGCGATCGATTAATTTGATGAACCACGTACGTACGTAGTGAGAGATGTGTGCCTATTAGACGATGGTAGTCCACATTCTATCCTCGTATCTTCGAGGGAACATATCCTTGTGTCAAATTTGTTATCTCTATTGATGACAGGATAATATTCATCATTAGTGTCGTAGTTAAACTGCCATATACTGTAGGTTGAGAGCATACACACATGCATGGTAAAGAATATGATAAATATAGAAATATATATACATGGTAGGAAATATTACTCTATTCTTGGAATACATGTTTGGGATGTAGCATATGTATATCTAACATACATGTGAAAGACCTCGATCATATTTGCTGACATTACGTGTTCTCTTTTTTGTTGAGAGATCGTCATGTTTGAGGCTCATTGATCATGTTTGGGGCGTAGCATGCATGGACAACTAACATGCATGTGAAAGACCTCAATGCATGTGAAATAACATGCATGTTTTTAAAAGCAAGATATAGTGTTTCCTTAAGAAAAAATTATTTTATGAGAGATTGGGCGCACAAGCACAAAAGCTAGAACTTGAGCGATGCACCTACGAATTCCATATGCTGGGATGATCGACGGCAGCCGATTCGTAAACTCGGTGGTAAGATTAGTAGTCGCCGGAGAGCAGCTTGCGGCCGACCTCGAAGGAGACATAGGCGTCGATGCACGCATAGCTGACCTGCTCGCCGGAGAGATTGTACGCGTCCCAGTTGCTCATCCTCACCCTGTAAGGCTTCTCCATGTCGGTGCCCATCATGGCGCTCGCGATGTCCTTCAGCCCCGTGCGGCGAAGGCTCGAGCGATCCATCTCCTCTGCCGCGAGCTCGGCCAAGTCCACCGTTTTTGCCACCTTCAGCTGCCAGTCCTTCCAAAGTCTGTCGGCATCACCCACCATGCCGACGCCGATGAAGCGGTAGTCGGAATCGCCGAGGAAATCTTCCAGCTCATCGTGGAAGTAGTCAGCATGGATGACCTAGAAGATGAGGCAGCGGCGGCCGACGCTGAGCTGCAGAACGGTGATGAGGTTGTGGTCGCCGGAGTAGCTCGGGTGCCACTCGACGTCGAACCTGATGACAAGCTTGTGAAGGCGCCGACGGTGGACGGAGAGGACCTCGTCGAGCCAGTCCTCCACGACCTTGCCAGAGGATGTCACGGTGGTGGTGATCAGGTCTTCCTCGAATGTCATGTTGTACACCTGAGTCCCCGCCATTGGGTCTCTCTCCTTGTCGTCCCTACAGTTGCCGCCTGCGGCGTCGCGGCACAACTCTCTCTCTTGTGCAAAACCTTCGTCTACACCTTTTGTTTGGATTTTAATTGGAAACGGGCCTAGATAAATAACAGATGCAGTTACGATATGAGCGGAGGAGTTTCCGAATTTGACGGGCCCTAGCCCGGAGTAAAGAGAGTAACGAAGATTTTTGAATCTTATATACTCTTTCTAATTTTAAATTCTTATCGTTATGACCACAAGTTGCATTGTCTCAACCTAACACCACGTACAACAACAACAACAACATTTCTCAGAGCCCACCCACTAGATATGTCGGGTGGGCCACGGGATACCCTGGGTCCAGTCACCAGAGAATAGCTAGTGTGAATACATGCTAGAGAGATCAGCGGAATCGGGAACTGGCCAATGAAGATGGATGTCAGCAGTGTCACGGTTCATGTATCGAAATGTGCGCCATCCTTTTTCTTCTTCTCCTTTTTCTTATAAGTTCGTATTATTTTCCACCAATCTTCTAAGAGCATCTCCAACCCGTTTGCTATTTTTAGTTTGCTATTCTTTCAAATAGCAAATATGCTATCCACATTTAGCATCTCATTCTATGAGCATCTTCAACCCGTTGGCTATATGATGTGCTATAGTAAAAAAATTCATATTTATAAATATTTAATAATTATTTTAAAATTCAAATAACATTGTTGCAACGACTATATTGTGACGTTTGTATTTCTAACGGCTATTTTTCAATGGTTATATTTCTAACGACTATTTTTCAACGGTTGTATTTAAAAAGGTTAATTTTCAACAACTATTTTGCAACAGAAACGACAATAATGTAGCAGAAATTGGGGATAGCAAACCGGATAGAATTTGCTACTAGTAGCACACCGAGAGCTCCACATAGCAAATGGCTGAAAGTAGCTATCCTAATAGCAAACCGATTGGAGATGATTTTTGCTCTAAATTTGCTAAATAATAGGATAGCACACCATATAGCTAATGGCTAAAAGAGCACCTCCATTCCTAATAGCAAACCGGTTGGAGATGATGTGCTATTCTATTATTTAGCAAATCTAGAGCAAAAATCATCTCCAACCGGTTTACTATTAGGATTGCTACTTTTAGCCAATTGCTATATGGAGCTCTCGGTGTGCTACTAGTAGCAAATGCTACCCGGTTTGCTATCCCCGCTTTCCGGTACATTATCGTCATTCCATTGCAAAATAGTCGTTGAAAATTAGCTGTTGGAAATAAATCCGTTGAAAAATAGTCGTTAGAAATATAACCATTGAAAAATAGCCGTTATAAATACAACCGTTACAATATAGCCATTGCAGCAATGTTATTTGAATTTTAAAATAATTATTATATACTAATAAAATATGAAAAAAATTTAATATAGCACATCATAGAGCAAACGGGTTGGAGATGCTCATGGAATTAGATGCTAAATGTGGATAGCATATTTGTCATTTGAAAGGATAGAAAACCAAAAATAACAAAGAGGTTGGAGATGCTCTAACCCTCCTTTATTTGAAGTTATACGGTTGGATCAGGATACATGGACGGCATACACTTTATGACACACTAGTGAAAGTAAAACACCCGATACATTTTATGACACACTTGTGAAAGTAAAATACCCGATACATTTTATTATTATGGAAGTCTATAACTAAGGCTCAATCTAAATCGGGCAAAAATTTCGATGACCCTGGTTGATGTCAATGATAATTCCTGGGCCAAAGTCACCTGGAAACAACATTGATGTGGATCTGCATCCTTTTATTGATGAGCTACTGAAATTATGGTCTGATGGTGTTGAAACATACGACAGTTCAAAGAAAGAGACATTTCTCATGCGAGCTTCTATATTGTGGACAATAAATGATTTTCTAGCATATGCAATGCTATGTGGATGGAGCACAAAAGGTAGGCTAGCATGTCCATACTGCCATGTAAACACTGACGCCTTGTGGTTGAAACATGGACGAAAGTATTGCTACATGGGTCATCGTCGTTTCCTACCTCAGGATCACCGGTGGCATCGGGACAAAGGTTCTTTCAACAACAAAATAGAGAATAGAGAGGCTCCAACATCACTCTCTGGTCACGAAGTACTCCAACGATACGAGACTTTTGATCAAGTGAGTTTTGGAAAGACGAATAATAAGAGAAAGCACACTGAGGAAGATAGGTGGCATAGTTGGAAGAAGAAAAGTATATTTTTTTACCTCCCGTATTGGAAGACATTGCTAATAAGGCATAACTTGGATGTCATGCACATTGAGAAAAACATTTGTGATAGCATATTGGGGACATTGCTTAATATGGATGGTAAAACAAAATATAGTCTACAAGCTCGTTTTGATATGCAGGAAATGGGTATAGGACCAAAGCAACATCCGGTGGGTATGAAAGAGAAGTACGATTGTCCATCAGCATCATATACTTTGCAAAAAGATCAGAAGACCACCTTGTGCAAGTTTTTGGCAGATGTGAAGATGCCCAATGGTTATGCCTCAAACATCAAGAGAAGTGTGGACATAACAGCACGTTAGGTATCAGGTCTAAAAACTCATGACTGCCATATTATATTTCAGAAGCTCCTTCCTATTGCAATACGTGACATATTGCCTGAAAAGGTTGTTGAACCTTTAATTGAGTTTAGTAGATTCTTTTCTGGAATTTGTTCTAAAGAATTGGCGGAACCAGATTTGGATAAGATGATTGAACAATTTCCTGAAACAATTTGTAAGCTTGAGATGTTGTTTCCTCCCGCTTTCTTTGATATCATGGTACATATTCCAAACCATCTTGGCGAAGAAGGTCGCTTTGGTGGACCTGTTTCTTACAGATGGATGTATCCAATTGAGAGGTACCTTGGTACATTGAAGAGGTATGTACGTAACAGAGCTCACCCAGAGGGTTCTATAGCTGAGGGATATATTATGGAAGAGTGTATGACTTTTTGTAGCCAGTTTTTGGATAACAACAGCACCAAGCTTAATAGGCAAGAACGTCATGAAGCTGCAGCTAGCAATGAAACTTCTGTCGAGTCTAATATATTTACAGAAGTTGATAATTCTAAAAAAGGGTTTAAATGGGGCGAGCATACTATGGTGGAACTACATAACATCAAGCATTATATTATTTCTAATGTTGAAGAGGCCGCTCCATAGATCAAGTACGTATAACACTCAGATGTTCTATACTATATTAATGGATCATGCTTATTATATATGGCTAATTTAATTTTGTACCCTTTTCAGTGAGCATTTTGAAGAGCTGAAAAAAATTCATTTTCGTGATGTTGAAAAATGCCATAGAGATGAGTTTGTTTATTGGTTTCAGAAACGAGTAAGTACATGCAAGTTTTTACTTTGATGAAAAACTGAAGAAATATTTGTTCTGAAGTTGGTTTATCGATGACCCCTTTTATAATAATTAATGTGTACAAATTACGACATTACACAAAGAAGGCAAAGTAAGCGATTATTTGTATGCATTATCTAGAAGACCTGATAGTCGGGCACGTTTTCTTAGTCGATCATTCATAAATGGATTCTTCTTTTGAACAACAGAGGTGGAAAAAGATTTACAGCCGCAAAATAGTGGTGTTGTTGTTCGGGACGGTGATCATGAGTGGTATGGAGTAATCAAGAAAATGATTTATGTTGATTTCGAAAAAAATCAAGAGGTTCTGTTATTTGAATGTAAATGGTTTGATCGGCCTCGTTCCGGTCAGAGCCAAAGCAGAGGCTACAAAATAGATCGATACGGAATGATAGATGTTGACACTACTCTTTCTTAATTTAAGTATGAGCCTTACATTCTAGCCACCCAAGCAGAACAAGTTTTTTACGTTAGAAGTGTGAAGCAACCTAAATGGGCTACAGTTGTTAAAATGAAGCCACAAAACCTTCTTGCCATGCCCCTGGAGATAGTGAAAATAATGTCACTGAGACGATGGATGCTGAGACATTATTTGATGATTGACGACTTACTGATATAAATGAGGATATGACCACATGGGATAGGAATGACATTGATCGAGCAACCGGTGATGCTTCCACTCTTTCGAATGAAGATGACGACGATGATGACCACGACGATGATGATACATATATCAATGATGGTATTGTACCTCCAATATTGAGGAAGGACATCGAATATGATGATTTTTTCATATAAGTACTGTGTGAGCTAGCTGTACGTGAACTATGTAATGCAACGTTTGTGTTCTGTGGCGATAGATCTTAACGCCACCAACCGGTATTTTGTGGAAAATACAATGATTGTGTTTCATGGCGATAGATCCTATAGCCATGAACTTGTGAATCATGGCATAAGTTCCTAATGCAACGTTTGTGTTTCGTGGTGATAGATTCTAACGCAACGAACTGGTGAATCGTGGCAAAAGTTCCTAATGCAATGATCGAGTTCCGTGGCGATAGATCCTAATGCCACGAACTAGTGAATCGTGGCAACAGATCCTAATGCAACCACGAACTAGTGAATCGTGGCAACGGATCCGTGGCGATAGATCCTAATGCCATGAAATAGTGAATCGTGGCAACACATCCTAATGCAACGATCGTGTTCTGTGGTGATAGATACTAATGCCACGAACTAGTGAATCGTGACAACAGATTCGTGGCGATAGATCCTAATGCCACGAACTAGTGAATCGTGGCAACAAATTCTAATGCAATGATTGTGTTCTGTGGCGATAGATTCTAATGCCACGAACTAGTGAATCGTGGTAAAAGACCAAGCTTACTGCAATGATTTAGTATTTGTTGCAGTACAATCGTTGAACCAGGGTGGAATCCTTGTAGTGGCTTCAGTCTTCTTTTTGATCGTACTCCACGAACATTTTTCTTTCTCCGGTCATGTGATTTGTGCATCCATTATCTAGCACCCATTTTGCTCCACCGGATGCATATGCCTACAAAAAGAAATTATGCTTTGGTCTTAGGTACCCAAGCTTGCTTGGGTCCTTTGAGGTTAGTGACAAGTGACTTTGGCACCCACACACGAGACTTGGTTTTCTCATGGCGTGGCCCAATATATTTAGCATGAACTTTTTTCAAAACTATTTTTCATAAGCACATATGAAGCATCAAAGGTTCTAAACAAGATTTGTTGTTCATATGATTTCACAATGTTAAATTTATCAACATTATTATGTTTTCCAACTTGGGAAGAGTTTCCCTTGACAAAAACAATGTGATCCTTATCATTCTTGTGGCTTCTAGCTTTTTGCCTTTATCCATGAGAATACCAAATGCCATGTTTAACATTAGGAGGTCTTGTGACCAAGTATGCACTGTGTGCAGACATGACCTTATGCTTGTCAAACATGCCACTTTGGGAGGGATGCTTGTCTTTTGTCAAGTTTGACTTTTCTTTCAAGTTAGTGTCAGTTTTAGCACATATACAAGTTATGACAGTTTTAGATTCAATATGCTGAGAAGGTGAGGTTAAAGAGGATGAAGAACCACTTTGCTTGACTGACTCAACTCAAGGATCTTGTTAACTTTGGTTAAGTTAGCAAGTTCATCCTTGATAGTGATGTTTGAGTCTTTTAAGTTCAAACAAGTCTCCTTGCTTGAAACTAACTCATGTTCAAGTGTTTTACTTCGCTCCTTTTCAAGCTCAAGAAGCTTTTCAATCTCAAGATATTTCTCCTTTTGGAGAATGATCAATCTTCTTGGCGATTGACTAGCTCCTCCTTATCAACGATCTCATCCATTCGAATTTTCATTTTAGCTATAGTATTTTTATCTAAGCCTCTAAGCATGTCTTCGTCATCACTAGAATTACCAATATCACTAGTAAAGGAATGCGAGGAGGAAGATTTAGTGTTAACCTTTCTTTTTCCTTCCTTGGCCATTAGACATGTGTGCTTGGTGTCCTTCCATGCTCCCATGGTTGGGAAGAGAGTGGACTTCATGGTAGGCTTCTTGATAGCTATAGTGGCCATCTCCTCTTCTTCTTTAGATGAGGACTCATCATTGGAGTCCAACTCTTTCCCTAGATGTGCTTGGCCATATTGCTTCTTTTTCTTGAATATTTTCTTTTGTTGAATCTTGTTGTCTTTACTCTTCCTCTTATTGTCTTCATGTGGGCAATACACTATGAAATAATCATATTGTCCACAATTATATCATGCGCATCTCATCTTTGATCTTTGCCTGTCCTTATGTATTCTTCACTTGGACTGCCACCCTTTCTTCTTCTCATCATTTTCTTGAAGTTTTTGATGAACAAGATCATGTCTTCATCATCGACATTAGTGCTTTCATCATCACCATCATCTTCCTCGGGAGCTTCTGAAGTTTCTTTTGATGTGGGCTTGCATGTTGCCTTTAGAGCAACTCCTCTCTTCTTTGTCGAGGTAAGGTCGGCAAGTTCCTTCACATGCTTGGCTTGCTTCTCCATCATTTCGAAGTTGATGATTTTTCCATGAATTTTGTCTAGGTCATTTTGTGAAACCCAAGACTTTCTGTAATCATGGAGCAGAGTGTCAAGTTTCGAGGCATAAAAGCTCTAAGAATCAATTTGACCACTTCATTATCTGTCCACTTCTTGCTACCATAGGCTCGGACTTCGTTGATGAGAGATTTTAGTTGATTGTACATCTCTTGGGGTGATTCACCTTCTTCGATAGCAAACCTTCCCAATTCACCTTCAATCGTCTCAATTTTAGATTCACGTACATGACAATCACCTTCATTTGCGGTTTTGAGAGTGTCCCAATTTTCCATGGCAACTTTGAGTTCGTACACTTTGGTGAACTCGTCTCGGCTCAATGATGAGGTTATTACAGCTGCGGCTTGCGCATTTTGATGAATATCTTGCTCTCGATCTGGACTAGCTCTTCATCATCGTCAGGAATATCTAGCCTTGCACACACTCGATGCCAAAGTCTTGGGATAAGAGATATAAGGTGCATTTTCATTTTCTGTCTCCACATTGAAATCATTGGCATCAAAGTATGGTGGTTTGCCTAAAGGAATTGAGCAGTAATGATTATTAGAATTTAAGCGCTCATAGTTAAAAGGATATCGGGAGTAGTCTGTGTGACTACTCCCTTTTTGCATCTTTTCTTCAATCTTCTTCCCTTTGGGGGAGAGTGCATTCTTTCACATAAGTGCCTTGAGTTGAAGCATCTCCTCATCATCATCATCACAGTCTTGAATGGAATTGAGGAGTTTCTCTAGTTTTTGGTTTCCTTCATCATCACCTTTTTCATGGTTGAGGCCCTTTTTTTCACCCTTGATTTCCGACATCGTCTCTTCGAGCGGTGATTCTCTTTTGAAGAGTTTAGCTCTGATAACAACTGAATGTAGCCTAGACGGGGGGGGGGGGGGGGGGGGGGTAGGCTTTTTGAATTTGTTTTCAATCTCTAAAACACTTAGCAAAGAGATCAAATATAAGAAGGTTGGACTAGTCTGTTATGGTGCGTACTAGCCCGGTATATGCGCACTAAAAAGTCAAAGTAAATATTTAATTCTTCTTCTAGTATTCTATGCAGCAGAAAGCAATTGGCAACTTAAGTATATTATAATGATGAAGTAAGAGGTTGCAACTATCAAGTTTAATACAATGTTTCAATGAAAATTAAACAAGATTTTGCAAACCATAAAATGTGATAAAAAGTAGAACAAGAACACACGAGACAATATTTTATCCCGAGGTTCGATTCCACACATGAATCTACGTCCTCGTTGAGGAGTCCATGGAGGGCCAGGTCTTCACTAACCCTTCGCTCGTTGAATCGCCAGGAAGGCCGATGCTCAATCACTGACCACACAAACAGTAAATACCTCGTTCTAGGGTCCTTCTCACAAGCTGAGGGCTCCCCAAAGATTACACTGAATGAACACCACCAAACACACTCAAAAGATGTACAATTATCAATGAGAGTGTGCAAAAGATCAAACCCAAGAACTCAAGATCGTGAAGAACGAATTCTATCCTTTATCCAATCCCTAATCTTCAAAGATTTGATCCTTTTTGGTTTAGAATGAGTGGACAGAGGTGTTTTTTGTGCTCTAGAGAAGTGTGGCGATGCAAGGGTTCAAAAGTTAGGGTTACATAGTCTGCACCTCCTTTTATACAAGGGTCTCCAAAAGTTACCGTTAGGTTTGGCGAAGTGCGGACTAGTCCGTTGTTGGACACCGAACTAGTACAATGTGCGTGTGTGAAAAACCCTAAGTGTTGAGGGTATCGAACTAGTCCGTTATTCCTGAACCTTGTGCGCGATCTCGTCACTTGAGCTCTTGGGATGTGTTTATCCAACACACTCCTAACAAATTAAATCTACTCTTTTCAAATATTGAGCCCTTTTTCCTTTTGGATCCTCATTCTCCTTCCTTTTGTGATTTCTTTCTCATCTGTTGAAACCTGCTCTCATCTCGACAATTTTGTTAGGATCTCATTTGTTTTTCATTATTCAACAAACCCACTGGGGATGCCTACATGCACTTTCATGAAGTACTGCAAAGCTCCAACCACACTCTGATAGTTTGTGCTATCTTCTGAACTGAGCGTTTTTCCACTATATGCTGACAGCTTCTCTATTGCCGGGAAGGGAGTAGAAACAATTCTGCATTTGTGCATGTTAACATGCCTTAGTATATCATGTGCGTATTTTTCCTATGACAACAGCAAGCCACCTCGGGTTCTTCTCACCTCAATGCCGAAAAAATAGTGAAGATCTCCTAGATCCTTTAAAGCAAACCTGTTACTCAGTATATGAAGTAGATTTTTGACCACTTTTTCACAGGTGCTGGCCACTATGATATCGTCGATGTAAATCAACATGGTAACTATTACTTCTGCCTTTTCTAGAATAAACAGAAAATGATCTGATTTTGAGGCAATAAAACCGAGTTCCTTTAGTTTAGTACTAAATCTAGAGTAGCATGTCCTTGGTGCTTGTTTTAATCCGTATATTGCCTTTTTCTGTTTACATATATGTGAAGGGTACCTTTTATCTTCATACCCAGTGTGTTTCTTCATATATATCTCTTGTTCTAGAATGCCATGAAGGAACGCAATCTGAACATCCAGTTGTGTGAGGCACCAATTATTTGATACTGCAATAGATAAGACCAAAGGAATAGTAGCCACTTTTACCACAGGACTTAAAGTGTCCTTGTAGTCTATTCTATACCCCTGTTTAAATCTTTGGCAACAAGCCTTGCTTTGTACCAATCAACTGAAGCATCAACCTTTTTTTCACCTTGTAGACCCATTGCAATCAATTACATTGTTTCCATGACTTGCTGGTACTGAGTGCCAAGTTTGATTTCTCTCGAGAGCTTGTATTTCCATGTCCATCACATGCTTCCATTCTTTATTTTCCATTGCCTCTTTCAGATACTGAGGCTCACCAGTACATGAAAAGTAAGAATATCTAATTGTCCCATCAATACAAACTTTGGGTTTAAAAATACCAGATTGTTGTCTTGTTCGAGCTCTTTGTGTTGGTTGTTCTACAAAATCATCAGCCACAAGTGATCCATCCTCCTGATCATGGCGCAGTGAATCGACCTTTGGTCTCGCGCTCACCCCTTCATTGTCTGACACGTGGCCCTCGGCCATATCAGCGGGCGCAACCATATTAGCAGGAGGCATGGAATTGTGTGCCTGACCGTCGGTCTATGCACAGACAAGCTGTCGCACGGTAGTACTTGGACTTCGTCTGGTCATGGGATCAGGCAACGAATCGCCCTCGATACTGCTGCTCGTACCATGTTGTCTTATTGGAGCATTTACAGGCAGCCCCCTTGTAGTTCTCAGAAGCTATTCCTGTTTCATCAAGTACAGATGTTGACACTTCTCCTCTGTCTCCGGAATCCTGTAAACTTTCCACCTCAGAGTAGGATTAGTATTGTCATTCAAATTAGTACTACCAGATATATTCCCCAAGTTATTTGTATTTGGAAGCGAAGGCTAGCTGGTAGAAGCAAAATTTCTTTACGGAGTTGAGCACCGGCATTTTCATGCAACTCAGTAAATGGAAAAAATTTCTCATCAGTGATAACATCTCTCGAAATGTATATTCTCCCTGTTTTTGGCTCAAGCCACTTTAGTCCTTGTGTAAAGGACTATATCCGAAGAAAATCCACCTTATGGACCTATATGCAAGCTTTCTTGTATTATAGGGCCTAAGGTTCGGCCAAACAGCACATCCAAAAACTCTTAGATTGGAATAGGTAGGCTTATGGTTGAGGAGCTTTTCAGTCGGGCTTTTCATTTTTATTACTCGGGATGGGAGAAGATTGATAAGGTAGACTGCAGTTAAAAATGCCTCATCCCAAAATTTTAGTGGTATAGAGGCATTGGCAAGAAATGCAAGTCCTACCTATACAATGTGCTTGTGTTTTCTCTCGGCAGCACCAATTTGTTGATGTGCATAGGGACATGATACATGATGAATAATTCCTATCTTTGTAAAAAAGGAATTCAATTTTTCATACTCACCACCCCAATCGTTTCAGTGGTGAGTATCTTTCGTTTAAATCGTCTTTCAACTAGATTTTGGAAGTTATGAAAGACTTGGAAGACTTGAGATTTGTGTTTGAGTAGATATATCCAAGTATATCTACTAAAATCGTTAATGAAACTAACGTAATATTTGTTTCCATTAACAGATTTGGGTGCTGGACCACAAACATCCGAGTGAATGAGTTCAAGAGGTTGGCTTGATATGCTATTTGATTCTTTGATATGGAAGTTGATGACCTTTTGCTTTTTGGCAGACATCACACACAATATTATCGCTAGAATTATCAGAAAACAAAAACTCATTGTTTTTCAGAATATGATCAACTATGACAAAAGATGGTTGACCTAAACGACTCTGCCATGACTCTATGGATGGCTTGATTGTAGCTAGGATGATCTGATGACTTGGCTTGGCCGTGATCCTGATAGGATAGAGTCCTCCTTCACACTTTCCTTTAAGGATTGTATTCTTCATTGCTCGGTCCTTGATAAAAAAACACCAAGGTGATATTCAAAGTACACGTTATTATCTTTAGCAAGCTTGTGAACGGAGCAAAGATTGGTTTTAACACTTGGAATATGAAGGAAATTATCAAGCTGCAAAGATTTACTTGGGGAAAAAAATTGAGGTACTACCAACATGACTGATATACATACCTTTCCATTGGCGGTATGAACTTGATCCTTGCCTTGATACTTTTCATGTGTTGTAAGTTTGTTCAATTCCCCAGTGATATGGTCAGTAGCATCAGTCCCTATATACTAGTTGATATCAACTCCATACGAAGGTACAGCTGCTCCAGCAAATCTCTCTTCCTTCTTGAAATCTTGATCATATATGTACCAACATTCAAATGTTTGGTGATTTGGTTTGTGTGAGACCTATGTGTGCTAAATACATTGGCTTTGACAATAAAAGTTTTGAATGCTGACATAACATCTTTTTGGCAAGGTCCGACAATAGGTCCAACTTTCTTTGTCTTCAGCTCCGGCATGTCTTTGGTAGATCTGGCATGTCTTTGTTAAGCTCCGATATGTTCTACTAGGTCCGACTTATGTTGGTTAGCTCCGACATGTTTTTCTAGATCTGACTTTTGGGATGACTAGTTCCGACTAGTTTTGGTTAGCTCCGGCACTAGGACCGACTAGCTTTGGTAAGCTCCGGCGCTAGGTTGTACTAGCTTTGGTAAGCTCCGGCTCATGCTCCGGTTAGTTTTGGCAAGGTTCGGAGCTTGACCGCAATGATATTGTTTTTACTATGAATTGTTTCGAACTTGCTTTATATTCTTGGAAAGATTGCTTAGTATTCATTTGCTATGTTTTTGGTGCGTTTTGGTGGTAATGGCTGATATTGTTTTGATATGCTTTGCAACATGCTTATGTGAGGTGCTTACGTAAGGTGTTGTAGTTTCAGAACTAATTTGAGTCAAGTTGCAGACTTGGGCTCGTACAGATTAATTGTTTGTTCATGTGCAGGTGTTGCTTGAGTTCAAGACATGGCTGGTGATGGGATCCATTGAACTAGTCATAGGCAGAAGATGAGGTTCAACAACCAAGTTTGGGAGGAATTGTGGTTGAGTTGATCAGGAGGTTGCGCAACATGTTTGAATCAAGAACAATGCATATGAAGGTATTGTGGACGTCGTTGGAAGATGTTTGCACGTGTGCATGCAGTGCATGGACGTGGCTACATGGTTTCGAGGCGTGATGAAGAGATGTGGACGTAAAGAATTGGTCGGAAAGGTCCAACCGACTAGATTATGGACTCAGGCTGCGGCTGAGTTGGGTTTGACTCAAATATGGAAAGATTTGAGTTGGTTATGATAGGATTTTGTGTGGGTCATGAATTTGAGTTGTTTTCGGAATGTGGGATACGTTCCTAAGGTGTTTCGAAGTCTTAAGATTGCTTCTATCTGCGTATAGAAGAGTCCTAAGCAGTTATGGAAAGATTCGATTCGTGATCGGAGTAGGATTGGAGTCCTAGTTAAGATTGGATTGGCCTAAGGGCTGGTTATATAAACAAGGGAGGCCAGAGCTCGTGGTGCACGACTTTGGGGCTTTTCCTCTGGTGTTCTATTGAATAAAATTCGTAGTTTGAAGGAACTTTTGTGCCTTGTTCGTCTGACTTGTTCCAGACAAGTTTTACTCATCGAGTTTCTGGACAGCACTATCTTTCTTCGGTGGTTTTAACATAACTCGTGTTTTACAGATCCAATTGACGTGATTCCTTTTGTGTTGTCTTCAAAACTTGATTGTCTATCATCTATCAAAATTTCACGGTCATTTGATTTGTGAAGGTCCATGATCGGACTAGTCCGGTGCTTTGTGAAGGTTATGTTAATTTTAATCCCTTATCCTCGCGCAAAGTTGTGAGCTCTTGGAGTGTGTATTTCATACACTCCCCATACATTCAAATCTATTTTGGTCTTCCTAGCTTCATCAAAGTATCTCTCTTTGAACACCACTTCATTTTTCACCTTTTTGTGTGCACTGATATGTCTCACTTGTTTGTCCTACAATCATCTCAGTAGTTTCATTAGGATCTCATATGTTTGTCATCAATTAGCCAAAACCCACAAGGGATATCCTAGATGCACTTACAATCTCCCCCTTTTTGGTGATTGATGACAACCATTTGAGATATCACAATTGAGAGTAAAATCTTCATTTTCATAAGGTGTCCACATATGAGAATAATGATAAGTCCACAAAAAGCTTCTCACATATGCACACACCTTATGGTGGGATGCCTAACAAGTGTGTGATCAACAGGGTGTGATGTAGTAAAGATAATCAACAATGAGTATAAAGATAATCATCCAAGCAACAGTAAGCATCACACATAAGAGAGGGAATAGTGCATTACAAGGTTTTAAAATTAAGTATACATGTCCTTGATCACAAAAACATAAAGACGCCAACTACTCTTAAACTAATAGTCTTAATGTCTCCTAGTCTCAATCTCTCCCCCTTTGGCATCAAGGCACCAAAAAGGGAAAAAATGAGGGAAATCACTCATCGCCACTCTCTTCCTCCGTTTCAGTCCGGTCCTCATCTTCACGATCATCATCATCATTCGCCGGAGCGGACTCTTCCTCGGAGTCCTCGAAGGCAGGCGGGGATCCCGCCGGCTCAATCTCCAGCTTATCGCATATAGCTTTGATGTTGGCATTGACATATTGTTGATGCTTCTTTTGCCTGACTTCAATCTTGCGGCAGCAGGCAAAGATGGAGGTGAGCATTTGGAGCACACCACCAGATGGTTCACGAGCAGCTGCAGTGCTGGGAGGAGCATCTGAGGATCTAGGTGCATTCACATCCCGATCCTGTTTAGTCCTCCTCTCAGTCTTAGGGGAGGGAGGTGCATCAGGGGCCGAAGGTAGAGTGTACTCCGTAGGCTTTTGTGGCTTCATCCCCGTATGGTGAACATCCTTAACGAACTCAAGTCCAGTCACCTTCTCAATCATGTACATGATGTACGGGGCATACCCGCAAGATCTGTTTGGAGTGACTGATATGTTCACAATGTCATTGTAGATGTATTCAAAGACATTGAATGGTCTCCTCCCACCAATAACCTTCATTAGGGTCCTCAAGGTCCCTTGAATAGTCCCCGCATCTCCATCCTTTGGGGCTATTGTCTTCCTCAAAATTCTATTGAGGACCACATAGAAGGGCTTCAAGTACGTGATACTGGGAGCAACATATGGCATCCTTGTGTCATAGAGAAATTTGAGCTCATCCTTTTCCATGGGTTGCAGGTTGTGGATGACTAGATCATGATCCAAGGTATGCTCAAGGTGGAGAATCCTTGCAAACTCATCATAAGTGACACTATACTTGGATCCATGGGTCATCCAAGTAAGACTATCTCCATCACCCCGAGCAAAGTAGAGAGTAGAGAAGAATTGGGCGATCACTTCATTGTTCCAGTAATTCTCAAAGGAGAGTAGCTCTTTCAGTCCGTGCCTTTTTTCAGGGCCTCAACCACCTCACGGAAAGCAGGATACTTCTTTGACTGCATGTACCCGATGTTCACCCATTGACTCTTCACAACGGGATTCTTCATCTTCATGTACACATGCTCATAGTAGTCGGCATGGAAGTTGCTCCAAAATCTTGGGTCTGAGCATTGCCGAGGCTGAGCATACACGTTGACCTGCCTGAAGCTGTCGGCAAGCTCACCCCCTTTCCCAGTGAAATCCTTGTTTGAGCGCTGCCGGTTGCGGTGACTTGGGTTCTTCATTTTCAAGGGTCCAATGGGACCACTAGCAAGTCCTTTCCCTTTGTTGAGAGTCCTCTTTGGCACTGAGGAACTCTCACCGGCCTTTCCTTGGGACTTCTTCACCACTACCCTCCTTTTCTTGGGCAAGTTGTCGTCGAAGGGTGGAGAGTGCACATTTACATCATGCCTTTTCTTCATGTACCTCTCCTTGGCTCTTTGCACTTTTTCGCGCTCAACTTCTTCATCAACATGGAAGGAGCTGTCATCTGAGCTTGAAGACATCGTGCCTAACAAGGAGTTCATGATATAGATGAAGATGAACTAAAAATGAAGGTGATACTAGGATTCAAGTGTCAGAGACAGGACTTGTCCGGTTTCAGAGTGCGGACTTGTCCGCGGTACCGGACTAGTCCGTACCTAGGAGCCGGACTAGTCCGGCCTGGCACAAGAACCCTAACAAAACTTGAATCACAACTTCTATCTAGGGGTGCAAATGAGCATGAAGGTGAAAGGAATACATCTATGAAGCTAATGTACTTCCTTGGAATCAAGGGAAATAAACTAGAACTAGAAAAGTTGAGAGTTTGACTATGGGGAGAATTTTATCGAGATTTGAGGATTCGCGTCGAAGGAGCGCAAATCTGTCCGGATGAGTTTGGAGAGGAGTACCAACTCGTCGAGGGGAGAGTTTCCCACGGAGAGAGCTTGGATTTTGAGGGCTCAAACCGAAAATCACCTTTTAGGGGGTTAGGGTTTTAGAGGTGAGAGTTTAGGTCAAGTGGACGGAGATTTGAAACGGGCCAGCTGCTTATATAGGCAGTCGACCGGACTAGTCCGGTGTCACTGGAAAACCTAGGTATTTGGAGATTATCCGGACTAGTTCGGTGCCAAACCTGACTAGTCCGGTGTCCTGGACAACCTAAGTATTTGAAGATAACTAATAGTGATCCAAGGACATGTTTTGCAAATAATCTTGGTGTTTATGACCAGAAAGCAATCCACACAAAAACATGGTCATAAATTTCAAGATTTCTTCATTAAAAGTAGTTTTCTTAGGAGAAAAAGAGGTGAAGGGCAGTTTTAGCAATAAAATGCAACATTTGAAGTATCAACCAGATGTGCAACGTTTCAAGCCACATTTCGAGAGTCAAGAATATTAAGTTCATTCCTAAGTTCACAAAACCTTTTCTCATCCAATGGTTTGGTAAAAATATCCACAAGTTGTTTTTCAGTTCTGACATGTGAAATAGTAATGTCACCTTTTAATGAATGATCTCTAAGAAAATGATGACGGATATCTATGTGCTTAGTTCTTGAGTGCTCTACTGGGTTGTGTGCAATTTTTATAGCACTTTCATTGTCACATGGAAGTGGGATATTGTTAAGATTGTAGCCGTAGTCTCTATGTGTTTGCCTCATCCAAAGTAATTGGGCGCAACAGCTACCGGCTGCAATATATTCTGCTTCTGCTGTTGAAAGGGCAATGGAGTTTTGCTTTTTAGATGACCAAGATACCAGGGACCTACCAAGAAACTGACAAGTCCCTGACGTGCTCTTTCTATCGACTTTGCATCCTGCATAGTCGGCATCGGAATATCCTATCAAGTTAAATTTGGACCCTTTGGGATACCAAAGGCCCAAGTTGGGTGTGTGCACAAGGTACCTCAAGATTCTTTTTACAGCAACTAGATGACACTCTTTGGGTGTAGCTTGAAACCTTACACACATGAAAACACTAAGCATAATATCTGGCCTAGATGCACATAAATAAAGTAAAGATCCAATCATGGACCGATATACCTTTTGATCCACGTTTGGACTGTCTTCATTGAGGTCGAGATGTCCATTAGTGGCCATGGGTGTCTTGATGGGCTTGGCTTTGTCCATATTGAACTTCTTGAGAATGTCTTGTGTATATTTGGTTTGGCTTATATATGTACCTTCTCTTAGTTGCTTCACTTGGAATCCCAAGAAAAACTTTAATTCGCCCATCATTGACATCTCGAACCTATCTGTCATAATTTTGCTAAACTCTTCACAGAAGGGTTTGTTAGTTGATCCAAAGATAATGTCATCAACGTAAATTTGACATATAAATAAGTGATCATCACAGTGTTTAGTGAAAAGTGTATAGTCAGCTTTACCAATTTTGAATCCATTCTGAATTAGAAAATCTCTAAGGCACTCATGCCAAGCTCGAGGAGCTTGTTTGAGGCCATAGAGAGCCTTACGCAGTTTGTAGACATGGTTTGGATACTTCGGGTCTTCAAATCCTGGTGGCTACTCCACATAAACTTCCTCCTTGATTGGGCCGTTTAAGAAGGCGCTTTTGACGTCCATTTGATACAGCTTAAAATTATGGTGAGTAGCATATGCCAATAAAATACGAATGGACTCAAGTCTAGCTACAGGAGCGAAAGTTTCATCGAAGTCCAAACCTTCGACCTGAGAATAACCTTTGGCCACCAGTCTTGCCTTATTTCTTGTCACTACTCCATCATCTTGCTTGTTCCGAAATACCCATTTAGTTCCGACTATGTTCGCCTTTGGTCTCTCTACTAGCTCCCATACTTCATTTCTCTTGAAGTTGTTCAGCTCCTCTTGCATTGCAATCACCCAGTCTGGATCCCCTAAGGCTTCTTCTACCCTGTATGGTTCCAAAAAAGACACAAAAGAGTAGGATTCACAAAAATTTGCAACTCGAGATCTAGTAGTTACTCCCTTTGCAATATCTCCAATGATGTTGTTGACAGAGTGGTCTCTTTGCACGCTCTGGTGCACTCTTGGGCGTGGAGCTTGTGTAGTTGCTTGTTCTTCATGTACATTGTCTCCCCCTTGATCGTTGCTTCCATGATGGTCCTGCTCTTCTTGATCTTCCTCCTCTTGATCTTGTGCAAGGGCTCCCCCTTGATCATTGCTTCCGTGTTGAGGTTCATCTTGTGCATTTGGGTCGAATGTTTGCTCTTGTGGTAAGATATCACCAAGTCCCATTTTCTTCAGTGCTTCATATGGAGCTTCCTCATCATCTAGCACACACTTGTCAACTTGCTCCACTTGTGAGCCGTTAGATTCATCGAACACGACGTCACGTGCTACTTCAACAAGGCCGGACACCTTGTTGAAGACACGATAGGCGTAGGCATTCGATTCATAACCGAGCAAGAATCCTTCATCGAACTTCGAAGCGAACTTCGAGGCCCTCTGTTTCTTATTCAGAATGAAACATTTACAACCAAAAACTTTAAAATAAGAAACATTTGGCTTTTTACCGGTAAGGAGCTCATATGGAGTTTTCTTCAGTAGTCGATGGAGGTATAGTCGATTAGTGGCATGGCAGGTGGTGTTCACCGCTTCTGCCCAAAATCGATCTGATGTCTTGTATTCATCTAGCATAGTTCTGACCATTTCGATCAATGTTCTCTTCTTCCTT
This sequence comes from Tuctoria greenei, assembly GCA_036927565.1. Classification (NCBI taxonomy): domain Eukaryota; kingdom Viridiplantae; phylum Streptophyta; class Magnoliopsida; order Poales; family Poaceae; genus Tuctoria; species Tuctoria greenei. The sequence continues at coordinate 92,691,034 of JAYESD010000009.1, read as the reverse complement.
TCTGCCACTCCATTTTGTTGAGGGGAGTAGAGTGCTGAGCATTCATTCTTTATCCCTTCTTCATCAAGAAACTCTTCAACTTGGATATTCTTGAATTCTGTCTTGTTGTCACTTCTGATGTTCTTTATGGTTTATGAGAATTCATTCTGAGCTCTTTTTAAAAACTTCTTGAGGATCCTCTGAGTTTCTGATCTATCTTACAAGAAAAACACCCAGGTAAATCTAGAAAAATCATCAACAATTACTAAACCATATTTGTTACCGCCGATGCTGATGTATGAAACTGGACCAAAAAGATAAATGTGGAGAAGTTCCATCGGTCTCGCGGTACTCATCACGTTCTTGGCGGGGTGCGGTGCTCCGACTTGTTTTCCTGCTTGACAAGCGCTGCACGGCCTGTCCTTTTCAAAAACCACATCCTTAAGACCACGAATGTGACCACCTTTTAGAAGTTTCTGCAGATTTCTTATCCCAACATGGGCTAGCTGTCTATGCCACAGCCATCCCATGTTGGTCTTAGCAACCAAGAAAGTGTTGAGTTCGGCTTTATCTTTGTTGAAGTCAATAAGATAGAGTTTGCCCTTCAACATTCCCTTGAATGCAATCGAGCCATCGCTTCTTCTAAAAACTGTCACAAACTCATTAGTGAATAAACAGTTGTAACCTTTGTCGCATAGTTGGGATATTGACAAAAGGTTATAATCTAGAGAATCTACATGTAAAACATTTGATAAGGTATGTTGAGAGGAAATTTCAATGTTACCGCTACCAAGGACCTTTCCTTGGCTGTTTTCTCCGAAGTATATGCCTTCACCTGGATCCTTGTTTTACTCGTACTCCACAAACATACCTCTCTCTCCGGTCATGTGATTCATGCATCCGCTATCAAGTACCCATTTTGTTCCGCTGGAGGAGTAAGCCTGCAAAAAAGAATCATTCCTTGGTTTTAGGTACCCAAGCTTGCTTGGGTCCTTTCAGGTTAGTCACAAGAGTCTTTAGGCACCCACACACAAGTTTTCAAGTTCTCGTGGCGTGGCCCTGTATATTTGGCAATGACTCTTCCACTTTTGTCCTTTATAAGAACATAAGAAGCATTAAATGTGTGAAACAACATTTGAGGTTCAGATTCATGAGATTTCTCTTTGACAAATACAATTCTATTCTTAGCATGATTAGAAATAGCCATGTGTTTGTTCTTATCAAAACCAAGGCCATCTTTGACATTGGGAGGTCTAGTGACCATATATGCAATGCGTGCATATTTGATCTTCTCCTTATCAATGATGCCGCTTGGGGGGGCATGCATATTACAAGAAGTTAATGTATTATAAATAGTATTCTTCTTATTAGAGCAAGTGCAAGTCTCGATTGTTGTCGAACTCATATCTTTGGAGGAAGAGCTCTTGGAGGAAGAAGAGTCACTTTGCTTGAGCGACTCAACTTGCACCTCAAGGATCTTGTTAACCTTTGACAAGTTAGCAAGTTCTTCCTTGATTGCAATATGTGAGTCTTTTAGCTTTGAGTAAGTTTCCTTACTCAAGGCTAGCTCAACTTCAAGCGACTTGTTCTTCTCTCTTTCAAGCACGAGAAGTTTTTCAACTTCTTGATATCTCTTCCTTTCATGGATGAGCATATCTTCTTGTCGATCAAGAAGTTCTTCCTTCTGAAAAATTTCGTTCGACAACATTTCCATTTTCTTTAGAGCAATTTTACTTAATCCTCTAAACATTTCTTCGTTATCGCTAGAGCTGTCAAAGTCATCAATAGAGAAGTTTAGTGTGGGAGGAGTGAGCCGTACCTTTTTCTTGCCTTCCTTAGCCATAAGGCAAGTGTGGTTGTTCATGTCCCGTCCTCCCATGTTTGGAAAGAGTGTGGCCTTCATAGTAGGTTTCTTGATGGCAATAGTGGCCATCTCTTCTTCTTCATCGGAGGAGGACTCGTCGTTTGAGTCCCACTCCTTGCCAATGTGAGCTTGATGGTTTTGTCTTGTTTTTCTGAAAATTATTTTTCTTGAGATCTTGTTTCCTTCTTCTTTTTGTTTTCTTCATAGGGGCAGTCCATCATTAAGTGACCATACTCTCCGCAGTTGTAGCAAGTGCGTCGAGCCTTGGATTTTCCTTTGTCCTTGCTTTTTCCTTCATTTGAGTTGTTGTCGTGTCTTCTTTTCATCATTCGCTTGAACTTCTTGATAAAGAGTACCATCTCCTCATCATCGAGATCAGTGCTCTCGTCACTTGTGTGCCCATCGTCTTGATCTTCACGAGCTTCTTTGAGTTTGGGTCGGCATGTAGCTTTGAGAGCGACCTCTTTCCTTTTGGAGGAAAGGAGTTCGGCCAAGTCTTTGACGTATTTTGCCTCTTTTTCCATCATCTCATGGTTTATGATCTTCCCCAACAGCTCATCGGTGGTCAATTTGTGGAAACCGGGGCTTTCTCTAATCATTGAGCAAAGTGTGACATTTCTTGGCATGAAGGCTCTAATCATTCTCTTGACTACCTCATGATCCGTCCATTTCTTACTTCCATAGGCACGTAACTTGTTGATGATTGCCTTCATTCGGTTGTACATGTCTTAAGGTGATTCGCCTTCTTCAAATAGCGAACCTCCCCAACTCTCCTTCAAGCATTTCGATTTTTGCTTCACGAACTGATCTATTTCCTTCATGAGACGTCTTAAGTGTATCCCAGATTTCCTATGCACTTTCTAAGCAATCAATCTTGGTGAATTCTTCTCTGCTTAATGATGATGTGATCACGGCGACAGCTTGTGCATTTATGTGAATCTCTTGTTCTTGTTCTGGGGTGAGTTCTTCATCTGTGTCCGGGATATCTATGCCAGTGCAGACGATGTGCCATAGGCTAGGATTTAGGGATATTAGATGCATCTTCATGTTGTACTTCCACATTGTATAGTCGCTTCCCTCAAACTGTGGAGTTTTCCCATGGGAATGGAAAGATAATGATTTTTGGAGTTGAGATGGTTGTAGTTGTAAGGCTGTCAGGAGTAGTCATGATGACCACTCCCCGTCTTCTTCTATTCTTCTTTTCCCTTTTGTCCTAGAAGTTTCATTCTCAGGAGTGCCTTCAATTGTCGCACTTCTTCATCATCGTGTGGGCTCTCTTTCAGCACATCAAAAGCCTTAGTTTCTTGTTCCTCCTCATTAATGTTCATCTTCGAGATATCGTTGTTCTTCTCAGAGGCCATTGATCTCTCCGAGATGTGAGTCTTGTTGGTGGAGAACCAAGCTCTGATACCAATTGAATGTGGCCTAGAGGGGGGTGAATAGGCCTTTTGAATTTCCTGCACACTTAATAGAATAGTCAAAAACTTGGTTGGCCGGACTAGTCCGGTTGCGTGGGCGGACTAGTCCGGTGTGCAAGAAGTATGTGTGTTGATCAGGTGTTAATTGAGAAATTAATTTTCTTTAGCAACGGAATTAAGAACAATTGATATTTATACTTTAAATTAATATAAGAATGCAGGTGTAACTTCAAATTGCCTTAAGTTAATGTTTAGCACTTAAGTGATCTAATGAACAAAATTTAAAGTAAATGAGACACGAGACACAAGAATTTTTCCTGAGGTTCGATCTCACAACGAGATCTACGTCCTCGTTGAGGAAGCTCACACAGAGCCGGGTCTCCAACCCTTTTCCTCCTCAAGTCACCACGAAGACCGACTTGATTCCACTATTACGGGTAATCACCAAGTTTGTGGGGCAACCTCACACGTTGAGGGATCCCATGAAAATTACAATGAACAAGTGATCAAATACACTCAAAAGTATTACAATGCAGAGTATGAGTGTAGAAAGATCAAACCCCAAGAGCTCGCGATGAAAGAATGACGATCTCCCAATCCCGAATCCAAGTGTTCAATTGATTTCACTCTTTTTGAACTTTAGATGTGTGGGGAGATGTGTTTTGGGCTCTTGGGACGAAGTGGCGGCGCTAGGGTTTACTCTTTGATCAATATTCGACGTGTGTCCTCATCGAAAGTCGTGGATCATCTATTTATAGGGTTTCCAAAAGCTAGCCGTTGAAAAAACCTAACACCGGACTAGTCCGGTGCAAGTCCGGACTTGTCCGGTCTCAACATGTTTTGAGGTCCAGAAAGTCTGTCGGACTAGTCCGGTCCAACCTCGGACTAGCCCGGTACTATGTAAAGATGACTCCAGAAAGTTCATCGGACTAGTCCGCGGACTAGTCCGATCTCCACAAATGGGAGTTTACAGAAAGTTCAACGGACTAGTCCGGTCCATGATCGGACTAGTCCGGTCCCTTAGTATGAGAGACTCCAGAAACATCAACGGACTAGTCTGGTGGATGCACGGACTAGTCCGGTCACCTTGTGAGTGTGATTCCAGAAAGGTGAACCGACTAGTCCGGTGCTTTATGAAGGTTATGTTAATTTTAATCCCTTATCCTCGCGCAAAGTTGTGAGCTCTTGGATTGTGTCTCTCATACACTCCCTATACATTCAAATCTATTTTGGTCTTCCGAGCTTCATCAAAGTATCTCTCTTTGAACACCACTTCATTTTTCACCTTTTTGTGTGCACTGATATGTCTCACTTGTTTGTCCTGCAATCATCTCAGTAGTTTCATTAGGATCTCATATGTTTGTCATCAATTCACCAAAACCCACAAGGGATATCCTAGATGCACTTACAACTAGCCTTATGATGTGCCGTCAAACGATCAAGTTACAGCTACGAACCTACGGGACGTCGACAACAACAATAAAGCCCAGAACTTTTTCATCCAAGGACTCACTCAAAGCGACTTCGACCGCGTTGAACACCTTTGATCGGCATATGATGTTTGGAGAGCGCTCTGTGACTATCACAAAGGATCCAACATGATCAAGGAGGTTAGACAAGATACGTTCAAAAAGGAATATATGCATTTAGAGATGCAACCCGGTGAGTCTATCGATGACCTTTTCGCTCGCTTCAATAAAATTCTCAGCAATCAGCATAGTGTCAATGTTAACTTTTCTGATGCTGAAAATGCTTGGAAACTTCTTAGTGCATTAGACATGTCAATCAGGGAGATGAAAGTTACTTCTATTCGTGAATCAACTATCATGAGTTCTCTTACATTAGATGTGCTTTACTCTAAACTAAAGACTCATGAAATTGACATCTTATCATGTAAGAATCCAAACAACTATATTGCTTTTGTTTCACAATGTGACATGCCTAGCTTCGGTCAATCTTCATCTTGTGGTACACTTGCTTTGCTGTCCTCTCTAAAACTTGAACAGATTGAGGGGTTTCCGCGGGAGGAGCTAACACTTCTCTCTACTAGATTCTCAAAAGCATTGCAAAATGTGAGAACTAGAAGGAGAGGAAGCTCCGTACCCCAACGATGCTTTGAATGTGGTAAGACAGGACACTTTCATACAAATTGTCCTAACCTTTCAGGTTATACTTCCCGAGAAGAAAAACAATCAAGGACGAAGCACTCCTCAACAAATGATAAGAAGTAGAAGAAGAAGGGCTTTTCATGTTGTCAACTGGTGAATAGTTTTACCTCCCCACTCAGGAACTTGGCCCAAGCGACGTGGACATTGGAAGTGACGAAGATGAAGATGATTTGGCCAACTTATGCTTCATGGCGGGCAAAACAAGATCAAGATCGAGTCAGGAGGATGCAGAACACAACAGTGACGACGATGAGGTATGTTCTACCTGTAATAAAATGTGTGGTGCAATTTCTCTTGCAACTATTATTGTTAAGAAAATGGATAAAAAGCTTAGGGATAATGCTGCTAAAATTGAATCACTAGAATCTGAAACCAACCATTTGAAAACCTTGATCCCTAGTGATGATTATTGTCCCTCATGTGATTTAATCTATGAACAATTGTCCACACTAAGAACTGCACACTCCTCCACTCTAGATAGACATGAACTTGAAATTGAAAAGAACAAAAAGCTTGCTGCACTTGACATTGGAAACTTAAAAGATGCTTCTTGTTCTACAATTGATTTGCATTGTTCTAGTTGTGATGATCTTGAAAAGAAACTAAAAGATTCTATGAATGAAATTTCAATATTGAATAATGCTTTATGTTCTCATGAAGTTAAATATTGTTCCAATTGCAAATTAAAAGGAAAAAGTTCATGTGAAAATTGCCTTGATTTGTCCAATAAACTTGATAACATGTATAGGACATTAGATCGGTTTTGTAATGGGAATAAGAACCTAAACTTGCTGATTAATTCTTCCAAGTCTTGCAAAGATAAAACTAGTTTAGGTTTTGATTCTCATGCTCATGCTAAGGCACATCCACCTAAAATTGTAAAGTGATTAGGAAGTGGTTTGATTCAAACAGTTCCTAAACAAAAAGAAGTGGTTTTCAAATCTGCAGGGGTGTTGTCTCATTCGATTTCAAATAAAAATGTTGTTTGCTCATCTAGACATGAACACAAAGTTAAATTTCATTGTACCTACTATGGTAGAGATGGTCATGTCATAGATTTTTGTTATAGACTAGCTAAACAACAAAAAAGGGAAAGAATAATTGCTAGATCTCATAACTTTCATGCAAAATTTACTGCACATATTAAACCAAATGCCAGGAACATGCAACCTGCTATTATGAGTCAAAAACATTCAAAGTTCACCTCCAGACCTTCTGTTTTTTACTCCGAAGCTACTGATTTTTGTGCTACTCAAGTAACATCTTATAGGTCAGTAGTTAAGAGTAAAAAACCTCAAACTTTGACTCGTAAACCTGTTGTTTTATCTCAGCTTTCGCGTGTTTTTCCTGCTACACGTTGTGTGACTCAGTACTGGATTCCTAAATGCCTTTTGACTAACCCTAGTATTGAGTCATCGACGTATTGTGCTTCTATGGAGGTTACACGTTTTAGGAAGGATAACATTTGGATTGTGGATTCAGGTTGCTCACGCCACATGACCGGTAACAAAGATTGGTTCTCCTCGCTCTCTTTTGTGTCATGTGTAGAGAATGTTACTTTTGCCGATAATTCTTCAACTCCTATAATTGCTAAGGGTTTGGCTAGGGTAAATGATCACTACACTTTGAAGGATATGGCACTTGTCAAAAATTTGAAATACAATTTGCTTTCTGTTTCACAATTGCTAGATGAAAATCTGGAAATTATTTTCACTAAAAATTGCTGGAAAGTTGTAAATTCAAACAATGAGCTTATTTTTAACATGTCACAATTTGGAAGAGTTTTTAAAGATGATTTTGATATGTCTTCCTCTAAGCATAGGTGTCTAGTTGCTAATGATTCCAAAGATTTATATTTTTGGCATCATAGACTTGGTCACGTAGGCTTTGATAATCTCACGCGTGTTAGTGCTCTTGATCGCATACGTGGGCTGCCTAATCTTAAAGGGGACAAAGAAATTGTGTGCTCTTATTGTAGACATGCTAAGATGGTTGCAGGTTCACATACTACTCTCACAATGATCATGACAACTGAACCGGGTCAACTTTTGCACCTTGACGCTATAGGACTTTCACGTGTTCAATCATTCGGAGGTAAATGGTATGTTCTTGTGATTGTTGATGATTATTCTAGATACTCTTGGATTTACTTTATGGCATCTAGGAATGAAGCTTTTAGTCAATTTAGAACTTTATTTCGTAGATTATCAATTGATCACCCAGGATCTTTAAAAACAATTAGAAGTGATAACAGAACTGAATTTTAAAACCAATCTTTTTATCACTTTTGTGCTGAAAATGGAATAGATCATCAATTTTCTTCACCATACGTACCTCAAGAAAACGGTGTTGTAGAAAGAAAGAACATAACCTTAGTTGAGATGGCTTGGACTATGCTTGATGAATACCAAACTCCTAGGAAATTTTGGGCTCATGCGATTGCAACTGCTTGTTATGTCTCAAATTTTGTTTTCTTGCGCGCTAAGCTAGGTAAAACACCATATGAGCTCCGGTTTGGACATAGGCCTAGTGTTACGCACTTTCTAGTCTTTGGTTGCAAATGCTTTGTTAAGAAACATGAAAATCTTGATAAATTTGAACCTAGATCCATTGATGGCATGTTTCTTGGTTATCCATCTCATACTAGAGGCTACCGTGTGCTTTTATTTGACACTAACAAAATGGTGGACACTTGTGAAGTGTCTTTTGATCAATCTAGCCCAGGTACTAGCTCAAACATTGCAGGTCCAAATCCATATCCGCAGGGGGAGAGCATTTTCGTTGAAGATGAGGAAGAGGTGGAGCTGCTGCCCGAAAATTCAGCAGCTAATGACATTATTTGAGCTCCTGATTTTGATTCACAGCCAGCACCCACGACCACCATTGCTGGTCCAGATCCTCCTCAAGTCACAAGCTCATTGATTTGTGATGAACATGCAGAAGAAGAAGCTTGTGAAGTGTCCACTCCCCTCTGGGTTCTCAAAATTCATCCTCCACGACAGATTATTGGAAGCTTGCACGAACGAGTTACACGGTCCAGGTTTTGCGATCCAAACTCACATGCTCATTCTGCTTTTGTTGCTTCTTTTGAAGCCAAAGATATATCACACACACTCACTAATGAATCTTGGATTATTGCCATGCAAGAAGAGTTAGAAAATTTTGACTTGATTCTCTCTGATATATATCACTTTTGTCATAGTGAAACACGTTTAGATTAGTTTCACACACGATTTCTTTAACAAATTGTTTTTCTGCCGAAGGGGTTGGGATTTAATTATTTCCGCTGCGTAAGATTTTTAAATCTACCATTCACCTCCCCCCTCTGGTAGCTTTTCACGTGCTCTTCGATCCTACAGTTTGCCACAAATCTGACAAAATACCTTCTGATTTTGACTTGTATTGCTCGGGTTAGATTTCTTTTGACCCCGACCGGGTTTCTGATCTGACACAACCAGGAAAACTTCCTCTACCTCCTCTTCCGTTATTTCGTCCTTGGCCAATGTCCCTGGTAGCGATATTTGCAGAAGATGAGCCGTACTGCTCCTCTACTTGGAACATGTCCTACCTATGCTCATACCCCAATGCTTGTGAGTATAGTTCATCAACTGAGATTTGATCTGCTCTTGCCATTACGGAGGAGACAAAGGGAGTGTATTCAGAATCTAAGCCATTTAAGATGTACAAAACTATCTCCTCATCATCAAGCAATTTTCTAGTTGACGCCAACTCATCTGCTAGTCTCTTCATCTTAGCAGAATATTGAGATATGGTCATTGTTCTTTTTTTTGTGTTTGTCAACGCAAACCTCAGATTGGTGACCTTTGCTCGAGACCGAGAAGCGAAAGATTGTTGAAGAGCCTTCCACGCCTCGGCCGATGTTTCCTGGGTTGCCACATGGGCTAGGACTTCCCTTGATAGGGAGTTCAACAAGTATGCAAGAACTTGCTGATCTTGTGCTATCCAGATTGCGTACTCTAGATTAGCAATCTCTTCAATCTTCTTGTCGTCCCTGGTGACCGTCATCTTTTTTGACGGTGGTTTTGCATCCTCATCAAGGTAGCGCATCAGTTGTGCACCCGTCAACACCGGGAGAAATTGAGCTTTTCATAGTAAGAAGTTTTCTCTCGTGAGTTTTTCCGCGACCGGTGGTCGGAGCGCCGGGAGAAATGTCAACGACGTCGAATTCGCCAAAGTTGAACCCGTTGACATATTTGCTGGATGTTTTAGAGGCTGGCTCTGATTACCATAAAGAAATATGTTTTGGACTTGTTGAGTCCTTAGGCTCTGATCTCGTTTATTTATAATAGGCTACCAGTACAACCGAATATGATTTACATGGACTCTATCTCTAGGATGCGAAACTGATTCTATTCTCTAGATACAACCGGACTCTAGATATAGAGAGATAGTCTTCTTCCAATAATGTTAACAGGTGTATCAGCAGCCTACTGTGTTATCTGGACTACTAGAAATGAAATTATTCTTTATAGCAGTCCGATAAATCCTATAAGCATGTTCTCTTCGTAGGAACGTACTGGTACTGGACATGGGCGCCATTCAAAAAAAAAAAGAGCTGCAAGTCTACTTCCTTTGGGAAGCATGCAAGGAACTGGAGTCTACCCGCATGAACATTTTCGCAAAATATGCGTGGAGTGCTTCCAACAGAATTTCGGTTTAATAAGAGTTCGAACTGAATGTATTTGCTTTCTTTATGGTCTGCTGTCAGTTGTGGCAGAGTGTTTCGGATTGAACATTTTTGTAGGGCATAATAAGCTTGAAAGAGGGGAAGGTTAGGTTAATCATTTTTTTTGAAAAAAAAGGTGCATACTAGCACGATTCTAACTGCGGATCTTGGGCAGCTTGAACTGAATGGACCAGAGAAAAGTTCGATTCTCGGTCATTAACCTCAGATTGCATCAACGCATGCAGGTCTTTATGCAACGGTAGCCAGGCACAGTGCCATCCACATCCTACAAATCACACCCAACACCAACGAACAACGCAAGTTCCACGGCCTCATATAGTGGGACTAAATTTTGTGGCTGTTAACATGACGGAATTTATATATAATCTAATAGGTTAAACTCCGCTGGGGAAAATCCTTTTGCACCACCTATACACAGCCTTCCGCAGTAGTGTAAATATATGTATGATTCACTGACACTACTACGAAAAGCATTTTTACAGGCGCCTCAAATTTTCAAACACAAGCGGTCCTTAAAAATATGCGACTGTGATAACGAGTGATATAATAACCGTCTGTGATGACAGAACAACACAGTCGGATTTTAAAGAACAATCGTCTGGGTAAACACATTATCTTCACAGACGGTTCTTATTTAAGAACCGTCAATAATGCAATGAACTTCACAGGCGGATTTTAAGAAACAATCGCCTGGATAAATACATGATCTTCATAGACGGTTCTTAATTAATAACCATCTGTAATGCAATGAACTTCATAGACGGATTTTAAGGAACAACCGTCTGGGTAAATACATGATCTTCGTTGGCGGTTCTTAATTAATAACCGTCTGTAATGCAATGAACTTCACAGATGGATTTTAAGGAACAACCGTCTGTGTAAATACATGATCTTCGTTGGCGGTTCTTAATTAATAACCGTCTGTAATGCAATGAACTTCATAGACGGTTCTTGATTAACAACGGCCTGAGAAGATCATGTATTTTCAGTGGCGGTCATTGTTTAAGAACCGTATGTAGTTGTTCAATTATCATAAGCGGTTTTCATTGAAATTACAAGGATGTAGTTGCAATTATCACAACCGTATGTAGTCGTGCAGGCAAAATTGTATCAAGAAAAAAAACACAGATGAGCTAGCGGATACTAGTACAGTAATGCATTATAGGAAATGCTCGATCACTAGTGAGGCTGGCTTAATTGTGATAATACACCATTAGAGGCTTTACAATTGTTCAAAGATAATTTCTTTACACACTGAACAAAAATCATGCTACGTTCATTGTAGATCGACGATGAAGCTCCTATCGATCAATCTAAATTGTACCGTCCTGCTTGCTCCCGAACACGTCTCTTATATTCCGCTGGATCCTGAAAATATTGACATTATTTAAATTAACAAATGTCAAAGGAGGAATGAATAACCTACATTGGTCACTAAGTCAAAGTGTCATCTAACCTTGATAAGTAGATTACAGCAATCATTTTCAACATGAGGCACATTTGGCTGATGCAGCAAACGCTGAACTTCAAGTAGTATAGTTTTGATTGTAAAAGCACTGCACCACCCCTACGAAATATAATTTAAGCAATATAAGAAACCAGTTCAAATAAGTTCGACAACAATTATGAGTAATAATTACATGAACAAAATAGGTCTATCTTATAGTCTCTTGATCAAGAATCCCGATGCAGAGTGCTCCTGAACGATGGACATTTGGGTGGAAGAACCCAATTGGAAAGGCGCATCTTGGAGGCACCAAGGGATAGTCCTCAGAGAAGGAGATTGTCAGTCTGCAAAAGAAATTTATTAATAGGAGGACGATGGTTAAACTCATATTGTGCTTGTTCTTCATGACTTATCCCTTCTTTAGCGGGGACGATGCACTGCCACTTCAATAAATCTCCCGATTCAGGATTCGCAGAGAAACCCTACGCGGAGAAATTGAAAATACCAAAAACAAACAAGACGGAAAAACCAACTACAGTTAAGTTCATCAGTCCATTACAGATACATATGTATATACAACCATGTGACCGGTGTGCCATATGTACATACATGGGGATGGTTCTTGCGCCACGCCAAGCGCTCCTCCTTCAATCGGCTACACGCCCGAGACATCATTATCTGAAAGACCAAACTTCCAAACTTCCAAATCATTGAGTCCAAACGCATATGTACACAAATGCAAAAGGACACAATCCATATACCAACATTGTTCTATGTTGATTTCAGAAGATACAAATATATACAATATATATCATCTCGCATTGCTATATACATTTTTCCAGCATTGACATCTTCTCGCATATAGGGTTTCAAATTCTTTTTAATGCTTCTCTCTACGCGCTTGATGTTTTCTGGTTCGGTTAAAAGGTACATATCTTCATACTGATTATATTCCTCTTCATTATCTCCCACATTGTCAACCCCAACAATATTTTGCTTTCCAGAAACAACTACGTGCAACTTCTCAGTTTCTGGATCTTGAACATAAAAAACTTGTGCAACATTATCGGCGAGAACCCACAGGTCATCTTTGTAACCCACTTTATTCAAGTCTACCAGTGTCAGCCCGTAATTGTCCACTTTCAAACCATCAGGATGTTTGACCCATTGGCACTTAAATACGGGCATTATCATTCTCTCGCCATAATTGAGTTCCCATATTTCCTCAATGAACCCGAAGTATGTGGTCTTCATCCCTTGTGAATCATAAGCCTCAATACGAACACCACTATTTTGTGCAACACTCTTACCGTCTTTTTCTTTAGTGTAAAATGTGTAACCATTGATGTCATATGCTTGCCATGATGTTACCAAAGCAGATGGGCCAGAAGCTAACTTCTTCATTGTTGCCTCTACTATAGTGTTTCTGTATGATATATTTTTGTCCATTAACCATTCAGTGAAACATCTTCTATACTCTTTCATGATCCAGTCCTCTTTGCGGTCTTGGTTTTTATCACGAAGCTCAATTTGTTGTTCCTCGATGTACGACTCAGCTATTGCGAGCTGTTGTAGTACACCAAAATGTGCACATTGTTCATTCTTGTAATCTTGAACAATAAAAGTTTTCTTACCCACTTTGCCTCTCCCACGTAGTCTACCCTCATGTACCGGTATAGGCACACCTATTGATTTTCCATCTTTGATGTAATCAGCGCAACCCTCAATCACTTCTTCAGTGGTGTATCCTTCCATAATTGAACCATCTGGGTGAGCACGATTCCGCACATAACCTTTTAATACTTCTAAATATCTCTCCAACGAAAACATATGATGTAAATATAGTGGCCCCAATGCTTTTATCTGATCAACAAGATGTATGATTAGGTGTACTTGCATATCAAAAAAGGATGGTGGGAAACACATCTCAGGCTTGCACATTGTCTCGACGATGTATGTTTTCAGATAGTCTAAATCTTCACGTGCTATCACCTTTTGTGATACTGCATTGAAGAAGTAACACAAACATGTGATGACAACTTTTATATGCTCATGTTTGATTACTCTTATTGCAATGGCAAGGAAAACTGTCATCATCATGTGATAGTTGTGAGAATTATAATCGAATAAAGACAAGGATGAGAAACTTGTGGGCACTTTGATCCCACGCAAGCATTCGCAAATTGCTTTTTTCTCTTCTAGCGTCAAGTTGTAGCTGGCTGGGGGAAGGTAATGCTTCCCGTTCGCCTTTTCTACTGGATGAAGCTCTGGTCTCAAATCAAGATTTACTAGGTCCATACGTGGATTAAATCGGTCCTTTGTTTTCCTTGGCATGTCCAGCAAGGTCCCAATGATGCTGTCAAATACATTCTTTATAACGTGCATCAAATAAATACTATGGCAAAATTCCAGATTCTTCCAATATGGAAGATACTTGAAAAAAATTGATTGTTTCTTGAAAGCCATGCCAGTTGTATCATCCGAAGATGTACTTTTCTTTCTCTTAATTACTTTACTCTTTTTTCCCTTACCGAAAGCAATATGAATGTTCTTGACCATTTCAAGCACAAGTTTTCCACTGTAAGGTATCGGTGCAGTATCCTTTTCGATTTTGTTATCAAATTGTTCTTTCATCTTCCTATACTTGTGTGTATCTGTCAAGAACCGTCGATGTCTTATGTACACCGTCTTTCTAGATGAAGTGAGGTATAGAAATCCAGTTCTATCCACGCACCTAACGCAACCTTTCTTCCCTTTCATTTGTCCCGATAATGTAAACAGTTTGGGATAATCATGCACGGTAACAAATATCATTGCTATTAGCGTGAAATACTCCCGCTTGTACTCATCCCATGTACGTACCCCTTCATTCCACAATTTCGCCATATCTTCCATTAAAGGTTCCAAGAACACATCAATTTTGATGCCGGGTTGTTTCGGACCTTGGACAAGAATATATAATAAGATATATTTTCTTTTGTGACACATCTACGTCGGTAGGTTGTACATAGTTAAGACCACGGGCCATGTGCTGTGTTTGCTCCTTTTTTCACCAAACAGATTCATTCCATCCGTACCCAAGGAAAACCTCACATTTTTTATTTCCTTCACAAATTCTGGATACTGAATATCAAAAATCTTCCACTTCGTTGCATCACCAGGGTGTCGTATATGTTTTTCATTCTTCTTGCGTTGCTCGGAATGCCAACACATAAGTTCAGCCTCCCTAAGTTGAGCAAATTTGGCTCATTTTGGCTAAGTTACATTAGATATAGTTATACTTGACTAATTTTGACTAAGTTATGCTATATTTAGCTATATTTGGCTACTTTTGCTTAGAGTTAGTTTTGCTAGACTAAGTTTGGCTAAGTTTGCTTTTATTTCTCTAAGTTTCATTTGAGCAATTGTAGCTAATCTGTGCTACCAAAGATGTCTGCACTTGTGGCTCCATCAGCTTCATTTGAGCAATTGTACCTAATCTGAGCTACCAAAGTTATGCTATATTTAGCTCTGAAGCCAAACAAGTTGCTGGCCAACTCATTTGTGATGCCAGGAGCATCCTCACGCCCATATCTAGGTACCACTAGGTGTGGCGATGGAGTCTGAGCATATTATGCCGATCTCTATAATACAAGAATTTATTTAGACCTATATAACTTCAAAAATGTGTTTTGGCTAAATTTACTTAATTGAGCCAAAATTGAGAAAATTTGTTTTAAATATGACCAAATTTAGCTAACTAAAGCATAATCAAGCATGTTTGACTATGCTGGGCAAGATTTAGATATATTTGGTTAAGTTGAGAAAATTTGGCTAATTTTCGCTAAGTTACATTAGATATAGCTATACTTGACTAATTTTGACTAAGTTATGCATTGGGTTGTCGGTGTAAAGTGAGCTTGCTAGTTGCTGCTGCTGCTATCAGTCTCTTCTAGGCACTACATCTGCACAAGTACGCATCAGCATGTTGTTTTTCATTCAGTAGGGAGAAGAATCAGTGACAGGGAATAAGAGGAAACTTGAGAGCGGGGACGATAATGCCCTCTAAGCTAGGTAGGAGCTGTGCGGGGATTTGCTTTTTGTCCCTTGCTTGATCAGTTATAAGTCCGGAGCTAGGCACCGCCTAGTAAACCTCAAGAACGTGATCGCCACTCTGAACGAAGCTAGCCTATTTAGATTAAAAAGTTAGAATTGCTATTGCTGGTGAGCAACTTTAACATGCTTGTCACCCGCGCAATGTATAGGAACCTTTTGGTCAGTCGCCTTAAACCCTAGAATGCCTTATCAAATCCTAGAATGCTTCCATCTTTTTCTTCATGCAACACTTCATGTAGAGTTAATATGCCATTTATTAGATTTTTTGTCTTATTAAATCTAGCATGGAAAGCCCTAAGAAGACTGCCCTGTTAGTAACAACAAAGAAGACAATATGGAGTTTACTGACGCCAGCAGTTCAGGCTCCTATCACAGTCCTTCGAATCCTTTTCCGAATATAAAAATTAAAAAGACTTCAGTGGATCTAGACCCGGAATATGATCCTGCCGATGAGGTATGGATCACGAATCTTAACTTCAGCAGTTCAAGTTAATGTTGGTTGTCAAGTATACGAAGTCTTATAATTTTTTTCTACCTAGATTAATCTCGAAGACAATGAGGTGACATCGGCTCCTAAAACCGCAGAAGGTTCTCCAATGGATGAATCCTCAGCTTCACTCAAACGGAAACGAGGGCAACGAGGTCCCAATAAGGGTCCATTGGACCGCATCATGTACATAACAAGGGTCGGTCCTGGTGGGCTTCCCCAAGAACCACAGGATTGAGTTACCAAGTACCGTAATGCATGCGGTTTTCTTGTTAGGGAGGTTGTGCCGATCACAACCGAGAATTGGAGGATATTACCCGAGCAGACCAAGAATGAGTTGTGGGAAAAGAAAAAGAAACAATTCAAGTTCCCGAAAGGCACAGAATAAGCTGTAAAGAAAGCAACATTGGTCTCTTGCGGCAAGAAGTTTCGATGCTGGAAGAGTGAAATGAATGCTTATGTTAAGGCCGATAAGGTCCCTAGCCCGAGGAAGATGGGAAAAATCACACAAGCTCAGTGGCAAGAGTTTGTTTGTCAAAACAGCACACCTGATGCTAAAGCTCTAAGTGCAACTAGGTCAGAGCTTGCAAAAAAGAACAAATACCATCATTGCTTGGGGTCTGCCAGATATGCCCCCAAAGTCCAGAAATGAAATAAGATATTAGACGAAATTCTTAGTAAGGGGAATCCTCACCCATTAGAAGGGTGCGATGAGCGAACTCAACGCTCGGTCTTTGCTCGGTCAGGTTTGACCAGCGAGGGCAAACTTGAAAAGCCCGACTCTCTGAATGAAGTAGAGGATAAAATGAAAGAAGTAATTGAAAAGCAACAGAAAGGTCTCTTCAAGCCGAAGAGGGAGAATGACCAACTTACCGCTATCTTAGGAAACCCTGAACACAACAGACGGGTTCGAGCGGTCTCTTCTCAAATGTCTTGGCTAGATGGTTTCCCTAAAGATAAAGACACATATAGAAGACGTGAGAAGTTTAAGAAAACACATGATGAAACGATTGCTCAAAAGGTCAAAGAAAATATGCAAGAAATAATGGAACAACTTAGACAATCAGGACAATTAGTGGCACCGGGTACAATGATGGTTCCGATGCAAAAGGAGCAATTAGTATCTCCAACTGCCTACCCTAGCAGCGTTGGTTCCGTGCCAGGCTCAGGGTCAGCCCATAATTTCCCTATCGATGATATTGCTAATGACAAATCTTGTCATCTTCTTGTCCCGATAGGCAGAGCAGGGAACAAAACCAAACAGGTTGCCACTGCTATGGCAAAGCCTGATCATGACTTCAACGGGATTCCACTTCCGTTGTATTATTCTGTGGTGCAAGTTCTCCAGATCATTGATAATGATTATGAAGATTATGAAATAGACCACGTCACACCTGAGGGGATCGCGACTCTAGGGCAGGCTGTCAACCAATTAATCCTTTGGTACCGACGCGATATCGTGTTGGACGATGAGCCAATTTATAGCCCCGTTACCGCAACCCCATCTTCTAAGGCGAAAGTGCATGAAGATCCACTCCCAGTCCAGGAAGATCCACTCCCCCTATGTTTCAGCAAGGATGATATCCATGAGCAACAAGTTGGACAACAACTTCAAGCAGTACCAGAGCAAGCTGTTGCTAGTAAAGAGCAACTAGTTGAGCAACAACTTGAAGTAGTACTAGAGCCAACTGCTGGGAGTAAAGAGCAATCAGTTGAACAACAGGTTCAACAACAAGCCAGTGTCCAACTTCCGACGACTACTCCTCGATCATCAGTGCCTATCAAAGTTAGCTTATACGAAATTAATAAACCTTCATCAGAAGTGTCGAAGTACTTGGAAGCTATGAAGGAAAATATTAGAAAATCGAGTGCATCTCGTTCTTCTCATGAGCCAGCATTAGAAGATATCGAGGAGTGGGAAGAAGACGGCGTCATGTATAATCGGCGGACGGCTTTAGTTAAACCAGGAGTTCCAATATACAAGCTTGAGGATGTTCCTCCTAAATTTGAGAATGGGAAGCCGTTCATGACATCCGTACAACTTAGCAAACAACCTGTCCAGCTCAGAAGAATGCATGAGTGGTACATCACTGCCAGCACAAAATATGGTCTTAATTGTGTCACATTTCGTATTCCAAAAGAAGCATTCTGGAGCACTGGAGTAGATAAACGAGTCATTTTATTTGAAGAGTTGCTTTCCCTTTTCCATCGGGGCATGCTCGATATCAACCTGCTGCTCGTTTGGTGCTTGTAAGTGCTCTAATATTTTGTATTTGCTTTTCTTACTACACGCATACACATTTCATGAGATTATAACAATTCTGGACTTCTTCAATAGGATGCAATACATGGATAATGTAAAGTTGGAGCACAAGACAAGTATCCTTGACCCTACTAGGATTGCAAAGTCGCTATTCGACATCCAGGCAAATCGAGAATCAAGGCAGTACAAACACATGAAAAAAAAAGATTTTGAAAGAGCAATTGCAAAACTTAAGAAGGATAGAAAGACAGAAGTTGCAGCTTACATAGGACATGCGATGTTTAACTTTGTCAGAGATGGCAAGGACCTCGTAAAGGCTCCGTACCACTTCGAGTAAGTTCGACACATGACATTGAAATAGCAATTATTGGTAATTGATAACACGTGTGTTTGTATGTTTGTAGTAATCACTACATAATGATCTTCATCAAGCCAACGCAGGGAATGGCAACAGTCTTGGACTCGGCCGATTACCCACCAGATTGTTACAAAGAACTCCTTTCCATTTTGAAAAAGTACGTTTATTCAATAATTTTAATTTACGTACATTTAGAATGTGTTGACAAGTTTTATATGATATTTCTTGTATTACAGTGCTTGGCAGTTTTACGCGGAGCTTGGCGGTCAGAGACCTCCTAATACGAATGCATTGGACATTAAAATGTATTATGCTTGTCCGAAGCAGCCTGCTGGGAGTGTCTTATGCGGGTATTATGTATGTGAGCATCTTCGGACCGCCGGCGTATATAGAGTGAATCGTGAGGATGTAAGTTATCCTTAATGTCGATACCTTATTTTCTTACTTTTGTGTTTCATTTTCATTGTAACTAGCATAGTTTAATGCTTATATTCTCTGCTGTTCGATATTACCAGAAACATTATTTTCATATTTTGATTCCAACTTCAAAATTCAATTGCTCATAGTACAACTGCTCCAAAAATACCAACTAAATTCTTGTATACTCTCACTTTGATCTATACTTTGAGATTGTTCAAACCAACAAATTCTAAACCTTGTTATGTGTTATATTGCAGCACAAGAAGAATCTGAACGAAGAATGGCCGGTTTGTAGAAGTATTCCTGAAGGAGGAGCCGACAAGATTGCTTCTGAACTCTGTCAGTTCATTCGTCGCAAAATTTTGCACAAAAATGGGAAGTTCTTTGATAAGAATGGTTCAGCAGCTGATGTGCCAGAACTTTGCGACTATGCCAATATAAATAGTTTTTAGTGAAAACTTGTAAACTTTGAGATGAATTGTATCTGTAACTTGTACATATGTATATTGTTTTAGTGAAATTGACTTCTGTGATGATAATATTGTTGACTTTTGTTTTGTGATGATATTGTTGTATTTTGTTCTGTGATTATATTGAATTGAACTGGCAATTAGAAATAACAGCAGTAGTACTGCATAGGTTATACCTTATCACAGGCGGTTATTAACCAACGGCTAGGCATGACTGTGAAAAACAATTATCACAGGCGGCTAGATACAAGTAAAGAAACATCCATGATAACCTAATTTTCACAGGCGGTGACTGTTATGGTAGAAACTGACTGCGTTAAAGGGTCTTCACAGATGGCTGATATATGTAAACTCCGTCTGTGATAACACCATTATCATAAACGGTTAGTTATGCTTCAATAACCGTCTGTGAGGACACATTATCATTGACGGTTAGTTATGCTTCAATACCCGTCTGTGAAGACAAATTATCATAGACGGTTAGTTATGCTTCAATACCCGTCTGTGAAAACACATTATCATAGACGGTTAGTTATGCTTCAAAATCTACCTGTGAAGACACATTATCATAGACGGTTAGTTATGCTTCGAAACCCGCCTTTGAAGACACATAATCATTGGCGGTTAGTTATGCTTCAATACCCATCTGTGAAGATACATTATCATAGGTGGTTACTTATGCTTCAATAACCGTCTGTGATAAGACATTTATCACAGGCGGTTATATATGCTGCACGACCCGTCTGTGATAAAATATTTTCACAGGCGGCTAGCCTAAGTAAAGAACCGCCTATGATAATGTGTCTTCACAGGCGACTAGCCTAAGTGAAGAACCGCCTATGATAATGTGTCTTCACAGGCGGTTTCACTTCTTCGCCTGTGAAATTGCGGATTATCACAGACTCTTCATTTCAGGCGGTTTTAAAAGTCGTCTGTGATAATAGGTTTGGAGCCGCCTGTGATGAGGCTTATTGTAGCAGTGTGAAGTAGATGAATTGGCTATACCATGGAAAAAATCCTTCCAATAATGCAGCCATATGGCCAGCTTTTAAACATTTGTTCTGCCAGAACGATGACTCATCAGTTCTGAAATTCTTTTCACAATGCGAAGTGTGGGGGAGCCCTATTTAATTTTCTGTCCACAATAGTGCCAATTTGTTAGAGCATAAAGTAACTTCAAAGGATTATCCACATGGATGCTTTAAATATAAAACAATGTTATAATAAAAACCCAATAAAACATCTTGAAACTTTGACGCGACTCTTAGGGTATGTTTGTTTGAGTTGGAGCTTTTAAACATTTTGAAAAAAAACCTGAGTATTGACTTTTAGCTGTTAGATTTTGCTATTGATGGCTTTTATAATACAATTCTTGCTCCTCTGCACATCAAAAGCCAAAATAGCAGCTCTGAGTGAGCTTTTCAGGTTAATATCCACAAAAGCTGGCTTTTCAACTTTCCAAAAGCCAACTTTTTAGAACCCCATTTGTCTCATCATCTGGCTTGTTAACTGAAAAAGCTAGTAAAAACTGAAACAAGCAGGACCTTAATATCCTCACAAGTCAAAGTGTACAAGCCAAAATTCATTGATAGGCACTCAGTTATGAAAAAGATTATTTTACATTATCATAGCTCATATACGCAGACTGTTATATCAAATACTTGATTAGTAGAAATATTGCATGCCAGCCATGGCCACATTGGAGCGGACCATAGCCTACCTTCGCTCTCGGATCCACTTCTTGAAAGATGGTGACGCCAATATCGCTTTGTTTATTAGGCAAGCTGGATTCAAAAAGAGCAAGAATTTAACCCTAAGCTGATGCTAGATGAGCGTATAGTCACCTTCCATGATGAGAAACAAGTCATATTCAATTAATTTGATGGTTTACTTGGGACAAGGTCTTCTCTAGCTACTAGATTTGTCAGCACAAAGGAAGAAATTTTGACAGATGATCAAAACCATGCCAGCTGACCGGGCACCTGGGCAGGATGGTTTTACTGGCAGGTTTTATTAACTTGTTGGCCCCTGATCGAGCAGATTTTAAGCAGCAATTATTACCTTACAACAAGGGGATGTTAGAAAATTTTGGCCACTACAGACATCGCGACAATTAACAACGGCCGGAAGTGGATGTTTATAAGGCTTTTGTCATCGTAAATAGCTCATTTACGACAGTAGTCACTTATTTACAATGGTTTCTGGTTGTTAATAAATATTTCTCATAAATAAGTTTATTTACGATAGCCACAGTCGTAAATAAGCTTATTGACGTCGTAAATAAAGTGCTCCTGCCACGTGGCATCTCGAGCCTCTTATGTACGACGGCTCCAGTAGTCGTCGTAAATAAGGATCATCATATACGATGGACTGGGACTGAACCGTCGTACATAAGTATATTTAAATTAATTACGACGGTCAGGTGGCCGTCATAAATAAGGAAATTCCTTTTTTTTTTAAAAAATGTTCTGGCTTTGAGGCCAGTCCTGGCTTGATGGCCAACTCACACAGGCAATCACAATATATTATATTAATGCATGAAACAGTAATAAACACATTAAGTCATCATATATCTCACTACACAAAACACACTCCCATGCCCGCTACCTCCGGAGCTCGGGAACTCGTCATCAAGGCATCGTCCAAGTGCATGTAGCTGCAGCAATGGAGTGTGAGTGTCCACCTCCGGTTCCTGTGATGTACAACTGTAGTTAGACAAGTTAAAACTTTTAAAATGCATGTTTTGACTAAATTTGCTTATGGCTAGCAAGAATTGGGCAAGTTTACCTAGATTTTGCTATGTTTGAGTATGTTTGTCTCAATTTGACTAAGTTTGATCATATTTTACTAAGTTTGACTAATTTTGATCCAATTTGACTATTTTTGAGTAAGTTTGTCTGAGTATAACTAAGCTTGATCATATTTTACTAAGTTTGGCTAGCTATGTTTGTCTATGTTTGAGTAAATATGTATCATTTTGACGAAGTTTAATCAAATTAGACTAGATTTAGCTATGTTTGATGAAAAGTACCATAGCTGGCCTTAGTCAGCACCTGTGGCTCCAAGACTGCCGGCTGCCATGTGGGAATGACGGCCTGTTGTCTGGGGGCTAAAGCCTGTCAATACAAAGCATTATCATATATATATATATATATATATATATATATATATATATATATATATATATATATATATATATATATATATATATATATATATATCACTGATATGCTAAAAATGCTAAGTGCAACAAAAAACCTACTTGCATAGCCGCTTGCATCTGTGCCATATTGTTGGCTTGATACTCCCTCTCTCTCGCGCACTCTTTCTCTCTATGTTGCTCCTCCTGTCTCCTCTCCCCCTCTAGGAGAGATCCCCTTGTGTCATCTGGAACTCCTCTTGGACATTCTGGAGCTCTAAGTCCTTCTCCGATATTTGACGACTCGATCCAGCGCCTGTGATGAAGAGGGTCTCGAGGAAGGTTGCGCTTCCCTCGAGCCGACCACTCCATCGGAGATAGCGAACATACAGAAAGAACAAGGATTGTTGAAATTTCATATCTGGGTCGGGGTGGGGTTGGGGGGTGGTCTTTGCTCGGGGTGGGGAGTGGGGGGGGTGGTCTGTGCTCGAGGTCGGTTGTGGGGAGGTTGGGGTTGTGGTAGGGGAGGCTCAGGGGAGGGGGAAAGGGGTGCTCTAAGGAGGGTGGGGCGGTTGCTCGATGGAGGCAGTGCGGTGGTGGCAGTGTGGCAAGGTTGGTGGCGGCAACATGGAGGCGAGGCGAGAGCGAGGGAGAGGGGAGAAGGGAGGAGGCAAGGACGAGGGGGTGGACTCACCTGGCTGCGCGAGGAAGCAATAGCAACGTCGATTGGAGGAGGCAGCGGCAAGGAGGCGACGACGCGCACGAGTCAGGAGAGGAGGCGCGCATTGTGAGAGAGAAAGGGATCATGGGCAAGGTATATGGGCAAAATTAATGACGATTCTCTATTTACGATGGCCATCCATCATAAATAAGTGTGTTGTTTACGACGGACCAATTGGCTGTTGTAAATAAGGTCCTATTTACGACGACCCATGGTTAGCCGTCATAAAGAAGCGCCTAATTTACGATGGCTAGGTCTAGTGTCATAAATAATATTATTTTTGACGGCGCCGTCGTAAATAACCCTGTCCATCGCAAGTTAGCCTGTAGTGGGCTTCTTAATTTAGCTTACCTCGCCCTTACAAAAAGAAAGATGAGGCATTTACACCTAAAGAATTTCGCCAGATTAGTCTTATACATAGTTTTGCAAAAATTAGGAAACAAGTTCTGGCCAACAGACTTGCACCACTTTTAACTCAGTGGTTGCAGCCAATCAGAGTGCTTTTATATGGGGCAATTGTATTCATGACAATTACATCCTTGTTCAGCAAATAATTAAGTTTTCTGCAAGGGAAAGCAACCAAGTCTTTCCCTAAAGCCTGATATTTCAAAAGCTTTTGATTTGGTGTCATGGTCTTTCCTCTTGGATATTCTCTTTCACCTAGGCTTTTTTTCAAGTTGGTGTAACTTGCAATACTACAAAACCAATTATTACAGGCGTCTTGTTTTTTAAACACATGCTGTCGGTACCCTGCGCACCAGGTACCCCTTGACACCGCAAAAAAAAGCTAAGAAGTCCCGCCCCCCATTCAAGTTGAAGACCTCTGAAGGTCACACGTGTTGCACAATACTGGACTCGCCTCCCTAGTTTGGATAGCTCCGACACTGACACGTGTATCACAAGGCCAGACCTAGCACCCATCATAGGGAAGCTCCGGTCATGCCACATGTCTAGTAACCCCAGACCGAACCCCCAGCAGAGGGAAGCTCCGGTGCTACCACATGTGTAGTGGCTCTGGACCTACCTCCCCACGATGGGAAGCTCCAGAGCCGCCACGTGTCGACCCTCCAGAGCTAAGACTTCCACGGAAGACAGAGAGATCTCCAATAGCTCGAAACATCAAGGGACAGTTAAAGCGACAGTTACAAGACCTGATCATGTGTCATTAATATCATATTAATGACACACAATTAGTAAACTATTAATAGGGGTAATGCCATCATTAAGGCACATTATCACCCCATTAACCACACTTAATATTCAGCGATCATGTATTAGACAGCTAACTACGCCAGGGCCACATGTCGGGCCAGGCAAGTGCTGTAACAGCCAGTCCTTAGACTATAAAAGGGTTGCATCGCACGATACAAAGGAGAGGTTGATACGCACACAACACCACATACACATTTTTCATACATACAAAACACAACCTGTGGAGTAAGGTGTTATGCTTAGGCGGCCCGAACCACGTAAATCCTTCGTGTCACTGTCTTGTCCAAATCTCACGCACCCCAACCAATCAAGAACCTTCACGGGCTATGACCTATGTAGTACTGGGGGAAGTGTCGATCACACACTTTGACATTTGGCGCGCCAGGTAGGTGGCCTGCACTTTTGAGATTTCAAGATTGTGAACTCCACCGTCGGATCATCCAACGGCAATACAGCCCAACCTGTTGGGGGGAATCCCTCCAATGTGCAATAGCCAGCAGGTGCTATTGTCCCGGCGGGCATCGCACCACCTCCAGCTGCTCCCGCTAACAATGCTGGGCAGCAGGAAGGAGTTCTCGTGTCGGTCACTGCATCGACACACCAACAACCCTGAGAATGCGCTAACTACTGCACGTACTCTTCTAGAGCGCCCATCTGCGCCCGAAGCACCTTAGGGTGCTATGGAGTAGTACCGTGCTGATGTGCAACATCTGGACGCAGCCGCAGCCAACGCCATCAGCAACCAAGGTCCTTCCTCATCGGGGCAGGCACCGACACAACGTAGGACCTTGTCCAGAAGACTTGGTCCTCATGCATCACAGCACCGCAGGCGTGCTGTATCATAGAAGGTGACTTTGTTGCCATCCGGGGCGCATCGCACCCACACTACATCGAGACTCTCGATGCATGACTTGCGGTCAGAGCTCGGCAGCCGCTACAGACAGTAGGACGACCGTGTCCACATCGAGCGCGCTCGCGAAAGGTGGCAAGCTTGGGAAAATCCTCCTTATTCAGGAGTGGGAGGTGGCTAATCATCCTTGGCCATGCACCTGCGCATGGTCTGCTGCCCCTAGAAGTTTCGGCCTCATCTGCCAGAGAAAATCGATGGGACTGTCAACCCTGCGGAGTTCCTCCAGATTTACTCCACTGCCATTCTAGCGCTGGGTGCAATGAGGTCGTGATGGCCAACTACTTCCTGGTGTCTCTAATTGGGACTGCCAGATCTTGGTTCATGAGTCTACTGCCTGACACTATCAATAGCTGGGCAGAGCTATGCCAACAGTTCACCGCCAACTTTGGGAGTTCCAACACCTGACCAAGCACCGAACTGGACATGTTTGCTGTGAAGCAAACTTCAGGAGAATCGCTGCGGTCCTTTATCCAGCGATTTTCTCAGGTGCATAATACCATTCCTTCCATCTCCAATGCATCTTTCATCGTGGCATTCAGACAGGGTGTTAGAGATAAAAAGATGTTGGAGAAGCTGGCGACGAAAGAGGTCACCAGCGTCACGGAGTTATTCAGCCTCGCTGATAAGTGCGCCCGGGCAGCGGAGGGCCGAGAAATGCACTCAAAGCCAGCTCCCGAGCGTAAGACCTATGTGTGCTGAATACATTGGCTTGTAGTGAATACATTGGCTTTGATGATATAAGTTCTGAAATCTGCCAAAATACCCTTTTTAGCAAGGTCCGACAATAGGTCTGACTTGATTTGTCAAGATCCAACATGTTTTTGGGTAGCTCCAATGAGCTTTGTCTTTAGCTCCAACATGTCTTTGATAGCTCTGGCATGTCTTTGTTATGCTCCGATGTGTTTTGCTAGGTCCCACTTATGTTGGTTAGCTCCGGCATGTTTTTCTAGCTCCACCTTTTGGGTTGACTAGTTCCGACTAGCTTTGGTAAGCTCTAGTGCTAGGTCCTGCTAGCTTTAATAAGCTCCGGCTCAAGCTCCGGTTAGCTTTGGCAAGGTCCAAAGCTAGTTTGCAATTTTCCTGCTTTTGCAGTGAAATGTTCCGAACTCGCTTCACATTGTTGGAAAGTTTACTTAGTATTCTTTTACTAAGTTTTTGATGCGTTTTGGTTGATATGGCTGATATCATTTTTGCTATGCTTTGCAACATACTTATGTGAGGTGCTCACGTAAGGTGTTGTGTTCAAAACTAACTTGAGTCAAGTCGCGGACTTGGGCTCGTACGGATTGGTTGTTTATTCATGTGCAGGTGCTGCTTGAGTTCAAGACATGGCTGGTGACGGGATCCATTGAACTAGTCTTAGGTCAAAGATGAGGTTCAACAACCAAGTTCGGGAGGAATTGTGGTTGAGTTGATCGGGAGGTCGCGCATCATCTATGAATCAAGAACAGTGCATATAAAGATATCGTGAATGTCGTTGGAAGATGTTTGCATGTGTGCAAGGAGTTCATGGACGTGGCTACATGGTTCCGAGGCATGATGAAGAGAAGTGGATGTAAAGAATTGGTCGGAAAGGTCCAACCAACTAGGTTATGGACTCAAGTTGCGGCTGAGGACTCAAATATGGAAAGATTTGAGTTGGTTATGATAGGATTTTGTGTGGGTCACGTATTTGAGTTGTTTTAGGAATGTGGGATACGTTCCTATGGTGTTTGGAAGTCTTAAGATTGCTTCTATCTGCGTATAGAAGAGTCTTGAGCAGTTATGGAAAGTTATAATTCGTTATTTGAGTAGGATTAGAGTCCTAGTTGAGATTGGGTTGGCCTAAGGGCTAGTTATATAAGCAAGGGAGGCCAGAACTCGTGGCGCACGACATTGGGGCTGTTCCTCTTGTGTTCTATTAAAAAAATCGTAGTTTAAAGGAACTTTTGTGCCTTGTAGGTCCGACTTGTTCCAGACAAGTTTTTCTCGTCGAGTTTGTGCACAACACTACCTTTGTTTGGTGGTTTTATCATAACTCGAGTTTTACAGATCCAATTGACGTGATTCTTTTTTGTTTGTCTTCACAACTTTATTATATATCATGTATCAAAATTTAACAGTCATTAGATTTGTTGTTTTTGATCTACTCGAGTTTCTTTGCAATATTACAAATCTGTTTTTTACTCGGTTGAACAAATTGACCCTTGTTCGACCTTTTGATCGTAACTTGAGTTTCTCTAGACGGATTTGAGTTATTCTTGTTGTGTCATCTTCGTGACTTGATTCTCTCTGATATCTATCATTTTTGTCATGGTTAAAAATGTTTAGATTAGTCTCACACACGATTTCTTTAACAGATCATTTTTCTGCCGAAGGGGTTGGGATTTAATTGTTTCCGCTACCTAAGATTTTTTAAAACTACCATTCACCCCCCCTCTGGTAGATTTTCATGTGATCTTGTTTACAAACTGTCGAAAGCCTTGTACAGTCTCAAACAAGCCCCTAGAGCATGGTATGATAGGTTAAAAACATTCTTACTTGAAAAGGGGTTTAACATGGGCAAGGTTGATAAAACTCTTTGTGACACCCGGTTCCGAATATGAACCAAGCGTAACGCATATGTGTGCCCAGGATGTTCAACACACATACACGAGTGATTCACAAATGATAAACAGAATTTAACCACGTCTTAACTAATAAATAAGTACTTTATTACAATAATCCAATAGTTCACGAATGATAAAACTCTAAATAATTGCAGCGGAAAATAAACTAAATAGCACGACTCCAATCCACAGGCAATTGACGGCGGTACGCAACCTAGTACTCCACGTGATCCTCATGGTACTCCCAATTGTCTCCAGTAGCTGTTGGGGGGGGGGGATTGCAAGGGTGAGTACATGTCGTACTTAGCAAGTGTGGAAAGTATGACATGTGGCTAATTCAAATGACAACAATAATAATGGCTAAGTGCTGAAAAGTACAGTAAAACATTTGAAAAGCATTATACTATGTCTATGTGAAACAAACCCCATCATAACCATCATATTAACAAAATATAAACCATATCCAATTATTGCCAACATTACCATTATCCATGTCCAATTACCATAATTCAATTTCATAACCATGACCATAACTATTACCAACCATAACCATTACCAAACCATAACCATCCATAACCATCCCAAATCCCAATTTCCAACTCTAATCATGTAGGTCATCCAGGCGCTCATAACCGGGAGCATAGCTATCATGATAGTTTTTAAACACTCTGCAGAGGTTGTACCACTTTACCCACATGTTTGTGATTTCGTCACCCTTTGATGACTAAGGAACCTCCATTGTGCCATCTCACACTTCCGTAGGTGTGTGGCCAAGAGATCACAAAATAGCCTTTTAAAAGGGACTACTAGTATGTACGGGCCCACTAAGGTTTCACCGGCAGGCTTGAATCTCTATTCTCCCACCCACGGGCCCCCTCGTGTGCCATGCGGATCCCAGGGCAGTCCTCCTCGACTCCCATTCCCCACGCCATCCAATGGTCCATACCATACTAGCAGCGCTCCTAATTATTCAGCTACGCCGCACCCATACTTGGCCTTGTGGTGGCACTGTTGACCTGGCATATTCTCGCATGAACCGGTCCATAGATCTAAGGCAAGCAAACCACCATAACATCCAACCCATCCACAAAACCATGCTTGCTTAGATCACCCATCATATTGACCAGTTCACATTGACCAGAATATCATTGGTGCATAATTAAATGTGTAGTGTTGTTTGCCATCCCAATTAATTAAGCGAAGCAAAAAGGTAAAAACCCTTCCCGACTCTCTACCATAAATTCCAGGTGACAAGGGTGGTCAAACAAAACTAGTTAACTTCCTACCATAGGATTCCCATCAATTTGACACAAGCATGCAAGTTCGCAAACAAAACATTTAATTTAAAATAGGATCAATATGCTTCAAGTACACTTGCCTTGCTCCGGTGGATGGGGTTGCTCAAGCGCTTCGAAGTCTTGGTTCTGGAAATCCTCGTATGCGGCCTCTTGAGCATGTTCCTCTACGCGTGATCATACATACAAGAAAACATATACAATTCAACATAATGCACACAAAATAATCAACATGCAATGACATGCATGCATGCACAATTATTTAATTAATTTACTACGGTCGTTTATTAATTAGATGCGACTAGTTCATACGTGTTCATATGAGATTATGGGGGTTTTAGGGTGGATTAATGCTGCTGAAATAAAATTTATGGTGCAACTAAAATCAATTCACGCCTATTAGATTCAATATGATCGCTAAAATTCGCATCGGGAACGTGTCCTACCGTAGATCTGACGGCTTGACGGTCGCGGAACAAATGCGACGCGTAGACGAAGTAGATGGTGCAGCAGTCCTTTGGCGGCACGACGACGGCGGCGCGATGTCGGCGACGATCTCCAGCGAACGGTGGTGCCCTCCTCTTTTTCTCCCTCTTCTTCCCCTTCTTTTTCTCCTTTTTTCCTTCCCTGGGCGCAGCTCTCTGGACTCCCCTTTTTTCCTCTCTGTACCGGCGGTTTCCTTCGTGGTTGGCGGCGGCATCGTGGGACTTCGGTTCCTTTTATAGGGGCGGCGGGAGGCGACAAAATCGGAACCGAGTCCGTTGGGAGGCGGGACGCGTTACGGCGGCAGGAGTAGTTCCGCGCGGGAGCGGTAGTATCGGGGCGGGACGGAAAAATTTTCGGAGGCGGCTCGGTCGGGGCGGGAGGCGTACGGGCGTCGGGAGGCGGGACCCAGGGCGCGGCCGAATCGGGGGCCTGGGCGGCGTCGGGGCGGGAGGCCACGGAGGCCACGCGGTCCCGGGCGTGGGGCCTCGGGCGCGGGCGCGCTGGGGCGACTCGGTCGGCTGGGCCGCTTGGCCTGGCCGGCGGGTTGCCCATTTTTTTTCTTTTTTTCCTTTTTTTTTTAATTTATTTTTTTTATTTCTTTTATATTATTATTATTATATATTTTATTATTTATATTTTTTTACTTTTTTAAACTTTCTTTTATTATATAATTTATTATATATATTTTATATCTATATATATTATTAATATTATATATTTATTATTTATTATTTATTATTTTTACAACATATATTATTAATATTTTTTCTATTTTTATATATTGTTATATATATTATTTATATATATACTTATATATATATTTATTATTATTTTTATACTCATTCCTTATTACAAGTTTTTAGGCTAAAACTATTATTTTCTATTTCTTCTTTTGCTACATACATTTGTATATATATGTTTCATTATTTTCCTTTTATTCTACTAGTGTTTAATGCATGACCATGTATGCAATGCATGATGCGAAAAATTTAGGGTGTTACAAACCTACCCCCCTTAAAGTGAATCTCGCCCTCGAGATTCGATAGCGTGGAGAAAAGATGAGGGAATTCTGCCTTCAGGTCTTCTTCACGTTCCCATGTAGCTTCGGCTTCCGTATGGTGTTTCCATTGCACTTTGCACCAACGGATCCTCTTATTTCTCGTGACCCTTTCCTTCATATCCAAAATTTTGATAGGTTGCTCGACATAGGACAAATCCTCCTGAAGTTCTAACCCGTCCATCGGCACTTGTTCTTCCGGTACCCTGAGACACTTCTTTAGTTGAGAGACGTGAAACACGTCGTGTACATCGGAGAGATACGTCGGCAGCTCAAGTCGATAAGCTACCTCTCCTCGCTTGTCCAGAATCTTAAATGGTCCGATGTAACGTGGTGCCAGTTTTCCTTTGACGTTAAACCGTCGCTGACCTCTGATAGGTGACACTTTGAGGTATACAAAATCTCCAACTTCAAAAGTCAGACTCCTTCGCCTATTATCAGCATAACCTTTCTGTCGAGACTGGGCAGCCTTTAAGTTTTCCCGTATTATTTGGACTTGCCTTTCATCTTCTTGTAACACGTCGGGACCAAACACTTGATTCTCTCCGGTTTCATTCCAAAACAAGGGAGTCCTACATTTCCTTCCGTATAATGCTTCATAGGGTGACATTTTCAAACTTGCTTGGTGACTATTGTTGTACGAGAATTCAGCATACGGCAAACTTTTATCCCAACTTTTCCTATGCTTTAAAGCACATGCTCTCAACATGTCTTCCAAAATTTGGTTGGTCCTCTCGGTTTGTCCATCCGTCTGAGGATGATATGCTGAACTAAAATTCAACCTCGTTCCCAAAGCTTCATGCAATTTTTGCCAAAATCTGGAGGTAAACTGAGAACCTCTATCCGAGACTATCTTCTTCGGTACTCCGTGTCGACACACAATGTGCTCCATATACAATTCTGCTAGCTTCGCGGTGGTATATGTGGTCTTGATAGGGATGAAATGAGCTGATTTTGTCAATCGATCCACAATAACCCATATTGAATCATAGCCAGACTGAGTTCGCGGTAATCCAACTATAAAGTCCATACCAATCTCTTCCCACTTCCACTCTGGGATCTTCAATGGTTGTAGCAATCCGGCTGGCCTTTGATGTTCAGCTTTAACTCGTTGGCACACATCACAAAGTGCAACATATTCGGCTATGTCCTTTTTCATGCTGGCCCACCAGTAGCATGTCTTTAAGTCCTTGTACATCTTCGTACAGCCAGGATGAATTGAGTAAGGCGAGTCATGTGCCTCCTTCAATATTGTTTCTCGAATATGCCTGACATTAGGTACCACAATCCTCTTTCCAAGCCATAAGGTACCCTGTTCGTCCTCATCAAATCTGAATTCTTTCCCTTCTTGGGTCCTTTCCTTGATTTCATGTATTTCCTTGTCCTTTGTCTGCCCTTCCCGTATTTCTTGCTCTAATGTTGGGTTGACTTCCATCGTTCCCATCTCATTTACGAATCCAAGGTTCAACCGTTCAAACTCCTTGCATAACTCGGACGGCAGTTCTTGAACTGTGAGTTGATGACTTACTCCTTTTCGGCTCAAAGCATCGGCCACTACGTTGGCCTTCCCTGGGTGATAGTTGATTCCCACGTCATAATCCTTGATGAGCTCCAACCATCGGCGTTGCCTCAGATTAAGATCCGTTTGCGTAAATATGTACTTGAGACTCTTGTGATCCGTATAAATCTCACATCGGTGACCAAAAACATAGTGTCTACATATCTTCAAGGCGTGTACTACGGCTGCGAGTTCAAGGTCGTGCGTAGGATAATTCAACTCATGTTTCTCTAGTTGCCTCGATGCATAAGCTACCACTTGGCCTTCTTGCATGAGCACACATCCTAATCCTTGTCTTGATGCATCACAGTATATATCGAAACTCTTGCTCACATCTGGTAATACTAACACCGGCGCGGTTGTCAACCTTTTCTTTAACTCCTCAAAGCTATCCTGACAAGCTTGAGTCCATTGGAATGCCTTCCCTTTCATGAGTAATTTTGTCATAGGCTTGGCTATCTTGGAAAAGTCCTTGATAAACCGACGGTAATATCCAGCGATTCCAAGGAAACTCCGAATTTCCTTAACATTATGTGGCGGTTCCCACTTAAGCACATCTCTCACTTTCCCTGGGTCAACTGATACTCCTCCTCCGGAAATAATATGGCCTAAGAAGGAAACTTCCCGTAACAAAAATTGACATTTACTGAACTTGGTATACAATTGATGCTCCCTCAATTTCTGCAGCGTAAGCCTCAAGTGTTCCTCGTGTTCCTTCTCATCCTTCGAGTAGATCATAATATCATCGATGAACACTACAACGAACTTATCAAGATATTCCATGAAGACCTTATTCATGAGATACATAAAGTACGCAGGCGCGTTCGTCAATCCAAATGACATGACGGTGTACTCATAAGATCCATATCGTGTCCGAAATGCTATCTTGGGTATATCCGATGGTCTAATCTTCATTTGGAAGTATCCTGACCGCAAGTCGATCTTGGAGAAGATACAGGCACCCTTCATTTGGTCGCACAAATCCTCTATACGGGGCAGTGAGTACTTGTTCTTAATTGTAACTTCGTTGAGAGACCTATAGTCCACACACATCCTCTGGGTTCCATCCTTCTTATCTACGAAGAGCACTGGGGCTCCCCACGGGGATGAGCTTGGGCGTATAAAACCCTTCTCTAGCTGCTCTTGAATTTGCTTCTTGAGCTCTGCTAATTCCTTAGGAGGCATCCTATACAGCCTCTTAGCTATAGGTGCAGTTCCGGGTATCAACTCAATGGCGAATTCTATGTCACGATCAGGTGGCATACCTGGCAACTCATCTGGAAACACGTCCGGGTACTAGCGAACGATCAGAATGCTTTCCAGTGTCACTTCTTCCACGTGATTCAGCATCGCTTTCCCTCTTGCAGGTTGGGCTGCTTCAACTTCAATGCGTGTACCATGTTCACTTGTCAACTGCACAAACCTCTCAGCGCATTGAATGACTCCATTATGCTTGCTCAACCAGTCCATTCCAAGTATTATGTCTATTCCTTGGGAGTCCAATACTATGAGGTTTGCGAGAAAGTCTACCCCCCTTATTTTAATGCTTACTTTCGGACATACTATATTTGTCCTCATCTCTCCGCCACGAGAACTTACTAGCATAGTTTGCTTCATATGAGATATAGGCAAATTGTATTTGGCAACATACTTTGACGAGATGAATGAATGAGATGCTCCCGAATCAAATAAAACAGTCGCGGGGTTGGAGTTGGCGAGAAACATACCAATCACGATGTCATCAGCTTGCTGAGCTTCCTCAGTAGAGACATGATTCACATTGCCACGAGCAAAATTCTGCTGTCCACGGTTGCCTTGTGGTGCTCCTCCATTTGGTCGCGGGTGATTTGGCCTTGGTGCATTGTTCATAGGTCCATAGTTTCCCTTGGGGCATTGACTTGCAAAGTGTCCGGGTTCTCCACACGCATAGCATGCCTTACCCCCTGTAGCATTGGGGAAGTTTGGGCGCAACTGGTTTTGAGCATTCGCCGCCATGTTAGGACGCGGCGCAGGTGGCACAGGATAGCGAGGCGCTTGCATGGCGGGGCGTTGCTGCGGTGGCTGATTTGGGTGGGGTGGATAAGCAGCGCGGTATGCGGGAGCAGATGGGTTGTATTGTGGTGCAGTAGGTGGTGCATAGCGGGGGCGAACATTGCTTCCTTGTTGCGGTCCATGATGTGACATCTTACTCTTGTTGTCCTGCTCCATCTCACGAATCTTGTTCTCAACCACAATAGCCTTGTCAACCAGCTTTTGGAAGTTTGGATAATCGGTATTGAGCAACTGGACTTGAATTTCATTGTTGAGACCCCTCATAATTAGATACTGCTTCTTACTATCAATTTAGATGTCTTCTGGAGCATATCTTGATAATTGAGTGAATTTGTTGAGATACTCACTCACGCTCATCCTTCCTTGCCTGAGATTTTCAAAATCTTGTCTTCTAAGTATCATAACTCCTTCAGGTACATAGTGGGAACGGAAACTCTGCTTAAACTCAGCCCAAGTGATTACCTCCTGATTATCATGAGCGTTGCAAAGAGCTTCCCACCAGTCAGCGGCTGCTCCAACTAGTTGATGTGATGCAAAGAGAACCTTCTCCCTATCAGTGCACTGGACAATAGCAAGTTTCTTCTCAACGGACTTCAGCCAATCATCAGCTTCCATTGGGTCTGTGGCTTGTGCAAAGGTAGGCGGTCTGGTCCTCATGAACTCTCCCAAATGGTTGTGATGTGGCAGGGGTGGCGGTGGAGGCAGGTGGGGCTGATTGTTGTTGCCAGCTTGCAGCTGTCCCATGGTCTGTATCATGGTCTGCATGAGCTGGTTCTGCATAGCTAATAGTTGTTCAATATTGATAGCTCCATGAGCGTGTCCTTGGTTGTTCTGAGGTACTTCATTGCGCTCCTCCTCATCGTTGGCATCCCTCTGGTTACGAGTTCTCACCATCTGTTGGCGAAAGAAGGGTGGGGACAGAAGGATTTAGAATTTGGAAAGAAACGTCCCAACTATATGCATCAAGGTATGCGACACTAAATAATCCTTCATTAATATAGACCTATATTATGAGGATGTGGACAATTGCCGAAGCATTCCACAACTCTCTACTAAGCAAACAAGCACTCAAACAAGCACCAAACAGAATTGACAAAGATCCTAAAAGAAGTAACACAACTCAAGGTCACACAAGTATATCTACATCGCTCTTATTTACTAATGGGGGTGTGCCTATCCTTGAGTCGTGGCATAGGTCGAGGACTACTCGTCGTCGAGCGAGAACTCATCCGGGTCCTCGTCGTCGTCGTCGTCGTCGGGGTCCTCGGGGTCCTGTGGGTCCTGGGGTGGTGAGGCAGCAGGCGGCGGTGGTGCGGTAGACGCCACACTGGAAGGCTCCTCGTCAGAGGACTCCTCAGAAGACGACTCACGCTGACCGTTGCGACGGTTTGGAGAGTCTGGGGTCCACGTCGGGGTGTCGGACGTGTAGTCGTCCGGGTCCTCGTCGGTGATCCGACGATACCTCCTGATTATTGCCTCGTGGCACTGGGCGAGGTCACGTCCATCCTGAATCTCCTGCTGCGCCCTCTAAAGTCGGGCACTGAGCTGGGCCATTTCGTCAACAGTCTGACGAGACTGCGGGAGGTCCAGGGGTCCCTCCACGTGCCTGGAGACGAAGCGTGCAGTGCCACTGGGACGCTGCGGGACGAAGGCGTGCACCGTGTCCTCCAGACGGAAACGGCGGGCGTGGCTCCAAAAGGTGGCTGCTTCCCAACTAGCATCCTTCTCTGCAGATCGGCGGGAGCTCCTCCAAGCGGGGCTGCTGTGGGTCTTCACCAACTCGTC
Organism: Tuctoria greenei; assembly: GCA_036927565.1. NCBI lineage: Eukaryota > Viridiplantae > Streptophyta > Magnoliopsida > Poales > Poaceae > Tuctoria > Tuctoria greenei. Next base: position 92,654,554 of record JAYESD010000009.1, on the reverse strand, counting down.
ACCGTAGTAGATATAGATCTTGCAGCTCCACTCCTTCCTGCCGGGGCGCTGCACTCCAGTGGTGTGGTAGGAGAGCGAGAGACTGTGGTGACGGTAGCCAGCCTCACGGAGTAGGGCACGGAGACGGTGTCGCAGTTGTCCTGCGGCTCTGCCATCAGAACGGATCACCACGGGGTGACGGGGGTCGACGGCCGGAGAGCGACTGGCCAACCTACGCGGGGGCACAAGTCCACCGGTCGACTTACGGGGGGTTGTCTTGGTGCGGGCCATCTACAGAAAACAAGAATACATTAGAGGAAAAAATAACAAATACAAATCTGAAAATTTCAGCAGCCTAAAATGGCGGAAAAAGAGCGGTGCAACGGTTCCAAAAGAACGAAAAATAAAGAGAAAAAATACAGCAACCAACACAATAATTTTACCCACACATAACAGCGGCAAAACACACTTTTTCCGCGAAAATTTACACAGCAAAACAGCAGCACCTAATATTGCTCACTTCTGAAAATTTACATCAAAAAACGCAGCAGCGATCAATACTTTTTGCGGCTGAAAATAAAGGAACAAAACAGCAGCAAAAATTTTCGAAAATAGCAGATTAGAAGAGTGTTCCTAAGTGCTCTAGAGTGTCCATTCTACCTAGGCTTGTGTCCTAAGGTCAACGCGGCTCTGATACCAATTTGTGACACCCGGTTCCGAATATGAACCAAGCGTAACGCATATGTGTGCCCAGGATGTTCAACACACATACACGAGTGATTCACAAATGATAAACAGAATTTAACCACGTCTTAACTAATAAATAAGTACTTTATTACAATAATCCAATAGTTCACGAATGATAAAACTCTAAATAATTGCAGCAGAAAATAAACTAAACAGCACGACTCCAATCCACAGGCAATTGACAGCGGTACGCAACCTAGTACTCCACGTGATCCTCAGGGTACTCCCAATTGTCTCCAGTAGCTGTTGGGGGGGATTGCAAGGGTGAGTACATGTCGTACTCAGCAAGTGTGGAAAGTATGACATGTGGCTAATTCAAATGACGACAATAATAATGGCTAAGTGCTGAAAAGTACAGTAAAACATTTGAAAAGCATTATACTATGTCTATGTGAAACAAACCCTATCATAACCATCATATTAACAAAATATAAACCATATCCAATTATTGCCAACATTACCATTATCCATGTCCAATTACCATAACTCAATTTCATAACCATGACCATAACTATTACCAACCATAACCATTACCAAACCATAACCATCCATAACCATCCCAAATCCCAATTTCCAACTCTAATCATGTAGGTCATCCAGGCGCTCATAACCGGGAGTACGGCTATCATGATAGTTTTTAAACACTCTGCAGAGGTTGTACCACTTTACCCACATGTTTGTGATTTCGTCACCCTTTGATGACTAAGGAACCTCCATTGTGCCATCTCACACTTCGGTAGGTTTGTGGCCAAGAGATCACAAAATAGCCTTTCAAAAGGGACTACTAGTATGTACGGGCCCACTAAGGTTTCACCGGCAGGCTTGAATCTCTATTCTCCCACCCACGGGCCCCCTCGTGTGCCATGCGGATCCCAGGGCAGTCCTCCTCGACTCCCATTCCCCGCGCCATCCAATGGTCCATACCATACTAGCAGCGCTCCTAATTATTCAGCTACGCCGTACCCATACTTGGCCTTGTGGTGGCACTGTTGACCTGGCATATTCTCGCATGAACCGGTCCTTAGATCTAAGGCAAGCAAACCACCATAACATCCAACCCATCTACAAAACCATGCTTGCTTAGATCACCCATCATATTGACCAGTTCACATTGACCAGAATATCATTGGTGCATAATTAAATGTGTAGTGTTGTTTTCCATCCCAATTAATTAAGCGAAGCAAAAAGGTAAAAACCCTTCCCGACTCTCTACCATAAATTCCAGGTGACAAGGGTGGTCAAACAAAACTAGTTAACTTCCTACCATAGGATTCCCATCAATTTGACACAAGCATGCAAGTTCGCAAACAAAACATTTAATTTAAAATAGGATCAATATGCTTCAAGGACACTTGCCTTGCTCCGGCGGATGGGGTTGCTCAAGCGCTTCGAAGTCTTGGTTCTGGAAATCCTCGTATGCGGCCTCTTGAGCACGTTCCTCTACGCGTGATCATACATACAAGAAAACATATACAATTCAACATAATGCACACAAAATAATCAACATGCAATGACATGCATGCATGCACAATTATTTAATTAATTTACTACGGTCGTTTATTAGTTAGATGCGACTAGTTCATACGTGTTCATATGAGTTTACAGGGGTTTTAGGGTGGATTAATGCTGCTGAAATAAAATTTATGGTGCAACTACAATCAATTCACGCCTATTAGATTCAATATAATCGCTAAAATTCGCATCGGGAACGTGTCCTACCGTAGATCTGACGACTTGACGGTCGCGGAACAAATGCGACGCGTATACGAAGTAGATGGTGCAGTAGTCCTTCGGCGGCACGACGACGGCGTCGCGATGTCGGCGACGATCTCCGGCGAACGGTGGTGCCCTCCTCTTTTTCTCCCTCTTCTTCCCCTTCTTTTTCTCCTTTTTTATTCCCTGGGCGCAGCTCTCTGGACTCCCCTTTTTTCCTCTCTGTACCGGCGGTTTCCTTCGTGGTTGGCGGCGACATCGTGGGACTTCGGTTCCTTTTATAGGGGCGGCGGGAGGCGACAAAATCGGAACCGAGTCCGTTGGGAGGCGGGACGCGTTACGGCGGCGGGAGTGGATCTGCGCGGGAGCGGGAGTATCGGGGCGGGACGGGAAAAATTTTCGGAGGCGGCTCGGTTGGGGCGAGAGGCGTACGGGCGTCGGGAGGCGGGACCCAGGGCGCGGCCGGATCGGGCGCCCGGGCGGCGTCGGGGCGGGAGGCTGTGGAGGCCACGCGGTCCCGGGCGTGGGGCCTCGGGCGCGGGCGCGCTGGGGCGACTCAGCCGGCTGGGCCGCTTGGCCTGGCCGGCGGGTTGCCCATTTTTTTTTCTTTTTTTTTCCCTTTTTTTATTTATTTTTTTATTTCTTTTATATTATTATTATTATATATTTTATTATTTATATTTTTTTTTATTTTTTTACTTTTTTTAAACTTTCTTTTATTATATAATTTATTATATATATTTTATATCTATATATATTATTATTATATATTTATTATTTATTATTTATTATTTTTACAACATATATTATTAATATTTTTTTCTATTTTTATATATTGTTATATATATTATTTATATATATATACTTATATATATATTTATTATTATTTTTATACTCATTCCTTATTACAAGTTTTTAGGCTAAAACTATTATTTTCTATTTCTTCTTTTGCTACATACATTTGTATATATATGTTTTATTATTTTCCTTTTATTCTACTAGTGTTTAATGCATGACCATGTATGCAATGCATGATGCGAAAAATTTAGGGTGTTACACTCTTTTTGTATGGCAATGACTCATTATTTGTTCAAGTGTATGTGGATGATATTATCTTTGGTTGTGCTTCGCATGATCCTGTGTCCAAGTTTTCAGCTATGATGAGTTCAGAATTTGAGATGAGTATGATGGGAGAAAACACGTACTTTTTGGGGCCGCAAATCAAGCAAACCAAGGAGGGTACCTTTGTGCATCAAACGAAGTATACAAAGGACCTCCTAAGGCTCTTCAACATGGACAAAAAGAAAACCTCTTCGGACACCAATGGGAACAGCAACAACACTTTAACTTGATGAAGATGGTGAACCCGTGGATCAAAAAGAATATAGAAGCATGATCGGATCTCTTTTGTACCTCATGGCATCAAGACCGGACATACAATTCAGCATATGTCTTTGTGCACGGTTTCAAGCCTCCCCATGTGCTTCACATCGTCGAGTCATCAAAAGGATTCTCAGGTACTTACATGGAACTCAAGAATTTGGCATTTTTCTTCCTTCTTCCTCAACTATTACTTCGAAAGATTTTTTGGATGCTGATTTTGGGGGTTGCAGGATTGATAGGAAAAGTACTTTCGATGTTTGTCATTTTCATGGTAATTCACTTGTTGCTTGGTCCTCTAGAAAACAAAGTTCAGTTGCACAATCCACCGCCGAATCTGAATATGTAGCTGCTACTAGCGCTTGTTCACAAATTCTTGGGATTGTTCAAACACTTAAGGACTATGGGGTTGATCTAGATAGTGTTCCACTATTTTGTGACAACACTAGTGCTATTTGCATTGCTAAAAACCATGTGCAACATTCTAGAACTAAGAACATTAACATTAGGTATCACTTTCTCTGTGATAATGTTGAAAAAGAAAACATTGTGCTTCACCATGTAGATACCGAAGAACAATTGGCTGACATTTTTACAAAACCTTTGGATTTCACTCGTTTTTGTTGCATTCGTAGTGAAATAGGGGTTATGCATCCTCATGGCTTAAATTGAGGGGGAGTTTTCAAACTTGAGAAGTATATGTGTGAATCTGAAAATAAAAATAATATGAGCATAGTATTTTATACATATATGACTTTGTGATTCCTTTTATATGTTGGAAGTTCTTACTACATTACTCGTGTTATACATTTTGTAGTTTTTGCCATGTCTAGTAATTGGAATAATTACTTACACTAAATCTGGTCATGGTCGAACTTTCTTGCTGTTTTGAACTTGTTGCATGCTCACAAGTGCTTTTAATCATAATGAATTAATCAAGTAATCAACTCACATGTTGATTTTTTATGAACAAATATAAATTGAGAAAAGATCAAGAGAATATGTATGCATCGCACTTCTTCTTTTGAGATGACTTATCATTGCACTTAGATATGAACTTGGAAGAAGTTGTGTATGACTAAAATCATGTCCTTAAGCTTTTGATTGTCAAATGACATAGGCTTGGCTTGGTTGGTTAGAATAAGGCAGATGCGTCATATAATCTCTTGCAAATGTCGTATGTTAATAGTTTGTGCTTTAAATAATAAAATGCAGCAACAAGTGTCATTCTTTCAGGTTTTGAAATAGTTAAGTTTGTGAGATCATGACTTGTTTAAATTGAAAATTACATTTGATCTCTAGCATGGCTTACACTATTTTATGTATTTCATTGATGTGATAGTGTAAGTTACTTGATATTATGACTTGGATGAGCTTTGTTTATATGTATATGTTATAATATGCTTATAACATTTGAAATTTCACTTTTGAACCTTGCTGAATATATTGTCAAAGGGGGAGAGATAATATGTGAATTTTTAAAGATTAGTATGCAAGTGGGAGAAATTGATTACACATTGCACATATTCACAATTGTTTTGGCACGATTGTTCTCAGAGGAAGAATTTCTTTTTCTTCTCATTTTATTTCTGCTTTACAAAGGGGGAGAAATTGTTTTCAAAACTTTTAATGTGAATAAGCCAATGTTCGGATTTTAAGTGGTGTTGCCAATGCATTCATCAAGTGGGAGATTGTGAGACCTATGTGTGCTGAATATATTGGCTTGTAGTGAATACATTGGCTTTAATTATATAAGTTCTGAAATTCTGCCAAAATACCCTTTTTAGCAAGGTCTAACAATAGGTCCAACATGGTTTGTCAAGATCCAACATGTTTTTGGGTTGCTCTAGTGTGCTTTGTCTTTAGCTCCGGCATGTCTTTGATAGCTCCGGTATGTCTTTGTTAAGCTCCGATATGTTTTGCTAGGTCCGACTTATATTGGTTAGTTTCGACATGTTTTTCTAGCTCTGACTTTTTGGTTGACTAGTTTCGACTAGCTTTGGTAAGCTCTGGTGCTAGGTTCTGCTAGCTTTAGTAAGCTCCGGCTCAAGCTCCGGTTAGCTTTGGCAAGGTCCAGAGCTAGTTTGCAATTTTCTTGCTTTTGCTATGAAATGTTTCGAACTTGCTTTACATTGTTGGAAAGTTCGCTTAGTATTCTTTTACTAAGATTTTGGTGCATTTTGATTGATATGGCTGATATCGTTTTTGCTATGCTTTGCAACATACTTATGTGAGGTGCTCACGTAAGGTATTGTATTCGGAACTAACTTGAGTCAAGTTGCGGACTTGGGCTCGTACGGATTGGTTGTTTATTCATGTGCAGGTGTTGCTTGAGTTCAAGACATGGCTGGTGACGGGATCCATTGAACTAGTCTTTGGGAGAAGATGAGGTTCAACAACCAAGTTCGGAAGGAATTGTGGTTGAGTTGATTGGGAAGTCGCGTAGCATGTATGAATCAAGAACAGTGCAAGGTATTATGGACGTCATTGGAAGATGTTTGCACGTTTGCAAGGAGTTCATGGACGTGGCTACATGGTTCCGAGGCGTGATGAAGAGATGTGGACGTAAAGAATTGGACGGAAAGGTCCAACCGACTAGGTTATGGACTCAAGCTGCGACTGAGTCATGTTTGACTCAAATATGGAAAGATTTGAGTTGGTTATCATAGGATTTCGTGTGGGTCACGTATTTGAGTTGTTTTAGGAATGTGGGATACGTTCCTAAGGTGTTTGGAAGTCTTAATATTGTTTCTATCTGCGTATAGAAGAGTCTTAAGAAGTCATGGAATGTTATGATTCATGATTTGAGTAGGATTAGAGTCCTAGTTGAGATTGGGTTGGCCTAAGGGCTGGTTATATAAGCAAGGGAGACCAGAGCTCGTGGTGCATGACTTTGGGGCTGTTCCTCTTGTGTTCTATTGAAAAAAAATTCGTAGTTTAAAGGAACTTTTGTGCCTTGTTCGTACAACTTGTTCCAGACAAGTTTTTCTTGTCGAGTTTCTGTACAGCACTACCTTTCTTCGGTGGTTTTATCATAACTCGAGTTTTACAGATCCAATTGACTTGTTTCTTTTTGAGTTGTCTTCACAACTTGATTATAATCTATCAAAATTTCACGATCATTGGATTTGTTGTTTTTGATCTACACGGGTTTTTTTGCAGTATTATAGATCTATTTTTTACTCGGTAGAACATATTGACCTTTCTTCGATCTTTTGATTGTAACTTGAGTTTCTCTTTACGGATTTGAGTAATTCTTGTTGTGTCATCTTCGTGACTTGATTCTCTCTTATATCTATCACTTTTGTCATGGTGAAACACGTTTAGATTAGTCTTACACGCGATTTCTTTAACAGATCGTTTTTCTGTAGAAGGGGTTGTGATTTAACTGTTTCCGCTGCGTAAGATTTTTTAAATCTACCATTCACCCCCCTTTGGTAGCTTTTCACGTGCTCTTCGATCCTACACAGAGGTTAATAAAAAACCCTCCAAACCTGAAGCCACTACCTCTGGCAGTGGCAAAAAGTTGAAAAAGTCCAACAACAAGAAGAAGTCGTCGCCGCACACCTACTGTTGTGTCGGTTGCAGCTACGGGTGGCCGGGGGCCACACCCAGAAAAGCGACCTCGACCTTCATTCAAAGACGACAGTGGTTCAAAGGTGTGGTGTCCGATCCACAAGACGGACAAACACAACTTAGAAGACTGCTGAGAGGTCCAAAACATTGTCAAGCGCTACAACAAGCACCGAGAAGAAGCTCCTTTCCTTCAATAAGAAGAAAAACAAAAAGTCGACGAAGCTCTGACTAAGACAGAGCTGAGATTCCAGGACCCCAAGAAGGTTCTGAAGCCTATGTAGAACACAATCGACGATGACTCTGACGTCTTCGACAATGAGCATCGAAAGACCCTCAACACCATCTATGTCGGGTTCTGGGACATCACTTCGGGCCGTGTCCTCAAGACAATGCGGCGGGAAATAGCTTCAGTAGCCCCTGCTGCCAGGGCGGAACCACATCGGAAGTGGATGGACACTCCCACCACTTTTGATGCAACAGACTGCCCTAGGAACATGGTCGGAGCTGGCCAACTGCCACAGATTGTGTCTCCAACCATCAACAACGTCCAGCTCTACCATGTCTTGGTAGACGGAGGCGCAACACTCATTCTTTTGAGCTCGGAATCGTTCATGAAGATCCAGCTCCAACTCTCAGACCTTCACCCCTCAAGACCTTTCTCCGGGGTAGGTCCGGGGGCCATCAGCCCTCTCAGATCCATTATGCTCCAGGTGACCTTCGGGACTCTGGAGAAGTACAGGACATAGAAGCTAGTCTTCTATGTTTCTCACATTACTCTGCCACTCAACGTCATCCTGGGCAGTCCTGCCCTGTACAGATTCATGGCCTCGTCTCACTACGGCTACCTAGTGTTGAAGATGCCAACGCATTTAGGTGTTCTCTGGATCCACGGAGATCGCATTGCAGGAGTTACCGCACGGGAGGAACTCCATGCACTTGCCACAGTGCAAGAAGGAACCTCCGGCAAAGAGCTAGCTGCTCAACCGCCGAGAACTCGTCATCGAGGCTCGACCCCTGCACCACGTGTGCAGCCAAGAGGCGACACCGATGTTCCCGTCAAAGTCATCCAAATTGGGTCCGATGCTGCCTAAACCACCTGTATATCGGGAGGTTTGGACAACAAATAGGAACTCGCGCTCATCACTTTCCTCTAGGCGAATGTTGACGTGTTTGCGTGGCAACCGTCACAAATGCCTAGATCCCTAGGGAGGTGATTGAGTACAATCTGAAGATTTATCACGATGCACGACCAGTACACCAGAAGCCCCTGAAGCAATCAGTTGAAAGGCAGAACTTTATCCGACAGGAGATCAAGAAGCTGCTCGAAGCTGGTTTCATCCAAGAGGTTCATCATCCAAAATGGCTGGTAAACCTAGTCGTTGTACCCAAGGCCAGTGGGAAGCTTCGGATGTGTATCGACTACACCACTTTAAATAAGGCATGCCTAAAAGATCCGCTTCCACTACCTAGAATAGATCAGATAGTGGACTCCACCTCTGGATGTGAGCTATTGTATTTCCTAGATGCCTACTCTAGATATCATCAAATCCAGATGTCTAGGGAAGATGAAGAACATACTGCCTTCATAACAGTAGATGGATTATATTGTTATACTAATATGCCATCTGGTCTCAAGAATGTTGCTTCAACTTGTGCGTGAGCTATGCACAAAACCTTTAGAGAGCTAATCAGAGACTTGGTGGAGGCGTATGTTGACGACATCGATGTGAAGGTCAAGAACAAAGATTCACTCCTTGACAACTAGCAAGCCGTCTTCAACAAGCTGCGCACCACGCGCACCATGTTGAACCCAGATAAGTGTGTTTTTTGAGTTAGCTCTAGGAAGGTCCTTGGTTTCTTGATGACTCACAGAGAAATTGAGGCGAAACCGACTAAGATCAAGGCTATAGAAGATATGCGGCCCCCAGCCCGCATCAAGGTTGTCCAGAAGTTAACTGGATGTCTAGCTGCGCTCAACCGGTTCGTCTCAAGACTGGAGGAGCGAGCACTTCCATTCTTCAAGCTATTGAGAAAAATCGGGCCTTTTCATTGGTGAGAAGAAGCAGAAAGGCGTTCCAAGAGCTCAAGCAGCTCCTCACAACATTACCAATATTTGTAGCTTCGAACCCTGGTGAGCCTCTACTGCTTTATATTTCTGCAACTACAGAGGTTGTCAGCATGGTCCTGGTCACGGAAAGATCGGAATCACATCCTGTTCAGGGGCCCATACCCCTCCGGGATGGTCCAGAGCTACCTGAAGGCGAGTCTGGGTCCTAGCCCCCAGGTACGGATCTTCAACGCGAAATGCTAGAAGATCAACCTCTCTCATTTGTGGGAGTTCACACAGCTGATCAGGAAGATTTAGACCCCTCCAGGAGGGTCAGGATTGAACAAGAAAAAGTTTTGGACGCCTTCGGGAGGGTCTGGGAAGATCAATGAGATGGTCCGGAGCCCTCTGAGAGGGTCCAAATCGATGGAGAAGAAGCTTTGGGTCCCTGCTAGAGGGTCCAGGCTGTCCAGCGACAAGTATACTTAATCAGTGAAGTACTTCATGATGCCAAGACAAGACACATTGAGGTGCATCAGCTGCTTTATGCAGTTCTTATATCATCAAGAAAGCTTTTTCATTACTTCCAAGCCCACAAGATATCAGTGGTAACTTCTTATACACTGTGTGCTATTCTTCATAATCCTAATTCTAAAGGGAACATCGCCAATTGGGCAGTGGAACTGGCAGAATTTGACCCTGAACTCCTGTCGCGACAAGCTATCAAAAGTCAAGCCTTGGCTGATTTTGTGGAGGAGTGGACTCCTTCTCCATCAAATATTATGGGCCCAGTGAGCAGAAGCCGAAACCCAAGGTCCCGGTCTTCATTGAACCTCATTAGACCCTCTATTTTGACGGCTCTGTGCAGAAGCAGGGGGCCGGAGCTGGAATACTTCTCATCGCTACGACTGGGGAGAAGGTCAAATATATGGTGCACCTTGATTTCAAGGCGACCAATAACATGGCAGAATATGAAGCTCTTATCTATGGACTCAAGATGGCACTATCTTTTAGCGTCAAGTAGATGCTAGTGAAGGGTGACTCGCAGCTCATCCTCAAGCAAGTCAAAGGCGAGTGCAGCTGCAACAATCCTCAACTTGCCGCTTATCTTCTTGAAGTCCAGAAGCTCCAAAAGAACTTTCACGTTCTGGACCTCTGCCATGTCCAGCGTCTCAGCAACACAGAAGCTGACGAACTCTCGACGAAGGCTTCAACCAGAGCTTTGGCTTCAATGGAGTTTTTGTCCGGAGATTGTCAAGACCAAACGCTCAACCCGCCGAACTGGGTGAAGGGGGCGAGACTAGCACCTCGAAGCTGGTGGTCCCAGTGGCCCTATTACCATGGCGTCCACCAAGGGTCGTAGGTGCTGCAGGAAGCTCCGAGCAACTTGGCACGCAAGACTCAAAACCTCAAGTTAGCTCTGATGCATGGATCTCGCAGATCCGGAGCTACTTGAAAGACAACCACCTTCCTGAAGACGGTGTATCCGCTGACCAGATCGTCAAATTGGCTAAAAGATACACGCTGGTAGAAGGGGATCTGTACCAGCATGTTGCCCATGATGTTCTAATGCAGTGCATTGTAAGGGAGAAGACCGTGAGCTCCTTGCGAAGATCCATGGAGGCGAGTGTGGGAACTACGCGTCTTCTTGCACGCTGTTCGGCAAAGCCTTTCGGCATCGCTTCTACTAGCCTACATCACTCCAGGATGCAGTAGAGTTGGTGAAAACGTGTGAATAGTGCCAGTTCCACGCAAAGCAAATTCACACACCAGCTCAGTCACTGCAAATGATTCCTCCTACTTGGCCATTCGCTGTGTGGGACATGGATATCTTGGGACCTTTCCCAAAAGCCGTCGGAGGATACATGTTCCTGTATGTCACCATCGACAAGTTCACCAAGTGGGCGGAAGCTACTCCAGTTGTGACTATCAATAAGAAGTCAGCAATCAAGTTCTTGAAGTCCATAGTCTGCAGATTTGGAGTTTCAAACATAGTCATCGCTGACAACAGAACCCAATTTACAAGTGCAACATTTCAAGAGTATTGTGAAGACCTCAGCATTCAAGTCAGCTACACATCAGTAGCTCACCCGGCAAGTAATGGCCAAGCTGAGAGAGCAAATGCAAAAATCTTAAAAGGACTCAAGGCCCGCACTGATGAGCACCTGAAATAACATGGAGCCAAATGGATCGAGGAGCTTCCGTCTGCACTGTGGGCATGCGAGACTACACCTAACCGATCTACTGGAGAGACACCCTTCTTCCCTGTGTACAACGTTGAAGTAGTCCTTCCTCCGGGAATCACCATGGGGTCACTCCGGGTTTGGACCTTTGATGAAGCCACGCAGGACCAGCTCTGGCGTGAAGACCTTGACCTCATCGACGAGGGAACGTGGCAAGCAGCATTTCGGAATGCACGTTATCGCCAGGCGCTATCATCAAAGGCATGTGCGTAACCGACAGCTCGAGGAAGACAATCTGGTGCTGCAGAAAAAACTAACTCGAGAAGGGACGAACAAACTTTCCCTCAGCTGGGAAGGTCCCTTTCGAGTGATCAAAGTATCTCGTCCCAGATGCGTTCGCTTGGCAACTGAGGATGGGACCCCGCTTCCTAATCCTTAAAACATCGAGCACCTCCATAAGTTTTACACTTAGTATGACAGAGGTGAGTTTGTAATAACATGCAATGTAAATTATAGAGTCTATACACAGAGTCGCGTAGGTCCTTCAGGAGAACTTTCGGACCCCTCTGGAGGATCCGAGAAGTTCAAGGAACACTTGACACAGTCGCAACATTAAAAGTATATATATGTGCCGTGGGTTAGTACAAGATGTATAGCACGCTTAGCTTAGTTTCGTACCCTAAGTGTGTCCTTATCTCCCCTGTAATCCGGACCTATAATGAGAAACATTGTTGTATAAAAGCAGACTCCACGTGCATTAATTTCGTGCAAGCTCATTCTCTTTTATTTATCCTTCTCCTTTTTGTCTATAATGAGTTGTGCAATTCCTTTTGAGTTTTAGTCCAAGTTATTCATATGTTGTACATGTTATATTGGTGGTCTCTTCAGATCATAACATTGCTGCATGATCTACTTGCCTGAACGCCAAGCCAACACAGGTCTGAAGTGTGCTATCGACTTAACCTGATCCTGCACCCTAAGAACGCCACTCTACCTACATTCCGACAGGCCTCAGTAGGGCGGATCCTAAAAGCATTCGGATGCGGAAAGATTATATCAATGCGCTTGTTGTCATATCGAGTTTCTTTGGATCTAAAATTCAAATAAGAACAGTAAGTCACAATTATAAATGAGATGATGAATTTTACGGTTTTTCTTGTCTTTGATGCACAGGAAAAATGAAAACTCATGGCAATGTTGTACGATTCCGGAGCTATTAAGCTCTGACAACCTCCAAGGGGGCTCGCCGTCGATGTTTCAGACGTTGAAAGTGGGCGCTGCCAGAGCTAACAAGCTCCGGCTACTTCCATGGGGGCCCGCCATCAATGAAAGCATAATGGCAATTGAAGTGAAGATGGCGAAACCACCCAAGGGGTTCACCATCAACGTATTCTACGATTTATGGTGGATATCTCGAAGCCAAGAAGCTCCGACAACCCCAGGGAGCCCACCATCGACGTTTTTACACGTTGACAGTTGGTGTCGTCGGACCTACAAAGCTCTGACAACCCTAGGGGGCCCGCTGTCAAGTTTTACGATTTAACAGTGGGTGTCGTCAGACCTACCAAGCTTCGACAACCCCAGGGGGACCACCATCGACGTTCTACACATTGACAGTCGGTGTCGTCAGACCTACCAAGCTACGACAACCATGAGGGGCCCTCCGTCGACGTTCTATGCGTTGACAGTGTGTGTTATTGGACCTACCAAGCTCCGACAAACCCAGGGGGCCTGCCGTCGACGTTCTACGCATTGGCAGTGGGTGTTGTCGGACCTATTAAGCTCCGACGACCCCAGAGGCCCACCGTCGACGTAACAAAAGTTCCCTGGAGAGGTCGAAAATAAACATCATACCTAAACGCTACAAGTTCGAAGCGTCAAAGTCATGAACACATCGTCATATCCTTTTGGTACATGTTCACAATCAAATTGTGAACATCTACCAGGGGGTAAAAGATAAAAGACAATGTATTGAAGACAAGGACAAAATGAAATTCATTTCAAAAATATTGGATTTCACTCATTCAAGGAGATTACAAAATTGGAGAGTTACAAGCGGGAGCAAAATAGAAAAGTCCTAGGTTCTGTGGAAGTATGAGACGACAACTTTCTGTGCAACCTTGATGAGTAAGTTTAGGCCAGATATTCCAAAAGGTAAGTCAATTGGGGTGGAGAACTCGACGTTGATGATCCATGGCACTCGAGCAGTTCGGATACCCCTGCAATCACTACACCACTGCTCCGTTTGTTATCATCCGTGCGGCACATGCTTGACCTCGCCAAGAAGGATAGTCCCTGCAAATGAACCGAGAACACAAGCAAGAACGTAGAGGACACGATCTGAAATTGAGAAGTTGGGGTCTCACAAACCGTAGAACGGTGAAATTGTTATTCTAAGAAAAACCCACCGAATATGACCGGCAGCTGCAGTATTTAAAGGCTAGGGTTCGGACAACAAACGATTAGACGCGTCCCTAATGGACTCATACCGGATACAATGCCCAAAGGCCCGATTCGGTGGCGCACCACCAGGCAAAATTATGGACTCAACTTGTTTCGACGATTCCCAACGATTCTGGAGAAATTTGTAGGTGGGACCAGATCCATTGGAAAGTTTATCTTCTCCTCTTTCCGTGCATATGTGGAACATCGAAGACGGAGTCCTTATGCATCATGGGAGTCCGTTTTAACGTGGACTGCTCCTGGACTCTGAGTTGAACTCAAGTCCGAGTTGTAAACTGATTCCATCAACTTGTGGACATCCCAGCAGGTCCTCCATGTTCCTCAGGCCTCTTCTATTCACTTGTTGATCTTCTCCATTGTTCCTAATATTAATTAAATCATCACATAGCAATCTATTCTCAAAATCACATGTAAAGGAAGTCAGGAACAAATGCACCTGCTGATTTATTAACCGTGCTCGTGCTCTTGTGATTGGTCCTTGCAGTTCGATGTGCATCTCCGCTGTTGTGATGTCCTCATCATCCTCCCACTCTTGAATTAGAGCCGTCCTCGACTCAAGTTCATCTTCTTCTGCCAAGTATGGCCGCAAATCTGAAATGTTAAATGTAGGACTAACCCAAAAATCGGGAGGCAATTCAAGCTTATATGCATTATCATTAATCTTTTCAACAATCTTAAAAGGACCAGCACCTCGTGGCATAAGTTTAGATTTTCTCAAGTCCGGGAATCGCTCTTTTCTCAAATGTAACCACACCAAATCACGCGGTTCAAGTTTTACTTCCTTTCTACCTTTACTACCTGCAATCCTATACTTCTCATTCATCTTTTCAATATTTTTCTTTATAGTTTCATGGATCTTAAGAATGAATTCAGATCGTTATGTAGCATCGAAATTTATAGTTTTAGAAGGAGGCAAAGGTAGTAAATCAATAGGAGCACGGGGATTGAAACCATACACTACCTGGAATGGACTTACCTTTGTCGTGGAGTGAACGGATTTGTTGTAAGCAAATTCTATATGTGGTAAACACTCCTCCCACAACTTCAAATTTGTTTTCAAGACAGCCCACAACATAGTGGATAAAGTACGATTAACTACTTTGGTTTGTCCATCCTTTTGTGGGTGACATGTAGTTGAAAACAGCAACTTGGTTCCCAATTTATACCACAGTTCTCCAAAAATGACATAAAAATTTTGCATCATGATCAGAAACAATGGTATATGGCAGACCATGTAAACGAACAATTTCCGTCATAAATAAATCAGCAATCTGTGAGGCATTATCATTATTATGACAAGGTATAAAGTGTGCCATTTTGGAGAAACGATCAACAACTACAACAAATACTATCCCTCCCCCTCTTAGTCCTAGGCAATCCCAAAACAAAGTCCATAGAAATATCCTCCCAAGGTACACTAGGAACAGGAAGAGGCATATAAAGATCATGCAGGTTAAGGCGAGACTTAGCTTTATTGCAAGTAGTGCATCGTGACACGTAGCGCTCGACATCACGCCTCATCTTTGGCCAAAAGAAGTGTGTGGACAGCACGTCTTCAGCTTTATTCACTCCAAAATGCCCCATCAAACCTCCTCCATGTGCTTCCTGCAAAAGTAATAGATGAACGGAGCTAGCTGGAACGCATAGCTTGTTAGCACGATAGAGGAGACCCTCTTGCAGCACATATTTATTCCAAATTCTCCCTTCCATACAATTTTCAAAAGCATCTTTGAAGTTCAAATCAGTAGGATATAATGCTTTTATGGTGTCCAAACAAAAGATTTTATGATCAAGTTGGGACAGCATGGTATAACGCCTAGATAATGCATCGGCAATGACATTTTCCTTCCCTTTCTTATGCTTAATGATGTATGGAAACGACTGTATGAACTCAATCCATTTAGCATGTCGTTTATTCAGATTGGTTTGACACTTAAGAGACTTCAATGATTCATGATCGGAATGTATGAATAACTCCTTAGACCAAAGATAATTTTGCCAAGTTTGTCATACTCGCACTAAGGCATACAATTCCTTATCATAAGTTGAATAATTAAGAGAAGTACCATGAAGTTTTTCACTAAAGAATGCAATGGGTTTACCTCCTTGTATGAGAACGCCTCCAATACCAATGCCGGTTGCATCACATTGTAGCTCAAAGGTCTTGTCAAAATCAGGAAGTTGTAGCAATGGTGCTTGTGTAAGCTTCGATTTGAGAGCATCAAAAGCTTGTTGCTGCTGTTCGCCAAATCAAAATGGCACTCCCTTCTTTGTTAGCTCATGTAAAGGTGCTGAAATGGTGCTGAAATCCCGCACAAAACGCCGATAAAAACATGCAAGACCAAGAAAACTACGAACCTGCGTGACGGTTGTTGGGGCTGGCCAGCTGGTGATTGCTTCAATTTTTGCCTCGTCCATCTCAATTCCCTGCGAGGAAACGTTATAGCCAAGAAACAAGACTTGATTGGTGCAAAAGACGCACTTTTCGAGGTTACCAAACAAACGTGCATCTCTCAAAACAGTAAAAACAGCACGTAAATGATCAAGATGATCATCATATGACTTGCTGTAAATGAGGATATCATCGAAGTAAACCACCATAAATTGTCCAATGAAAGCACGTAAAACCTGGTTTATTAATCGCATAAAGGTGTTGGGTGCATTAGTTAACCCATAAGGCATGACTAACCACTCATAAAGTCCAAACTTGATTTTAAATACAGTTTCCATTCATCTCCTAGTGCCATTCGAATTTGGTGGTAACCACTACGTAAGTAAATTTTTGTGAAGATGATAGCACCGCTCAATTCATCAAGCATGTCATATAAACGAGGAATAGGATAACGATATCGAATGGTGATGTTATTAATCACTCAATAATCAACACACATGCGGCAACTACCATCTTTCTTAGGAACTATTGGTATTTCTTAACACCACAGAGTTATCCCCAAGCGCACGGAAATAACATTGTAGCACTTCCCCTTAAGGAGTATTCCCAAGGGTATCGAATCCAAAAAACGTGTGTGCTAATCTTTCGAACTGGCTCACCCAAGGAAACAAAGTTGTTTGGTAGGCAAGGAACATAGAGGAATTCAAAGTATTGATCCTAATTTGCAGTAGATGCTTGCTTCGAGCACGGGCTTACTCCTAGCAATACTAGGACGACTCCTGCCAAGAGTCTTATGGCATAGCCGAACATGGAGGATTACGAAGGACAGATAGGGTTGTCACCACCTACTGCCTACCTCTTCAATCTGTGGGTCTACGAGATATCCACTGATGATTTATAACCTAAGCACCACGCTTACGATCTAAATCACTACTCTAGTTGTTTCGAACACAAAGCTACAACTAGAGCCTCTAATGAATTAAAGCAGTGAACCCACAAGTAACTACTTGTGCAAACTACTATGAATAAAAGATCAAACTTGTATTGAATTCACAAAGGGTTACTTGATTGAGTAAAATCTTTGTAGGGGTACAAGTGTAGAAGAGGGACTTGACAAGCCCAAGCCTCCTTGTCCTAGACTCTTCACTACACTCTCCTTCTACTTTGGTAGCCTCTAGGACTACTCTAAACCTTTGGAGTGTAGCACTATTCTCAACTTTTGGTGTGTGTGAGAAGTGAGGTGAGGGGGTCTATTTATAGGTGGAGAAGGGTCAGTTCCCACCATAATTTACGCGCGAATCAATCACCATTGACCTCAGGGAGCCGAGAGGAGCCAACACGTGTCGTTTGACCGAGTTTGGCGCCAGGAAGAGGTCGGCCTATATATATATATATATATGCAACACCAGTGGATCTCCTCGTATTCTTCTATTTGTGGGCCATTTGATCCATGTGTTGCCACGTGTCATCGGCTGATTCGTTGAAATCCATTTCATGGATTCATCCCTACATGTTTCGGTATTTTGGGTAATAATTCACCTGCACGCAAATAAACATCAACACTTGTGGAATTGGGTTAGTGTATAACCCTACCACTATGTTTAGTGTTTCTTTTATGCGCATTATGAGGTTAACTGACGGTCAAAATGTGGTACTTAAGGACTGTCAACAAACTCCCCCACACTTAGTCCTTTGATCATCCTCGAGTGAAGGCAAGAAGAACTAGGGCATTGGACACAAGATCGATTTGATTCCTATGAGCAAGTTTGCCAAATCCTGCATCATACAGGGCGAATCCAGCGGAAACTAAGGAAATTCAGTGACAAGTCAAAGATCTATTGGACCGCGGGTACATTAGTGAAAGCCTTAGCCCTTGATCTATTGCTGTTCTTTTGGTTCCTATTGACGGTCCTTAAGTACCACATTTTGACCGTCAATTCACCTCATAATGCGTATAAAAGAAACACAAAACATAGTGGTAGGGTTATACACTAACCCAATTCCACAAGTGTTGGTGTTTATTTGTATGCAGGTGAATTATTACCCAAAATACCAAAACATGCAGGGGTGAATCCAAGAAAATCGATTTCAATGAATCAGGCGATGACACATGGCAACACATGGATCAAATGGCCCACAAAAAAGAAGAATATGATGAGATTCACTGGTGCTGCACCCATATATATCAAGAGGACCCACTTGGATGCCACCTGGAGGAAGCACGCCCGGGGGGAGCCTTGACCAGAGGTCGGCCGACCTCTTCCTGGCGCCAAACTCGGTCAAACGACACGTGTTGGCTCCTCCCGGCTCCCTGAGGTCAATGGTGACTAATTCGCGCGTAAATTATGGCGGGAACCGACCCTTCTCCACCTATAAATAGACCCCCTCACCTCACTTCTCACACACACCAAAAGTTGAGAATAGTGCTACACTCCAAGGGTTTAGAGTAATCCTTGAGGCTACCAAAGTAGAAGGAGAGTGTGGTGAAGAGTCTAGGAGAAGGAGGCTTGGGCTTGTCAAGTCCCTCTTCTACACTTGTACCCCTACAAAGATTTTACTCAATCAAGTAAGACTTTGTGAATTCAATAAAAGTTTGATCTTTTATTCATAGTAGTTTGCACAAGTAGTTACTTGTGGGTTCACTACTTTAATTCACTAGAGGCTCTAGTTGTAGCTTTGTGTTCAAAACAACTAGAGTAGTGATTTAGAACGTAAGCGTGGTGCTTAGGTTATAAATCATCAGTGGATATCTCGTACACCCACGGATTGAAGAGGTAGGCAGTAGGTGGCGATAGCTCTATCTGTCCTTCATAATCCTCCACGTTTGGCTATGCCATAGGCTCTTGGCCGGAGTCGTCCTAGTATTACTAGGAGTAAGCCCGTGCTCGAAGTAAGCATCTACTGCAAACTACCTTGAATTAGGATCAATACATTGAATTTCTCCCTGTTCCTTGCCTACCAAACAACTTTGTGTCCTTGGGTGAGCCAATTCGAAAGATTAGCACACACGTTCTTTGGATTCGATACCCTTGGGAATACTCCTTAAGGGAAAGTGCTACAACGGTATTTCCGTGCGCTTGCGGATAACTCTGGGGTGTTAAGAAATACCAACAAGCATTTCTGGCGCCGTTGCCGGGGAACGGTTGCTGTTAATCTTTGAGCCAAGTGCACCCTCATATCATATCCCCTTTATCTATCATCTTACCTTTCTTATTCTTACCTTACCACCACCATATAAATGGAGCAACCCACCATTCTTTCTTACTCTGCTCCGAAGGGCAAGTTCTGTGAGCCACCGCCTTCGGCCGAACCTATTTGTTCAACCAGCTATGAATTTCGCCCTGGCTTTATAGCCATGGTTTGGGAACAATCCTTCTGAGGAATGAATTGTGAAAACCCTTACCACCATCTACGAGAGATCAAACAACTATGTTCATGCCTTCTAATCAAAGGTATGACACATGAAACTCTCAAATGGAAGTTGTTTCCTTTTTCCCTCAAGGAAAAAGCCAAACAATGGTACAACCACTACGTTGGGAAGACAAACGGTGATTGGAGTGAATTACGAGACAATTTTTGTCTTGCTTTCTTTCCCATTACCCGAATTGTTTCCTTACGAAAGGAAGTACTATGCTTCCAGCAGATGGAGAAGGAATCCATAGGTGTAGCTTGGGACATATTTTCTTTTCTGAAAAACACTGGCCCAGATTTGTTAATCCCTGATCCAATGCTTTTGCAACATTTCTTCATGGGATTAAACAAAGAGTCTACCCTATATCTTGACATTACGGTTGGAGGATCTTTCCTCCATAAGACTTCAGAAGAACGCAAGGATCTTCTGGACAGAATTCTAGAAAATTCATCTTTCATTATGGGTCTTAATGAGCCTCCCCAAGAGGAAGTCATGTCAGTAACGGAGGATACGCTCTTGGACAAGGATGAATCCATTTCTTGTTTACCCCAAGCCTTGCCAGAAGAATCCTCTCCTGAACCTGAGACTACGAAGGTAGAAGAAATTCAACCCTCGCAGTTTCCATTTTACTTCGAGGAAGAGCTTTTTGAAGATTATGGAAATACCTTGAAGTATTGTTGCAATAGGAAACCTTCATTGCCACCAACTCCACCTGATCCACCTGACGAGGTGTTCGTCCGTCAGACGATCAAGGAGTTAACCTCTATCCTAAGCAGAGAGTGGACAGCTGAAGTCAAGAATTCACCCGAAATTCTTTGGATGACCTCACCTTTGGCTACCATTTTATGTTCTATTAGAGGGACACCAATGAGATTCCTATACAACCCTACTGTTGGAGCAAATCTCATTTCCGACTTTTGTGCTATCGCCATTCTTGGCGATGTGCCATTGGCACCAACACTCAAATCCTTCCGATATTCATTCGGAACCATTCTTGATGGATGTGGGGTTCTGCAACAAGTGTCTGTTAGACACAAAGATGTTGAGGCTCTCCTAGACTTTCACATGTTCGAAATCAAAGATTTCGACATCATGATAGGGATTCCCATAGAGAAATTTCTCATGGAAGTTCCTTTGGAAGGAAGTCTAAATATCAATCTTGGAGGGAGAAATTCCTCCATGCCTATTCTGTGTTTAAAGAACACATTTGCAAAATCTCCCATCCAAGATGAGCCAATGGAGGAGGTTAGGACTCTTCAATTTTTAGAACCCCCTGAAATTGAAGGAGAAGAAGACTTCGTCTAAGAGAAGGATGAATTTCAGGAGGAAATTGAATTGCCAAAAGAAGAGCCCTCCCCAAAACCTCCTGTTGAGCTCAAGATTCTACCTACAGGCCTACGTTATGCCTTTCTAATTGGCGATTTGGAAGCCCCTGTCATCATAAGTGACAGGCTTTCAGATGATGAAACGCTCAAACTCATAGCCATGTTAAAAAGGCATAGAGCTGTTTTTGGATATTCACTTCAGGATCTCAAGGGAATTAGTCCAGCGTTATGCACCCATCGTATTCCTATTGACCCCGAGAGTGTACCCTTAAGGGAACCTCATAGGCAATTGAATAATGTGATGCGGGAAGTTGTCAAGAAAGAAGTCTTGAAACTTCTGCATGTCGGGATTATTTACAGTGTTCCTCATAGTGAATGGGTAAGTCCAGTTCAAGTAGTGCCTAAGAAGGGAGGTATGACGGTCGTCCAAAACGAGAGGAATGAATTAATTCCTCAATGGACCGTCACGGGATGGAGGATGTGCATTGACTACCGAAAACTTAACAAGGCAACAAGGAAAGACCATTTTCCATTGCCCTTCATCGATGAGATGTTAGAGCGATTGGCAAAACACTCCTACTTATGTTTCCTTGATGGGTATTCGGGATATCATCAAATTCCTATCCATCTTGATGATCAAATTAAGACCATGTTCACATGTCCTTACGGGACCTATGCCTACCGGCGTATGTCCTTTGGACTGAGTAACAATCCTGCCTCTTTCCAAAGATGAATGATGTCTATATTTTCAGACATGATCAAGGATATCATGGAAGTTTTCATGGACGATTTCTCCATCTATGGAAAAACTTTTGATCATTGTCTAGAAAATTTAGACATGGTCTTACAAAGATGCCAGGAGAAGGACCTTGTGATTAATTGGGAAAAGTGCTATTTCATGGTCCGAGAAGGCATCATTCTTGGACACTTGGTGTCCGAGAGAGGGATGGAGGTGGACAAAGCTAAAATTGAAGTTATTAAAAAACTTCCACCTCCTATAAATGTTAAGGGAATCCACAGCTTTTTAGGTCATGCGGGGTTCTACCGACGATTTATCAAGGATTTCTCCAAAATCGCTAGACCCCTCACCAACCTATTAGCTAAAGAAGCTCCCTTTGGTTTCGATGATGAATGCCTTAAATCATTTGATATACTCAAAAAGGCACTCATCTCAGCTCCAATTATCCAACCTCCTGATTGGATGCTGCCATTCGAAATCATGTGTGATGCCAGTGACTTTGCTGTTGGTGCGGTTTTAGGCCAAACCAAAGAGAAAAAGCATCACGCAATAGCCTACACTAGAAAAACTCTGACAGGAGCCCAACTCAATTATGCTACAACTAAGAAAGAGCTCCTAGCAGTAGTTTTTGCTATCGACAAGTTTAGATCGTATTTGGTTGGAACAAAGGTCATAGTCTACACAGACCATGCTGCTTACAGAAAAAGGGTGCTAAACCCAAGCTAATTCGATGGATTATTCTACTCCAAGAATTTGATTTTGAAATAAGAGATAAGAAAGGAGTAGAGAATTCAGTAGCAGATCATCTTTCACGTATGGAAGTCACACAAACCATGGACATAACTATCAATGACTTCCTACGAGATGATATGCTCCTCAAGGTGATAGACTCTCACCCTTGGTATGCGGATATCGTGAACTTTATGGTCACAAGATACGTACCACCAGAGGGGAACAAAAAGAAACTCATTTATGAGAGTCATAGACACCTTTGGGATGACCCTTACCTCTATCAAGTATGTGCCGATGGCCTTCTTAGAAGGTGCGTCCCATCAATCGAAGGCAACAAAATTATAGATAAATGCCATGCTGGCCCCTATGCTGGTCATTACGGTGTTTACCGTACTCGGGCAAAGATCTGGCAGAGTGGATTCTATTGGCCGTCAATGTATGAAGATACCAAGGAAGTCATTTGCAGAAGTTGGAAATGCCAGAAGCATGGAGGAATCTCTGCTCGCAATGCGATGCCTCTAACATACAATCTCCAAGTGAAATTATTTGATGTATGGGGTATTGATTTCATTGGACCTTTTCCTAGGTCTTATGATAGCGAGTATATCCTGGTTGCCGTCGATTATGTGTCAAAATGGGTAGAAGCATTGCCATGAAATAATGCTGATTCCAAGCAAGCAAG
The DNA here is from genome assembly GCA_036927565.1 of Tuctoria greenei. Classification (NCBI taxonomy): domain Eukaryota; kingdom Viridiplantae; phylum Streptophyta; class Magnoliopsida; order Poales; family Poaceae; genus Tuctoria; species Tuctoria greenei. The sequence continues at coordinate 92,631,184 of JAYESD010000009.1, read as the reverse complement.
GAAAATGTTCCATGAGATCATTTTCCCACACTTTTGTACTCCCCGTATGGTGATAAGTGATGGAGGGTCTCATTTCATAGATAAGACCTTTCGGAACTTTTTAAGGGAACTTGGAGTCCAACATAACATTGCTATCCCATACCACCCATAGACAAGTGGTCAAGCAGAAACATCTAATAAGCAAATTAAAAATATTCTGCAAAAGACTGTCTTAGAAATGGGAACGGGATGGAAGCAAAAAACTACCCGATGCATTGTGGGCATATCGTACTACCTACAAGACACCTATCGGCATGTCTCCTTTCCAACTTGTCTATGGGAAGACTTGCCATCTTCCCGTAGAATTGGAACATAGAGCGTACTGGGCCATCAAGCGGTGGAACATGAACCTTAACGAAGCTGGAGTTCACTGATTGAAGCAAATATCTGAGTTGGAGGAATGGAGAGATAAGGCGTACCATAGTGCCAGAATTTATAAAGAGAGAACTAAAAGATGGCAGGATAAGAGGATTACGCCGAAAGAGTTCAAACCTGGAGATAAAGTTTTACTCTTTAACTCTAGGGTTAAACTCTTTGGACATGGGAAGCTTAGATGTAAATGGGAAGGACCCTTCACTGCAGTAGAGACTTCATGCCATGGAGCAATCACACTCCAAGGTGATGACGGTCAACTATTCAAAGTGAATGAACACCGACTCAAATTATTTCTCGGTTCCCAGTAGGATACAGAAAAAGAATTTGACGTGGTAAATCTAATCGATTTCCATGCCATTTGTTTCTATTTTGTTTAAATCCTCCGCGTCCAACTAATGGGCCCATCTAATTCTTCTTCTAGAAGGCCCATTTGATCGACTCGAGAAAATTTGGCCCAAACAGAGCCGAAAACGGTTCGGCCGAACCCTAGGGTCGGTCGACCTTCTCTTTGCGCCGTTCGCGTTCTGTTTTCTCGTGTTTATCCTCCCCGAGATCTTCCACAAAATCCTTGGTGAAACGCGTCGTTCCCTGCCTATTTAAAGGACGGAAACAGAGAGGAAAGCTGCACCTAAATGAATAATCATCTTCCTCTCGTCCTCGTCATGGCCGACAAGAAGATTGTGCCTCATGCCTCCTCCAGCTCAACCTTCAACCTGAGCGGAGACATTAAGCTGGCCAATGACAAACCTTCCCTCGCCTTGGAGTCCATCATGGCGATCGATGTCAAGCCTCTTGCCATGATCCCACCTGCGACGACTCCGTGCGGGCGCAGCCCTACACCTCGTAGCGCTGTCCGGTCGCTCTCCCCTCGGAGAACGCCGATGAAGTCGACGACGCCAGGACGTTCAACTTTGGCTGGGCTGAGCGCAGTCAGGACACGTCTTTTCCGCGGAAAAAACGAGGCTCTCCCATCGTTGCAGCCCGGGCGAGGTGTTCATGTATACATTGAAGAATAAGACGGGCTATGTAGTGAGCCACCACTACAAGACGCCCACCTATACCTCGACGGAACGCATGGGAGATCGCTTCCTTATCCACCGGGTGCGCAAACCCGAAGGAGGATACGCTAAGGGCCTATTCAAGTGCGTGGATAATCTGGCAATGGAGGAGTAGACGGGCTCGTCGCCCTCCAAGTTTAGGTGACACATCCCTCCACGTGCCATCAATGGGCCTCCCAGACAGTTTGAGAGCAGTGATGAGGATTCTCCTCGTGCCCCTATAGTGGCACAGCTGAACAAGGAGTTTGCTCCTCTCCGCTTGGAAAACAAGAAGCTAACTGACTTGGTGGCTGAAGGGTGCATTGAGAGGGCGGAACTGAAGGACGAAATCATGGCCCTCAAAGAGGAGATTGACGGTGTTCGCCGTGGCATGAGCGCCAAGCTGCGGCTCTTGTGCAATGCCGTCGAGGAGCCCGACATCTACAACGCACCATTGTTTAGATGTCCCGACAGCATAGGATGCTTACTACTTAGTATTTTTATTCTTTTCCAATCAATTGTTTTCCAAAGTTAGGTTGAATAATGTAAGCATCCCCATATTTTGATTTCAATAAAATGAACTTACCGGTTCATCTAACACTGGTAAAGTTCCCCCTTTAGTTTATTTTGTTGAATAAGGAATTCAGGAAACAAGTGTGGTGGAAAACATGTCCCCAAGTCACGAAAAATTGATGTGAAAAATTAACGTTGCATATCAAAACACGTCGCGATCGAATGAGCAAAACGACCCGAGGAAACAGAGCCACAACAAAGCCAACAGGAGGTCGGCCGAACCCCTGGTCGGCCGACCTGTTCTCTGCTTCGTACGACTCCGTCTCGCTCCAAAAAATTGGTTTGGATTTCCTATCCCCACTTTTATGCGCTACCCTGCTGTTTGAGTTGATTTCATATGTTTCATTGCATATCTAAAATGATTCAACTCGACAAATTGAAATAAAATTTGGTAGTCAAGGATTTGCTTAAGCTAAAAATTTGAATACTTTAAATTTCAATTCATTACCTTGTTTATGATTCCCATAATTCAATAGTAAAAACACATCATATAGGTATTTGACTAGTGTGATATGGTAAATGAGTTCTTTAGAAATCATCCTTTTGCTTGAAATTGATTTTGACATTTGTAACTATTTAAAGTCTTGAACTTTGCCTAAACCTCTCATTGGAAATTTATATACCTACCAAGGCCATATGATACATTCATTGAAAACCACAAGCATATTCCACTTTGCTTTTCATTGAACTTTGTCAAACTCGTGACCCAATTGAGTGACATGCATGAACTTTTTGAATTGAAAACTCTTGTGCATTCCATTCATGCAAAATTTCTCACGTTGAGAGTTTGCATCCATCAATTACCCATCCGCCAAAAAGAAACTCCATACAATACAAATGAAAGCCTCTCTAAAAAACAGGAGTAGAAGACATGGCTACAAAAAAAAGTAGTAGCCATGTTTCATCCTTAAGAGAGAGCAAATTCATGGGAGTTATCACCTCGCCACTCCATTCCATTCATGTGCACAAGAATTTTCTCTTCACTTTGTTCATTGCATAAGTCTCTCATAGGATCATGTTTTTGACTTATTAACATATGAATTGCACAGATATAGCCACTTTTATTATAGGGACAAGAATTGGAAAAACATGCCATGGTGAGGACTCAAACACTTTGAGAGATTTGAGAGAATCCAATCGAGAAGGCAAAGGCAAAAGTTCCTATGACTTTCAAATATAGCAATTGCCTAATCATTTCAGCAGAGAATGATCCAAGGGAACTTCATTCTAACTGTTCCACTTTTCAAACACCCATGATTGATGTGGTAGCAACATACACAAAGGGAATCCATGAATTCAGGTATAAGTTGAAATATCTAGTATTCTTATTTTCTACCTTATAGCACTTGTTTGCATACTAAAGCATAGCACATCCCCTCAGCATCGAATAATCAGCAAGGTCAGATTTAGTTGTGAGCAACGATGGTGATTTTAACTTAATGACTTCCTGTTTTTCATATTCTAGTTTTGTTGCTTTGCCATCACGAATTTTACTCTTCTCATAATGCACATTTTTAGCAGGAGTCATGGGGAGCAAAGTGATTTTCTTTCCCTTATGCATCAGAGTATATTTATTAGTTATACTATTATGAATAGCATCTGTATCAAATTACCATGGACGACCCATTAAAAGAGAACAAGCATCCATAGGAACGACATCAAAATCAGCAAAATCATGGTAAGAACCAATTGAAAAATGTATTCCCGCTGTTTGTGTTACCCGAACCTTACCGATGTTGTTGAACCATTGAATGTGGTATGGATGAGGGTGTGCTCTTGTTGTCAAACAAAGTTTCTTCACGACGTCCGTGTTCACCAAGTTATTGCAGCTATCTCCATCAATTATAGCGTGTACACGGCAGTCCTTGACGATGAGAAACATGTGGAAGAGGTTGTGTCGTAGTAGCTTGTCGTCGGTCTCCACTTTGGAGCTCAAGGCACGCTGCACAATGATGCTCCTATAGTTCTCCGTCACCACTATACCAAGTACATCTTCTTTGGTGTGTTCGTCATTTGGATTTTTAAAGTCAGTAGCAAGAGAATATTCATCTTCAACATCCGAAGTACTATCATACCCGCCATCGTCGCGTGCTATGTATGCTCGTTTCTTGGGCAATCTCTCATCATATGACCAAGTCCCTGGCAGCGGTGACACTTAATATTGGAAGTACGACTCGTAGAAGGAGTTGACGATGAAGGCTTGAATGATGTCACCTTGCTACCCTCCGGCACGCGAGAACGTGGAGAAGCAGGTATAGTTCATTGGCCTCCATTGGATGGTGTAGTCGCTGCACGGGGGGTCAAAGATGGTGCTGTTTTGGATGGTGTGGGCATCGAACGCGGCGTGAAGTGCTCCTTGTGCGTTGTTGCTGTTGTTGCCGTCCCTGCAATTCTTTTTATGCCAACGTAGCAAGCTGAAACAATCGGTTAACAGTATCATATTCCTTGTAATCAACAATGTCCTAAATTTCACGCCTCAACCCCCCATAAAAATGAGCTATTTTATCATCCATGTCTTCTACTACCCCACAACGCAGCATACCCTTTTGTAACTCTTGATAATACTCCTCTACGAACATGTTACCTTGGTTTAACGTTGCAATTTTTTGTGAAGATCCCGCTGAAGAGATGGAGGAACAAATCGAACATGCATAGCTTCCTTTAATCTATCCCATGTTGGAGGATCAATTCTAGTTTTATCAAGGTCATTCCACCATATGATAGAAAAGTCCTTAAACTCACTAGTGGCTTGACGAACTCTATGTTGTTCAAGAACAAGATGGGCATTAAATTTTTGCTCTACTGTCATCTCCCAATCAAGATAAGCCTCAACATCATAAGCACCAAAAAAAGAGGATATAGTAAATTTCACTTTAGTAAAAGGATCATCAGGAAGACGACTATAATTGTTATGATTATTACCTCCCATACCTCGACTATAAAGTGGCAGTCTTGGCTGATTGTTGTGATCTTGCATATCATCATAAGCATTGTCTTCATGTCTTCCAGCGAGAGGCAATCGGGCCTCAAAAGTATTCATCCGTAGAGCAAGGTCATCAAGTTGGCGAGCCAAGTTCGCCAATGACTCCTCTGTTGATGTGTTGTATTTGGCGAACATATCTGTCATGGTCTTCATCATGTCATGTAACTCAGCATGTTGAACACATTCGTCATCATTGTCTTCACCTGCCAATGTTAGTAGGAAACAAAAGACAACAAAAATCTTTTATCCCTATCAACTACAGTGACAATGTGAAAGGTGGAACAAAACAATCTCTCTCACTCAAGTGTCTTACCACGCTCTTACAAGTGTTCTTACCAACACAGCAGGTGGTGTGGACAGTGAGATGAACCAATGAAGTGTGGGGTGATTGCAAAGATACTTGTTATGCTCAAGAGAAAGGTGGAGCTTGGATGAAACAATATGGTGGCTAATAAGCAGGAAATCGTTAACAGTAAACAATGCTAAATAATTATTCAATGTAGAAAACTATTGCTGGTCAACCAAGTGCTCTAGGGCCTAGCACAACACAAGGAAGTAGCAAGACAAACGAAAGACAGAATGATATAACCAACAAAACAACACCAAGTGGTATAGGCCAATTGCTTTAATATGTGTTCTATTCACTTTTTTTTTCTTTTTTGTAATATTTTTTTGATATTTTTTCATTACTCAGGAGCAAGAAGATAGGAAGCACACAAGTTTGCAGCTCAATTGGATGTAATATGCGGCCTATAGAAAATCAAGAATATTCTTTAAAATTCATGCCGAAACTTCAGAGCCCGGATAACCTATCTTTCAAGGGGAATTTGGGAAATATAATTTCGCCGAACGCAGCTACACGGCAGAAAATCAGATTTGAAATTTTGCGGAGATGAATTTTGAAAAAAAATCGCCCGATTCCGAGTTCGTATGCGAAAGTTATGGCCGTTTTAAGTTAGGTTGTCCGAGTTACGATTTTTGGATGTTGATTCCAACTCAGTTTGAGAACATAACTCGCAATCAGATATTAAGACCATCAGGAATTTGCACAGCAACTAATGGGGTGGTGTGTAATAATTCAAGGATGAGTGGCACAAAGGTTTGTCACCTAATTTAGGGCTGGCAATGCGGGAGTTCTCGCAAGGCGGCTAGCTAGGGCAAACCCATGAGCGTGGTGGATCGGTTTGTTATTTAGTCATTGTGGAATAGGTGTCAAACAGCAAGAAAACAAGGACGAAATATGATAACTAGGACCCAAAGCACAAAGCTAAACCAGCAACAAGACTCGACCACACGATTGCAAACTCAACAATGCAAACTGAAAAACGAAACTGCAGACACTATAGTCTAGGAAGCGGTAAAAACGTTCTAATTTTTTGTGGCTCTTCTGTGGACTCTAGGTACGAAACAAATTCGATCTAATGGAAGGAAAACAAATATACATCATGGGAAACTTGGAAATCTGATACCAATTGATGATGTAAGGATCGAATGCCCAAGAGGGGGGGGGGTGAATTGGGCTTCTTTTCAAAAATCTAAGCAATGAAACTTAATTCCTAAAAGCCCAATGCCCTACGCAAACGATCTATGCATTGAAGTAAATAGCAACGTCGCGGTATATAAAATGCATAAATGTAAGGGAGAGGAAGAGGATGCAAACTCCTGAGGAGACACGAGGATTTATCCCGTGGTTCGGCAAGATCGTCAAGATCTTCCTACATCCACATTGTGGCACCCACCAAAGGGTATAGCCACACCCAAGTCACCGAGACTAGGGATATTCACTATTCTTCTCTGTTTGCCAACCTTGGCAAGGTGGAGCTCAAGCCTTGTACAACTTCGATCCTCCGGGCTTCCACAATCCTCTTGGCAGGCTCCGGAAGTCTCCCTCAGTTACAAACACCAAGGGACACTCCCTTAAGGCTTTCACTACCCTAGAGATTCCACTCACCAAGAATGGAGGCACACAAGCTCTCTCTCTAGCTAGTTCTAGCCTATCTCTTGGTGTGTAAGTGATCTAAATGATGTAGAAGTGATGGCTCTTTGTCTTGAATGCTTGTGGATGTGTAGATTATGTCTGGTGATCAGGACTTATCGATTTGACAGGTTTAGGGGGTATTTATAGCCAGCCTCCACGAAATAGCCGTTGGAAAAAGTAGGCTGACAGAACTTTTCTGCGAACACCAGATGATTCGATGTCTCCCCTTTAGTTATCATCGGTCAAGTTCACTTTAGCTGACGTCATTGTGTCAGATATGACCGTTGTTAGACCGATGTTGCACTTGTCTTCTCATCGGATGATCTGGTGGCTCTTCCTCCAGAATTGGCTCACACTTGATGCTTACTGGAGTGATTGACCGATGTGTATATTTCTGTACATCGGATGATCTGGTGCTACACTTGGTCCAAGGATATTGCAAACTGTACTGATGGACCGATGTACCTTAGCCCTTAACATCGGATGATCCGGTGAGTACTTTGTTTTGAGGTCTTCTTCTTCTGCTGAACCAACTCGACCGATGTGTTGTTCTCTGGAAACATCGGTTGATCCGGTGAGTTGATTTTGTTTGCTTCGAGTTGTTTCTAAGTGATTCTTTTGAACTTTGCTCGATTGACCTCTTAGACATTTGTTGGAAATGTACTTCTGATGGTTGTCAAGCATTAAGTGTCATCAGTTATGGTTGAATGACTTTGACATAAGAGCTTTTACTTCTTATCTTCACAACATTGATTGATCTCATAAATTGAGTGTATAGTAGTCTCCAATGACATATAGATTTCATTTGGTTGAGTGATATGGGAGACCTTGCATCCACAAATTCATTGGTTAAAACCAATGGTTGTCATTAATCACCGAAACCATACCTCATGGGGGCCTAGATGCTTTCAGTCTCCCCCTTTTTGGTGATTGATGACAACACAACAATTAAAGCACAATAGTAATGAATTTGATAGCACGAAACTTAAGAGGATATGCAATGAATACAAGATTATCACACTTGATAGTAATGAATTTGAAAGCTCAATCAAGGAATAACTCAAGTGAATAAGTGATCATAAGATATAGATAGACACCAAATAAGCTCAATCAATTAATACCTTAATAGTACTCAATAAAAACCAAATGAGTAGCAAAAACATCAAATTACAAATGATAAGCACCAAATTACAAAAGATAGAGACTCCCCCTGAGACTAAGCAACCCTCTAAGCAACCCTCCCCCTGAGACTAAGAAACCCTCTAAGCAACCCTCCCCCTGACTCTCTAACTCTTCTCCCCCTTTGGCATCAAGACACGAAAAAGGGATCCAAGTGCCTATGAACCCTGAGTACTAGGCACGATGACGAACTGGTCACCGTCGGGGGTGCTGTCGTCGGAGCTGCTGCCTGGAGTAGAGGTGGAAGGAGCTGTTGGGGCCGTAGGTGCCGCCGTTGGTGCCTGCTGAGTAGTAGCTGCTGGCAAGGGGGCACTAACGACGGATGCCGACGTCTGCTGGAACAGTGTCGTCGCTGACAGCGGAGAGTGGATAGGTGCGCTCGGAGCCAGCAGTGGCGACACGCTAATCGACCGGATCGGCGTGGTCAGCACCGGAGCTGTAGCTAGAGCAAGGACAGGTGCAGGTGGAGCGATGCCTGGCAGCTGCGATGGTAGGGCAATCCCGGCCTGGGTGTAGAGGTTGGTGATCAACCCCAGGATGCCCATCATCGCCTGCTGCGTCTGCTGCCGCTGGTCGAGGGAGCGCTGGTGCATCTGGTCTATGAGCCCTGTCAGCCGGTCAGTGTCCTCTCGCCTCTCACGGGCGATCTGGCACTACATCTCCTACTGCTGCTGCTGGAGCTCCAGAAGACGTGCTGCCTGCTCCGCTCGGGCCTGCTCAGCTGCAAGCCAGTCCAAGCACTGCTGCTCAACCATCTGCTGCAGGAGTGAGGTGAGCTCAGACGGCTGAGAGACCTGTACCTCTATGACGGGAGGTGGAGTAGGGGGTGGCACTATAGAGCCTCCAGCCTCCGCGTCGTGCTGCCTGGGTGAAAGAGGAGGTGGGAAGTACTCCTCAACACTGTCATCCGTGTCGCTCTTGGACCATATATGCTGCAAGTCCTCACCTTGAGCTTCTGCCTCTGCCAGCCTCTCATCCTCCTTCTCCAGATCCGACCAGTCCTCCTCAGATAGACGAGCACGAACCTGATGCTCGACTGGACGGCCAAGGCGGCAGTCTCCAGGAGCTGGAGCTCGGTAGTGGATGAACCGTGTGACGCTCTCATCAGTGAGACGGTCACGCACGGCGGACTCCTCAGGAACCACCATGGAGAACAGGTAGCTGATCTAGTGTCCAAACACAAGCTGCCTCATCATGCCCACTCCATCGGTGATCACATCCTCCATCTCGCATATGAGGACGTCCACAATATCGAACTCCATCCCGTTCATGATGTAGAACAGGAGGGTCTGCTGCAGACTGGTGAACCCCTCTAGGTATCCGGACTTCGACAAGAGTGTGCGGTGCAAGGCAAGATGCACTGTGTGCGCAGCTGGAGTCAGCAGTGCCAGTACCCTCGTCTGGTCTGGAGAGAAGGTCGGTCCAAACAGAGAGCGGATCTCCTCCAGCGGTGGTGCAACTCCTCCAGTGAGCGGCCTCCTCGGCGGTTCTGCCTGATCATATACCCTCTCATGCACGCAAGTGTCGTGTAGGTTCACTCCTAGCAGCTGTGCCACAGTCTTTCTCGTCAGGTGATGGTGCTGGCCCATGAACATGAAGTCTATCGATCAGCGGCCCTCAGAGACATATAGGGTAGCGTAGAATACACGGACCCAATCCTCCACATATGCACTCCTTTCGTAGGACATCAATGGCACCGGTCCTCGATACCTCTCAAAGTATGGGCGTATCTCCGTCTCTGCTACCAGGGCGAGCTGATCCCAATCCAGAAAGTTGTGCTAGAATAGCTTGTGGCCTCGGCGTCTATAGGTCTCGTAGAGTGACTTCTGTGTCATGGTCCAGAAACGACTATCCACAAGAGCCTCTCTGGGCTGCAGGTACCACTCCTCAAGCAGAACACTCCATCTGAGTCTTCTTAGTTGCTTGGCCTTCATCTTTTGGTAATCAGTCAACGAGACACCTTCACCAACACGGACTTTGGTGTCCATCTCGTAGATGGCTCTTTGGGCCTCCCTGTCCTCACGACGATCGGCAACAGTTGGTCTCGGACGTGGTGCTGCCGCGGGATGACCCCCACGGGTCCTGGCTGATCGCCGGCGAACGAGTGGCACTTCCGGCTCTTCTTCCGCCTAGAACTCATCGATCACGGGAGGCTGCCTCGGACGAGCCTCGCGGATCTTCAGTGATCCTCCTCGGCCACGCTCTCACTCCTCGGCGGCGCGAGCAGCCATCAACGCCTTCTTCTCCTCCTTCGAGAGCTTCTGCTTCTTTGCGACCGGCTCCGCAATGGCCTTTCCCTTGTTCTTCTTGTCACGAGCCATTGCGATGTGGCGATGCACGAGAATGAAGTACGGTCGCGGACGGCAACCCTAGTGATGAAGATATGGCGACCGTAGAGGCACCATGACAGCGCTGTGCTTGGGGCGACGGTGGCGCACGGGAGGAGGCGGCGCTTGGGTGTTGTGTTGGTGAGGGAGAGCGCTGGTGGCGCTGGAGGATGCGTCGGCGGCGCTGGAAGATGCGGCGGCGGTGGTGCTGCTGATGGCGGCGGTGGCGCGGCTGAGGATGGCGGCGGCGCTATTGCTACTGTGTTGCGGTAGCGGCCGGAGGGCGCCGGCGGCTAGAGGGCGGCGGCGGCGGCCGGAGACGGTGGTGGCGCAAGGGCGATAGTGAGTCGGGATTGGGGAGAGAGAAGGGAGGGGGCGAAAGAGACGTTTAAATAGTGGGTCCCAAACCCTAGCCGAAAATTTAACACCGGATGGACCGACGTTAAACATTAGAAGCATCGGTCGAATGGCACAGTAAGGGTATTCAAAAGGTGCCGTTGACACCGGATGGTCAAATGTGGAAGGGAATAGCATCGGTGGAATTCATCATAGTTCCAGAAATGTGAACACCGGATGGACCGATGTTTTTCCAAATGAACGCGTCGGTTGATTTGAGATACTGACTGAACTGGCCCTTGGCTTTGAACATCAACTGATCCGATGATAGCCTAAGCATCGAATAATCCGATGACTACAAAACAGTAACATCCCATATATGTCCTTTGACCAAACAAACAAGCAATGAGAAACACATGTCTTAGGACTTTTTGGGCAACCCCTCACCCCTCAAAAAGCTAATATGCCAATAACTTGGCTAGGCCTTAAAGAAAATGGAACACCGAGAAAATAGGGAGGAAAACATCCAAATAAAATGTAAGGCCCATGCTTTGTGAGCTAGAGTATGAAGACTTCTATCTCTTTAGAGCATGTTCCTCTAGGCATTAATGCACCTAACATTTTGTTCTTTCTACCTCATATGAGTTGAGATATTGCATTTCAAACAAGTCTCTCTCATGAGGTGGGTTACCCTTTGTGACAATCTACCGTATGCAATGCCAAACAATTTATAATGCAAGAAGTTTAAATATGAGTGCAAGTTTATATGGCAGGCATCATGCAAGACATAAAGTAAATCTATCTTGCCAAATTTGAACCTTTCAAAAGCTTCTTCAGGGAGAGCCACTCTCCAAGCCTTGGGGAAACCCAAAAGAACCTCCATCCCAAGCTGACCCTTGCTCACCCCTATCCTTTGAAAGTTAGACAAGACCTATATGATATGCATTCTTACATGATCATGGCAACTTACATGAAGTTTGATGCATCTAGCACATTTAACTCACTTCTTAGCCTAGAAAAAGTTTTCTCATCAAGTGGTTTAGTGAAGATATCCGCCAATTGTTCTTCGGACCTAACACCTCGCAATGATATGTCTCCCTTAGCTTCATGGTCCCTCAAGAAATGATGGCAAATATCAATGTGCTTAGTGCGGGAGTGTTGAACGGGGTTTTTAGCTATCTTAACCGCACTTTCATTATCACAAAGGAGAGGCACACAACCAAGTTTAATACCAAAGTCCAAAAGGGTTTGTTTCATATAAAGAATTTGGGCACAACATGATATCGGGCCTATATGCAGTAAGGTAAAGCAATTAATCAATCATAGAACGGTAGTTGGATTGATCAATAGGTTTACCGTCCTTATCCGCGTCGAGATGACAATTTATTGCCACTGGAGTGCTTCTTGAGCTTCAATCTCCCATCTCAAATTTCTTCAAGAGGTCCTTGGTATACTTCTCTTGATAGATGAAGGTTCCCTCTTGAAGTTGCTTGATTTGGAATCCAAGGAACAAGTTGAGCTCTCCAATTATTGACATCTCGAATTCCCTAGAAATCATCTTGCCAAACTCATGGCTAAGAGCTTTGTTAGTTGAATCAAAAACGATATCACCGACATAAATTTGACAAGTGAATAATTTTGCGTCGATGTGTAGATGTTGGAACTTGAAGCTCCCGCCTGATCATGGATCTCCTCAACTTTAGGCTTGTCACACCATCGTTCTTGCAAAAGGTGCACGTTAGCCCAAAATCACAAAATTTGTGCAAAGAAAATTGAAACTAAGTGACTTAATACGCAGCATATTTTAAATAAACCATGAAAAAAATACAATCTTACCCAACCAAATTACCTTCCCCTTAGAATTATCACCAAAGGTGACTCGTTCATGATTGACGGGGGTCCTCTATGGAGGTGAACATACCATCATTGCCGGTCATGTGTTGAGTGTACCCGCCATTGAGTACCCAATGCTTTCCACCAGCTTTGTAGTTCACCTACACACATGAATTCAATTTTTGCTTTTTGGCACCCAAGCCAACTAGGTCCTTGTATGTGAGATACAAGTGTCTCTGGGACCCAAAGTTGCTTAGGGAGCTTCCCCTTTATGCCCTTAATGTCCTTGCCGATGAACCTTGCCTTCACCTTGCCATCTACTTTACTTAAGAGATAATAAAGATCATTGAAAGTAGACTTGTAGTTAGTAGGCAATTTTGGAGAAGGTCGGTTAGGAAGAGGACACTCCCTTGTATGGTGACCGGTGATCTCACAATGTTGGCAATAGGAGCCAACTTCCTTGATGAAACTTGTTCTTAGCTCCGGTGAGGGCACCTTTCCTTTGTTGGGCACCGGGAAGGATCCAAGTCCTCTTTTGTTGAAAGCCTTTGCTTGTTGGAAGAGGATTTCTTTGTGCTTGACTTCTCCTTTTGATAGTCTAGCCACACTTGTGCGGAGACTTTCAATTTCTTCCAACAAGTCCTTCTCCCTAGCATTTTCTTTCAAAGGCAAAGACTTTAGTGGTATGAGAAGTAATGGATATCTTATCATTAAGAGTTTGTTTCTTTATATTTTTCAACTCTTGATCAAGCACTTCATTAGCAAGGTTAAGTGTTTGATGTTCTTGTATTAACTTGTTGTGCTCTCCCAAGAGTGTTTGGTGTGCTAAGTTAAGCTCATGATGATCTAGCTTGATTTTAGCCTTATCCTCCTCAATTTGCTTGACATGGGATTTGAGCGTGTCATGGTCTTTGAGTATGCTTTCATACTTGTCAAGCAAATCAAGGTTAGCACTCTCAAGCTTAGCACGAGTTTCTTCAAGAGCCTTAACCTTACTCTTTTCCCTCTTAGTGATAGTGTGATATTCAATTATTAATGAAGTTAAATCATCAGGGGAAAGCTCATCATCGCTAGAATCATCACATACCTTGGTGTTACCTTTAGCCATGAGGCACATGGGTGGTGGATGAAGAGGTGAGTTATCATTGTTGGCAATGGCAAGACCGGCCAAACTTTCTTCTTCCCCTTCACTCTCTTCATCACTTGACTCTTCGTTGGTGATCCATTCATTTGCCTCACACATGAACACCTTTTGGGGACCATTTCTCTTCTTTGGGAAGAGTTTTGCCTTCTTGCCCTTGTCTTGCTACTTCTTCCCAAAGGATCTTGGTTTGGGTTTGGCCTCTTCTTCATCATTTTCACTATCTTCTAGCTTGTGATGCTTGCTCTTGTGGTTCTGTCTTCTTTTGTCCAGTTTTGGACAATGATAGGAGATATGACCTTGATCACCACAATTATAACAAGTCTTGTTGTCATCTTTTTTTTGTAGAAATTCTTTCTTTTTGGGATCAAAGGTGTATCCCTTCTTGGCAATCTTGGAGTTCAAGCGAGAGAACTTTCTCATCATTGATGCAAGCTCATCATCGTCATCTTCACTTGATGCTTGCTCTTCTTCACTTGGGCTAGGCTCAACCACTTTATTTTTGTTGAAATTTGTTCTCTTGGTGGAGGCCTTTAGAGCAATTATTTTTGAAGATGATTGCTCCATCATCCCGAGTACACTCATCTCATGAGCGTGAATCTCTCCAATGAGTACCGAAACTTCAATGTGGTCAAGAGATTCTTTTTGGAGCATGGAGTTGATGATGTTGTACTTTGGCTTAGGGAGGAGCATAAGAATCTTGCGGTTGATGAGTCCCTTGCCAAGAGAAGCAATGTCAAGAGCATTAATTTCTTCAATAAGCACATTTAAGCGAGAAAACATTTCATTGACATTTTGATGAGGTAACATTTTGAGCTCATCATATTTGGCTTTAAGCATATGATATTTTAGTTCTTTGACACGAGAAGAACCCTCATGAATTTCTATTAAGCAAGCCCAAATTTCACAAGCTTTTTCTTTGCTAGCAATCCTAGCAAACACATCTTGACTAATACATTCATAGATTGCATTCCTAGCTTTAGCATCCCATTTAATTTGATCACCAATATAATTTTGCTCACCAAACCCCGCGTGGGTCGCTTCCCATACTTCGGGAGCAATAGCCTCTAGATAAGCGCGCATGCATGCTTTCCAATAGGCAAAGTTCTTGCCCTCAAAGATAGGAACCGAACCCGCAACCTTGGCCATTTTAGCTCTGTAGCAGTGAAGCTAGAATGATCCTATGAGCGACCTCACTCTGATACCAATTGTAAGGATCGAATGCCCAAGAGGGGGGGGGGGTGAATTGGGCTTCTTTTCAAAAATCTAAGCAATAAAACTTAATTCCTAAAAGCCCAATTCCCTACGCAAACGATCTATGCATTGAAGTAAATAGCAACATTGCGGTATATAAAATGCATAAATGTAAGGGAGAGGAAGAGGATGCAAACTCCCGAGGAGACACGAGGATTTATCCCGTGGTTCGGCACGATCGTCAAGATCTTCCTACATCCACGTTGTGGCACCCACCAAAGGGTATAGCCACACCCAAGTCACCGAGACTAGGGATCTTCAATATTCTTCTCCATTTGCCAACCTTGGCAAGGTGGAGCTCAAGCCTTGTACAACTTTGATCCTCCGGGCTTCCACAATCCTTTTGGCAAGCTCCGGAAGTCTCTCTCAGTTACAAACACCAAGGGACACTCCCTTAAGGCTCTCACTACCGTAGAGATTCCACTCACCAAGAATGGAGGCACACAAGCTCTCTCTCTAGCTAGTTCTAGCCTATCTCTTGGTGTGTAAGTGATCTAAATGATGTAGAAAAGATGGCTCTTTGTCTTGAATGCTTGTGGATGTGTAGATTATGTCTGGTGATCAGGACTTGTCGATTTGACAGGTTTAGGGGGTATTTATAGCCAGCCTCCACGAAATAGCCGTTGGAAAAAGTAGGCTGACAGAACTTTTCTGCGAACACCGGATGATCCGATGTCTCCCCTTTAGTTATCATCGGTCAAGTTCACATTAGCTGACGTCGTTGTGTCATATATGACCGTTGTTAGACTGATGTTGCACTTGTCTTCGCATCGGATGATCCAGTGGCTCTTCCTCCAGAATTGGCTCAAACTTGATGCTTACTGGAGTGATTGACCAATGTGTATATTTTTTTACATCGGATGATCCGGTGCTACACTTGGTCCAAGGATATTGCAAACTGTACTGATGGACCGATGTAGCTTAGCCCTTAACATCGGAACATCCGGTGAGTACTTTGTTCTGAGGTCTTCTTCTTCTGCTAAACCAACTCGACCGATGTGTTGTTCTCTGGAAACATCGGTTGATCCGGTGAGTTGATTTTATTTTCTTCGAGTTGTTTCTAATGATTCATTTGAACTTTGCTCGATTGACCTCATAGACATTTGTTGGAAATGTACTTCTGATGGTTGTCAAGCATCAAGTGTCATCAATTATGGTTGAATGACTTTGACATAAGAGCTTTTACTTCTTATCTTCACAACATTGATTGATCTCATAAATTGATTGTATAGTAGTCTCCAATGACATATAGATTTCTTTGGTTGAGTGATATGGGAGACCTTGCATCCACAAATTCATTAGTAAAAACCAATGGTTGTCATTAATCACTGAAACGATACCTCATGGGGGCCTAGATGCTTTCATATGAGTAAGTTTAGGCCTGATCTTCTGAAAGGTAAGTCGATTGTAGTGGAGAACTCGACGTTGATGATCCGCGGCACTCGAGCAATTTGAATACCCCTGCAATCACTACACCACTGCTCCGTTGGTTATCAACTGTGCGGCACACGCTTGACCTCGACAAGAGGTCTAATCCCTGCAAGTGAACCGAGACCACAAGCAAGAACGTAGAGGACACGATCTGAAATTGAGAAGTTGGGGTCTCACAAATAGTAGAACGGCAAAATTTTTATTCTAAGCAAAACCCACCGAATATGACCGGCGGCTGCAGTATTTAAAGGCTAGGTTTCGGCCAACACACGATTATACGCGTCCCTAATGGACTCATACGGGATACAAGGCCAAAAGGCCCGATTCGGTGGCGCAACACCAGACAGAATTCTGGAATCGAATTGTTTTGACGATTCCCAATGACCCTAGAGCAATTTTGACATGGAACCAGATCCATTAGAAATTTTATTATCTAATATTTCCGTGCATATGTGGAACGTCGAAAATGGAGTCCGTATGCATCCTGGGCGTCCGTTTTAAGGTGGACTGCTCCTGGACTCCGAGTTGAACTCATGTCCGAGTTGTAAATTGATTCCATCAACTTGTGGACGTCCCAGCAGGTTCTCCATGTTCCCCTGGACTCTTCCTTTCACTTGTTGATCTTCTCCATTATTCCTAATAAAAATTAAATCATCACATAGCAATCTATTCTCAAACTCACATGCAAAGGAAGTTATGAACGAGTTCACCTGCTGATTTATTAATCGTGCCCGTGCTCTTGTGATTGGTCCATGCAGTTCGATGTGCGTCTCTGCTATTGTGTTGTCCTCATCAAACCTCTTGAACGCTAGCCTTGGCGGCATCCTCCTCTTCAGCAACGGGTCCTTCGTGCACCGAATCCCGAGAGAATTGGGGGTCTCGGCTCTTCTAACACGTCAGCACATATTCTGCGACATTCTCGGCCAGAGATTTCCCCTCCGTCTCCAGCTGGTCCACAATGACTTCACCCATCGTGTCGAGTTTGCTGTCGGCAGAGCCGAGTGCCACCAGCGCTTGGTCCTGCTCCGGCTCTAAATTATTCAGATGTATTTTACTAAAGCCAAAAGGCATCAAAGCGTCATTGGCTCGCCCCAAGAAGTCCCACACTTATTGGGACTCATTCTCCCTCAAACTACGTAGCTCTTCAAGTGACCTCCTTGCGGCCACAAGTTCCGATCCTTCCTGGGTAAGGCGCTGAACCTATTTGGCATGCTGCTGAATGCTTTCACCAACTTGCTTCTCGCATTTGGTGAGCTCCAACTCTGGGAGGTGGATGCGGTTCCGCCGGTTGGCCAAGTATTTCACCCTACCCCGCACTTTATCCTCTTTGGTGGAGACTTCGACCTCTCTTTTGTTGAGGTCTTGTCCCCTCTGCCAGAGCTTATCTTCCTCATCCTTGCACCGCATATCAAGCTTTTTCGAGCGGTCAACGAAGTTTTGCTCTCCCAGAGTCAGCTTGTTGGCGAGCTCCTCTTCTCTTTTCAAAATATCCTCCTGGTGTTCGAAGAGTTTCTCTTCCCTTGCATCGAGGTCTGCTCGGCGCTTCAGGAGAATCTCGTTTAATGTATTGAGGCTGTCGTGATGTTCGTCAGCAGCATCATTCCTTTCCTTAGCATTCTCGAGAATCTCCTGAGAATTAGCGTCGAGTGCCCTGATAGCGCCCTCTTTTTCCTCCAGCAACTTGCCCCAATATTCCATCCGGGCCCTCTCCTTCTCGACCCACTACTTCTGATCAGCAAGCCTCACCTGTGCAAGCTTGGTCTCAAAGTGGAGCCTGTTGCGCCAACACCTCAAGGTGTGGCACTCTTCTTCAAGGACCTTGTTGTCGTGGTCGAAGGCGAGTTGGACCTGTCAGAGGCTCGAGCGGGCATTATTAATAGACAACGCCAAGGGAATAGGCTCTGGACTTGCCGGGGTCATCTCCTCCAGCTCCAGGGGGTCTTTAAGAACAAAAATTGGGTCTCACAACACAAGCGTGGTCCCCTGTGGTCCTGCAGCACTAGGGCCGCCCTCAGGAGGTACCTCAGCGTCCACTCTCTCTCAAGAAGGCCTTGCCGAGGGGACTTCAACTTCTGGAGCTGATGACGAAGGCTCCCCCGCCGAAATATCCACCATTGGCTCGGCTGGTGGAGGGCCTGCCACAGATTCCTCAGGGTGCTTCGGGTTGGACATGTGTGCCTCCAGAGCTAATACCTCCGGGGTGGACTCTACTTCTTCCGAAACCCCCATCATCTCCGGCTCAGGTGCCGGATCATCAACCAACTCCGGCATGGAGGCCGGAGCTTCGGATATCTCTGGCACAAAGGCTGGGACTGCGAGCACCTCTGGCTCGATTGCCAGCTCTTCTACAACTTCCAGCACAAGCATTGGAGCTTTGGTTGCCTCCGGCTCAATAGCAGGAGCTTCCGTCATCTCCATGTCTTGAGCTGTAGCTTCAGCCATCGACACTACCATTGTTGGCGCATCTTCATAGATGTCTTCCCCGTGGTCCGGCGCTACCACGGGAGCCTCTGGTGTCTCTTTAGGATCCACATCCACAACAGCCGGCGCCGAAGCTATCATGACCCCAACCACCACTTGGGGAGGCGTAGGGGTCGGTGCTGGAACCTCTGACTACACAGCCTGAGTTGCTGGGGCAGGTGTCGGAGCTTCCGAGCCCTTCCTCATTGCTCTGCAAACAAAGAATAGAAAGATTCAATAGATGAAAAAAAATAAAAACAGCAACTCAAGGTGAGGATGCAATGTCTACCTTGGAAGGTTACCGCTCCAACTAGTGCGGAACTTCTTCACTAGGTGATCAGAGCCAGAGCCCGCTGCGGGGGTGTGGTCGGAGCTCCAGATTGCTGCCCAGAACATGTCACCGTCTTCGGCATCGACTCAGCTAGGACCTCCCTCGGCTAGGAAGGACCTCTAGACCCAGAGCTCACAGCTAGCACCGGAGCTGGGGTTGATCTGCCGGAGCTGGTGCCCCTTGAGGATGCTTGCACCGGAGGAGGCTTGGCCGCCAAAGATCCACCTCGCTGGGGAGATGGAGCAATTGTAGTCGAAGCTGACCTGATGTGTCTCCCGTCAGCATGCCTCAACTTTCTCTTCTGGCTAGAGGATTCAGCTGGCTCCTTGCCTTTACCCTTGCCCTTGCCGATATCATCGACTTTCTGGCTCGCGGCAGCGGTAATCACCCTCTCAGAAGCTCTGGGGATCGTGATCCTGGAGATAGGGCGCCTCTCGACCATGCCCAAGTCATCCAATGCTAGCATTCTCCTCTAGATCTCCCTACTGACCTCCGGATCCATGTTCAGAGGTAGGAAAGCACCGGTGGAGTCAGGGCGTCGCGGGAGATACCCCCATTTTGATATTTTTTGAGATGGATCTTCAAAGCTTCATCGTCCAAGTTAGTGTTCAAACCGACTTCAATTCGATCATGATCCATCTCACTATTGAATGCCCATGCGGGCCATTCCCTAGTCTTCAGCAGGGCCCACCTGTTCACCAAGAAATTGCCGAAGACCATTTGGGGAGTCAGTCCTCCCTCTATGCATTCTTCGGTCCTTTCTTGGATGGGCTTGTATGCATTCGACAGCTCCGGAACAACGTGCCAGGCATCAGTGTTGACATTGGGAAGGCCCTTGGGCAGCTCCAGCTTTTTGTGCTCCTTTACAGTGATGATCACCCAATACTTCTTCCAATCACCCCACTTGCCAGAGGGGAAGGACTTCAATTACTTGAAGGGGATATTCTTCCGCTTCATGAAATAGTAGAAGCCGATAAGCTCCGTCCCCTTGCCGGTGGTGTGCATCGTGAAAAAGGTCCGGAAGAGCTCGATGCAGGGAGGCACGCCCACCCACATCTCACAGAAGTGGACAAAAGTTGCCACTAGCAAGAGGGAGTGGGGGTCGATATGATAAAGCTGGAGGCCGTAGAAATCCAGCAATATCAGGAGGAAGCTTGAGAAAGGCAAGATTAGACCCACCATGGCGTACATCGAAAAGTACACCATATCTCCAGTGCACTCCTTCTTGAAGGGGAGCTTGCCGAAGCGGATGTCTTTGTTGCAAGAGTCGCTGGACCAACCCATGTATGTGACACCCGGTTCCGAAAATGAACCAAGTGAACGCATATGTGTGCCTAGGACGTTCAACACACGTACCCTAGTGCACTCATAGAAAAGTATACAAAAAATTACCACAAAACAAGATTAATTAACCACTTTTTTTACAGAAACCCTATTATCCTCGAATACAAGCACTAAAGGATATTAATGACAAGTTCGACTAATGCAGCGGAAATAAACTAAACTGAGCAAGCTAAGCAAATAAGCAACATAAGCAAATAGGGTGTAGCGCAACTCCAAACACTCCACAGGCAAAGCTGATGATAGACACGGCCTAGAACTCCGCATTATCGATGTTATAGTCCCAATACTGACATGCAACTATTCGCGGGGGAATTGGAAGGGTGAGTACATGTCATACTCAGCAAGTGTGGAAAATATGACATGTAGCTGATTCAAATGGCGAATATAATAAAGGCTAAGTGTTCAAAAGTACATTAAAACATTTGAAAAGCAATATATTACACTTATGTAAAATAAACCAATTATAAACCATAAGTAATAACATAGTACTAGTCCATATTTCTTTACCATCATCCAAATTCCAGATTTTATCATTTCCATTAATCATATCCAACACCTAAATTTAATCCATAACCATCCGTAACCATTACCAAACCATAACCATCCCAATACCAAGTTCCCTCTGATCATGTAGGTCATCCAGGCACTCATAACCGGGAGCACGACTATCATGATAGTTTTATTAGACTCTACAGGGTTTGTACCACTTTAACCACGTGTTTATGATTTCATCACCCGTCGGCGACTAAAGAACCTCCTTTACGCCAATTACACTTCCTTTTATGTATGGCCAAGAGATCAAAAAATAGCCTTTAGAAAGGGATTACTAGCCTATTTAGACCACATTGAGGTTTCATCGGTGGCGATGTCTCCTACATAGCACATCTTCAACCAAGGGCCCCCTCTTGAGCCATTCGGATCCTAGGGTAGTCCCACCAATCATCAACAAACCCAATTCGACTACCCCTTCCCTGAGCATCCTTAATGTTCCAAATAGCACTGACAAAGCCCTAATTAATCAGCTACGCCGCACCCATACTTGGTCTCGTGGTGGCACTGTAGTCCTGGCTCATTCTCTCATGAACTGGTCCTTAGATCTAAAGCAAGCGAACCACCATAACATCCAACCCATCGGCATACCAGGCTTGCTTAGATCACCCATTACCACATCATATTAACCAGTTCATATTAATCATAATCTCATAAATGCATAATTAAGTGTGTAGTGTTGTTTCCCATCCCAATTAAATAAGCAAAGCAAGAAGGTAAAGATCCCATCTCGACTCTCTACCATATATTCCAGGTGACAAGGGTGGCTAAACAATGCTAGTAAACTTCCTATCATAGGATTCCCATCAAATTGACACAACATGCAGTTTTGCAAACAAAACATTTACTTTAAAATAGGATCAATATGCTTCAAGGACACTTGCCTTGCTCTTTGGCTTGATTGGGATCAAAGACTTCAAAGTCTTGGTGCTGAAGATCCTCCGCGGCACTCTCTAGTGCAAATCCGTCTAATCCACACAATAACATACAAACAAGAAACACAATCAAAGAGTTCACAAATATTACTCAATATGAAATGACATGCATGATTAATGCAAATGCAAGGTGGAACTTGTTAATGAGTTGCTTTTAATGATCACTAAGCAGTTCTAATAGCTTTTAACAAGTTTATACAGATTTGGAATTTATTAGATCTAATTTTAGAATTAATTCAACAAAAATTAACTAGGAAAATCGGACTAGTCCGCTAGGGACCGAACAAGTCCGCACCGCACAAGATCAGCAGATTAGGGTTTTCTAGATCGACGTGAATTTAGAGAGTTGGGGTTGAATTCACGTAAGAAAAAGAGAATAGAAGGTATACCAGGTGTCTAGGACTCCAAAGAATTAAGGATCTTCGAGGTATCACTTGGATCTTGATGATCTAGGGTTGATGATGGTGGATTGTTGATGAAGAATGCTAAGTTAATGGAGATCTTGATCCTCTTTCGTTTCCTCCTTTTCTTCTTCTTGTTCTAGATATATTTCTCCCTCCTTGGTGGTGGCTTTCCACGAGCTAGGGTTTGGGTGAGGTGGAAAAGTGGCAAATAGATGTCAAGCCAAGGGGTGGGGTTGTTTATATACAGGTGGAGGCCAGGGTTAGATTGATTTCGAGTTTGGGGGTGAGTAGAGGCTGGTTTAGAGTCCCGCATGGGCTCTAAAAGAGTTAGGAATGACGTCCCTAGGCCCAAATAACATAAAACCCAAGAAACAAGTCGTAAAACAAAAGATCAACTCGGAGTCGCGATTTATCGGACAAGTCCGAAAAGGACCAGACTAGTCTGAAGTTGGACAGAGAGACATTGGACAAATCCGGACTGGATATCGGACAAGTCTGAACTTATCTCGAGGGAAAAAACAGACAAGTCTGACAAAAAATCGGACAAGTTTGACTTCTGTCAGAGGGGAAAATCGACAAGTCCGCTGGAACTCTGGACTAGTCCGGACAAGTCCACGGACTTAGTGAAATTTTCAAGGAATTGGAACACCGAACTAGTCCGCACAGGACAAGACAAGTCCGACATTGTCCAAAGGGATAAACAGACTAGTCTGCAGCAAAATGGACAAGTCTGTTCGATGTAAGAGGGAAATCGGACTAGTCCGCACAAAAATCGGACTAGTCCATACTTCCCAGAATACTTAAGTGCGGTTTTGTTTCTAATAAATTTTAAACTTATTCCTTTTTATGTGGATTAATGTTAGACACATATATGAATGTATGCAGGGCATGATGCATGAAATGAGGGTGTTACAAACTAACCCCAATTAAAATGAATCTCGCCCTCGAGATTCGACGCGGAGAAAAGATATGAAAATTCCTTCTTGAAATCATCCTCCAACTCCCATGTTGCTTCTGAATTTGTGTGATGCTTCCATTGAACTTTGCACCATAGAATCACCTTGTTCCTTGTGGCTCTCTCCTTGGTTTCCAAGATTTTGATCGGTTGCTCGGCATAAGTCAAATCTTCCTCTAGTTCCAATTATTCCATTAGCACTAGTTCTTCTGGTACTCTCAAGAACTTCTTGAGCTTGGAAATGTGAAACACTTCATGGACATATGAAAGATGAGCTGACATCTCCAACTTATACACTATTTCTCCTCTTTTGTCCAAAATCTTGAATGGCCCAATGTAACGAGGTGCTAGCGGTCTTCTTATGTTAAATCTCTTATGTCCTCTCATTGGTGACACCTTGAGGTAAACAAAGTCTCCCACTTCAAAGGCTAATTTCCTTCTCCTATTGTCCGCATAGCCTTTTTGCCTTGATTGTGCAGCCCTCAAATTTTCACGAATAACCTGGACTTGTTTTTCAGCTTCTAGCAACACGTCCGGACCAAATACTTGAGTTTCTCCTGTCTCATTCCAGAATAAGGGTGTCCTACATTTCCTTCCATATAGTGCTTCATATGGTGACATCCTCAAACTTGCTTTATAACTATTGTTATAGGAAAATTCTGCATATGACAAGCTCTTGTCCCAACTTTTCCCATTTTTCAAAGCACAAGCTCTTAGCATGTCCTCCAAAATCTGATTGGTCCTCTCAGTTTGTCCATCCGTTTGAGTGTGATATGCTAAACTAAAATTTAACCTTGTTCCCAATGCTTCATGCAATTTCTGCCAAAACCTGGAGGTAAATTGATAACCTATATCCGATACTATCTTCTTTGGGACCCCATGTCGGCATACAATATGCTCCATATACAGTTCTATTAGCTTCACGGTGGTATAGGTGGTCTTGATAGGAATAAAATGAGCCGACTTGGTTAAACGATTCACAATTACCCAAATTGAGTCATAACCGGACTGTGTACACAATAAACCAACTATAAAGTCCATTCCGATTTCTTCCCACTTCCACTTTGGAATCTTCAATGTTGCAATAATCCGGCTGGCCTTTTATGTTCCTCCTTGACTCGCTGGCACACATCACACAATGCTACATATTCAGCTATGTCCTTTTTCATGCTAGCCCACCAATAACATGTCTTATGTCTTTGTACATCTTGGTACAATCGGGATGAATTGAGTAAGGTGAGTCATGTGCCTTCTTCGGTATTGTCTCGCGAATATGCTTCACGTTAGGCACAACAATCCTCTTACCAAGCCATAGAGTACCTTGTTCGTCCTCATCAAATATGAATTCTCTCCCCTCCTGGGTCCTTACCTTGATTTCTTGTATTTCCTCATCCTTTGTTTGACCCTCTCAAATTTCTTGCTCCAAGGTCGAATTTAACTCCATCATCCCCATCTCATTTACAAATCCATGGTTCAACCATTCAAACTCCTTACATTACTCAGCTGGTAACTCTCGAACCGTGAGTTGATGACTTAGTCCCTTCCTACTCAAAGCATCAACCACTACATTAGCTTTTCCTGGGTGATAGTTGATTCCCAAATCATAATCCTTGATGAGCTCCAACCATCTTTGTTGCCTCAAATTTAGATCTGTTTGTGTGAAAATATACTTAAGACTCTTATGATCTATGTAAATTTCACACCTATGACCAAGGATATAATGTTTCCAAATTTTTAGTGCATGCACCACAGCTGCAAGTTCCAAGTCATGTGCTGTGTAATTCTGCTCATGTTTCTTCAATTGTCTTGATGTGTAGGCAACCACTTGACCTTCTTGCATAAGCACACATCCAAGTCCTTGTCTCGATGCGTCGCAATAAATATCAAAACTCTTGCTTACGTCTGGCAGAACCAAAACTGGGGTTGTAGTTAACCTCTTCTTTAGCTCCTCAAAACTATTTTGACAAGCTTCAGTCCATCAGAAAGCCTTTCCCTTCATTAACAACTCCGTCATTGGCTTGGCTATCTTGGAGAAGTCCTTGATGAATCGACCGTAATATCCAGCCATTCCAAGAAAACTCCTTATTTCCTTTACATTTTGCGTGGGTTCCCATTTCAACACGTCCCTCACCTTTTTGAGGTCAACCAAAACTCCTCCTCCTGAAATGATATGTCCCAAAAATGATACTTCTCTCAACCAAAACTGACACTTATTGAACTTGGCATACAATTGATGCTCCCTCAATTTCTGCAATGTAAGCCTCAAGTGTTCCTCATGTTCCTTCTCATCCTTCGAGTAGATCATAATGTCATCAATGAACACCACAAAAAACTTATTCAAGTACTCCATGAAGACCTTATTCATGAGGTACATAATGTAGGCAGACGCATTTGTCAATCCAAAGGACATCACGGTGTACTCATAAGACCCATACCATGTCATGAAAGCTGTCTTGGGTATGTCTGATGGTCTAATCTTCATTTGAAAGTATCCCGACCTCAAATCGATCTTGTAGAAAACACACCCACCCTTCATCTGATCAAACAAGTCTTATATATGTGGCAAGGTGTACTTGTTCTTAATTGTCACTTCATTGAGATCTCGGTAATCCACGCACATCCTTTGCGACCCATCCTTATTGTCCACAAATAGAACGGGCGCTCCCCAAGGTGAAGAATTGGGGCAAATAAAACCTTTCTCTAGTTGCTCTTGAATCTGCTTCTTGAGCTCCGCTAATTCCTTAGGAGGCATCCTATACGGCCTCTTAGCAATAGGTGCAGTCCCAGGTATTAAATCAATAACAAACTCAATGTCTTGGTCAGGTGGCATACCTAGCAACTCATCCGGGAACACGTCCAAAAATTCACACACCACCAGAATCTCCTCAATTGTGGCACCGTCCATGTGATTCAGCTCCAGTTGCTTTGGTGCGTATTGAGATGCTTCAAACTCTACGGTGATCCATTCCTTGTTCGTCAACTTCACCGTCTTCGTGGCACATTCAATGAATCACTTGTGCTTCCTCAACTAGTCCAAACCAAGTATAATGTCCAATCCTTGAGAATCAAAGAAAATGAGGTTGGCGGAGAAATCTACCCTCCTATTCTAAGGCTTACTTTTGGACATACTATATTTGTCCTCATCTCTCCTCCAAGAGACTTAACCAATAGAGTAAACTTCATATGATGGATAGGAAAACTATACTTGGCAACATATTTTGATGCAATGAATGAATGCGATGCTCCAAAATCAAATAACATAGTCGCCCAATTGGAGTTTGCGAGAAACATACCAATGACCACGTCATCCTCTTGTTGAGCATCCTCCGTAGAGACATGGTTCACGTTGCCATGAGCGAAATTCTGCTGTCCACAGTTTCCTTGCGGCTGTCCTCCATTGGGTCTTGGGTTTTGCCTCAGCGCGTTGCTTCCTTGACCAAGGCCTGACTTAGGACATTGATGTGCAAAGTGTCTAGCTTCTCCACAAGTATAGCACTTATTAACTCCACCGGAATTATTGGGGCGAGCTTGGTTCTAAACATTTGCACCAGGAAAATTAGCACGAGGTGCATAAGGCATTGGAGGCCTAGGTGCTTGCATGGCAGGGTGCTGCTGCACAAACTGAGATGGGAATAGTGCATAACCAGGACATTGTATAGGAGCAGACGAGCTGTAATATGGCGCATTAGGAGGCGCAAAGCAAGGGCGCACATTACTTCCTTGTTTCTGTCCTTGATATGGCGCCTTCCTCTTGTTGTTTTGCTCCATCTCACGGACCTTGTTCTCCACAACAATTGCTTTGTCCACAAGCTTCTAGAAGTTAGCATAATCACAGTTGAGCAATTGCACTTGGATCTCATTGTTAAGGCCTCTCATTAACAAATATTGCTTCCGGCTGTCCCGACTAACATCTTTAGGGGCATACCTTGAAAGTTGAGTGAACTTATTGAGATATTCACCCACGCTCGATCTTCCTTGCCTCAAGTTCTCAAATTCTTGTCTCTTCAAGATCATAACACTTTCTGGCACATAATGAGATGGGAAACTCTCCTTGAATACCACACAAGTAATCCTCTCTTGGTTCTCATGAGCACTGCATAGCGAATCCCACCAATCGGCAGCTGCTCCAACCAGTTGATGAGACGCAAATAGCACATTGTAAGACCTATGTGTTCTGAATACATTGGCTATGGCGACAAAAATTTTTTAATGCTACCATAACATCATTTTAGCAAGGTCCGACTCTAGCTCTGAGCTTCTGCAAGGTTCGACAATAGGTCCGACTTTCTTTGTCTAGCTCCGACATGTTTTTCTTGCTCCAGCTTTTGGGTTGACTAGTTCTGTCTAGCTTTGGCAAGCTCTGGCGCTAGGTTGTACTAGCTTTGGTAAGCTCCATCGCTAGGTTGTACTAGCTTTGGTAAGCTTCAGCTCAAGCTCCGGTTAGCTTTGGCAAGGTCTGGTGCTTGATCGCAGTGTTTCTGCTTTTATATTGCAATGTTTCAAACTTGCTTTACACTTATGGAAAGGTTGCTTAGTATTCTTTTACTATGATTTTGCTGTGTTTTGGTGGTTATGGTTGATATCATTTTGCTATGTTTTGCAACATGCTTATGTGAGGTGCTCACGTAAGATGTTGTAGTTTCGGAACTAACGTGACTCAAGTTGAGGACTTGTGCTCAAAAGTATTGGTTGTTTATTCATGTGCAGGTGTTGCTTGACTTCAAGACATGGCTGGTGACAGGATCCATTGAACTAGTCTTAAGGAAAAGATGAGGTTCAACAACCAAGTTCGGGAGGAATTGTGGTTTAGTTGATTGGGAGGTCGCGCATCATCTATGAATCAAGAACAATGCATATGAAGGTATAGTGGACGTCGTTGGAAGATGTTTGCACGTATGCAAGGAGTGCATGGACGTGGCTACATGGTTCTGAGGCGTGATGAAGAGATGTGGACGTAAAGAATTGGTCGAAAAGGTCCAATGAACTAGGTTATGGACTCAGGCTACGGCTGAGTCGTGTTTGACTCAAATATGGAAAGTTTTGAGTTGGTGATGATAGGATTTCGTGTTGGTAACGAAATCGATTTGTTTTAGGAATGTGGGATACGTTCCTAAGGTGTTTTGAAGTCTTAAGATTGCTTCTATCTGCGTATAGAAGAGTCTTGAGCAGTCATGGAAAGTTTCTATTCGTGAATTGAGTAGGATTAGAGTCCTAGTTGAGTTTGGGTTGGCCTAAGGGCTGGTTATATAAGCAAGGGAGGCCAGAGCTCGTGGTGCACAACTTTGGGGCTGTTCCTCTTGTGTTCCATTGAATAAAATTCGTAGTTGAAAGGAACTTTTGTGCCTTGTTCCTCCGACTTGTTCCAGACAAGTTTTTCTCATCGAATTTTTTGCACAACACTACCCTTCTTCGGTGGTTTTATCATAACTCGAGTTTTACAGCTTCAATTGACGTGATTGTTTTTGGGTTGTCTTAAAAACTTGATTATATATCATTTGTAAAATTTTTACGGTCATTGGATTTGTGGTTTCTGATCTACACAAGTTTCTTTGCAGTGTTCCAGAACTGTTTTTCTCAGGTAGGACAGATTGACCTTTGTTCGATCTTTCAATCGTAACTTGAGTTTCCCTCGACGTATTTGAGTGGTTCTTGTTGTGCCGTCTTCGTGACTTGATTCTATCTGATATATATCACTTTTGTCATGGTGAAACACATTTAGATTAGTTTCACACATGATTTCTTTAATAGGTCATTTTTCTGCTGAAGGGGTTGGGATTTAATTGTTTCCGCTGCGTATGATTTTTTAAATGTACCATTCACCCCCTCCTCTGGTATCTTCTCACGTGCTATTTGATCCTACAATTGGTATCAGAGCCACGGTGCTGCAATCTTTGTGATTTGCACGTGTTTTTGACTAATCATCATGGAGAAATATTGCGCCAATCCTTGTGTGTTTAGTGGTATTGATTTTCAGGTTTGGAAGGCACATATGGAAGCCTTCATCCAGGCTCAAGGCTTCACAATATGAGAGAAGGTATACAAGCCTTAAGAAGTGCCGTCAAATGATCAAGTTATAGCTACAAATCTGAGATATGTCGACAACAACAACAAGGCTTGGAACTTGATCATTTAAGAATTTACTGAAAGCGACTTCGACCGTGTTGCACACCTCCGATCTGCATACGATGTGTGGAAAGCACTTTGTGACTACCACGAAGGATCCAACACGATCAAGTAGGCAAGGCAAGACATGTTCATGAAAGAATACATGCGCTTCGAGATGCAACCCGGTGAGTCTATTGATGACCTTTTTGCTCGCTTTAATAAAATTCTCAGCAACTTGCGTAGTGTCAATGTTAATTGTTCAGATGCTGAAAATGCTAGGCAATTGTTAAGTGCATTAGATATTTCAATTTGGGAGATGAAAGTCACATCTATTTGTGAATCTACTTTCATGAGTACACTTACTTTAGATGTGCTATATTCCAAGTTAAAAACTCATGAAATCGACATAATATCACGTAAGAACCCCAACAAGTCTATTGCTTTTGTTTCTCAACGTGACATGCCTAGCTCCGGTCAATCTTTATCTTGTGGTACACTTGCTTTGTTGTCCTCTCTAACCCTTGAACAGATTGAGGAGTTTCCAGAGGAGGAGCTTGTACTTCTCTCTACTAGGTTCTCAGAAGCATTGCAAAATATGAGAACTAGAAGGAGAGGAAGCTCCGGACCTCATCGATGTTTCGAATGTGGTAAGACAAGACATTTTCATTCAGATTGCCCTAACCTTTTAGGTCCTACTTCCCGGGATGAAAAGCAAACAAGGACGAAGCACTCTTCTGCAAATTATAAGAAGAAAAAGAAGAGTTTTACAGGACGTCAATTAGTGAGCAGTTTTATCTCCGCACTTCAAGAACTTGGCTCAAGCGATGTGGAAATTGGAAGTGGCGAAGATGAAGATGATTTGGCAAACTTGTGCTTCATGGCGGCAAGTCAAGATCAAGTATGGAGGAGGCTGAACACAACAACGACAATGAATAGGTATGTCCTACTTGCGAAGAAATGTGTGATGCTATTTCTCGTGCCACTGTTATATTTAAGAAAAAGGACAAAAAGCTTAGGGACAATGCTGTTAAAATTGAGTCACTAGAATATGAAATTAATTGTTTGACATCTTTGATTCCTAGTGATGGTTCTTGTTCTTCATGTGAATTAATATATGAACGATTGTCCTCATTAAGAAGTACGCACACCTCCACACTTGATAAACTTGAGTTAGAAATTGAAAAGAACAAAGAGCTTGCTGCACTGAATGATAAAAACTTGAAAGATGCTTGATGTTCTACAATTGATTTGCATTGTTCTACTTGTGATGATCTTGATAAGAAAATACAAGATGCTCTGAATGAAATATCTATATCGAATAATGATTTACATTCTCATGAAGTTAAATATTGCTCCAATTGCAAATTAAAAGGACAAACTTCATTTGAAATTTGCCTTGATCTGTCCAATAAACTTGATAACATGCATAGGATATTAGATGGGTTTTGTAGTGGGAATAAGAACCTGAACTTGCTACTGAATTCTTTCAAGTCTTGCAATGATAAAACTGGTTTAGGTTTTGATTCTCATGCTCATGCTAAGGCACATCCACCTAAAATTGTAAAGTCATTGGGAAGTGGTTTGAATCAAACAGTTCCTAAACATAAAGAAGTGGTTTTCAAATCTGCAGGAGTCTTGTCTCATTCGGTTTCAAATAAAAATGTTGCTTGCTCATCTAGTCATGAACACAATGTTAAATTTTATTGTACCTACTGTGGTAGAGATGGTCATGTCATAGATTTTTATTATAGACTAGCTAAAAACCAGAAAAAAGAAAGATTGATTGCTAGATCTCATAACTTTCATACAAAATTTGCTGCACATACTAAACTGAATGTTAGGAACATGCAACCTGCTGTTATGAGTCAAAAACATTCAGAATTTGCTCCCAAACCTATTGTTTTTTGTGCTACACATGTAACACCTTATAAGTACGTAGTTGGGTACAAAAATCCTCAAACTTTGGCTCATAAACCTGTTGTTTTGTCTCAGCTTTCGTATGTTATTCCTGCTGCACATTGTGTGACTCAGTACTGGATTCCTAAAATCCTTTTGACTGACCCCAATATTGAGTCATCGACGTATTGTGCTTCTATGTAGGTTACACGCTTGATAAAGGAGAACTTTTGGATTGTGGATTCAGGTTGCTCACGCCACATGTCTGGTAACAAAGAATGGTTCTCCCCACTCTCTTTTGTGTCACGTGTAGAGAATGTTACTTTTGCCGATAATTCTTCAACTCCTATAATTGCTAAGGGTTTGGTTAGAGTAAATGACCACTACACTTTGAAGGATGTGGCACTTGTTATAATTTGAAATACATCTTGCTTCCTGTTTCACAACTGCTAGATGAAAATCTGGAAATTATTTTCACTAAAAATTGATGCAAAGTTGTAAATTCAAACAGTGAGCTTATTTTTAACATGTCTCGGTTTGGATGAGTTTTTAAAGCCGATTTTGATATGTCTTCCACTAAGCATAGGTGTCTAGTTTCTAATGATTCAAAGGACTTATATTTTTGGCATCGTAGACTTGGTCACGTAGGCTTTGATCATCTAACGCATGTTAGTGCTCTTGATCGCATACGTGGGTTGCCTAAGCTTAAAGGGAACAAAGAAATTGTGTGCTCTTTTTGTAGACATGCTAAGATGGTTGCAGGTTCACATACCCCTCTCACAATGATCATGCAACTGAACCGGGTCAACTTTTGCACCTTGACACTGTAGGACCGTCACGTGTTCAATCCTTTAGAGGTAAATGGTATGTTCTTATTATTGTTGATGATTATTCTAGATACTCTTGGGTTTACTTTATGGCATCTAAGAATGAAGCTTTTAGTCACATTAGAAATTTATTTCTTAGATTATCAATTGATCACCTGGGATCTTTAAAAGTGATTAGAAGTGATAACATAATAGAATTTAAAAATCAATCTTTTGATCACTTTTGTGCAGAAAATGGAATAGATCATCAATTTTCTTCACCATATGTACCTCAACAAAACGGTGTTGTAGAAAGAAAGAACAGAACCTTAGTTGAGATGGCTAGGACTATGCTTCATAAATATCAAACTCCTAGGAAATTTTGAGCTGATGCGATTGCAACTACTTGTTATGTCTCAGATCGTGTTTTCTTGCATGCTAAGCTAGGTAAAACACCACATGAGCTCCGTTTTGGACATAGGCCTAGTGTTACACACTTTTGGGTCTTTGGTTACAAATGCTTTGTTAAGAAACATGGTAATCTTGATAAATTTGAACCTAGATCTGTTGATGGCATGTTTCTTGGTTATCCATCTCATACTAGAGGCTAACGTGTGCTTTTACTTGACACTAACAAAATTGTGGAGACTTGTGAGGTGTCTTTTGATGAAGCTAGCACAAGTACTAGCTCAAACATTGCAGGTCCGAATCCATATCTGCAGGGGGAGAGCATTTTCGTTGAAGATGAGGAAGAAGTGGTGTTGCTGCCCAAAAAATCAGCAGCTAATGATATTGTTCCAACTCCTAATTTTGATTCACAGCTAGCACCGACAACCACCATTGCTGGTCCAGATTCTACTCAAGTCACAAACTCATTGATTTGTGATGAACATGAATAAGAAGAAGCTTGTGAAGTGTCCACTCCCCTCCTGGTTCTCAAAAGTCATCTCCCACAACGAATTATTAGAAGCTTGCACGAACGAGTCACACGGTCCAGGTTTTGCGATCCAAACTCTCATGCTCATTCTGGTTTTGTTGCTTCTTTTGAACCCAAAGATATATCACACGCACTCACTAACGAATCTTGAAATATTGCCATCCAAGAAGAGTTAGAAAATTTTTAAAGAAATAATGTTTGGAAACTTGTACCTCCACCTCAAGGTCACACTTTAATTGGAACAAAATGGGTGTTTAAAAATAAAAAAAGTGAGGATGGGGTTGTGGTTAGGAATAAGGCTAGGTTGGTTGCTCAAGGTTTCACTCATGTTGAAAGTCTAGATTTTGATTAAACTTTTGCTCATGTTGCTAGATTAGAAGCCATAATAATTTTGTTAGCTTTTGCTGCATCTAAAGGTTTTAAGCTTTATCAAATGGATGTTAAAAGTGCTTTTCTTAATGGCTACATAGATGAGGAGGTTTATGTAAAAGAACCACCGGGTTTTGAAAATCCTGATTTTCCTAATCATGTTCACAAACTGTCCAAAGTCTCGTACGGTCTAAAACAAGCCCCTAGAGCATGGTATGATAGGTTAAAAACATTCTTTCTTGGAAACGGGTTTACCATGGGCAAGGTTGATAAAACTATTTTTGTTCTTAAGCATGGCAATGACTCATTATTCGTTCAAGTTTATGTGGATGATATTATCTTTGGTCGTGTTTCTCATGATTTTGTGTCCAAGTTTTCAGCTATGATGAGTTCAAAATTTGAGATGAGTGTGATGGGAGAACTCATGTACTTTTTGGGGCTGCAAATCAAGCAAACCAAGGAGGGTACCTTTTTGCATCAAACGAAGTATACAAAAGACCTCCTAAGGCGCTTCAACATGGACAAAAGCAAGCCTCTTCGGACACCAATGGGAACAGCAACAACACTTGAACTTGATGAAGATGGTGAAACCGTGGATCAAAAACAATATAGAAGCATGATCGAATCACTTTTGTACCTCACAAAATCAAGACGAGACATACAATTCAGCGTATGTCATTGTGCACGGTTTCAAGCCTCCCCACGTACTTCCCATCGTCCAGCCATCAAAAGGATTCTCAGGTACTTACAAGGAACTCAAGAATTTTACATTTTTCTTCCTTCTTTCTCAACCATTACTTTGAAAGCTTTTTCGGATGCTGATTCTGGGGGTTGTAGGATTGATAGGAAAAGTACTTCTGGTGCTTGTCATTTACTTGGTAATTCACTTGTTTCTTGGTCTTCTAGAAAACAAAACTCAGTTGCACAATCCACAACTGAATCTGAATATGTAGCTAGTGCTAGTGCTTCCTCTCAGATTCATTGGATTGTTCAAACACTTAAGGACTATGGGGTCGATCTACATAGTGTTCTACTGTTTTTTGATAACACTAGTGCCATTTGCATTGCTAAAAACCCCGTGCAACATTCTAGAACTAAGCACATTGACATTAGGTATCACTTTCCTTGTGATAATGTTGAAAATGAAAACATTATGCTTCACCATGTAGATACCGAACAACAATTGGCTGACATTTTTACAAAACCTTTGGATTTCACTTGTTTTTGTTTTATTCGTAGTGAATTAGGAGTTATGCATCCTCATGGCTTAAATTGAGGGGGAGTTTTCAAACTTGAGAAGTCTATGTGTGAATCTGGAATTAAAATAATATGAGCATAGTATTTCATACATATATGACTTTGTGATTCCTTTTATATGTTGAAAGTTCTTACTACATTACTCGTGTTATACATTTTGTAGTTTTTGCCATGTCTAGTAATTGGAATAATTACTTACACTAAATCTGGTCATGGTCGAACTTTCTTGCTGTTTTAAACTTGTTGCATGCTCGCGGGTGCTTTTATCATAAAGAATTAATCAAGTAATCAACTCACATGTTGAGTTTTTATGAACAAATATAAATTGAGAAAAGATCAAGAGAATATGCATGCATCGCACTTCTTCTTTTGAGATGGCTTATCATTGCACTTAGATATGAACTTGGAAGAAGTTGTGTATGACTAAAACCATGTCCTTAAGCTTCTGATTGTCAAATGACATAGGCTTGGCTTGGTTGGTTAGAATAATGGAGATGCGCATATAATCTCTTGCAAATATCATATGATATAAATTTGTGCTTTGAAAAATAATAAAATGCAGCAACAAGTGTCATGCTTTCAAGTTTGAAATAGTTAAGTTTGTGAGATCATGACTTGCTAAATTGGAAATTACATTTGATCTCTAGCATGGCTTACACTACTTTATGTATTTCATTGATGTGATAGTGTAAGTTACTTGATAGTATGACTTGGATGAGCTTTGTTTTATATGTATATGTTATAATATGCTCATAACAATTAAAATTTGTCTTATAAACCTTGCTGAATACATTGTCAAAGGGGGAGAGATAATATGTGAATTTTTAAAGATAAGTATGCAAGGGGGAGAAATTGATTACACATTGCACATGTTCACAATTGTTTTTGGCACGATTCTTATCAGGGGGAGAATTTCTTTTTCTCATTTTATTTCTGTTTTACAAAGGGGGAGAAATGTTTTCAAAACTTTAAATGTGAATAAGCCAATGTTCGGATTTTAAGTGGTGTTGCCAATGCATTCATCAAGAAGGAGATTGTGAGACCTATGTGTGCTGAATACATTGGCTATGGCGATAAAAGTTTTGAATGCTGCCATAACATCTTTTTAGCAAGTTCCGACTCTAGCTACGAGCTTCTGCAAGGTCTGACAATAGGTCCGACTTTCTTTGTCTAGCTCCGACATGTTTTTCTAGCTCCGGATTTTGGGTTGACTAGTTCCGACTAGCTTTGGCAAGCTCCGGCGCTAGGTTGTACTAGCTTTGGTAAGCTCTGGCGCTAGGTTGTACTAGCTTTGGTATTCTCCAGCTCAAGCTCTGGTTAGCTTTGGCAAGGTCCGGTGCTTGATCGTAGTGTTTCTGCTTTTATCTTGCAATGTTTCAAACTTGCTTTACACATATGGAAAGGTTGTTTAGTATTCTTTTACTAAGTGTTTGGTGTGATTTGGTGGTTCTGGTTGATATCATTTTGCTATGTTTTGCAACATGCTTATGTGATGTGCTCACGTAAGATGTTGTAGTTTCAGAACTAACTTGAGTTAAGCCGAGGACTTGTGCTTGAAAGTATTGGTTGTTTATTCATGTGCAGGTGTTGCTTCAGTTCAAGACATGGCTGGTGATAGGATCCATTGAACTAGTCTTAGGGAAAAGATGAGGTTCAACAACCAAGTTCGTGAGGAATTGTGGTTGAGTTGATCGGGAGGTCGCGCAACATGTATGAATCAAGAATAATGCATATGAAGTTATCGTGGATGTCGCTGGATGATGTTTGCACGTATGCAAGGAGTGCATGGACGTGGCTGCATGGTTCCGAGGCATGATGAAGAGATGTGGACGTAAAGAATCGGTCGGAAAGGTCCAACCGACTAGGTTATGGACTCAGACTGCGACTGAGTCGTGTTTGACTCAAATATGGAAAGTTTTGAGTTGGTTATGATAGGATTTCGCGTGGGTCACAAATTTGAGTTGTTTATGGAATGTGGGATACGTTCCTAAGGTGTTTGAAAGTCTTAAGTTTGCTTCTATCTGCGTATAGAAGAGTCTTGAGCAGTTATGAAAAGTTTCGATTCGTGAATTGAGTAGGATTAGAGTCTTAGTTGAGTTTGGGCTGGCCTAAGGGCTTGTTATATTAGCAAGGGAGGTCGTAGCTCGTGGTGCACGACTTTCAGGCTGTTCCTCTTGTGTTCTATTGAATAAAATTTGTAGTTGAAAGGAACTTTTGTGCCTTGTTCGTCCGACTTGTTCCAGACAAGTTTTTCTCGTCGAGTTTTCTGCACAGCACTACCTTTCTTAGGTGGTTTTTTCATAACTCGAGTTTTACATATTCAATGGACGTGATTTATTTTGCGTTGTCTTCAAAACATGATTATATATCATCTATCAAAATTTCACGGTTATTGGATTTGTGATTTCTGATCTACATGAGTTTCTTTGCAGCATTCCAGAACTATTTTACTCGGATAGGACAGTTTGACCTTTGTTCAATCTTTCAATCGTAACTTGAGTTTCTCTTGACGGATTTGGGTGATTCTTGTTGTGTCATCTTCGTGAGTTGATTCTCTCTGATATCTATCACTTTTGTCATGGTGAAACACATTTAGATTAGTTTTACACACGATTTCTTTAATAGATCGTTTTTCTGCTGAAGGGGTTGGGATTTAATTGTTTCCGCTACGTAATATTTTTAATTCTACCATTCACCCCCTCTCTGGGAGCTTTTCACATGCTCTTTGATCCAACACACCTTCTCCCGGTAACTGCATTGGACTATTGCAAGTTTCTTCTACACAGATTTGAGCCAATCATCCACATCCATAGGGTTAGCGACTTGAGCAAAGGTCGGCGGCCTAGTCCTCATAAATTTTCCCAACCAGTGATGAGGAGGTAGAGGTGGCGGTGGAGGCATGTGGGGCCGATTGTTGATGTTGCCAGCCTGCAGTTGTCCCATAGTTTGTATCATGGTCTGCATGAGCTGGTTCTGCATAGCCAATAACTGCTCAATATTGATAGCTCCCTGAGCATGTCCTTGTCCATTGTTGTTCTTAGGTGCTCTATTGATCTCCTCCTCATCATTGTCATCCCTCTAGTTGCGAGTTCTCACCATCTGAAGAAAAGCAAGAGATAAGAATTTAGAAACGTCCCCAATTATATGCATCAAGGGATATGAAACTAAACGACTCCCTACACTAGCCTAGGTGGACATGGCAATGCTAAAGCATCCCAAAATCCTCTATTAAGCACACAAGCAAACAATATATATAGCAACAACATACCAAACAAAAACACAATGCTTCCTGAGTTCTATGTGCTCTAAAGTGTCCATTCTATCTAGGTTGCATCCTACGGCCAACCTGTGGCTCTGATACCAATTTGTGACATATGGTTCCGAATATGAACCAAGTGAACGCATATTTGTTCCCAGGATGTTCAACACACATACATGAGTGCACTGACAAAAGAGTATACATAAAATTACCACAAAACAAGATTAATTAACCACTCTTATCATTCAAACCCTATTATCCTCGAATACAAGCACTAATGAATATTAATGACAAGTTCAACTAATGCGGCGGAAATAAACTAAACTGAGCAAGCTAAGCAAATAAGCAGCATAAGCAAATAGTGTATAGCGCAGCTCCAAACACTCCACAGGCAAAGATGACAGTAGACACAACCTAGAACTCTGCATTATCGACGTTATAGTCCCAATCTTGACCTGCAACTGTTGGTGCTGGAATTGCAAGGGTGAGTACATGTCGTACTCAGGAAGTGTGGAAAGTATGGCATGTAGCTGATTCAAATGACGAATATAATAAAGGCTAAGTGCTGAAAAGTACATTAAAACATTTGAAACGCAATATATTACACTTATGTGAAATAAATGCATCATAAACCATAAGTAATAACATAGTACCAATCCATATTTCTTTACCATCATCCAAATTCTAGATTTTATCATTTCCATTAATCATATCCAACACCAGAATTTCATGTATAACCATCTATAACCATTACCAAACCATAACCATAACAAAAACCATCCCAATATCAAGTTCCCTCTAATCATGTAGGTCATCCAGGTGCTCATAACTGGGAGCACGGCTATCATAATAGTTTTATTAGAATCTGCAGAGTTTGTACCACTTTACCCACGTGTTTGTGATTTCATCACCCATCAGCGACTAAAGAACCTCCTTTACGCCAATTACACTTCCCTTGGTGTATGGACAAGAGATCACAATATATCCTTTACAAAGGGGTTACTAGCCTATTTAGACCCCACCGAGTTTCACCGGTGGTGATGTCTCCTAC
This sequence comes from Tuctoria greenei, assembly GCA_036927565.1. Taxonomy (NCBI): domain Eukaryota; kingdom Viridiplantae; phylum Streptophyta; class Magnoliopsida; order Poales; family Poaceae; genus Tuctoria; species Tuctoria greenei. The sequence goes on along the minus strand of JAYESD010000009.1, from coordinate 92,592,040 downwards.
AGAGCACATCTTCAACCAAGGGCCCCCTCTTGAGGCATTCAGATCCCAAGGTAGTCCCACCAATCATCAACAAACCCAATCCGACTACCTCTTCCCCTAGCATCCTTAATGTTCCAAATAGCACTGGAAAATCCCTAATTAATCAGCTATGCCACACCCATACTTGGCCTTGTGGTGGCACTTTAGTCCTGGCTTATTCTCGCATGAACTGGTCCTTAGATCTAAAGCAAGCGAACCACCATAACAACTAACCCATCAGCATACCATGCTTGCTTAGATCACCGATTACCACATCATATTAACCAGTTCATGTTAATCATAATCTCATAAATGCATAATTAAGTGTGTAGTGTTGATTCCCATCCCAATTAAATATGCGAAGCAAGAACGTAAAGATCCCATCCTGACTCTCTACCATATATTTCAGGTGACAAGGGTGGCTAAACAACGCTAGTAAGCTTCCTATCATAGGATTCCCATCAAATTGACACTACATGCAGTTTTGCAAACAAAACATTTACTTTAAAAAAGGATCAATATGCTTCAAGGACACTTGCCTTGCTCTTGGGCTTGATTGGGATCAAATACTTCAAACTCTTGGTGCTAGAGATCCTCCGCGGCACTCTCAAACAGTAACATACAAACAAGAAACACAATCAAACAGTGCACAAATATTACTCAATATGACATTACATGCATGATTAATACAAATGCAAGTTGGAACCTGTTAATGAGTTGCTTGTAATGATCACTAACTAGTTCTAATAGCTTTTAACAAGTTTATACATATTAGGAGTTGATCAAATCTAATTTTAGAATTAATACAACAGAAATTAACCAGGAAAATCAGACTAGTCTGCTAGGGACCGGACAAGTCTGCACTGTGCAAGATCAGCATATTAGAGTTTTCTAGATCTACGTGAATTTGAAGATTTGGGGTTGAATTCACGTAAGAAAACGAGAATAGTAGGTATACCAGGTGTCTAGGACTCCAAAGAATCAAGGATCTTGGAGGTATCACTTGGATCATGACGATCTAGGGTTGATGAAGAGCTTGATGGTGGATGTTGACAAGGAGCGCGAAGTTGATGGAGATCTTGATCCTCTTTCGTTTCCTCCTCTTCTTCTTCTTGTTCTAGATCTCTTTCTCCCTCCTTTGTGGCGGCTATCCACAAGATAGGGTTTGGGTGAGGTGGAAAATTTGCAAATAGATGTCAAGCCAAGGGGTGGGGTTGTTTATATAGAGGTGGAGGCTAGGGTTACATGGATTTCGAGTTTGGGAGTGAGTAGAGGCTGGTTTAGAGTCCCACATGGGCTCTAAAAGAGTTAGGCACGACGTCCCTAGGCCCACATAACATAAAACCCAAGAAACAAGTCATGAAACAAAAGATCAACTCAGAGTCGCGATTTATCGGACAAGTCCAAAAAGGACCGGACTAGTCTGAAGTTAAACAGAGAGAAATCGGACAAATCCGGACTGGATATTAGACCAGTCAGAACTTATGCAGAGGGGAAAACAGACAAGTATGACCAAAAATCGGACAAGTCCGACTTTAATCAAAGGCGAAAACGGAGAAGTTCGCTGGAACTCCGGACTAGTCCGGACAAGTCTAGGGACTTAGTGAAATTTTCAAGGAATTGGAACACTAGACTAGTCCGCACAGGACCGGACAAGTACGACGTTGTCCAGAGGGAACAACAGACTAGTCTGCAGCAAAACAGACAAGTCCATTTGAAGTCAGAGAGAAATCGGACTTGTGCGCAAAAAAATCGGACTAGTCCGCACTTCCCAGAATTCTTAAGTTCGGTTTTGTTTCTAATCAATTTTAAACTTATTCCTTTTTATGTGGATTAATTTCAGACACATATATGAATGTATGCAAGGCATGATGCATGAAAATGAAGGTGTTACAATGTAGGTCCAGACACTCGCCATCTCCTCCTTGGTCTTGACCTTGCTGTGGGGAAGACCCAACTCCATCGCGGCAAAGTGGAGCAAAAGTTAAAAGTCTATATGGGGATTGGGAGGCTTTGAGCACAAGTTCAATTAAAAGCGTGAAGAGTCCTCAAACCCTGCAGGCTTTCCTTCTTAAGTAAGCCTCTGAGACGCTTGGATGGAAACCGCAATGGGACCGAGGTTACACTCTAAAAAATCTACCTTGCCAATGACGAATGGACCTGGGTCCACTTTGGCGGAAAAGCCGAAGCTTTTGCCCAGGTGAACTGTTGTCATGATGGGAGGTTGGAATCCCAAGGGCTGCAACCTGACAAGGCGAGCGGAACCGACTTTGCCCCAGGTGAACCGTTTTTGCATCGGGAACTGGCGGCCTTCAATTGCTTGAGATCCGCACACAAGGATCTCACTTGCCACATTCAAAAGAAGCCATGTGGAGATGATTTAACCACGGAGCATCACCCCAATGGCACATCAGAATACCTTTGAAACCGCGGTGCGGGAATCGAAAATGGCCCCACCTTTAGTAGAATAACTTAACCCAAAGGATTTCTCCCGGAGTTGGGCCCTCGGGCCACTGGCGGTACCCCACGTTCCAGGTACCCCATGATTCCACAAGAAAAGCTAAGGAGTTCCCCACCATTCCAGTCGAAGACTTGTGAAGGCCACACGTGTTGCACCATACTTGACTTGCCTCCCTCATTTGGGTAGTTCCAACACTTACATGTGTAATACAAGGCCGGACCTAATACCCATCATAGGGAAGTTCCAGTCTTACCACGTGTCCAGTGACCCCGGATCTAACCCCCAGTAGAGGGAAGCTCTGGTGCTACCACGTGTGTAGTGGCTCCGGACCAACCACCCCACGATGGGAAGCTCTGGAGCCGCCACGTGTCAATCCTCCGGAGCTATGACTTCCACGGAAGAAAGAGAGATCTCCAACGGCTCGGACCTTCAAGGGACAGTTAAAGCGACAGTTACAAGACCTAATTACGTGTCATTAATACCATATTAATGACACGTTATGAGTAGACTATTAATAGGGGTAACACCATGATTAAGACACGTTATCACCCTATTAACCACTCTTAATATCCAGCGTTCGTTTATTAGATAGTTGACTATGCTAGGGCCACATGTGGGGCCAGACAATTGTTGTAATGTCCAGTCCTTAGACTATAGAAGGGTTGAATTGCATGATACAAAGGAGAGGCTGATACGCACACAACACCACAGACACATTTTTCAGACACACAACACACAACCCATAGAGTAGGATGTTACGCTCAGGCAGCCCGAACCACATAAATCCTGTGTGTCACTGTCTTGTCAAAATCTCATGTGCCCCAACCAATCATGAACCTCTGCGGGCTATGATCTAAAGTAGTACCGGGGGAAGTGTCGATCACACACTTCGACACATGCGGTTTGTAAAAAAATGCGGTTGTGATGTCAAATGAAATAATAACTGCCTATAATGATTAAATATCATAGGCGGTCTTACATTAACAACTTCAAAGTGTACAAGGTGTGGGAACTAGTCGAAAGACCCAAGTTCAACGTTGTTGGCACCAAATGGGTCTTCCGCAACGAACAAGACGAACACGGGGTGGTGACAAGGAACAAGGCACGACTGGTGGCCAAAGGGTATTCACAAGTCGAAGGTTTGCATTTCGATGAAACCTTTGGTCCCGTAGCTAGACTTGAGTCTATTAGAATATTACTTGCATATGATACTCACCATGATTTCAAGCTCCATCAAATGGATGTGAAAAGTGCCTTCCTCAATGGACCAATCAAGAGGTGTATGTGGAGCAACCCCCTGGTTTTGAAGATGAAGAGTTCCCGACTACGTATTCAAATTGCGTAAGGCTCTCTACGGCCTCAAACAAGCTCCTATAGCTTGACATGAGTGTCTTAGAGATTTCCTAATTGAAAATGGTTTCAAGATTGGTAAGGTAGATTATACATTGTTTACAAATAACTTTGACAATGATCTCTTTATTTGTCAAATTTATGTTGATGATACAATCTTTGGTTTAACTAATAGATCTTTTGTGAGGAATTTAGTAAGATTATGACAGATAGGTTTGAGATGTCTATGATGGTAGATCTAAAGTACTTCTTGGGATTCCATGTGAGGCAACAAAAGGAAGGGACGTTCATAAGCCAAACTAAGTAGACTCAAGACATACTCAAGAAGTTTGGAATGGACAAGGCGAAACCCATAAAGACCCCCATGGCAACGAATGGCCACTTGGATCTCAATGAAGATGGACCAAACGTCGATCAAAAGGTATATCGCTCCATGATTGGATCTCTACTCTACTTATGTGCATCTAGGCCAGCCATTATGTTGAGTGTATGTTTGTGTGCAAGGTTTCAAGCCAACCCAAAAGAGTGTCATTTGCCAGCTGTTAAGAGAATCTTGCGGTATTTAGTTCATACACCCAACCTAGGCCTTTGGTATCCCAAAGGTTCCAAATTCAATCTCATTGGTTACTCGGATGTAGATTATGCCGGGTGCAAAGTAGATAGAAAAAGTACCTCCGGTACATGCCAATTCCTAGGAAGATCCCTAATTTCTTGGTCCTCCAAGAAACAAAACTCCATTGCCTTATCCACGGCCGAAGCGGAGTATGTTGCAGCCCGGAGTTGTTGTGCACAACTCATTTGGATGCGACAAACTCTAAGGGATTACGGTTACAATACGAACCATATTACACTCTTTTGTGATAATGAGAGTGCCATTAAAATTTCCCATAATCCCGTTGAGCACTTTTTGAGACATCCGGCATAGACATTTTGAGAGACCATTCAATGAAGGGAGATATAGCCATTTCACATGTTAATACCAAAAAGCAACTAGCTGATATATTCACCAAGCCACTTGATGAAAAATGCTTTTGCGAACTCCGAAATAAACTAAATATCCTCGATGCTCGGAGTGTGGCTTGAAATATTGTATACCTGAATGCTATCTTCAAAATTCATTGATTGTGTTGTCAAATCATCTCTCTCAATTTTCCCGAAAAACTATGTCAATTACCAGATCTTGGTGAATTATGATCATTGCTTGATTGTTGTATGCTTACTGATCATATTCATCAAGATTATTTGATTTACTTTGCCTTCCTATTTTCTTAATATGTACCTTCGAATATATACGAATGGGCTAAGCATTTCTTTCCTGGTGACCACGGACTAGTCCGTGGTTGCCCAGACTAGTCCGCCCATGCAGACTAGTCCGAAGTGTGACGGTTCGGTCGGACTAGTCCGGCAGACCACGAACTAGTCCGATATAGGCTTTGGAAAAGTTCGGACTAGTCTGATCATTTTCGAACAAGTCCGATTTTTTTTGTCCATAACCCTAGCCGCTGTCAAACCGTAATCTTCCTCACCCCACACTTGCCTCAAGCTTTCTCTCTCCACGCTCGAGCTCCCCAAGGTGATTTGTTGATTCCTCCATCAAAACATTGCAAGTTTGGGTGGAAATTGACCTTCTTCGCTTAGGGATTGAAGACCACGGACATGTCTGATACTTCAAACCCTACATCTCCGTGAATCAAGATCTTTCGGTAAAATCTCATCCCAAACCCTAGAAATTGCTGTTTCCTTCAATGTTGATCAACTAGTTTAGTTCCTTTCACCATATACAAGTTTCCTTGATGTATTACATTGCTGCTAAGCTATTTGTGCATTAGGAATCACCATTTGTCTCATAGTTACGGTTTTAGAGGTTGAATACCGGACTAGTCCGGTCCATGCACGGACAAGTCCGGTCAACCGGACTAGTCCGTGCCTGTACACCGGACTACTCTGATTTTTCTGAACTCAACCCTAACTTCTTAATTCCTCAATGGAATTCCTTGTCATCTATTCTCATAAATACCTTGTGAAATCCATTCTCAGGACAATGGCGAGCACCAACAAAAAAATCTCTGATTTCGAGGCTGAGATGGACCACGAAGCCGTGCTTCGGTCCTCGACGGGCCTAAGAAAGAAGCGCCAAGAGCACCCATTCGAGCCAGCTACTTCTCCTCCCCAGGCTCAACAGAAAGTGCTTACAAAGAAGACTTCCTTCAAGGCTTCTGCTGGAGGAGGCCCTAGCTCAGCAAGTGTCCGCCAAGCAAAAGGCAGGGGCAAAGGGATTTCAACGGGCCCGATTGGCCCCCTAAAGCTGCCAGCTCCAAGGGAAGGGGCATGGGATCCCGCAGAGGAGAGATTCAATGGAAAGGGCAGCAACACGGCTGCGAAGTTCAGGAATGTTGATTGTTACAGCCGTCCCAAGCAAGTCGCTGATGGGAGGTTTTGGAGTAACTTCCATGCAAACTTTTACGAGTCTGTCTATCTTCCAATGAAGACCCCCGTGGTGTGCAACCAATGGATCGATTGGGTGCATTTTGAGAAGAAGGGTTTCTCACCCTTTGTGGAGGTAGTAGAGGCAATTTAGAAGCATGGCTTGAAGGACCTCTTTGCCTTCCGAAACAATAGGAATGTTGAAGTCATAGCCCAATTTTATGCCACTTGCCACATTGCTAGTGATGAGGAAGAAAGGGTTACTTGGATGACTCATGGATCCAAGTACACCATCACTTATGAAGAGTTTGCAAGATTGTTACATCTTGACACCTCGAGGAATGACAATTTGATCATCCACAACATTGGTGTCATTGAGAAGGACATGATGAAGTTTCTCTATGAACCCAACTCAAAGTTCATTCCTCCCTCCACCAAGAACATGAAGCCCTTCTTTGTGGTGTTGATTAGGGTCCTTAGGAAGAACATTGCCCCCAATGATGGGGATGCTGGAAGTGTGCAGGGGTATCTCAGGACCTTAATGAAGGTCATTAGCAAAGACAAGAAGTTTGATGTCTTTGACTATATTTGGAACGACATGGTCAACATCTCCTGCACGCCGAACAGGTCCTGTGGCTATGCTCCATATCTGATGTTTATGATAGAGAAGGTCGTAGGGATAGAGTTCATCAAGGATGTGGAGCACCTCCACTTGAGGCCCCAGAAGCCTCAACAGCCAAGTGTTCAAGCTGCTCCCTCTCCTGCATCCAGTGCAGAGGCTCCGGCGAGAGCTAGTGGAGATGCTAGGGCTGCTCCCGCCACTAGGGCCCCGCCTCAAAAAGGGTCACCAAGTGGCATATTGAAGTACCTGTCAGCCATCTTTGCCTCTTGCAAAAAGGCCGAAGTGAAAGCTCATAAGCTGAACAAGAGGAGAAAGGCCGACATGAAATATGTCAAAGAGAATGTGAAGCAAATTTGCCAAAAGCTGTAGATCGAGCCCGTTGGATCTCCAATCATTTCTAATGATTCTGATTCTGACTTCACCTAGCTCGGGCCCTTGAGTCCCTCCGAGCTTGCCTATTTTGGCATTGGGGACTCGAGTGGTTCCGTTCCTCAAGGTCCCTCCTCTCCTATTTTGCCTATCAGCCAGAAAATGAAGATGAAAACGATGAGAGGACCGAGAGCGAGGCTTGAAGACCTTAGGTCCCTTCTCTCCTTCTTTTTGGTGCCTTGATGCCAAAGGGGGAGAGATTGAGGGGGAGTCTTATGAGTCTTAGGCTTTAGCTGTAGGATGCGAGGAGAGCTATCTTTTTGTGTCTTTTGTCTATTTGGGGGTTGTAAGACTTTCGATATGCTCTTTTGGTACTTTTGGTCCTGTGATGCATTGTTATGAACTGCTTATCAAGATATTGGTGAAATCTCTGATTTTGCTATAAGAATGACATATATGCTTGTTGTTGATGTGTTGATGTCAATTATGTCATTCTCATCATGATTATTGTTTCTATACACTTAGTTCTGCATCCCACCATAAAGAGTGCACATATGGATCATGTTTTCATTAATGTGTTTCAATCTCATATGTGCACACTTTATGAAAATCTCAACTTTTTATCATATTTGTGAAATCTCAATTGGTTGTCATCAATCACCAAAAAGGGGGAGATTGAAAGTGCATCTAGGAATCCCTTGTGGGTTTTTGTTGATTTATGACAAGAAAATGAGATCCTAACCACATTGTTGAGATGAGCACATGTACTAATGAGAAAATGAGCAAAGTGCCAAAAAGAAATGAGAATAAACAACAATGCAGAAAAGAGCTCAAGAAACAAGTGTAGTAGATCATTATGTATGGAGTGTGTTTAGGAAACACACCCCAAGAGCTCAAGCACAAATAATCTCACACATTGCACAAATTTATACAGGACCGGACTAGTCCGACTGACTTTGGACTAGTCTGATATCTGTCGGCACAAGATCGGACAAGTCCTCACAATGTGGACTTGTCCTCACAGTCCAGTTTTTCACTGACCGGACTAGTCTGATATCACCACGGACTAGTCCGATATCTCTCTTACTAGAATCGGACTAGTCCTCCCCAGTGTGGACTAGTCCCCCAAACACTTCACAAGTTGCACAAAATCGGACAAGTCCGATAACCCAACAGACTAGTCCAATATCTTTCTGATGTCAATCGGACAAGTCCGATATTAGCACGGACTAGTCCGAAAACCCTCTGACCTAAATCGTACAAGCCCTTCAAGTGCTGAATTGTTTCAAATTCACTTAGGGTTTCACATATCCGGACTAGTCTGAAGATTTCAAGAACCAAAATCGGACAATTCTTTTCTTAGCCAGACAAGTCCGATATTTCGGGACACCTAGGGTTTGCTACATGCAGCACAACAGACTAGTCCGGTATTCACCACAGACTAGTCCGATATTTCTAAACCCTAATGGTAACTTTTGGAAACCCCATATAAATAGGTGTACACGGCCCATCTTTCACACCTCTCGACCCCCTGCGCTGTCACACCTTCCAAGAGCCTAGAAAACACCTCTCTCCACGAAATCCAATGCAAGAAAGATCAATCCTTCGAGGATAGACTCTTGACCATTAGAGAGACACATTTCATCACTCATTGAGCTCTTGGTTTGATTCCCTAACACACTACTGTGGTTTTCATTGTGATCTTAAGAGTGTGTTCTTGGTGGCATTCATATTGTAATCTTGGGGAGCCCTCAACGTGTGAGAAGGCCCCTTGAATTTGGTTATTTGCCTTTGTGATTAATGAAGAGGATTGGCCTACTTGGCGATCTGATGAGGGTATGGTTGGAGAAGACCCGGTCCTTTTGTGGACTCCTCAACGTGGATATAGGTTGCCATTGTGGGAACCGAACCACGGGATAAAGTGCTCGTGTTCTTACTTTGCGCACAACGTTCTTACTCTTCATATCAATCTAGGGTTTCAATCAATCTTGTTCACTTTACGTTGAAACATTGAATATAAAGTTCATAGTTGTGTCACACTTCAATTACAAGTATATTTCCGCTGCATACATCCTAGGATCAAGATAATTGATCCAATTTGATCAACCTAGTCGGTACACACCGGACTAGTCCGCATTCAACCGGACTAGTCCGATATCTGTAGATTTGATCTGGTTGTTAAGTGTTGCAGGTTCTGACAGAAAATAAAAAAGGCCTATTCACCCCCTCCCCTCTAGGCCACATTCACTAGGCTTAAAAGTTTTATATTTTGCAATATTTTTACATATGTAGTATGACATAGGATATCACATGATAGTTTGGCAAAGAAATGGAGGAGAAATATGTATATCCTATGCAACTATGTAAATCCGCCCCAATTAATTAGCTAGTTATTTTAAAAGATGATAAAAATTTTCATCTTTTTCTAAGTGAGGTGCCCGGGGTAGATGATGTGACATAATAGCTTATGTGGCATGCCAATGTGGATGTCCAACTCAGACTACGTATGAAAGTGAAACGGTTGTGTGAAGTTGAGGGACTAAATAATTGACCTATTTGAAAGTTCAAGGACCAAACTGAATTTTGATTGAATGCTTGAGGATGATGTTGAGTATTGTGCCAATTCTAAACAAGCCAAGAACTTGCGAGCTTGATGAGCTCAAGCTCAAAAAGCTCGAGTAGGCTCATTTATTGTTTCCATCTATGATAAGTACATACATATGATTAACTAAACTATATCTATCTATTAAAAGTGTTTTATGGGACACAATTTTTATATATTATGGAAATATTTTTCATGGTGAATCTAAAAGTACAATTTTTGATTTGTTAAAACGGATCAAAATTACATATTTCATTGGTCAAAGATAGATTTAACCAAACCTAAAAATAGAGTTGACATGAGACGCATGACGAGGGTCAAGGTGCACCGGCACACCCGAACCGTACATGTACCCGGCCAGCCATGTAGCCTCATTTTATATTTTATTCCCTAGGCTTAAAAGATTGTTCTTCCTCTCTGTTTGCTCTGTTTGCTCATCCCTAGGCTTAAAAGTTTTATATTTTACAATATTTTTACATATGTAATATGACATAGGATATATCACTTGACAGTTTTGCAAAAAAAAATGGAGGAAAATATGTATATCCCATGCAACTACGCAAATCCACCTGTGGGTACCCTGCGTACCAAGTACCCCATGATACCGCAAGAAACACCGAGGAGTTCCACCCGTCCGAGTTGAAGACCTCTGAAGCCTACATGTGCTACACAACACTGGACCCGCCTACCTTGTTTGGGTAGCTCCGGCACTGGCACGTGTAACACAAGGCCAGACCTAACTCCCCTTGTAGGGAAGCTCTGGTCTTGCCATGTGTCTGGTGACCCCGGTTCTAACCCCCCAGAAGAGGGAAGCTCTGGTGCTACCACGTGTATAGTGGCTCCGAACCTACCTCCCCACGATGGGAAGCTTCAGAGCCACCACGTGTCGAGCCTCCGGACCTGAGACAACAACGAAGAGACTGGCAGATCTCCAACAGCGCGGACATTCAAGGGAAAGTTAAAGCTACAGATATAAGACCTGATTCCATGTCATTAAAGTCATATTAATGACACAAGATCAGAGGACCCTTAGCAATGGTAACGCCGCCATTAAGGCGCATTATCATGGTGTTAACTGTGCTTAATAATCACAGATCATGTATTATGCAATTAACTACCAACAGGGCCACATGTTGGACCAGACTAACAATGTAACAGCCAGCCCATGGACTATAATAGGGTTGCACTGCACGCTAAACAGGACAAGGAAGCTGACATGCTCACAAGTGCCATACATTCATACATACAACACACATCCCATGGAGTGGGGTGTTACGCTCAGGCGGCCCGAACCATGTAAAACTCCTCATGTCACTGTCTTTTTCATAATCTCACGCGCACCCCAACCAATCAAGAACCTATGTGGGCTACAATCTAGTAGTACCGGCAGAAGTGTCGATCGCACACTTTGACATTTGGCACGCCAGGTAGGGATCACCTGAGATTTCGAGATGGTGAACTCCACCGCAGGATCGTCCAATGGCAACGCTGAGCAACCTGCTAGAGGGAATCCATCCCACTTGCAACAGCCAGCGGGTGCTGTTGTCCTGGCGGGCATCGTACCACCACCACCACTTGCTCTGGCTAACAATGTCGGACAGCAAGATGGGGTCTTGTCGTCGGTCACTGCATCGACACACAACAACCCTGAGAACGTGCTAATTGTTGCGCGTACTCTTATCAAACATCCACCGCCGCCAGGAGCACCTCAGGGTGCGATGGAGCAGTGGCATGCTGATGTGGAACATCTAGTTGTGGCTGCAGTCGATGGCCTCAGCAACCAAGGTCCTCCCCCTTCAGGGCAGGTACCTTCTTAGCGTTGGATCTTGTATGGAAGACTTGGTCCGCAAGTTTCACAACACCGGAGATGTGTTATGTCTCAGCAGGCAACGTCGCTGCCCTTTGGGACACGTCGCACTCACACCGCATCGAGACTCTCGACGCATGATTTGTGAGCGGAGCTTGACCGCCGCTACAGACAGCAGAACAGCCGCGTCCAAATCGAGCGTGCTCGCGAAAGGCTGGAGGCTCCGGAAAACCCTACGCCCATGGGAGTAGGGAGGGGGCTGCTCAGCCCTAGCCATGCATCTGCGCATGGTCCGCTGGCCTCAGAAGTTTCGGCCTCATCTACCAGAAAAATTCAATGGGACTGTCAACCCTGTCGAGTTTCTCTAGATATACTCCACCGCAATTCTTGCGGTGGGTGGCAATGAGGCTGTGATGGCCAACTACTTTGAGGTGGCTCTGAATGGAACAGACAGGTCATTGTTCATGAGTCTCCCGCCTCACTTATCAACAGTTGGGCTGAGCTATGCAGTCAGTTCACTTCCAACTTCGGGAGCTCCTACACCCGACCCGACACATAACTGGATCTTTTTGTTGTACAGCAAAAGTTGGGAGAATCGCTGCGATCCTTCATCCATCAATTTTCATAGGTACGAAAAAACATCCCTTCCATCTCCAATGCTTCTGTCATCGTGGTATTCAAACAAGGTGTCAGATATAAGAAGATGTTGGAGAAGCTGGTGACGAAAAAGTCACAAGCGTCACAGAGCTCTTCAGCTTGGCTGACAAATGCGCCCGAGTTGCAGAGGGTCGGGAAATGCATTTCAAGCCAGCTTTGGAGGCTAATAATATTCCTCTAAAGATCAATCCACTACCTCCGGTAGTGGAAAGGAGAAAAAAAAAGGGCAACGATAAGAAGAAGCTATCGGTTGGCACACCTACTGGTTGCGACAACTGTAGCTCCGGGTGGCCGGGGGCCACGCCACGAAAAGCGACCTCGACCTTCGTCAGAAGATGGTGATGGTCCAAAGATCTGGTGCCAATCCACAAAATGGATAAACACAGTCTGGAAGATTGCCGGGAGGTCCAATACCTTCTCGAGCGCTACAAAAAGCGCCAGGAAAAAGCCCCTTTTCGCTAGCAAGAAGGAAAAGAAAAAGTCGACGAAGCTCCGGCTGATACGGAGCTAGACTTTTAGGACCCCAAGAAGTCCTGAAGGTTGTGTACAACACAGCCGATGATGATTTTGACGTCTCCGACAACGAGCGTTGAAAGACCCTCAACACCATACATGGAGGGTCCTGGGATATCAATTCTCGTTGCATCCTCAAGACTATGCGGCGAGAGATGGCTACCGCAGCTTCTACCGCCAAGGCAGAACCACATCGGAAGTGGATGGACACTCCCATCACTTTTGATGCTAAAGACTACCAAGGAACATGATTGGAGCTGGCCAACTACCATTGATGGTGTCTCCAACCATCAACAATGTCCAGCTCTACCATGTATTGGTAGATGGAGGGGTGCTGCTCAACCTCTTGAGCTATGAAGCATTTGTGAAGATCCAACTACGACTCTTGGACCTTCGCCCCTCACGTCCTATTTCCGGGTAGGTCCGTAGGCCATCAGCCCTCTCGAATCCATTACACTCCCAGTGACCTTCGAGATTCGAGAGAAATACAGGACCGAGAAGCTGGTCTTCGACGTAGCACACATCAGCTTGCCCATCAACGCCATCCTAGGCAGGCCTACCTTGTATAGGTTCATGGCCGCAGCTCAATACAGCTATTTGGTGTTGAAGATGCCAACAACTTCATGCGTTCTTTGGGTCCGCAGAGATCGCAATGCAAGAGTCACTACGCTGGAAGAACTTCACGCGCTTGCGACAACGCAGGTGGGAGCATCTGGCAAGGAGCTAGAAGCTCAACCTCCGAGCACTTGTCACCGAGGCTCAACTTCTGCACCACGTGTGCAGCCTAGCAGCGACACCGACGTTCCCGTCAAAGTCCTCTAAATTGGTACCGATGCTACCCAGACTACACATATATCGGGAGGTCTGGACAACAAATAGGAACTCGCGCTCATCACTTTCCTCCGAGTGAATGTTGACGTGTTTTCCTGGAAACCATCACAAATGCCTCGGATCCCTAGGGAGGTGATAGAGCATAGCGTGAAGATTTATCCTGATGCACGACCAGTACACCAGATGCACCAAAAGCAATTAGTTGAGCAGTAGAACTTCATCTGACAAGAAATGAAGAAGTTGGTCGAAGTTGGGTTCATCCGGGAGGTACATCATCCAAGATGGCTGGCAAACCCAATTGTTGTACCCAAGTCCAGCAGAAAGCATTAGATGTGTATCAAGTACACCACATTGAATAAGGCATGTCCAAATGATCCATTTCCACTACCTAGAATAGATCAGATAGTGGACTCCACCTCTGGGTGTGAGCTATTGTGTTTCCTAGATTCATATTCTGGTTACCATCAGATCCAAATGTCTAGGGAAGATGAGGAGCATACTTCCTTCATAACAGTAGATGGATTGTATTATTATACTGTCATGCCTTTCGGTCTCAAAGACGATGCTTCAACTTTTATTCGAGCAATGCACACATTATTAGGAGAGCTCATCTGGTACTTGGTGGAGGTTTGCGTCGATGACATCATCATGAAGGTCAAGAACAAGGAAGGAGTCCCTGCTTGATAACCTACAAGCCATCTTCGACAAGCTGCGCGTGACTCGCACCAAGCTGAACCAGGACAAATGTGTCTTTGGGGTTAGATCTGGAAAGCTCCTCGGATTCTTGGTGACTCACAGAGGAATTGAGGCAAATCCGGCGAAGATCAATGCCATTGAATACATGCATCCCCCAACCAGCATTAAGGATGTCCAGAAGCTAATTGGATGTCTAGCAGCGCTCAACCAGTTCATCTCAAAACTGGCGAAGTGGGCACTTCCCTTCTTCAAACTCTTGAGGAAGTCGGGACCATTCCATTGGTCCGAAGAAGCAGAAAAGGTGTTCCAAGAGCTCAAGCAGCTCCTCACCACACTACCAATTCTGGTAGCTCCGAACCCTGGTGAGCCTCTACTGCTTTACATTTCGGCAACTATGGAGGTTGTCAGCATGGTCCTGGTCGCGAAAAGACTGGAGCCGTCTCCAGTTCAGGAGCCCAGACCCCTCTGGGACGGTGCGGAGCTACCTAAAGGCGAGTCTGGGTCCCAGCCCCCAGGCACGGATCTGCAAAGGTGATCAACCTCTCCAATCTGAGGGAGTTCACATGGTTGATCAAGAAGATCCGGACCCCTACAGGAGGGTCTGAGTTGAACAAGAATAAGTTTCAGACCCCACCGGGAGGATCCGAGAAGGCCAACAAGAAGGTCTGGACCCCTCCGGGAGGGACTGGGTTGATGAAGAAGCTCCAAGCCCCTCCGGGAGGGTCCGAACCGTCCAGCGCCCAATGTACTTCATTAGTGAAGTACTTCATTATACCAAGACTCGATGCATTGAGGTGCATAAGCTGCTTTACGCAGTTTCTATTGCTTGAAGGAAGCTTCACCATTATTTCCAAGCTCACAAGATATTAGTGGTAACCTCCTATCCACTGCATGCCATACTGCACAAGCCCAACTCTATTGGGAACATCGCCAAGTGGGCAGCAGAGCTGGCAGATTTTGATCTTGAATTCTTGTCGCGACAAGCTATCAAGGGTCAAGCCTTGGCTGATTTCTTGGCAGAGTGGACCCCTTCTCCATCAAATCCTGGGAGCTCTAGTGAGCAAAAGCCGGAACCCAAGGTCCTGGTATTCACAGAACCTAGCTAGACTCTCTACTTCGATGGCTAAGTGCAGAAGCAGGGGCCTGAAGATGGAATACTTCTCCTCGCTCCAACTGGGGAGAAGGCCAAATACATGGTGCACCCTGATTTCAAGGCAACCAACAACATAGTGGAGTATGACGCTCTCATCTACGGGCTCAAGGTGGCGCTTTCATATGGCATCAAGCAGATGCTGGTGAAGGGTGATTTGCATCTCATTATCAAGCAAGTCAAATGTGAATGTATCTGCAACAACCCCTAACTCGCTGCTTATCTCCTTGAAGTCCAGAAGCTCTAGAAAGACTTCCACGTCGTAGACCTCTACCATGTCTACCGTCTCAACAACACTGAAGTAGATGAACTCTCAACGAAGGCTTCAATCGGAGCTCCTGCTCCTGACGGATTTTTTGTCCGGAGATTGTCAAGACCAACCGCTCAGCCAGCCGAACTGAGCGAAGGGGGCGAGACCAGCACCTCAAAGCTGGCATTCCCGATGGCCCTGTTACCATGGAGTCCACCAAGGGTCGTAGGTGCTGCAGGAAGCTCTGAGCAACCCAGCACGCAAGACTCAGAAACTCAAGTTAGCTCCGATGCATGGATCTCGGAGATTCGGAGCTACTTGAAAGAAAACAACCTTCTTGAAGATGGTGTATTCGCTGATCGCATCGTCTGATTGGCTAAAAGATACACGCTGGTAGAAGGGGATCTCTACCAGCGTGGTGCCAACAGCGTCCTATGCGGTGCATCGCAAGGGAAGAAGGCCGCGAGCTCCTCACGGAGATCAATGGAGGTGATTGTGGGAACCACGCGTCTTCCCGCACGTTGGTCGGTAAATCCTTCCTGATAAGAAGGACGAGTCCCGATCTTTCAAAAGGTAATGGATAAATCGATTGATGGAGATCTCAACGTTGATGATCCGAGGCTCTCGAGTAGAACATAAAAAACCCCTACAATCAGTACACCACCACTCCGTTGGTTATCAACCGTGCTGCACAAGATTGATCTCGCCAAGAAGGCTAATCCCTGCAAGTGCAACCGAGAACACAAGCAAGAATGTAGAAGACACGATCTGAAATCGCGAAGTTGGAGTTTCACAAACCGTAGAATGGTGATATTATTGATCTAAGAAAAACCCAATTGTTTATGGTGGCTACTATGGAGTATATATAGGTGGGAGGACGTCCAAAGGGTGTTGGAGTCGTGACCAAACCGCAAGACACAAAAATAAGGGATGTACACTTGATACAAGGCCCAATAGCCTAATACGGTGGTGCACCACCCTGACAGATTCTGAACTTGTTTTGATTATTACTGTCGACTCCAAAGTATTTTGATATGGGACCAGCGACACTAGAAAGTTTATCATCTCCCCTTTCCGTGCATATGTAGAACGTCCAAAACAGAGATCGTATGCGTTCTGGACTTTCGTTTTAGTGCAAACTGCTCCTGGACTCCGAGTTGGATACAATTTTAAGTTGGGCTCGATTTCCATCTTATTTGAACAAATTATCTGGTCCTCCACGTCCCTAAGACTTCCTCCAAGTACTCCTTGAACCTCTCCATGGATCCTAATCACAATTAAATCATTAGGTAGCAATCTATTCTCAAAAACATATAAGGAAAAATATAAGAACGAGCTCACCTCTGAAATTAGTTATTGTGTGTGAACTCTATTGATTGCATCTTGTATGTTCAATGGAGTGTTGTTTGTATCCATAGAAGTGATGTCCTCATCATCCTCTCCTTCTTGAATTGGAGTCGTCCTTGACTCAAGTTCATCTTCTCTCATGAGTTGGTCCAAATGTATAATGCCATCAAATCTTATTGTATGTATGTAAGGAGGAGGCCAAGGTGGTGGATGACATAGTGCACCATTTTGATCTTGTCCATCAAATAAGAGCACACATTCACTTCAGCCAGGATCTCAATCAAATAAACTTTGTGCCACGTTTCTAGGTGCAATGATTACGTGCATGATCTCGTCACTTCCGACATGGCTTCTACTGGCCTACAGCACTCCTGCATGCAGTTGAGCTGGTAAAAAAGTATGAAGCATGCCAGTTCCACGCAAAACAAATTCACACACCAGCTCAGTCACTGCAAATGATACATCCTACATGGCCATTCGCTTTGTGGGGTATGGACTTTTTGGGACCTTTCCCAAAACTTGTCGGAGGTTACAGGTTCCTATATGTCACCATCGACATGTTCACTAAGTGGCCGGAAGCAACTCCAATTGTGACTATCAAGAAGTAGTCAACTATCAAGTTCTTGAAGTCCACAATCTGTGGATTTCGAGTTCCAAACATAGTCATCACTGACAACGGAACCCAATTCACAAGTGCAGCATTCCAAGAGTATTGCGAAGACCTCGATATTCATCTCAGTTATGCATCAATAGCTCACCCGACAAGTAATTGCCAAGCCGAGAGAGCAAATGCAAAAATATTGAAAGGACTCAAGATGTGCACATATGAGCGCCTGAAGAAACATTGAGCTAACTGGATTGAGGAGCTTCCGTCCGTACTATGGGGGAGCAGGACAACACCTAGCCGGTCAGTTGGAGAGACCCTCTTCTTCTTGGTGTACGGGGCTGAAGCGGTCCTTCCCCTGGAGATCACCATGGGATCGCTTCGGGTTCGGAACTTCGATGAAGACACGCAGGACCAGCTCGGGCGTGAAGAACTTGACCTCGTCGACAAGGGAAGGTGCCAAGCATCTATTCGTAATGTATGTCATCGCCAGGCGCTCTGGTGCTATCATCAAAGGCATGTGTGCAATTGACAGCTCGAGGAAGGCGATCTAGTTCTACGGAGAATACTAACACATGCACGGATGAACAAACTTTCCCCCAGCTGGGAAGGACCCTTTCGAGTGATCAAAGTATCTTGTCCCAGATGCATTCGCTTGGCAACAGAGGATGGGACCCCGCTTCCTAATCCATGGAACATCGAGCACCTCTGTAAGTTTTATACTTAGTCTCACGGAGGTGAGTTTGTAATTACATACAATGTAAGTTATAGAGTCTATATACAGAGCCGGGTAGGTCCTCCGGGAGAACATCCTGACTCCCCCGGGAGGGTCCGGGCAGTTCAAGCAACATTTAACTCGGTCCCTATACTGAAAGTGTGTCTTACCTACCCTGGGTTAGAACAAGATGAATAGCACACTTGGCCTCGTCCCGTACCCTATGTGTGTCCTTCTCTCCCCTGTAATCCAGACCTATAATGAAAGACATTGTTGTGTGAAAGCAGACTCCACGTGCATTAATTTTGTACAGGCTCGTTTTCTTTTATTATCCTCTTCCTTCTTGTCTATAACGAAGTTGTGCAATTCTTTTTGAGCTTTAGTCCAAAGTTATTCATGTGTTCTACAAGTTATATTGTCAATTTTTTCGGATATTAGCATTGCTAGATGGTCTACTTGCTTGAACGCCAAAGATATTGTCAGGTCCGGAGTGCGCTATCGACTTAGCCTAGTCAAGCACCCTAAGTACATCACTCTACCTACATTCCAGCAGGCCTCAGTAAGGCGGGTCCAGAAGGCATTCAGATCAAAAGAGATTACATCAATGTACATGTTATCATATTTAGTTCCTTTAGATCTAAAATTCAAATAAGAACATTAAGGCGCAAAAGAGTTATAGACGAGAGGACAAATTTTATAGTTTTTCTTGACTTTGATGCACAGGAGAAATTAAAACTTATGACGATGGTGGACGATGTTGGAGCTACCAAGCTCCGACATCCCCCAAGGCCCGCCGTCGATGTTTCTAACATTGAAAGTGGGCATCCTCGGAGCTAACAAGCCGGGCAACTCCCACGGGGGCCTGCCGTCGACATATAGAATAATGACGATTCAAGCAAAGATGGTGAAGAAATCACCCCAAGAGGATTCACCGTCGACGTATTCTATATTGATGGTGGATATCGTCGAAGCCGGGAAGCATTGACGATCCCAGAGGGCCCGTTGTCCATGTTTCTATGTGTTTGTAGTGGGTGCCGTCGAAGCTACCAAGCTCCGACAAACCCAGGGGGCCTGCTGTCGATGTTCTACGTGTTGAAAGTGGGTGCCGTCGGACCTACCAAGCTCTAACAACCCCAGGGGGCCTGCCATCGACGTTCTACACATTGACAGTGGCGCCGTCGGACCTACCAAGCTTTGACAACTCCCAGGGGCCCGCCGTCGATGTTCTACGCGTTGACAGTGGGTGCCGTTGGACCTACCAAGCTCCAACAACCCCAGAGGGCCCGTCGTCAACACAACAAAGGGTCCCTGGAGGTGTCGGAGGTAAACTTTGGACTTAAATGCTAAACATGCTAGCTATAAGTTCGAAGATTTCATGTCATCAACACATTATCAAAACCTTTTGGTACATGTTCTCAATCAAATTTTGTACATCTAGTAGGGGGCCAATAAGATAAAGGACAATGCATTGAAGACAAACACAAAATGGAATTCATTCATTCGAGAAGAGTGGATTTCATTCATCCGAAGGACTGGATTACAAAATGAGGATTACAGTAAAAAGGAAAAAGGAAAAGGTCTTAGCTACTAGAGGTTCTAAGTCTTGTGGAAAAATGAGGCAACCTTATCCGGAGATTCTTGGACGCTAGCCCTGACAGCATCCTCCTCTTCGACGATGGGTCCTTCAAAGACCGTATCTAGAGAAAGTTGGGGGTCTCGGCTCTTGTAACATGCCAGAACATATTCGGCAATGTTCTTGGCCAGAGATTTCCCCTCTGTCTCCAGTTGGTTGACGATAATGTCACCCATCACATCGAGTTTGCTGCCAGTAGAGCTAAGAGCCACCAGCACCTAGTCTAGCTCCAGCGCTGAGTTCTCCGGACGTACCGGACTGAAGTCGAGTGGTACCAAAGCTTTGTCGGCATGCCCCAAGAAGTCCCAGACCCGCTGAGACTCAGTCGCCCTTACAATCCTCAGTTCCTCTAGTGAACGCTTGGTGGCTGCAAGATCCGAACTGTCCCAGGCGATGCTATCGACCTCTTTGGCATGTTGTTGAATGCTTTCAGCCACTTGCTTTTCGCGGTCAATGAGCTCCATCTTGCGGTGGTGGATGCGGTTCCGCCATTCGGCCAAGTCCTTCTTTGCCTCTAACCTTCCCCTCTCTGGTGGCAACATCAGCTTCTCTTTTGGAGAGCTCTTGCCCCAACTTCCAGTGCTTCTCCTCCTCCTACTTGCACTGCTAATCAAGTTTCTTCGTGCGATCTGCCAAGTATTGCTCTCCCAGAGACAGTTTCTGGGCGAGCTCCCCCTCTCTTTTCAAAAATCCTCCTGCATCTCCAGGATCATCTCTTCCCTCTCATCGAGGCCCGCTCGGCGCTTCAGGAGATTCTCGTTGAACGTGTAGAGGCTATCTTGACATTCGTCAGCAGCATCATTGCTCTTTATGGCATGTTCAAAAATTTCTCGAGACTTAGAGTCGAGGGCCCTGATGGAGGCCTCCCTCTCCAGCAGCAACTGGCCCCAATACTCCATCCGAGCCTTCTCCTTCTGGACCCAATACCGTTGGTCAGCAAGCCTTGTCTACGCCAACTTGGTTTCGAGATGATGTCTGTTGCCCAACGCCTCAAGGTGTGGCACTCTTCTTCGAGGACATTGCTGTCATGGTCGAAGGCAAGCTGGACTTGACGGAGACTGGAACAGGCATTGTCAATAGACAACACCAAAGGAATAGGCTCCGGGCCTGCCAGGGTCATCTCCGCCGGCTCCAAGGGGTCTTCAAGTACAAAAATTGGGTCCCATGCCACAAGCGTGGTCCCTTGCGGTCCTGTGGCACTAGGGCCGCCCCCGAAAGCTCTTCTGCTTCTACCAGCGCTGACGAGGGTCCCACTGAGGGATCTTAACCCTCCAGGGCTGACGCCAAAGGTCCCCCCGCTAGATCTTCAACCAACGTTTTCGTAGGTGGAGGGCCTGCCGCCGACTCTTCTGGGTTCTTTGGCTCAGACATGGGCACCTCTGGAGTAATTGCCTCCGAGGTGGATGTTGGAGCTTCGTCCTGAGCCCCCATCACCGCCGACTCAGGCACTGGCACTTCCACTGCATCCGACTCAAGTGCCCGAGCATCAATAATCACCGGCATAGAGGTCGAAACTTCGGGTACCTTCGGCTCAACCGTCGGATCATCAAAAACTTTAGGCGCAGGTGACGGAGCTTCAATTACCTCCGGCTCAAACGTTGGAGCTTCCACAATCTCTGCCTCTTGAATTGGAGCTTCAGGCGCTGGCGCTGCAACCGCTGGCACATCTTGATGAACTTCTCCCATGTGGCCTGCGCTACCACTGGATTTATGGCGTCTCTTCTGGATCCAAGTCCACGACAGCTGGTGCCAGAGCTGCCTTGTCTTATGCCACCACTTGGGGAGGCACAGGGGTTGAAGCCGGAGCTTTCGCACGCTCAGCCTCAATCGCTGCAGCAGGTGCTGAAGCCTCATTCTTCTTTCTCGACACCCTGGAAACAAAAAATCAGGAAAATTAAAGACAAGATTAGCACCTCAAAGCGAGATAACAATGCTTACCTGGAGATGCTACCGCCCCAGTCATCACGGAATTCCTTTTTATGAGGCCCGGATTCAGATCCCACCAGATCCGGTGAGGCAAAAACCTCAGACCATGGCTGGGAGCCTTGGAGGAGCTAGAGTCGCCTCAGCTGGGACCTCCCTTGGCTGGGACGTACCTCCGGACCTGGAGCCCATGGCCGGTGTTGTGACTAGAGTTGATCTACCAAAGCTAGGACCCCTCGAGGACACTGGCACCAAAGGAGGTGTGGCCGTCGAAGATCTGCTTGGTTGGGGAGAAGGGGCTATTGAAGTCGGAGCTGACCTGCTGGAGCTCACATCAGCGTGCCTCAACTTCCTCTTCCAGTTGGAAGATTTGGTCGGATCCTTGCCCTTGCCCTTGCCCTTCTCAGCATCATAAACCTTCTGGCTTGGAGCAATGGGTGCCACTGTCTCTGAAGCTCCGGGAATTGCATCCATGCAGGTACTACACCTCTCCACCACGCCAAGGTCATCAAGTGTCAGCTTTCTCCTCCGGAGCTCCCTGCTAAACTCTGGAACCATGTTCAGAGGCAGGAAAGTAGCCGGCGGAGCCAAGGCATCGCGGGAGATAACTCCATTTGAAAATTTCATGAGATGGAGCTTCAAAGCTTCCTTATCCAAGTTAGTGTTCAAACCGACCTCAGTTTGGTTATGATCCATTTCACTATTAAAAGCCCATGTGGGCCACTCCTTAGTCTTCAGCAAAGCCCACCTGTTCACCAACAAATTGTCGAAGACCATCTGGGGGCTCACTCCTCCCTCTATGCATTCTTGTATCCTTTACAGGATGGGCTTGTACGCTTCTAATAGCTCCGGAACAACGTTCCAGGCGTCGATTATTACATTGGGGAGGCCCTTGGGCAGCTCCAACCTCTTGTGCTCCTCCACTGTGATGATCATCCAATATTTCTTCCAATCGTCCCATTTGCCGGAGGGGAAGGTCTTCAAGTACTTGAAGCGGCAATTCTTGCGCTTCACGAAGTAGTAGAAGCCAATCAACTCCGTCTCCTTTTTCGTGGTGTGGACCGTGAAGGAGGTCCGGAACAGCTCAATGCACGGAGGCACGCCCACCCACATCTCGCAGAAGTGGACGAAGGTTGCCACCAGCAAGAGGGAGTGGGGGCCGTGATGATAAAGCTGAAGGCCATAACAATCCAGCGGCATCAAGAGAAAGCACGAAAAAGATGGGATCAGACCCACCATGGCTTACGCTAAGAAGTACACCATCTCTCTGGTGCGCTCCTTCTTGAATGGGAGCTTGCCGAAGCAGATGTCCTTATTACAGGAGTCGCTAGACCACCCCATGTAGGTCCGGACACTCAACATTTCTTCGTTGGTCTTGATCTTGTTGCGGGGAAGACCCAACTCCATCGCCGCAAAGTGGAGCGAAAGTTGGAAAGGCTATGCGAAGGTTGGGGGGCTCTGAACGCAAGTTCGATTGAAAGCGTAAAGAGTGCTAAAACCGTGCGGGCTTTCCTTCTTAAGTAAGCCTCCACAATGCTTGGATGGAAACCACAATGGGATCGAGATCACATTTTAAAAAATCTACCCTGTCAATGATGAATGGACCTCAGTCCACTCTGGCGGAAAGGCCGAAGTTATTACCCAGGTGAACCATTGTCATGATGGGAAGTTGGAAGCCCGACGGCTGCTGCCTGACAAGGCGCGCGGAACCTATACGGTTTTCGCATTGGGAACCGACGACCTTCAATTGCGTGAGATCCACACACGAGTATCTCACCTGACGCATTCAAAAGAAGCCACGTGGCAATGGGTTAACAGTAACCATCACCCCACTGACACATCAGAAGACCTTTGAAGCCGCAGCGCGGGAATTGACGATGGCCCCACCTTTGTAAGAATAACTTAACCCTAAGGGTTTCTCCCAGAAGCGGGCCCAGGGGCCACTATCTGTACCCTGCGTACCGGGTACCCCATGATACCTCAAGAAACATCGAGGAGTTCCACCCGTCCGAGTTGAAGACCTCCATAGGCCACACGTGCTACACAGCACTAGACCCACCTCCCTCGTTTGGGTAGCTCCAGCACTGCCACGTGTAACACAAGGCTGGACCTAACTCCCCTTGTAGGGAAGCTCCAGTCTTGCCACGTGTCTAGTAACCCCGGATCTAACCCCCAGTAGAGGGAAGCTCCAGTGCTACCATGTGTATAGTGGCTCCGGATCTACCTCCTCACGACGGGAAGCTCCGGAGCCGCCACATGTCGAGCCTCTGGACTTGAGACAGCAACGAAGAGACTGGCGGATCTTCAACGGTGCAGACATTCAAGGGACAGTTAAAGCTACAGTTACAAGACCTGATTGTGTGTCATTAAAGCCATATTAATGACACAAGATCAGATGACCCTTAACAATGCTAACGTTGTCATTAAGGCGCGTTATCATACAATTAATTGCGCTTAATATTTGCACATCGTGTATTACGCAATTAAGTACCGCCAAGGCCACATGTTGGGCCAGGCTGACAATGTAACGGCCAACCCTAAGACTATAAAGGGTTGCACCGCACACTACAAAGGACAAGGAAGTTGACACGATTACAAGCGCCATATATTCATACATACAACACACATCCCATGGAGTAGGGTGTTATGCTCAGGCGGCCAGAACCACGTAAAACTCCTCGTGACACTATCTTGTTCATAATCTCATGCGCGCCCCAACCAATCAAGAACCTCCGCAGTCTACGATCTAGTAGCAATAGGGGAAATGTCAATCACACACTTCGACACCACCCCAATTAATTAGCTAGTTATTTTTTAAGATTATAAAAAATTATTATTTTTTTCTAAGTGAGGTGGCCAGGGTAGATGATGTGGCATAATAGCTTATGTGGCATGCACAAGTGGATGCCCAACTCAGACTAAAGTTGAAAGTGAAACGGTTGTGTTAAGTTGACGGACTAAATAATTGACCTGTTTGGAAGTTCAAGGACCAAACAGAGTTATGATTGAAAGTTTGAGGATGTAGTTGAGTATTGTGCCAATTCTAAATGAGCCAAGAGCTTGTGAGCACGATGAGCTCAAACTCAAAAAGCTCATGTAAGATAATTTATTGTATTCATCTATGATATGTACGTACGTATGATTAACTAAACTATATAATTCTATTCAAATTGTTTTATGGGACACAATTTTTATATATTATGCAAATATTTTTTATGGTGAATCTAAAAGTACATTTCTTGTACTGTTAAAACAGATCAAAATTACATAAATCATTTGCCAAAGATAGATTTAACCAAACCTAAAAATAGAGTTGACATGGGGCGCATGACGGGGGTTAAGGTGCACCGGCACACCCAGACCGTACATGTATCCGGCAAGCCGTGTAGCTTCGTTTTATATTTTATTCTAGGCTTAAAAGTTTGCTCTTCCTATCTATTTGATCTTCTCTAGGCTTAAAAGTTTTATATTTTACATATGTAATATTTATGACATAGGATACATCACTTGATAGTTTTCCAAAAAAAATAGAGGAGAAATATGTATATCCCATGAAACTACGTAAATCCACCCCAATTAATTAGCTAGTTATTTTTAAGATGATATAAAATTATTATCTTTTTCTAAGTGAGGTGGTCGGGGTAGATGATGAGGCATAATAGCTTATGTGGCATGCCAATGTGGATTTCCAACTCAGACTAAGGATGAAAGTGAAATGGTTGTGTGAAATTGAGGGACTAACTAATTGACCCATTTAAGAGTTCAAGGACCAAACTCAGTTTTGATAGAAAGTTTGAGGATGAAGTTGAGTATTGTGCCAATTCTAAATGAGGCAAGAGCTTACGTGATTGATGAGCTCAAGCTCGAGTAAGCTCATTTATTGGTTTCATCTATGATATGTACGTACGATGATTAACTAAACTATATAATTCTATTAGAAATGTTTTATGGGACACAATATTTATATATGATGGAAATATTTTTCATGGTGAATCTATAAGTAGAATGTTTGTATTGTTAAAATAGATCAAAATTACATAAATCATTCGTCAAAGATAGATTTAACCAAACCTAAAATAGAGTTGACATGGGACACAGGACGGGGGTTACGGTGCACCGGCACACCCAGACTGTATGTGTGCCCCGCCAGCCGTGTAGCTTCATTTTATATTTTATTCCCTAGGCTTAAAAGTTTGCTCTTCCTCTCTGTTTGCTCTTCCCAGGCTTAAAAGTTATATATTTTACAATATTTTTACAAATAAAATATTTATGACATAAGATATATCACTTGATAGTTTTGCAAAAAATATGGAGGAGAAATATGTATATCTCATGCAACTACGTGAATTCACCCAAATTAATTAGCAAGTTATTTTATAAGATGATGTAAAATTATTATATTTTTCTAAGTGAGGTGGTCGGGGTAGATGATGTGGCATAATATCTTATGTGGCATGCCAATGTGGATGTCCAACTCAGACTAAGGATAATAGTGAAATGGTTGTGTGAAATTGAGGGACTAAATAATTGACCCATTTGAAAGTTCAAGGATGAAACTCAGTTTTGATTGAAAGTTTCAGAATGAAGTCGAGTATTGTGCCAATTCTAAACGAGGCAAGAGCTTGCGAGCTTGGTGAGCTCAAGCTCGAAAAGCTTGAGTAAGCTCATTTATTGTTTTCATCTATGATATGTACGTACGTATGATTAACCAAACTATATAATTCTATTAAAAATGTTTTATGATACACAATTTTTATATATTATGGAAATAGTTTTCATAGTGAATCTAAAAGTACAATTCTTGTATTGTTAAAACATATCAAAATTACATAAATCATTGGTCAAAGATAGATTCAACCAAACCTAAAATAGAGTTGACATGGGGCACAGGACAGGGGTTAAGGTGCACCGGCACACCCAGACCGTGTGTGTGCCCGGCCAGCCGTGTTGCTTCGTTTTATATTTTATTCCCTAGGCTTAAAAGTTTGTTCTTCCTCTCTGTTTGCTCTTCCCTAGGCTTAAAAGTTTTATATTTTACAATATTTTTACATATGTAATATTTATGACATGGGATATATCACTTGATAGTTTTGCAAAAAAAATGGAGGAGAAATATGTATATCCCATGCAACTATGTAAATTCACCCCAATTAATTAGCTAGTTATTTTTTAAGATGATGTAAAATTGTTATCTTTTTCTAAGTGAGGTGGTCGGGGTAGATGTTGTGGCATAATAGCTTATGTGGCATGCCAATGTGCATGTCCAACTCAAACTAAGGATGAAAGTGAAACAGTTGTGTGAAATTGAGCGACTAAATAATTGACCCATTTGAAAGTTTAAGGACCAAACTCAGTTTTGATTGAAAGTTTGAGGATGAAGTTTGTGCCAATTCTAAACAAGCCATGAGCTTGTGAGCTTGATGAGCTCAAGCTCGAAAAGCTCGAGTAAGCTCATTTATTTTTTTCATCTATGATATGTATGTACGTATGATTAACTAAACTATATAATTCTATTCAAAAAGTTTTATGGGACACAATTTTTATATATTATGCAAATATTTTTCATGGTGAATCTAAAAGTATAATTCTTGTATAGTTAAAACAGATCAAAATTACATAAATCATTGGTCAAAGATAGATTTAACCAAACCTAAAATAGAGTTGACATGGGACGCGCGACGGGGGCTAAGGTGCACTGGCACACCGAGACCGTATGTGTGCCCGGCCAGCCGTGTAGCTTCGTTTTATATTTTATTCCCTATTCTTAAAAGTTTGGTCTTCCTCTCTGTTTGCTCTTCCCTAGACATAAAAGTTTTATATTTCACAATATTTTTACATATGTAATATTTATGACATAGGATATATCACTTGATAGTTTTGCAAAAAAAATGGAGGAGAAATATGTATATCCCATGCAACTATGTAAATTCACCCCAATTAATTAGCATGTTATTTTTTAAGATGATGTAATATTATTATCTTTTTCTAAGTGAGGTGGTCGGGGTAGGCGTCGTGGCATAATATCTTATGTGGCATGCCAATGTGCATGTCCAACTCAGACTAAAGATGAAGGTGAAACGGTTGTGTGAATTTGACGGACTAAATAATTGACCTATTCGAAAGTTTAAGGACCAAACTCAGTTTTGATTGAAAGTTTGAGGATGAAGTTCAGTATTGTGCCAATTATTAACGAGCCAAGAGCCTGCGAGCTTGATGAGCTCAAGCTCGGAAAGGTCGAGTGAGCTCATTTATTGTTTTCATCTATGATATGTATGTACGTATGATTAACTAAACTATATAATTCTATTAAAAAAGTTCTATGGGACACAATTTTTATATATTATGCAAATATTTTTCATGGTGAATCTAAAAGTAAAATTCGTGTATTGTTAAAACAAATCAAAATTACATAAATCATTGGTCAAAGATAGATTTAACCAAAGCTAAAATAGAGTTGACATGGGACGCACGACGGGGTTTAAGGTGCACCAGCACACCCAGACCATATGTGTGCCCGGCCAGCCGTGTAGCTTCATTTTATATTTTATTCCCTATGCTTAAAAGTTTGGTCTTCCTCTCTGTTTGCTCTTCCCTAGGATTAAAAGTTTCATATTTTACAATGTTTTTGCATATGCAAATTTATGACATAGGATACATCACTTGATAGTTTTGCCAAAAAATGGAGGAAAAATATGTATATCCCATGCAACTACATAAATCCACCCCAATTAATTAGCTAGTTATTTTTAAGATGATATAAAATTACTATCTTTTTCTAAGTGAGATGGCCGGGGTAGATGATGTGGCATAATAGCTTATGTGGCATGCCAATGTGGATGTCCAACTCAGACTAAGGATGGAAGTGAAACAGTTGTGTGAAATTGAGGGACTAAATAATTGACCCATTTGAAAGTTCAAGGACCAAATTTAGTTTTGATTGAATGTTTGAGAATGAAGTTGAGTATTGTGCCAACTCCAAACCAGCCAAAATCTTTTGAGCTTGATGAGCTCAAGTTCGAAAAGCTCGAGTAAGCTCATTTATTGTTTTCATCTATGATATGTACGTACATATGATTAATAAACTATATAATTCTATTAAAAATGTTTTATGAGACACAATTTTTATATATTATGGAAATATTTTTCATAGTGAATCTAAAAGTACAATTCTTGTATTGTTAAAACAGATGAAAATTACATAAATCATTGGTCAAAGATAGATTTAACCAAACCTAAAAATATAGTTGACATGGGACACACCACGGGGGTTAAGGTGCACCGGCACACCCGGACCGTATGTGTACCCTGCCAGCCGTGTAGCTTTATTTTATATTTTATTCCCTACGCCTAAAAGTTCGCTCTTCCTCTCTGTTTGCCCTTCACTAGGCTTTAAAGTTTTATATTTTACAATATTTTTACATATGTAATATTTATGACATAGGATATATCACTTGATAGTTTTGCAATAAAAAGGAGGAGAAATATGTATATACCATGCAACTATGTAAATCCACCCCAATGAATTAGATAGTTATTTTTTAAGATGATATAAAATTATTATCTTTTTCTAAGTGAGGTGATCGGGGTAGATGATGTGGCACAATAGCTTATATGGCATGCCAATGTGGATGTCCAACTCGGAATAAGGATGAAAGTGAAACGCTTGTGTGAAGTTGAGGGACTAAATAATTGACCCATTTGAATGTTCAAGGACCAAACTGAGTTTTGATTGAAAGTTTGAGGATGAAGTTGAGTATTGTGCCAATTCCAAACGAACCAAGATCTTTCGAGCATGATGAGCTCAAGATCGAAAAGCTCTAGTAAGCTCATTTTTTTTGTTTTCATCTGTGATCTGTTTGTTTAGTGAAATATCTGTTCTATCAGTATTCTCTGTTAATGAATGACCCTCCACACCGCCGGTAACCTCTAAAGTGGCCTGTACATTACTTTAGCTGCCGGAGGTGCCATGCGAGATCGCCCGTAGCGGGGCCTGCAAAGTGGTCTGTAAAGTAGTAGTACTAGTAACAGGAAAACGCAACAGTTAGCGACGACTGAAAAGAATAGTGGAGACAATGTATAGAGACAAAAGAAAAGAAAGGACGAGAAAAATGTTAGAAAAAGATAGGTAGTACGTAGTACGAATTAAGGTGAAAGAGCGTGGAGAACCAAACTGTAAAACAAGAAATTTTTGCCGCAAATTACTCTTGTTTTAGGCTGTGTTTGGGAACACAATTTTTAATATCAAAGTTTTTGTAAAGTAATACAATTTTTAAGATGTCATGAAAATATCAAAGTATTTCAATACCAATGTTTTGTAATACCGCAGTTTTGCAATACATGGGCTGTGTTTGGAAACACAGTTTTTAATATCAAAGTTTTTGTAAACTACACTTTTTAAGCTGTCATTACAATATCAAAGTATTTCAATATCACAGTTTTGTAATATCGCAGTTTTGCAATACATAAGACTGTTTGGGAGCAAAGTAGCAAGCATCAAGAGGAAGCAAGCAGAGAAAAACTTGGGTTTGGACCAAAGTTTTCTATACACCAAAAATACCATAGTATAGACAAAACCATAGTTTTAAATACATAGTTTTTTTAGTTGGTTGCCAAACACCATTCTGTAAAACATATATACCATGGTAATCTCAAATATGAAAGTATTGCTCTAAAACTCCAAAAATATTGTGTTCCCAAACAAAGCCTAAGATCGTTTGGGAGCAAAGTAGCAAGCATCATTAGGAAGCAAGCAGCGAAAAACTTTGGTTCAGACCAATGTTTTCTATATATACACCAAAAATACTGTAGTATAGACAAAACCATAGTTTTAAATACATAGTTTTTTAGTTGGTTGCCAAAGACCATTCTGTAAAAAATACCATGGTAATCTCAAATACCAATGTATTGCTCTAAAACTCCAAAATAATGTGTTTTCAAACAAAGCCTTAATCCTGTCAAACATAGTATGTTAACTCTATTGATGATCGGATATTATTCTTGTGCTGATGTTGAAAATAGAGCAGTTCCATTACTTCGTGCGTCACATCAGTGCATGCAGAGAGGCGTGGGTCTTATAGCCTGTGGTGTTCACATGTCAGCCACGCTTAATGCACCTGCAGTATGCGACCCCCATCAGTACGCGTCTCCATCGTCTTCTCCGCGTGTACTCTAAAGACACACCACTGTCTTCTCCACGCGTACTCTAGCTTCCTCTTGGTCTCTGCCGCGTGCACCCTCATTGGTTCCCTTCGTAGCACGATGACGCCGAAGCCTATGGAGTTGCCGTTCACGCACTATATTGCGGTCGAAATCAGGGGGCGCCTCGCCGCAATCTCCCTGCGACCCTTGGACGACCTCTACAGTCTGTGTGCCACCCGCAAGGCCATGCATGTGGCGTGCTAGGATGGCATCATGGGCAGGCGTGTGTCGCTGGAGCTGGAGACCCGGAGGATGTGGCACGACCCCGTGCGCTGCAAAGCCCTCGTGGAGAACCTGGCCATCGTTAGCAACCCTCAAGCGTGCTACGTCACCCGGCTAAATTTCGTCTTCGCGGTCGATCGTGCGGAGCCAGGCGCCAAGTTTCTCGCACGGGCGGCTGGGGCCGGCCACAAGGAGGCAACATACGTTCTTGGCCTCCTCCGCTATGACGCGGACCGCGTGTCACACGACGCCGTCGAGTATATCTGGTAGGTCAAAGGAAAGGTCGACGTCGATGAGAAAGCGGTCGGGTGCGTCGCCATCATGAGGACCAACAATGAGTGTAGTCGGTGTCGGATTCAAGCCTAGGCTGAAATCGGTAATCTGATGTGGGCGGATCTGCACCTTCCTCAGAGACCGCCAATGGTATCGCTACCTAACAAGAAGGTTGACCCGTGCACGGCTGCCGGCTGTGGGAAGCAAGGGTGGTGTGGCTGCAGGGTCTTCTGTAGTGAAGACTGCAGGATTAGGCACGAGCATTTCGCATTGTGCCTTGGGATGTTATCCGGTCTGGACTATATACTTATAAGGCTGTAATCGATGTTGTTTTTCTTTTTTCGTGATGTCGTTTTTCCTGTTTTGCAGTATTGTTTTTTGTTGATGAACTCAATGTTGTTTGTCTGTTAGTTCCATCTGTTATTTTGTTTTCTATCTGTTTATTTAGTGAACTCTATGTTCTATCTGTATTCTTTGTTAATGAATGACCCTTCACACCGCTGGTACGGTACTTTAAACTGCTGGGGGTGCCAAAGAAGATCGCCTGTAGCGAGGCCTGCCAAGTGGTCTGTAAAGTCCTATAGTAGTAGTAGTACAGTACTCCAGTAACAGGAAAATGCAACACGTAGCAACAACTGGAAAGAAAAGTGGAGACAATGAACGGAGAGAAAAAAAAGAAAGGACGAGAAAAATGTTAGAAAAAGATAGGTAGTACTCCAACATACCACAGGCCCTATGCCCCTATACGCAGTGTCATCATTATCACTACTCCTATATGCGGCCAGAAGTTATTACCACTGCTTGAAGGAAAGTGCTGCGGACTTGACATGCCGGTTAGTTTATTTTGTGTTTATTAGGGATTAGGTAACAGCTAGTTATGTTAATTAGTTTGTTGCCTGGAATGGTTACGTTGAACAATACTATTTGGTTCTGTCGATGTTTATATCTAGTATTTAATCCTTGTTTATATCACTGTGTTACTGCGACTCAAGAGATTTTATGCATATGCTTTATTTTGATCGGAATACCACCCCCATTGCTACATTAACTTGCCCGTAGATGGGCTCACGCGTCATAGAGATGAACACCAAATGTCCCAGAGTTGTTTCGGCCGATGAATACAAAGTGACTCAGTGCAGTTTCAGCCCACAAATAAGAAGCAGCCCAGTGCAGTGTTGGGCTTACTCTGATAGCTTCACGTACGCTTTGTCCTGGCTGCCTGCCTGCGGCGGTCAATTTTTTTCACTCCGAATAAAGAAGGAAAGTAAGAAATGAAAAGATTTTTTTATTATGGTACTCTTCGATCCCCAACGCCACCTCTTCCTACTGTACGAAACATGCTTCGAGGAGCATCCGCCGGCCACCACGCTCTTGGAGGAGCATCCGTCGGCCGCCCTGCTCTTGGAGGAGCATCAGCAGGCCACCGCGCGTGGAGGAGCATCCGGCGGCCGCCGTACATGGGGGAGCAACAGCGCTCGGTACAATTGCTCACATAATATTATTGTAAATCTATCCTCTTACGGATAGGCTGATTGAATTGTAGGGAGCGATGTTAGAAGATAAGACATGGATGAGGAAAAACATGTGTGCGAAGGAGTGGCAGGATAGAATGGAGTAATTTTTAAATTTTGCATTCCAGTGCACTCCTGAAGGAGGAAATATGCCTTGTCCTTGCATGAAATGTCGTAATATTTGCCACGGGGCACTCAAGGAAGTACATATTCACCATCTTCATAATGGGATGTCATCAGATTATACTTGTTGGGTACACCATGGAGGAAAACGTGTTGAGAAAAATATTGTTGAGCAATCAGCAAACAATGAGGAGACAATTTTTGATGATGCTGCTATGGAAAATATGTTGTCCAGTCTACTTAGAGGCACTGATCATGGTGGTACTTCAGCAGATGTTGATGTTCCAAAAAATGCTATAAACTAGCAGGAGCCAACTGGTTGTACAAAGGAATTCTAGGACTTATTAAATGATGCCAAAAAGAAGTTGTATCCAGGTTGTGAAAAGGTGACCCAATTAGCCTTCTTTGTCAAGTTGTAACAGATAAAGTGTTCAACTGGTTTGAGCAAAAAACTTGTGAGTTGATCCTTGAACTAATTCTCATATGTGCTTCAAATGGCCACTGCGTTCCTAATACACTTCATAAAGTTCAGAAGGTTGTTCGTGACCTGGGGTTGGACTACCAAAAGTTCGATGCATGTGTCAATGACTATGTGTTATTCCTAATAATGTTGAAGAGGCCGCTCCATGGATGAAGTACGTATAACTCAAGTGTTCTATACTATATTGGATCATGCTTATTGTAGATGGCTAATTTAATTTTGTACCCTTTTCATTGAGCATATTGAAGAATTGAAAAAGATTCATTCTCGTGTTGTTCAAAAATGCCATAGAGATGAGTTTGTTTATTGGCTTTAGAAATGAGTAAGTACATTTAAGTTTATACTTTGATGAAATATTGAACAAATATGTGTTCTAAAGTTGGTTTATCGATGACCCCTTTTATACTAATGTGTATAGATTGTGACATTACACAAAGAAGGCAAAGTATCCGATTATTTGTATGCATTATCTAAAGGACCTGATCGTCGGGCACGTTTTTTTAGTCAATCATTCATAAATGGATTCTTCTTTCAGACTGCAGAGGTGGAAAAAGATTTACGGACGCAAAATATTGGTGTTGGTGTTTATGATGAATGGTTTGGAGTAATTATTTATGTTGATTTTGAAAAAACAAACCAAGAGGTTCTGTTATTTCAATGTGACTGGTTTGATCGGCCTCCTTCCGGTTAGACCCAATGAAGAGGCTACAAAAAGGATCAATATGGAATGATAGATGTTGACACTACTCTTTCTCAATTTGAGTATGAGCCTTACAGCCACCCAAGCAGAACAAGTTTTTTACGTTCAAAGTGTGAAGCAACCTAAATGGGCTGCAGTTGTTAAAACGAAGCCATGGAACCTTTTTGCCATGCCCCCTGAAGACAGCGAAAATAATGTCACTGAGACGATGGAGGATGAGACATTTGATGATCGACTTACTGATATCAATATGCCACACATAGACGAGGATACGACTGCATGGGCTAGGAATGACATTGAGGGAGCAACCGGTGATGCTTCAGAAAATGAAGATGACGACGACGACAATGATGATACATATATCAATGATGGTCATGTACCTCCATTATTGGGGGGGGGGGGGGACAACAACGAAGATGATGATTTTTTCATATAAGTATTGTGTGAGCTAGCTGTGAACTATTTGATTTTTTGAAAATATAGAAGCTGCTCTTCTATTTTAGCAGCAAGCTTATAGAAGCAAGCCTATATTGAATAATCCCACTTTTTTAGAAGATAACCAAAATTTGAAATGACGCTCCTACGGAAATCCCAAATGCAACTAACTAGTGATTCCTAGCAATAGATCCTAGCGCAACGAGTGTGTTCTGTGGCAATAGATCCTAACGCGACGAACTTGTGGATCGTGGCAAAAGTTCCTAATGCACCGATTGTGTTCTGTGGCGGTAGATGAAAGCATCTAGGCCCCCCATGAAGTACGCTTTCGGTGATTAATGACAACCATTGAACTTTACTAATGAATTTGTGAATGTAAGGTCCCCATAATCACTCGGTAAAATGAAATGAATATGTCATGGGAGACCCATATACAATCAACTTTTGAGATCAAATCAATGAGATAAATACAAGAAGTGAAAGCTCTTATGTCTAAGTCACTCAACCATAAGTTGACAACATACAATGCTTGAAGATCATCAGAGAGCCTTGTGGAACAAATGTCTAAGAGGTCATCTGAGCAAGACACACAAGATTCACTCAAAACAACTCGAAGCAAACAAAATCAACTCACCGGATCAACCGATGATTTCAGAAATGTACACATCGGTCAAGTTGGTTCAACTGAAGAAGAAGACCTCAGACAAATGTACTCACCGGATCATCCGATGTGAATGGCTCAGTGACATCGGTCCATCAGTACAGTTTGCAATACCATTGCACCAAGTGAAGTACCGGATCATCCGATGTGCAGACTTACACACATCGGTCGATCACTCCAGTAAGCATCAAGATCAAGCAAATTCTGGAGGAAGAGCCACCGGATCATCCGATGAGAAGACAGGGGCAACATCGGTCTAACAACGGTCATATCTGACACAATGACGTCAGCCAAAGTAATTAAACCGATTATAACTAAAGGGGAGACATCAGATCATCCGGTGTTCACAGTAAAGTTCAGTCAGCCTACTTTTCTAACGGCTATTTCGGGGAGGCTGGCTATAAATACCCCCTAACCCTGTCATTTCGTTAAGTCTTGATCACCAGAAGCTATCAACACATCCACAAGTGTTCAAGGCCAAGAGCAATCACTTCCACACCTTTTTGATCACCTCTACACCAAGGTTTAGGCTAGAACTAGCTAGAGAGAGAGAGAGCTTGTGTGCCACCATTCTGGGTGAGTGGACTCTCTAGGTTAGTGTGAGAGCCTCAAGGGAGTACCCTTGGTGTTGTAATCGTGAAGAGACTTCCGGAGCTTGCCAAGGCGTGTGTGGAAGCCCAGAAGGTCGAAGTTGTACAAGGCTTGAACTCCACCTTGCCAAGGAGGCGAACGGAGAGGAATAGTGAAGACCCCTCGTCTTGGTGACGTGGGTGTGGCAAAACCCTTTGGTGGGTGCCACAACGTGGATGTAGGAAGATCTTCACGATCTTGCCGAACCACGGGATAAATCCTTGTCTCCTCGGGAGTTTGCATCCCTTCTCCTTCCCTTACTTTTATGCATTTTATATTCCGCAAAGTTTTTATCTACTAGAATGCATAGATAGTCGCGTAGGGAATTGTCCTTTAAAATTAAGTTTCATTGCTTAGAATTTTTCGAAGAAAGCCCAATTCACCCGCCCTCTTGGGCATTCGGTCCTTTAATTTGGTATCAGAGCAAGGTTGCTCATAGGATCATTCTAGCTTCACCGCTAGAGAGCTAAAATGGCCAAGGTTGGGGGTTCGGTTCCTATCTTCGAGGGCAAGAACTTTGCCTATTGGAAAGCACACATGCGCGCTTACATTGAGGCTATTGCCCCCGAAGTATGGGAAGCGACCCACGCGGGGTTTGGAGAACATAATTATGTTGGTGATCAACTTAAATGGGATGCTAAAGCTAGGAATGCAATCTATGAATGTATTAGTCAAGATGTGTTTTCTAGGATTGCTAGCAAGGAAAAGGCTTGTGAAATTTGGGCTTGCTTAATTGAGATTCATGAGGGCTCTTCTCGTGTCAAGGAATTAAAATATCACATGCTTAAAGCAAAATATGATGAATTTAAAATGCTTCCTCATGAAAATGTCAATGAAATGTTCTCTCGCTCGAATGTGCTTATTGAAGAAATCAATGCTCTTGACATTGCTTCTCTTGGCAAGGGACTCATCAACCGCAAGATCCTCATGCTCCTCCCCAAGCCAAAGTACAACATCATCAATTCCATGCTCCAAAAAGAGTCACTTGACCACATTGTAGTTTCGGAGCTTATTGGAGAAATACATGCTCATGAGATGAGTGTACTTGGGATGATGGAGCAATAATCATCAAAGACTATTGCTCTAAAGGCCTCCACCAAGAAAACAAGCCTCAAGAAGAAGAAGGTGGTTGAGCCTAGCTCAAGTGAAGAAGAACAAGCATCAAGTGAAGTTGATGATGATGAGCTTGCATTAATGATGAGAATGTTCTCACGCTTGAACTCCAAGATTACCAAGAAGGGGTACACCTTTGATCCCAAGAAGAAAGCATTCCTACCAAGGAGAGATGATCGCAAGAATTGCTACAATTGTGGCGATCAAGGCCACATCTCCTATGATTGTCCAAAACCGGACAAAAGAAGAGAAAACTACAAAGGCAAGCATCGCAAGCTTGAAGGAAGCGATGATGATGAAGAAAAAGCCAAACCAAAGCCAAGATCCTTTGGGAAGAAGAAACATGACAAGGGCAAGAAGGCAAGGCTCTTCCCAAATAAGAGAAATGGCCCACAAAAGGTGTTCATGTGTGAGGCAAATGAATGGGTCACCGATGAAGAAACAAGTGATGAAGAGAGTGAAGAGGAAGAAGAAAGCTTGGCCAGCCTCGCCATCGCCAACAATGATGATGCACCACTTCATCCACCGCCCATGTGCCTTATGGCAAAAGTTAACACCAAGGTATGTGATGACTCTAGCGATGATGAGCTTTCCCCCGATGATATAACGTCTTTGATCAATGAATATCATGCTATCATTAAGAGGGAAAAGAGTAAGGTTAAAGTGCTTGAAGAAACTCGTGCTAAACTTGAGAGTGCTAACCTTGATTTGCTAGACAAGTATGAAAGCATACTCAAAGAGCATGACTCGCTCAAATCCCATGTCAAGCAAATTGAGGAAGAAAAGGCTAAAATCAAGATAGATAATCATGAACTTGACTTAGCACACCAAACACTCTTGGATGAGCACAACAAGTTAATACAAGAACATCAAACACTTAACCTTGCTCATGACATGCTTGATCAAGAGTTGAAAAATATGAAGAAGCAAACTCTTAATGATAAGATATCCATTACTTCTCATGCCACTAATACTTTGCACAAGTCTTTGCCTTTGAAAGCTAATACTAGGGAGAAGGACTTGTTGGAAGAAATTGAGAGTCTCCGCACTAGTGTGGCTAGACATTCAAAAGGAGAAGTCAAGCACAAGGAAATCCTCTTCCAACAAGCAAAGGCCTTCAACAAGAGAGGACTTGGATCCTTCCCGGTGCCTAACAAAGGAAAGGTGCCCTAACCGGAACTAAGAACAAGCTTCATCAAGGAAGTTGGTTCTTATTGCCAACATTGTGAGGTCACCGGTCACCACACAAGGGAATGTCCCCTTCCTAACCGACCTTCTCCAAAATTGCCTACTAACTATAAATCTACTTTCAATGATCATTATTATCTCTTAAGTAAAGTAGGTGGCAAGGTGAATGCTAGATTCATTGGCAAAGACATGAAGGGCATGAAGGGGAAGCTCCCCAAGCAACTTTGGGTCCCAAAAACACTTGTATCACACATACAAGGACCTAAGTTGGCTTGGGTGCCTAAAGTCAAAAATTGAATTCATGTGTGTAGGTGAACTACAAAGCCGGAGGAAAGCATTGGGTACTCGATAGCGGGTGCACTCAACATATGACCGGCAATGATGGTATGTTCACCACCATAGAAAACCCTGGCAATCATGAACAAGTCACCTTTGGTGATAAATCTAAGGGAAAGGTAATTGGGTTAGGTAAAATTGCTATTTCAAATGACTTGTCTATCTCTAATGTTTTGTACGTTAACTCACTTAGCTTTAATTTACTTTCTATTGCACAACTATGTGATCTTGGACTAACGTGCACATTTAGCAAAAATGATGTTGTTGTGAGTAGTGAAACAAGCCAAGACATAGTCTTCAAAGGATTCCGGCATGGACATCTCTACCTAGTGGACTTCGCCAACAAGAATGCTAGCTTGACCACTTGTCTTTTCACTAAGACATGCTTGGGTTGGCTATGGCACCGACGCATAGCGCACATTGGAATGAGCAAACTCAAGAAGTCATTCAAGCTTGGGATGGTGACCGGCGTGAAGGATGTCACATTTGAGAAGAACAAGCTTTGTAGCGCTTGTCAAGCCGGGAAGCAAGTTGCTTCACACCACCCAATGAAGACAATGGTGTCAACCTCCAAGCCACTTGAACTACTCCACATGGACCTCTTCGGACCGTCCACATATCAAAGCCTTGGCGGTAACCTCTATTGTCTCGTTATTGTTGATGACTATTCTCGCTATGCTTGGACTCTATTTCTATGTGACAACAGTGAAACTCCGGAAGTGTTCAAGACCTTCGCCAACCGCGCTCAAAGGGAATTTCAACTTCCCATCATCAAGGTCCGGAGTGACAACGGCACCGAATTCAAGAACTACAACATTGGGGAGTGGTGTGACCTCGAAGGCGTGAAACATGAGTTTTCGGCCACATACACTCCTCAACAAAACGGTGTCGTTGAAAGGAAGAACAAGACACTCATCACTCTTGCAAAAGCAATGCTTGATGACTAAGGACGTCGGAGAAGTTTTGGGCCGAAGCAATCAACACGGCGTGCCATGCCGCAAATAGGGTCTACCTACATCGCCTACTTCAAAAGACCCCGTACGAGCTTCTCATTGGGAGAAAGCCCAACATCTCCTACTTTCGAGTCTTTGGATGCAAGTGCTACATCTACCGCAAGAAAAGGCTCGGTAAGTTTGAAAGAAGATGTGATGTTGGTATATTTCTTAGCTATGCATCAAACTCAAAAGCATATCGAGTATTCAACCAAACCTCTGGTTTAGTTGAAGAAAGTTGTGATGTTGAGTTTGATGAGACTAATGGCTCCCAAGAGGAGAGTTTTGGTCATGATGAAATAGATGATGAGCCTCTACGAGAAGCCATGAAGAACATGACCATTGGAGACATCAAGACCGAAGTTGAGGAGAGCCATGATCAAGGGGGAGCTTCAAGTTCCAACAACAACACCTCTATGGCGCCTCAAGTTGACGAAGAAGAGAAGGATGATCCATTGCCGACTCAAGACTCACAAGCACAACAACATCAAGAAGAAGAAGAAGTCTATGATCAAGTCCAACCACAAGAGGAACAACGTGCATCACCTTTGCCAAGTGCTTCACAACCGCTTATGAGGCATGAACGCATCTCCAAGGCGCATCCAATGGATCAAATCATTGGAAGTCCGTCAAGGGGTGTAAGTACACGTTCTCGCCATGTTGCTTCGTTTTGTGAGCACTACTCGTTTGTTTCGTGTGTAGAACCCACTCACATTGAGGAAGCGCTACAAGACCCAAATTGGGTGATGGCCATGCAAGAAGAACTCAACAACTTCATCCGCAATGAAGTTTGGGTGTTGGAGGAGCGACACAAGGACAAGAACGTCATCGGAACAAAGTGGGTGTACTGCAACAAACAAGACGAGAATGGCGTTGTGGTCCGCAACAAGGCAAGACTTGTGGCCAAAGGATTCTCGCAAGTTGAAGGACTAGATTTTGGGGAGACTTTTGCCCCGGTCGCCCGGCTAGAAGCCATCCGTATACTTCTTGCCTTTGCATCACATCATAGTATTAGACTTTATCAAATGGATGTGAAAAGTGCCTTTCTTAATGGTTACATTAACGAGCTTGTTTATGTTGAACAACCTCCCGGGTTTGATGATCCGAGGAATCCTAATCATGTGTATAGGCTGCACAAGGCGCTCTACGGGCTCAAGCAAGCACCTAGGGCGTGGTACGAACGACTACGGGACTTCCTCATCATGCAAGGATTCAAGATCGGGAGGGTGGATACTACACTCTTCACCAAGGACATCAACGGAGATTTGTTCATTTGTCAAATTTATGTTGATGATATTATTTTAGGTTCAACAAACGAAGCTTTTAGCCATGAGTTTGGCAAAATTATGTCTAGGGAATTCGAGATGTCAATGATTTGAGAGCTTAACTTCTTCCTTGGATTTCAAATCAAGCAACTTCAAGAGGGGACCTTCGCCTATCAAGAGAAGTACACCAAGGACCTCTTGAAGAAATTTGAGATGGGAGATTGTAGCACAAGAAGCACTCCAATGGCAACCAATTGTCATCTCGACGCGGATAAGGACGATAAACCTATTGATCAATCCAACTACCGTTCTATGATTGGTTCATTGCTTTACCTTACCGCATCTAGGCCCGATATCATGTTTAGTGTATGCTTGTGTGCTCGCTTTCAAGCGGCACCTAAAGAATTTCATAGGAAGGCGGTCTTTAGGATGCATAGGTGTCTTAAGCATACCCCTAGTGTGGGCTTGTGGTACCCTAAAGGTGCAAAATTCCATCTTGTGGGATACTCGGAT
The DNA here is from genome assembly GCA_036927565.1 of Tuctoria greenei. NCBI lineage: Eukaryota > Viridiplantae > Streptophyta > Magnoliopsida > Poales > Poaceae > Tuctoria > Tuctoria greenei. Next base: position 92,550,427 of record JAYESD010000009.1, on the reverse strand, counting down.
TCGGACTTTGCCGGATGCCGCGTGGATCGCAAGAGTACCTCTGGTGGGTGCCACTTGCTTGGGCGTTCCCTAGTTTCTTGGTCTAGCAAGAAGCAAAATTCCATCGCCTTGTCCACGGCGGAAGCGGAATACATTGCGGTTGGTGCATGTTGTGCCCAAATTCTTTATATGAAGCAAACCCTTTTGGACTTTGGTATTAAACTTGGTTGTGTTCCTCTCCTTTGTGACAATGAAAGTGTGGTTAAGATAGCTAAAAACCCCGTTCAACACTCTCGCACTAAGCACATTGATATTCGTCATCATTTATTAAGGGACCATGAAGCTAAGGGAGACATCTCTTTGAGAGGTGTTAGGTCCGAAGAACAATTGGCGGATATCTTCACTAAACCACTTGATGAGAAAACTTTTTCTAGGCTAATAAGTGAATTAAATGTGCTAGATGCATCGAATGTCATGTAAGAATGCATATCATATAGGTCTTGCCTAACTCTCAAAGGATAGGGGTGAGCAAGGGTTAGCTTGGGATGGTGGTTCTTTTGGGTTTCCCAAGGATTGGATAGTGGTTCTCCCTGAAGAAGCCTTTGAAAGGTTCAAACTTGGCAAGATAGATTTACATTATGTCTTGCATGATGCCTGCCATATAGACTTACAATTTCTTGCATTATAAAATGTTTGGCATTGCATAAAGTAGATTGTCACAAAGGGGAACCCACCTCATGAGAAAGAGACTTGTTTGAAATGCAATATCTCAACTCATATAAGGTGGAAAGAACAAAATGTTAGGTGCGTTAATGCCTAGAGGAACATGCTTTAAAGAGATAGGAGTCTTCATACTCTAGCTCACAAAGCATGGGCCTTACATTTTATTTGGATATTTTTCCTCCTATTTTTCTCGGTGTTCCATTTGCTTTATGGCCTAGCCAAGCTATTGGCATATTAGTATCTTTGAGGGGTAAGGGGTTGCCCAAAAAGTCCTAAGACATGTGTTTCTCTTTGCTTGTTTGTTTGGTCAAAGGACATATATGGGATGTTTTTGCTCTGTAGTCATCAGATTATCCGATGCCTAGGTCAATCCTTCATTGGTTCATTAGGTTTTCAATCTCCAAGGGCTAGTTCAGTCAGTAACTCAATTCAACCGACGCGTTCATTCTGAAAAACATCGGTTCATCCGGTGTTTACAATTCTGGAACTATGGTCAAATCCACCGATGCTACCTCCTCCATCGTCTGACCATCCGGTGTCAACAGTCCTCTTTTGAACACCCTTACTGTGCCATTTGACCGATGATCCAAATCGTAAACGTCGGTCCATCCGATGTCAACAGCAATTTTTTGAATATCCTTACTGTGGCGTTCGACCGATGTATATCCCATCTAACATCGGTCCATCCGGTGTTAAAAATACGACTAGGGTTTGGGACCCACTATTTAAACCGGCCGTACCCCTTCCCCTTTGTCTCTCCCGATCCCGACGCCGCCACCGCTTTCTCCTCGCCGCGCCACCACCGACTGCCTCCACCGTCGCCGCCGGACGCCGCCACCGCCCACAGGCCGCCGCCGCTGTCCACTGGCCGCCGCCGCCCATCGCGCTGACGCCTCCATCACACGCGCCGCACACCAGCGTCGCCGCCTCAATCCACGCGCCGCTTCACTGCAGCCACCGCCGTCGCTTCACCTAGCCACCGCCGCGCCTCCACCCAAGCGACGCCGCCATCTCATCCCTCTTCGGTCACCACCCCATCGCTAGGGTTTCCCGGCCCGTTGATCTCCACGTCACCATCGTCGACTCCGTGCAATCGCGTGATCGCAATGGCTCGCGATAAAAAGAACAAGGGGAAGGCTATCGCGGAGCCGGCCGCGAAGAAGCAAAAACTGTCAAAGGAGGAGAAGAAGGCCTTGATGGCCGCTCGCACCGCTGAGGAGCGTGAGCGTGGCCGAGGAAAGTCGATAAGGATCTGTGAGGCTCGTTCGAGACAGCCTCCGGTGATTGACAACTCTGAGGCCGAGGAAGAGCCGGTTGAGCCTCTTGTCCGCCGTCGCTCAGCCCGGACCCATGGGGGTCATCTCTCGGCAGCTCCGCATCCGAGACCGACAGCCGCCGACCGTCGTGAGGACAGGGAGGCCCAGCGTGCTATCTACGAGATGGACACCACTGTCCATGTCGCTGAAGGAGTCCGGTTGACTGACTACCGGAAGATGAAGGCCAAGCAGCTTCGCAAGCTCAGATGGAATGTGCTACTTGAGGAGTGGTACCCACAGCCCCGAGAGGCTCTGGTGGATAGTCGCTTCTGGACTGTCACCCAGGCGTCTCTCTACGAGACCTACAGGCGTCAAGGGCACAAGTTGTTTCAACACAACTATCTGGATTGGGGACAGCTAGCTTTGGCAGCAGAGACGGAGATCCGTCCTTACTTTGAGAGGTACCGAGGCTTGGTGCAGCTAATGGCATATGAGCGGAGTGCCTATGTGGAAGATTGGGTCCACGTCTTCTACGCCACCCTCTATGTCTCTGAGGGCAGAAGATCAATTGACTTCATGTTTATGGGTCAGCACTACCAGCTGACGAGGCAGACGCTGGGACAGTTGCTTGGAGTGGACTTGAATGACACCTGCGTGCATGAGAGGGTCTATGGTCAGGCAGACCCACCGAGGAGGCTGCTCACTGGAGGAGTGGCACCACCGCTGGAGGAGATTCGCTATTTGTTCGGTCCCACCTTCTCTCCTGACCAGCCGAGAGTACCAGCTTTGTTGACTCCAGCTGCGCGCACAGTGCACCTCGCCTTGCGCCGTACGCTCCTTCCGAGGTCTGGCTATTTGGAGGGGTTCACCAGCTTGCAGCAGACTCTCCTGTTCTACATCATGAACGGGATGGAGTTCGACATCGTGGGCGTCCTCATATGCGAGATGGAGGATGTGATCACAGACGGTGTGGGCATGATGAGGCAGCTAGTATATGGGAACTGGATCAGCCACCTGCTTACTATGATGGTTCCTGAGGGGTCCGCCGTGCACGACCGTCTCACTGACGAGAGTGTGACACGGTTTGGTCACTACTGTGCCCCAGCTCCTGGAGACCGCCGCCTTGGCCGTCCAGTTGAGCGTCAGGTCAGGGCCCAACTGTCTGAGGAGGAATGGTCTGACCTAGAGAAGGAGGATGAGAGGCTTGCCGAGGCTGAGGCACAGGGGGAGGACCTGCAGCACATCTGGTCAGAGAGCGACACCGACGAAGGTGTCGTGGAGTACATCCCTCCTCCGCCCTCTCCCAGGCAGCACGACGCGGAGGCTGGAGGCTCTACAGTACCACCACCTACTCCACCTCCCGTCACTAAGGCGTAGGTCACGCAGCCGTCAGAGCTAACGTCGCTCCTCCAGCAGATGGTTGAGCAGCAGCGTCTGGACAGGCTGGCAGCCGAGCAGGCCCGAGCAGAGCAGGCTGCCCGTCTCCTTGAGCTCTAGCAGCAGCAGGAGGAGATGCAGCGTCAGATCGCCCGTGAGAGGCGTGAAGACACTGACAGGCTAACGGGGCTTATTGACCAGATGCACCAGCGCACCCGTGACCAGCAGTAGCAGACGCAGCAGGCGTTGATGGGCATCCTGGGGTTGATCACCAACCTCTACACCCAGACCGGGATTGCCCTCCCGTCGCAGCTGCCAGGAGTCGCTCCACCACCTCCAGTCCTGGCTCTAGCTGCCGCTCCAGTGGCCCCAGTACCTTCTACACCGATTCCCTCCTTCAGCATGTCTCCTCTTCTGGCTCCTAGTGCTGCGCTTCACTCCCCGCTGCCGGCCACGACCTTGTTCCAGCAGTCGCCAGCCTCTATCGTCAGTGCCCCTGCTCCAGCAGCTCCTCCACAGCAGGCACCGACGGTGGCTCCTATGGCTCCGGCAGCTCCCTCCTCCACCACTCCAGCCAGCAGCTCTGACGACAGCGACGGTGACCAGTTCGTCATCGCGCCCAGCACTCAGGGTCCTTAGGCGCTCGGATCCCTTTTTGGTGTCTTGATGCTAAAGGGGGAGAAGAGTTAGAGGAGTAAGGGGGAGAGTCTTAGTGTCAGGGGGAGTCTTAGTATCAGGGGGAGTCTCATTTATCGTTTATCATTCTTGTAATTTGGTGTGTTTGCTACTCATTTGCTACTTTTGAGCTCTAATGAACTTATTTCCATGAGTTATTAATCGATTGGGCTCATTTGGTGTTTATCTATGTTTATGATCTCTTTTTATTCACACTTGAGTTATTATTTGATGCTTAAGCTTCAAGTGTGACATCCTGTATTCATTGCATATGCTTTTAAGTTTCATTCTATCAAATTCATTACCATTGCGCTTTAATTATTGTGTTGTCATCAATCACCAAAAAGGGGGAGATTGAAAGCATCTAGGCCCCCCATGAAGTACGGTTTCGGTGATTAATGACAACCATTGAACTTTACTAATGAATTTGTGAATGCAAGGTCCCCATAATCACTCGGTAAAATGAAATGAATATGTCATTGGAGACCCATATACAATCAACTTTTGAGATCAAATCAATGAGATAAAGACAAGAAGTGAAAGCTCTTATGTCTAAGTCACTCAACCATAAGTTGACAACATACAATGCTTGAAGATCATCAGAGAGCCTTGTGGAACAAATGTCTAAGAGGTCATCTGAGCAAGACATAAAAGATTCACTCAAAACAACTCGAAGCAAACAAAATCAACTCACCGGATCAACTGATGATTTCAGAAATGTACACATCAGTCGAGTTGGTTCAACTGAAGAAGAAGACCTCAGACAAATGTACTCACCGGATCATCCGATGTGAATGGCTCAGTGACATCGGTCCATCAGTACAGTTTGCAATACCATTGGACCAAGTGAAGCACCGGATCATCCGATGTGCATACTTACACACATCGGTCGATCACTCCAGTAAGCATCAAGATTAAGCAAATTCTGGAGGAAGAGCCACCGGATCATCCGAGAGAAGACAGGGGCAACATCGGTCTAACAACGGTCATATCTGACACAATGACGTCAGCCAAAGTAATTAAACCGATGATAACTAAAGGGGAGACATCAGATCATCCGGTGTTCACAGTAAAGTTATGTCAGCCTACTTTTCCAACGGCTATTTCGGGGAGGCTGGCTATAAATACCCCCTAACCCTGTCATTTCGTTAAGTCTTGATCACCAGAAGCTATCAACACATCCACAAGTGTTCAAGGCCAAGAGAAATCACTTCCACACCTTTTTGATCACCTCTACGCCAAGGTTTAGGCTAGAACGAGCTAGAGAGAGAGAGCTTGTGTGCCACCATTCTGGGTGAGTGGACTCTCTAGGTTAGTGTGAGAGCCTCAAGGGAGTACCCTTGGTGTTGTAATCGTGAAGAGACTTCCGGAGCTTGCCAAGGCGTGTGTGGAAGCCCAGAAGGTCGAAGTTGTACAAGGCTTGAGCTCCACCTTGCCAAGGAGGCGAACGGAGAGGAATAGTGAAGACCCCTCGTCTTGGTGACGTGGGTGTGGAAAAACCCTTTGGTTGGTGCCACAACGTGGATGTAGGAAGATCTTCACGATCTTGCCGAACCACGGGATAAATCCTTGTCTCCTCGGGAGTTTGCATCCCTTCTCCTTCCCTTACTTTTATGCATTTTATATTCCGCAAAGTTTTTATCTACTAGAATGCATAGATAGTCGCGTAGGGAATTGGCCTTTAAAAATTAAGTTTCATTGCTTAGAATTTTTCGAAGAAAGCCCAATTCACCCCCCCCCTCTTGTGCATTCGGTCCTTACAGTAGATCCTAACGCGACGAACTTGTGGATCGTGGCAACAGATCCTAATGCAACGATTATGTTCCGTGGCGATAGATCCTAACGCCACGAACCCGTGGATCGTGGCAACATATCCTAATGCAACGATTGTGTTCCTTGGTGATAGATCCTAACGCCACGAACTAGTGAATCGTGGCAACATATCCTAATGCAACGGTTGTGTTCCGTGGCGATAGATCCTAACGCCACGAACTTGTGAATCATGGCAACAGATCCTACTACAACGAGTGTGTTCCATGGCGATAGATTCTAACACCACAAACTCGTGAATCGTGGCAACAGATCCTAATGCAACTATTGTGTTCCGTGGCGATAGATCCTAACGCCACGAACTTGCGAATCGTGGCAACAGATCCTAATACAATGAGTGTGTTCCATGGCGATAGATCCTAACACCACGAACTTGTAAATCATGGCAACAGATCCTAATGAAATGATTGTGTTTCGTGGCAACAGATCCTAATGCCACAAACTTGTGAATCATGGCAACAGAACCTCATGCAACGATTGTGTTCCGTGGCGATAGATCCTAACGCCACAACTTGTAAATCGTGGCAACAGATCCTAATGCAACGATTGTGTTTTGTGGCGATAGATCCTAATGCCATGAACCTGTGAATCGTGGCAACAGATCCTAATGCAACGATTGTGTTCCGTGGCGGTAGATCCTAACGCCACGAACTTGTAAATTGTTGCAACAGATCCTAATGCAACGATTGTGTTCCGTGACGATAAACACTAACGCCACGAACCAGGGAATCATGGCAACACATCCTAATGCAACGATTGTGGTCCGTGGCAATAGATCCTAATGCCACGAACCAGTGAATCTTGGCAACACATACTAATGCAACAGTTGGGATCTGTGGTGATAGATACTAACGCCACGAACCAATGAAAAGTTGCAACACATCCTAATGCAACAATTGGGTTCCGTTGCATTAGTATCCTGACACCACGAAACAGTACAATAGTGGCAAATAGATCCTAGTGCAACGATTGTGTCTAGTTGCGTTACGATCCTAATGCAACGATTGTGTTCTGTGGCGATAGATCCTAATGCCACGAACTAGTGAATCATGGCAAAAGATCAATCTTACTGCAATGATGTAGTATTCGTTGCAATACAATCATTGCAACAGGGCGAAATTATTGTAGTGATACAACCCACCAATTTTTCAAACTTGGATGAGGATAACCTAAATTGTATACTTGTTCCACTTGATGCACAAGTACAACATTGTTGTTACAGGATGTATAGCACGAGTTGTAGTTGACCTCCACCATTCCAAAATCATCCACTCGCGTGCATGATGTTGGATCAAACCAGTGACAATCGAAAAACACCAACTTCAGTTCTTTTGTACCGCCAAATGTGTACTTAATTATTTTTTGAAGAACAACATAGTATTCATTAACTTCTCCACTACCCTCTGCAGCAATTATACACACTCCACTGTTTCGTGTGGCTGCAAGTGGGCGATTTTCTTCTAATCTTGTCGTTCAAAAACAGTATCTATTGATATAGTATCGAGTAAATTCTCTAGCTTTCAATTGATCATTCGCGATTTGTCACAAATCATCAGCGATGTTGACATCCTTCATAGACTACATGTACAACAATATACAAAGTTAGCATATTATAATAAATATATGAACTATGATTGGAGAACAAAGGATAGCAGAGAAGTTAGCATCTTTCATGTTTACGGAACCAATTCACGAAGTTTTTGCCACCTTTTATGCCATGCTGACGTAGACTATCCAATTGACTTTGCGTCGGCCTTCGAGAAGATGTCTAATACAGATTGTCAAACATTTCCAAAAATGCTAACACCTCTTCCATGTTGAAAAACATGTAAATCATGGTGTAGTTTCTCTCTTGCTCCGAAATATAATGAGAATTGGCAATCCCAACACCTTTACCCTTCCAATGAAAAATTTTAAGCTCAGTTATAAGCAGCTCTTCTGCATCATGATATCGTCTTGTAGATGCATTCACATTGTTGGTACATGCAAAATATTTGCTAGAGAAGTTTGTAATCTCTTTAGCTGCAATTGCCTCTACAATACACTCCTCAACTCTTGCCTTGTTGCGCATTCTAGCTCTATGTTTTTTCAGTTCTCTTTCATGACTATACATCCACCTGAACTATGCAGGTCCTGCTACTAGTGCTTCATAAGGCAAATGCACCAGCAAATGTTGCATAACATTCCTAAATCCAGGCGGAAAGACCTTTTCCATCTTACATTCAAGCACAATGATTTCTTTCTCCCACTGCCGCATTATCTTATTCGACACTTCCTTAGCACATATCTGCCTATAAAAATAGCTAAGTTCAGCAAATATCTTCCTCGGCGCTACGAACAACAGCCATAAGTTAGGCGCACGGGGCCCACGCTATGGCCATCGGCCTCAGAGTTGTAACCGACGGCCATAGTTAAATCCGCCGGCCCCGGAGCTGTCAGAAACCTCCTAATAAGCATGTATTGCACATATCAACATATTATCCTTATCCCAAGTAGACTCCTAGGAGCGTCTTATGCGTGTATTATGTATGCGAGCATCTTCGGACCGCCTGCGAATATAGAGTGAATCATGAGTATGTAAGTTATTCTTAATGTCGGTATTGTATTTTCTTACTATTGAGTTTCATTTTCATTGTAACTAGCGTATTTTAATACTTATATTATTTTGTTAGAAAGGTATTGAACTCTGGTTTCTAGTAGTGCAAGTGGTTTGCCATGAAAGCCTATATACATATCTCAAGTCAGGTGTTCCTCGAATCATGTAAAATGTCCATAGCCATTTCACATGTATAAAATTTTGAGATTCAAATTTTATCTCTGCTGTTCAATACTATCAGGAAACATTATTTCCAGATTTTGATTCCAACTTCAAAATTCTATTGCTCATAGTAGAACTGTTCCAAAAATACCAACTAAATTACTGTATACTCACTTTGATCTATACTTTGAGGTAGTTCAAAACAACACATTCTAAACCTTGTTATGTGTTTCATTGCAGCACACAAAGTATGTGAACCAAGAATGGCCGGTTTCTAAAAGTATTCCTGGTGGGGAAGCCGAAAAGATTGAGAGTGAATTGTGTCAATTCATGTGCCGCGAAATTTTCCACCGAAGAGGGTTGTTCTTTTATCAGGAAGGTGTAATAGCTGATGTGCCAGAACTTTGCATGTATGAAAATTGAAAGTGCATCTGGGCATCCTCGTGGGTTTTGGATGATTGATGAAGAAAATTAAGAGACTAAAGAGCTGAGTTGATCTTAAGCACAGGAATGATGGATGAAATGAGATGAAATCCCTTAAAAAGCAAAAAGGATAAAACGGGTGTCAAAGGCTCAAGCGTAGAAATTAGGGTTTCTATGGTGTTGAGTTTATATGAGCTGTGTCGGGTGAGAGGGTGGATGTATCATGTGCATTGAGATCATTCTAGAGGGCTCAAAGTGGTGTTTGAGAGAAAAACCTAAGTGAGAAGCCAAAATGAGGAAAAATCCTAGGAGGCCGGACTAGTCTGGGCCTCAAGGTCGGACTAGTCTGGCCAGTCAGAGTAGTCCGCTTTGGGGCATACTAAACGTCACTGGATGAGTTCGAACTTGTCCGTATGGGTGCGGACTAGTCCGTTCATCCCTTGGTGGAGTTGGAGCTAAGACCTTGAAGACCAGACTTGTCCGTTTTGGAACGGACCAAAGCTCTTTGGAGAAGATCGGACTTGTTCGTGGTGGTACGGACTAGTCTGTTTGAGACTTAGTGAGATGAACCAAGAGAAAACTCTAGAGGGTCGGACTAGTCCGCCCCAGTGGCCGGACTAGTCCGGGCCTACCCAGTTGTGTCCATTTTGGAATGGACCAAACCTTTCTGTCCTACTTCGGACTAGTCCATTGTGAATCGTACTAGTCAGTATTGTCAGTGGCCATTTGAAATTCAAATGATTGGCGCGCATGTCATCTGTTTTGTCGATCGATGACGTGAAATTTTTGGTGGTCCCAAAAGGTCGGACTAGTCCGTGGCACAAGGCTGAACTAGTCCGGGTTGGTCCTGGTGGCAATGATTAGTTGTCGGGACCCCTATAAAAAGGGGACCCCCGACCCCCATTGATAGGTCTTGAACCTTAGTGCCACCACAAGTGACCTAGAGCTATCCAAAGCCTTCTACTCATCCTACTAGCCCTCTAAGACCAAATCTTGAAGAGATTAGGGTTTGGGGAGGAGAGTGAAGGAATATCATCGCGCTTTGGCTCTTGGTTTGATCTCTTTGCACATTGTGTTGTGTTTTGTGGCTTGTGTGACTTGATCTTCGTGTGCTCCTGATGGTATTGATTTGTGGGAGCCTCAACTTGTTAGCAGCCCCAATCAAACTTGATGATTACCCATTGATATAGTGGAAACCAAGCCGACCATTGTGGTGGCTTGGTGACAGAAGGGTCAAGTGAGACCCGATCCTTGTGTGGACTTCTCAACGTGGATGTGGGCTTCTTCGTGGAGCTGAATCACGGGATAAATCTTGTCTCACCTGTCACTTTACATTTCGTAATCACTAGAATTGCTATTAGGGTTCTTATTGTTCATATTGCTCTTCATTTTGATATTTGTTGAAATCTTGTGACCTAAGTGCTTTAACTTCACAATCTAAGTTGTACTAGCTTACCACACATTGCTTACATCTTGGGTGAACTTAAATTCTGCAAATAACTTGTAGAAACAAAGTTTTTAGGTTTTCACCCTGCACTGAGTGGACTAGTCCGGCCCTGTCCAGAGAAGTCCGACCTCAGGAGTTTAATCTTGTTTGATTCAGTCATTTCAGGTCTTATTGCCTAGGCGACTTTCAATTGGTATCAGAGCAGGATTCTCCACCAAAGGTCTAACAACTTGGAGAAGAAATGGTCGGAAGGGGTGACAACGAGGTTTCGGTGGTCATTGATGACACCAAGGCGAAGAACATCGATATTCTTCAAGATGATCCAAATGACGATGAAGTAGTTTGGATACTCAAGGCACGGCTTCGTGAGAAGCTCAATGTGCCCAAGAAGGAGCTCAAGCAAATTTCCTCGACAAATGTCAACAATAGGAGTAGTTCATAAGACTACTCCCAGTATCCTTACAATTATGAGCAACTTACCACGAGCAAATATTATTTGTCTATTCCCATTGGGAAACCTCCTCAGTTTGATGGAAATGATTACTCTATGTGGAAGCATAATATGAAGATGCACCTCATTTCCTTAATCCCTAGTTTGTGGCAAATTGTTATGACAGGTGTACATCTTCCGAAGATTGAGAAAGACATCACTCCGGAGTAAGCCGTTCTTCTCCATCGCAATGCTCAAGTCGTTGCAGTGAATACCTCTTCTTTGACTCAAGAGGAGTTCAATCGCATTGAAGGGTTGGAGGTTGCTAAGGAAATATGGGACACCCTCAAGACAGCACATGAGGGCAACCGCATCATAAGGGAGGCGAAGATTGTGATGATCGAAGGAGAGCTTGGGAGGTTTAGCATCATGGATGGTGAGTCCCCCCAAGACATGTAGGACCGCCTCAAGACTCTCATCAACAAGAGTCATCATATGGAAGCACCTGGTGAACCGACCATGAGGTGGTAAAGAGGATGATTTGAGCATTCATGCCTCGAAACGTCACTCTTTGCTCACTAGTTGGTGAGTGTCCGGGCTTTCACAAGATGACTCACGAAGAAGTGCTAGGGAGGATCATCAACCATGAGATGATGGAGCAAGAAGCTATGTTCTACAATGATCTACAAAAGCTCTCATCCTCCAAGAAAAGAGATGCCGCGTTCAAGGTAACATCCTCAAGATCACAATAAAAGGAAGAGAGCGATGAAGAGAGCCCCGAAACCGATGAGGAAGAGGCACTCTTCATCACCAACTTCAAAAGGATGTTTAGAAGGAGGAGGGGGAGCTACCAAAATAAAGGAAGAGCAAAGACAAACCCAAGACAAGTTCAAAGAGGGCTTGCTACAATTGTGGGGAGTATGGCACTTCATTGTGAATTGTCCACATGAAGAAAACAAGAAGAAGAAGGAGGGCAAGTCCAAGGAGAAAAAGTACTTCAAGAAGAAGAAGCAATCCGGACATGCCCACCTTGGAAAGGAGTGGGATTCAAATGAGGAATCCTCCTCCGATGAAGAAGAGAAGATAGCAACCATTGCTATGAAGAAGACAACTACGGAGAACAAGCTCTTCCCCAACTTGGAGACTTCAAGGACAACGTGTCTCATGGCCCAAGAGGGAAGAAAGAAGGTTAAATCTAAATCCTCTTCTTCAATTTCTTCTCATGATGATTTTGATAGTAGTAGTGAAAATGAACATATGCTTAAGGACATGAGTAAAAGTACTTTGAAAAGATTGAGATTGTTGACAATGGAAATATTTGAGAAGGAAGAGCTCATTAACCGTCAAGAGGACATGCTCATCCTACAAAATGAGAGATGTCAAGAGGTTGAGAAGCTCTTGGAGCTTGAAAGGGAAAGAAGCAAGGCACTTGAGCGTGAATTCGCTTTGAGCAAGGCAACTTGCTCAAACCTTGAGAACACAACAATTGTGCTCAAGGATGAGTTTGTTAGTTTGACACAACCTAACAAGATCCTTGAGACACAAGTGACGTCTCTCAAGGTCAATGCACCTTCTTCCTCTAGAAGCTCACCTTCCACAAATGTCAAATCCGAAGCATCTCAACCTTGTAAATCCAAACTTGATCATAAAGCTTAAATATGAGCTTAAGTTGGCACAAACCAATCAAGCACCAAAGGGTGGCATTTTTGACAAGGAGAAGATGACATATGCACGTAGTGCATATACCAACACAAGACATCCCCTTGTCAAGGATGGTCTTCGTTATTTCAGGGAGAAGAGGCAAAATGCCAAAAATCCCAAGAATGGCAAAGACTTGATTGTTTTTGTCAAAGGAGGCTCGTACAACAATAAGGGAAAGAACATCGCTACATCACCCAAAATGCCTAAGAAAGAACATCATCCATTGTTCCATGATTTTGATGCTTCATATGTGTTATTAAGGAACAAGTTTGGAAAGGCCTATGCTAGGTATGTTGGGCCACACCGCATGAGTCCTAAACCATGTGTGTGGGTGCCCAAGTGCCTCTTGACTAACATCAAAGGACCAAACACCGCTTGGGTACCTAAAGCCAAGGCTTAAATCTTTCTTGTAGGCATACTCTCCTGGTGGAACCAAATGGGTTCTTGATAGCGGGTGCACTGATCATATGACCAGAGAGAGGAAGATGTTTGTGGAGTATGAGCTAAACGAAGATCCAAGTGAAGGAATCTATTTTGGGGACAATAGCCAAGGAAAAATCCTTGGCACCGGTAAAATTGCTATTTCCCCTAATCAAACCCTTTCAAATGTTTTAAATGTTGATTCACTTGATTATAACCTCTTGTCCATATCACAACTATGTGACAAAGGTTATAATTGTTTATTCACTAATGAGGGTGTGACCGTCACAAGTAGAAGCAATGACTCATTTCCCTTTATGGGTGTACTCAAGGGAAAGCTCTATCTTGTGGATTTTTTCCGCGGATAAATCCCAATTTTATACATGCTTAATTCCAAAAACTAACATGGGGTGGCTGTGGCATAGAAGGCTAGCCCATGTTGGGATGAGGAATTTGCGAAAACTACTTAAGGGCGAGCACATCCGTGGTTTAAAGAATGTTGTGTTTGAAAAGGATAGGCCATGTAGCGCATGCCAAGCCAGAAAGCAAGTTGGAGCACCACATCCATCCAATATCATTATGACAACAACAAGACCATTGGAGCTTCTACACATGGATCTCATTGGTCCAATCGCCTACATAAGTATTGGCAGTAACAAATACGTTCTTGTTATTGTTGATGTCTTTTCACGTTTCACTTTGGTATTCTTTTTGCATGATAAGAGTGAGAATCAAGGTGTCCTCAAGAAATACTTGAAGAGAGCTCAAAATGATTTCTCCTTGAGTATCAAGACAATAAAGAGTGACAATGGCACTGAATTCAAGAATACTCAAGTTGAAGAATTTTTGGATGAAGAAGGCATCAAGCATGAGTTCTCGGCCCCCTACTCCCGTCAACAAAATGGGGTGGCTGAAGGAAGAATATAACTCTAATTGACATGTTAAGAACCATGATTGATGAGTACAAGATGTCGGACCGGTTTTGGACAGAAGCGGTCAACACCGCTTGCCTTGCCATAAACCGGTTGTATCTTCACCACATACTTAAGAAGACGTCTTATGAGCTTCTAACTAGTAACAAGCCCAACATTTCATACTTTCGTGTTTTTTGGAGCAAATGCTACATTCTTAACCAGAAGCCTAGGACTTCAAACTTCGCTTCTAAGTCCGATGAAGGTTTCTTACTTGGTTATGACTCAAACACTTACGCCTATCGTGTCTTCAACAAATCCTCCAGAATTGTTGAAGTAGCATGTGACGTAGTGTTTGATGAGACTAATAGCTCCCAAGTGGAGCAAGTTGATATTCATGTGATAGATCAAGAAGAAGCTCCACAACTGGTGATAGGAAGGATGGCACTTGGAGATATACAACCACAAGAACAACCTCAAGATGCAAGTGACCATCCCACACATCAAGCAAGCTCTTCCTCAAATGATCAAGATCAAGTCCCTTAAGATGCGCTCTAAGAAGATGAAAATGGAGGCATCAATCAAGGGGGAGACAATGAAGATGAGGAAGACCAAGATGAAGATTCAAGACCCCAAGCTCCTCACCCAAGAGTGCACCAAAGCATCCAACGGGACCATCCCGTTGACAATATACTTGGAGACATATCCAAGGGGGTAACTACTCGATCTCTTGTTGCAAACTTTTGTGAACATTACACTTTTGTTTCTTCTTTGGAACCTCACAGGGTTGAAGAAGCGCTACGAGATCCGGATTGGGTGATGTCCATGCAAGAAGAGCTCAACAATTCCGAAAGAAATCAAGTATGGGAGCTCGTGAAGAGGCCTAATTCGAATGTTGTAGGCACTAAGTGGGTGTTCCGCAGCAAACAAGATGAGCCCGGGCTGGTTAAAAGGAACAAGGCACGACTTGTGGCCAAGGGTTATTCAGAAGTCAAAGGTTTGGATTTCAATGAAACATTTGCTCCCGTAGCTAGGCTTTAATCAATTCGTATATTACTTGCATTTGCTACTCATCATGATTTTAAGCTATATCAAATGGACGTCAAGAGCGCATTCCTCAATGGTCCAATCAAGGAAGAGGTGTATGTTGAGCAACCCCCCGGGTTTGAAGATCAAGAATTCCCAAACCATGTGTACAAAATGCATAAGGCACTCTATGGACTCAAACAAGCTCCTAGAGCTTGGTATGAGTGCCTTAGATATTTTCTAACTCGAAATGGTTTCAATATTGGGAAGGCAGATTACACTTTATTCACTAAGAACTTTAATGATGATTTGTTTGTTTGCCAAATATATGTCGATTTTTGTGATGACTTTTCTAAGATAATGACGGAAAGATTTGAGATGTCCATGATGGGGGAGTTGAAGTTCTTCCTAGGTTTTTAAGTGAAGCAACTCAAGGAAGGAACATTCATTAGTCAAACCAAGTACACACAAGATATACTCAAGAAGTTTGACATGGACAAGGCCAAACCCATCAAGACTCCTATGGCAACCAATGGGCATCTCGATCTTAATGAAGATGGCCCAAGTGTGGACCAAAAGGTATATCGTTCTCTGATAAGTTCATTGCTTTACTTATGTGCATCTAGGCGCGATATCATGCTTAGTGTGTGTATGTGTGCTAGATTTCAAGCTGCTCCTAAGGTGTGTCATTTGACCGTTGCTAAGAGAATTCTTAGATATTTGGTTCACACACCAAGCCTAGGACTTTGGTACCCCAAAGGCTCTAAGTTTAACCTCATTGGATATTCTGATTCGGACTATGCGGGGTGCAAAGAAGTTTATAGGAAGAGCACCTCTGGAACTTGCCAATTCTTTGGTAGATCTTTATTGTCTTGGTCTTCAATGAAACAAACTCCATTGCTCTTTCCACGGCCGAAGCTGAGTATGTCGCCGCCAGAAGTTGTTGTGCACAACTTCTTTGGATGCGACAAACTCTAAGGGACTATGACATAAACTTGTGCCATATTTCCCTCCTATGTGACAATGAGAGTGCCATCAAAATAGCCCACAATCTAGTTGAACACTCAAGGACCAAACACATTGATATTCGCCACCATTTATTGAGATATCACTCTATAAAAGGCGACATTGCAATTTCGCATGTGAGAACCAAAACACAATTGGCCGATATTTTGACCAAACCCTTAGATGAGAAAACATTTTGTGAACTTAGGAGAGAACTCGATATCTTAGATTCTCAAAATGTGGCTTGAGTCTTGCACATCTGATTGTTATATTCAAAATTCACACATGTTTGCAAAAAACTCATCCTCCTCAATTATCTACAAATTATTGAATCTTTGTGAATAATGGTCATAGTTTTATTGTTGATTTCTTACTGACCATGTCTAGAAAGATCTTTTGTGACAATATAGTCCAAAAGGATCAAATATCCACTGAAAACTCAATATATAGGTGGTTTCAGTCTTAGGACCGGACTAGTCCGCCCCTAGACCGGACTAGTCCAGTGGATCAGAATAGTACGGACCCAGTCCGCTAGCCGGACAAGTCCGGTTCTCCGACCAGACTAGTCTGGCCCTTGGGGACTTAACCTCCTCTGGACGCCCTCGGCCTCTCCAATTCACTCAAACCCTCTCTCTCTCCAAAAACGCACAAAAATAGCCCCCAAATCAGCGATTTTCGATTCTAACCACAAAATCTTGATTCCAATCTGTGGATTGAAGCCCTAAGGTGTGTGGGAACTCTTCCCCAAGCATCGGAGGCCGATTCCTCACCCACATTCCGTCGAATCAAAGATTTGAAGAGGTATTCTTGACCTAACCCCAAAATCTCCAAATTTGAATTCTTTTAGGTCTATTGATAGAAACTTCTTCACAAATGTTGTTCTCCACATCATTGTGAACATGTACCTCCATTTTTGTGGTAGTATCCGTAGTTTATGCAAAATTTCTCTAGATTAGGGTGGACAAGTCCAACTTGGCACGGACTAGTCTGGCCGTAGGGCGGACAAGTCCTACTTGGCACGGACTAGTCTAGCCCTTGGGCGGACAAGTCCGGGTTACACAGTGAAAACCCTACCATAGGTTGATTTTGTGAATTCTACCACCATATCTCTACTTCCTTGGACTCATACTCATTACTTTGCATCTCTTATCAACAACCATGTTAGATTTCGAGTATGTTCTCCTCTCCGACTCCGAGGCCGAAGCGGGAAGGCAAGCTTGTCACCGCCGAAAGCGCGAGAACCAGCTTGTCATGGCGTATCTCGACTCTTAGGCCAAAGCAAGAAGAGCAAAGAAGAACAATGGGAAGCTCACAACTCTGCTGCAGTCGAGGCAGCCCAAAAGAAGAAGAGGCTTGTGACTGTGGGGGAGCAAGCTAGAATCTAGGAGGCGAGGATCATGAGATAAAGCACATTGTCATTGCACATACAAGCATGGAACAATGTTTATTTGTTTGGGATCCTGGCTCGAGTGAATATTCATGCGTATTTGATGAAGAACATGGAGATGGTGCACTATGTCGTCCACCACCTTGGCCTCCTCCTTTCATGCATACAAGAAGATTTGATAGCGTTGCACATATGGACCCACACATGAGAAAAGATGAACTTGAGTCAAGGTAGAATCCAATTCAAGAAGGGGAGGATGATGAGGACATCACTTCTATGTATACAAACAACACTCCATTGAACATACAAGATGCAATCAATAGAGTTCACACACAACAATTAATTTCAGAGGTGAGCTCGTTCTTATATGTTTCCTTATATGTTTTTGAGAATAGATCGCTACCTAATGATTTAATTGTGATTAGGATCCATAATTGGTTCAGTGAGTACTTGGATGAAGTCTTAGAGACGTGGCGGACCAGGGAATACGTTCAAAGAATATGGAAACCGAGCCCAACATGAAATCGTATCCAACTAGTCCAGGAGCAGTTCACACTAAAACGGACGTCTAGTACGCATACGAACTCCGTTTTAGATGTTGTACATATGCACAGAAAGGGGAGAGGATAACCTATCCAATGGCTCTGGTCCCATGTCAAAATTCCTTGGGAGTCGGTGGGAATCGTTGAAATAATATCAAGTTCAGAATCTGTCAGGGTGCTGCGCCACTGTATTGGGCCATTGGGCCTTGTATCAAGTCTAAGTCCAATATTTTCGTATATTAGGGTTACGTCACGACCCCAACACCCCCTTGGACGTCCTACCACCTATATATACTCCATAGTAGCCGCCATAAACAATTGAGTTTTGCTTAGATCAATAATATCGCCGTTCTACGGTTTGTGAGACCCCAACTTCGCTATTTCAGATCGAGCCTTCGATGTTCTTGCTCGTGTTCTCGGTTGAACTTGCAGGGATTAGCCTTCTTGACGAGGTCAAGCTTGTGCAACACGGTTGATAACCAACAGAGCCGTGGTGTAGTGATTGCAAGGGTACTCGAACCGCTCGAGTGTCGCAGATCATCAACGTCGAGTTCTCCACCCCAATCGACTTACCTTTCAGAAGATCGGGCCTAAACCTACTCATCAATTGGCATCAGATTTCCAGGTTGCCCGTTATTGGTCTTAGTTTGAGTTTTGAATTGTGTTGATTCGTCCTTTTAAATCACGTCATGACTTCCAGATTAGATTCATCTCTGTCCAGTTCAGTATTTTCATCATATATCGATCATATGAACTCATATTTTTGTGTTTTTTTACTTTCTGGAAAGCTTAAGAAGTTCTCTATAATTTTTATATTCACCAATTTCCCAGAAAATAGAGTTATCGAGGTCGAAATTGCATTAGATCTGAATCTGTTATTGACCTAGATATTGACAGTCTGTATTTCGGGAGCAATATCTCCTATTGTTCTGATCTAAAATAGGTCTTTCATATACTGAAATTAAAGAGGAGAGATAGATATATAATCTTGCTTTTGAAAGTTTTTAGATTTGAAGCCTCTAAGTGTGCCTATTTGTCCTTGGACAATTGGGCAGAATATTTGTGACAGACTCACGAGATATCTTTGATTGCTTTTCATTATGTTCTTTTGCAGCACATTCTGAAAAAAAAAGGATGAAAAAATAAAAAGGCAAGTGCAAAACAAGATACCAAAGCCGCACAAAAAAACGAAAAAAAAACAACAAAAAAATAGAAGTGCTTGCATTCTTTGTGTCATCTAGTTCTGTCTCATATCTTGCTAGCTTGAACTACTAGGAACACATTTAGGGCAGTAACATTGACAAGTACTTTTGACACTTATTCAACTTTACTATCTGATTGCATTGTTGCTAATCCTTGATACATATAAAGTGCCATCAAAGCTACACCTTACTCTTGAGCAGAATCGATACACCTTTGCAATCATCCCACACTTCATTGGTTTCTTCATACCGGTCACTGTTTGTCACCTGCAATGTCGGTAAGAACACTTGTAAGAGCGTGGTAAGACGCTTGAGAGTGTGTTATACCACTTCCACATTGCCATTATCCTTTGTAGTTGATAGGGATAACATATTTTTTGTTGTCTTCTGTTTACTACTAACAATGTCAGGTAAAAGCAAGAATCATGGATTGTATCCTGAGATGATTGACATTGCGCACTAAAAATCAAACATCAACTAAGGCTACACATGACGTTCAGACCACTTTTATGACTCCTTCAACAATAAGTAATTACATTCTCCCATCTTTTCCTTCTTTTGATGGTCTTGGTTGTGATGAATATATTGCTTGAGAAATAGAGTTGGATAAAATTTTTGGACAATGTCATATGTGTGAGAGGAGAAAGATTAGAAAGGTTCAGAGTGCATTAGTAGATTGTGCATTAACTTGGTGGAACAACTTATGTGCTTTAGAAAAACCACGAACATGGAAAGATATGAAAATTCTTATGCAAGAAACTTTTGCCAATATATCTAATTGCAAAGACAAAATAAATGAACTTGAGAAGAATTTTCTTGTTGTACCTCCTCCTATGCCTAACCTTTTGCAGGAACATGAACAAATAAATATAGAAAATTCATAAGAGAATGAGGTGTTCAACATCTCTTGTGAAAATTCAGATCTTTCAATTCCTATTTCACCCACAGTTACTGCTAAATATGAGAATGAAGGTAATGTAAATCACACTACGCTTATCAATGTTGAGAAGTTTTTTAATGTTTCAAAAGTTTCCCTCAATCATTCTATTGGAGAGCAACAATTTGAGGAGCCTTTTCTCAAAACTCATTTACCACTAGTTGATTTTCCTACCAATCCTTACGATAAAAATGCATATTGTGCTGATAATTATATTGTACCTATGCTAGAATAAGTGAATGAATTTGATACTTTATCACCCACTTTTGCTGAAATTAAGCATTTCATTCCAATTACATGTGAAAGAGATGAGCTGAAATTGTTGTCTTCTATAAATACTTTCGGTTATATTGAATTTGACAATCTTTGTGATCTAGACACTCTAGAGAGAATAATATTTTTGAAAACTGAATTATCTTTGTTGACAAGAAATAATTTTCATGCAATAGGAAAAGATGAACATAGTGGTGAATTTATGGTGCATAAAGTTTATATATGCTCAAATGAGAAATCCCATTTTGTGCTGCAACAACACATGGTGAAATGAATGGATGCACTAACACTAATAATTATTTGTCAAGTTTTTCTAGTAATTTTTTCTTGCAGCAGGGACCACATATAATAGATGAGCATTGTTTACTGCGGTTGTGCAATATAGATAGCGCTCATTCTACCCCTAAAGCAAGCCTCTTTGCTAGACATACGAGCAAGCCGAGGATGGCTTGTCATAAAGAAGGGGGGGAATGATGAGATCAAGCACATTGTCATTGCACATACAAGCATGGAACGATGTTTATTTGTTTGGGATCCTGGCTCGAGTGCATGTGCATGCGTATTTGATGAAGAACATGGAGATGGTGCACTATGTCGTCCACCACCTTGGCCTCATTCCACCCACTTTTGCTGAAATTAAGCATTTCATTCCAATTATATGTGAAATAGATGAGCTGAAATTGTTGTCTTCTTTAAATACTTTGGGTTATACTGAATTTGACAATCTTTGTGATCTAGACACTCTAGAGAGAAGAATATTTTTGAAAACTGAATTATCTTTGTTGACAAGAAAAAAATTTCATGCAATAGGAAAATATGAACATAGTGGTGAATTTATTGTGCACAAATTTTACATATGCTCAAATGAGAAATCCCATTTTGTGCTGCAACAACATGGTGAAATGAATGGATGCACTAACACTAATAATTTTTTGTCAAGTTTTTCTAGTAATTTTTTCTTGCAGCAGGGACAACATATAATAGAGGAGCATTGTTCGCTGCGGTGTGCAATATAGATAGCGCTCATTCTACCCCCAAAGCAAGCCTCTTTGCTAGACATACGAGCAAGCCGAGGGCGGCTTGTCATAAAGAAGGGGAGAATAATGAGATCAAGCACATTGTCATTGCATATACAAGCATGGAACGATGTTTATTTGTTTGGGATCCTGGCTCGAGTGAATGTGCATGCGTATTTGATGAAGAACCTGGAGATGGAGCACTATGTCATCCACCACCTTGGCCTCCTCCTTTCATCCAGACAAGAAGATTTGATATCATTGCACATATGGACCCACACATGAGAAAAGATGAACTTGAGTTGAGGAAGACTCCAATTCAAGAAGGGGAGGATGATGAGGACATCACTTCTATGGATACAAACAACACTCCATTGAACATACAAGATGCAATCAATAGAGTTCACACACAACAATTAATTTCAGAGGTGAGCTCGTTCTTATATGTTTCCTTATATGTTGTTGAGAATAGATTGCTACCTAATGATTTAATTGTGATTAGGATCCATGGATAGGTTCAGTGAGTACTTGGAGGAAGTCTTAGGGACGTGGAGGACCAGAGAATACGTTCAAAGAATATGGAAACCGAGCCCAACTTAAAATCGTATCCAACTCGGAGTCCAGGACGCACTAAAATGGACGTCCAGTACGCATACGAACTCCGTTTTAGACGTTCTACATATGCACGGAAAGGGAAGAGGATAACCTATCCAATGGAGCTGGTACCATGTAAAAATTCTTTGGGAGTCGGCAGGAATCGTCAAAACAAAATCGAGTTCAAAATCTATCAGGGTGTTGTGCGACCGTATTGGGCCCTTGGGCCTTGTATCAAGTCTAAGTCCAATATTTTCGTATCTTAGGGTTAGGTCACGACCCCAACACCCCCTTGGACGTCCTCCCACCTATATATACTGCATAGTAGCCGCCATAAAAAAATTGTGTTTTGCTTAGATCAATAATATCGCCGTTCTACGGTTTGTGAGACCCCAACTTCGCGATTTCAGATCGTGTCTTCGACGTTCTTGCTCGTGTTCTCGGTTGCACTTGCAGGGATTAGCCTTCTTGGGAAGGTCAAGCGTGTGCAGCACGGTTGATAACCAATGGAGCTGTGGTGTAGTGATTGCAGGGGTACTCGAACCGCTCGAGTGTCGCGGATCATCAACATCGAGTTCTCCACCCCAATCGATTTACCTTTCAGAAGAACGGGCCCAAACCTACTCATCAGAGGACCTCCAAGGATAAGGGAAAGGACCCAATGGATGTTGCACCCAAGAAAAGGGTTATAGTGGCCAAGAAGGCAGCAAGCAAGGCCAAGAAGGGTGCCTCTAAACCCATTGTCCCCATTAGGATGTCGTCTCCGACAAGGAACCCAAACCGTGCAGCGGCCTTCGGTGCCAATATCTTCAAAGGCAAAGGGGCTGAGAAGGCAAGAAAGCTCCGAAAAATCAATGTCTATCAGAGGGAGAGGAGCACAGTGGATCCCCATTTCTGATGTGACTTCCACTGTGACTACTACATGACTGTCTATATGTCCAAGCAGACTCCAGTCACAGACGCTCAGTGGACCGTTTGGGACTACATGGCCCAAAAGGATCATCTGGCCTTCACTGCAGTGATTGAGGCCATAGAGCGCCATGACTGGAATGTGGAGGTGATTGATCAATTCTACTCCACTATCTATTTCCACACCGATAGGGATAGGAGGATCACATGGATGACCCATGGAGAGCAATACTCCACCACTTACTAGGAGTTTGCTCATTTCCTTGACTTGGAGGATCAACTGGAGAATGAGATCATCATTTCCAACCTAATGCCAGTTGATCGAGACACTTTGGAGTACATGTATCCCAGTCATGTACCTTTTGAGGCTGGGAACATCAGTGACATCAAGCCCTTCTACAGTGTGCTCAACCGGGTGATCCTTAAGACCATTGCCCCCAAGGATAGAGATGCGTGGATTATCCAAGGCAATTTGAGGCACTTGATGGAGCTAATTGATGGAGATGTTCGCTTCAATGTGGTTGACTACATCTTCGACCACATCTTCAACATCTCGCATACTCCAAACCGATCATGTGAGTATGCTCCCTACATCATTTACATGATCGAGGACGTGTCTGGACTCACCTTCAAGAAGGACATAACTCATCGGAGGCTTCGACCTGAACTCCCTCCTCCGAAGCCTGCTGCCCCTAGGAGGAAGAATGGGGGTCCTCCCGCTTCCTCTTCTCGCTTTGTGCCATCACCTCCTCCACCTCCTCCTTCATCACAATGCGGCAGCGGATTTCTCAAGTGCTTCAAAGCCATATTCTCCTCTTGTTGGAAGGCGGAAGTTAGGCAACGTTGCATTGAGTGTCGCGAAGAAAATTATCTCAAGCCGATGCGCGACAAGTTGGACATCCCCATGTCTCCCGTCGAGGAGAGTGATGGGGAGATCACTCCATTCCCGGAGTTCACTGCCGAGGAGCTAGCTCAATTTGGTGAAGATGGTACTTCTACAGTGGCCCCGTTCGAAGATGATGCTCATATTGATCTGGAGGCCACGGAGAGCGATAGCGTGCACCAAGCCGGAGACAATGATGACGATGGCGCCGATGATGATGAAGAGTAGACCTAAGGACTCTTCCTTCTTTCTTTTCCTTTATTGTGTCTTGATGCGAAAGGGGGGAGATTGATGTATGAGATGCTTAGAAAAGGTGAGAGTGTGTAAAAGAGGGTTCTACTTAGATAATAGTTGTATGGGGGAGAGTTTGATCCAATATGGACTTATGTTTTAAAACTCTCATTTCAATTGTTGTAAGACTTAATTCATGTCAATTGTGATGTTATGCTTAAGTTACATGTTTCATCTTGCATATTTGTTGCCTCATCACAATTGACATGAATTGCGAAGCACATCACTTAGGCACCCCACCATAACTTGTATATGTATGAGAACTCTCTCAATTACTCTTACTCAAGATCCATACATTGAGGGGGAGTCACTCATACAATTACATTTTATGAAAAACAAATTATTATATTTTTGTTGAAGTCTTAATGTGTTGTCATCAATCACCAAAAAGGGTGAGATTGAAAGTGCATCTAGGCATTCCCATGAGTTTTCGATGATTGATGATGACAATTAAGAGACTAAATAGCTGAGCTGATCTTAAGCATAGGAATGATCGATGAAATGAGATGGAATCCCTCAAAAAGGAAAAGGATAAAATGGGCATCAAAGGCTCAAGCGTAGAAATTAGGGTTTCTATGGTGTTGAGCTTATATGAGTCGTGTCATGTGAGAGGGTGGATGTATCATGTGCATTGAGATCATTCTAGAGGGCTTAAAGTGGTTGTTGAGAGAGAAACCTAAGTGAGAAGCCAAAATGAGGAACAACCCTAGGAAGCCGGACTAGTCCGAGCCTCAGGGCCGGACTAGTTCGTCCATTCAGAGTAGTCTGCTTTTGGGCAGACTAAACATCTCTAGATGAGTTCAGACTTGTCCGTATGGGTATGTATTAGTCCGTTCATCCCTTAGTAGAGTTGGAGCTAAGTCCTTGAAGACTGTACTTGTCCGTTTTGGAAAGGACCAAAGCCCTCTTGAGAAGATCGGACTTGCCCGTGGTGGTATGGACTAGTCTGTTTGAGACTTAGTGAGATAAACCGAGAGAAAACCTTAGAGTAGGCAAGACTAGTCCGAGCCTACCCAGTTGTGTCCATTTTGGAACGGACCAAACCTTTATGTCCTACTTCGGACTAGTCCGTTGTGAACTAGAATAGTCTATGTTGTCAGTGGCCGTTTGAAATTCAAACGATTGGCGCGCGCGTCATCTGTTATGTCGATCGATGACATGAAATTGTCGGTGGTCCCAGAAGGTCGGACTTGTCCGTGGCACAGGGCCGGACTAGTCCGGGTTGGTCCTGGTCGCAATGGTTAGTTGTCGGGACCCCTATAAGAAGGGACCCCCGACCCCCATTCATAGGTCTTGAACCCTAGCGCCACCACAAGTGACCTAGAGCCATCCAAAGCCTTCTACTCATCCTTCTAGCCCTCTAAGACCAAATGTTGAAGAGATTAGGGTTTGGGGAGGAGAGTGAAGGAAGATCTTTGCGCTTTGGCTCTCAATTTGATCTCTTTGCACATTGTGTTGTGTTTTGTGGCTTGTGTGAGTTGAGCTCCGCGTGATCCTCATTGTATTGATTTGTGGGAGCCTCAACTTGTGAGTGAAAGTGCATCTAGGATTCCCTTGTGGGTTTTGGATGATTTATGACAAGCAAATGAGATCCTAACCACTTTATTGAGATGAGCACAGGTTCTAATGAGAAAATGAGCAAAATGTCAAAATGAAAGAAGAATGAGGAGCAATGTGGAAAAGAGCTCAAGAAAAGGTGTAGTAGATCATTGTGTATGGAGTGTGTTAAGGAAACACACCCCAAGAGCTAAATCACAATTATTCTCACACATTGCACAAATTCATACAGGATCGGACTAGTCCGACTGGCCATGGACTAGTCCAGTATCTTTCTGCACAAGATCGGACAAGTCCTCACAATGCGGGCTTGTTCTCATAATCCAGTTTTTCACTGATCGGACTAGTCTGATATCACCACGGACTAGTCTGATATCTCTCTGACTAAAATCGGACTACTCCTCCACAGTGCGGACTAGTCCCCAAACACTTCGGAAATTGCACAAAATCGGACAAGTCCGATCATACACCGAACAAGTTCGATATCTTTCTGATGTCAATCGGACAAGTCCGATATTATCACGGACTAGTCCGAAAAACCCTCTAACCTAAATTGGACAAGTTCTCCAAGTGCGGACTTGTTCCAAATTCACTTAGGGTTCCACATATCCGGACAAGTCTGATATTTATCGGACTATTCCAAAGATTTCCAGAACCAAAATCGGACAAGTTCGCTCTCAGCCGGACAAGTATGATATTTTGGGACACCTAGGGTTTGCTACACGTAGCACACCGGACGAGTCTGGTGTCCACCACGTACTAGTCCGATCTTTCTAAACCTTAACGGTAACTTTTTGGAACCCCATATAAATAGGTGTACACGGCCCATCTTTCAAGAAATCTCTCGACCCCGTGCGCCGTCACACCTCCTAAGAGCCTCAAAAACACATCTCTCCATGAAATAAAGCGCAATAAAGATCAATCCCTTAAGGATACACTTTGGATCATTGGAGAGACATGATTCATTACTCATTGAGCTCTTGGTTTGATTCCCTAACACCCTCATGTGGTTTTCTTTGTGATCTTAAGAGTGTGTTCTTGGTGGTGTTCAGATTGTAATCTTGGGGAGCCCTCGACGTGTGAGAAGGCCCTTGAATTTGGTTATTTGCCCTTTATGATTAGTGAAGAGGATTGGCCTTCGTGGCGATCCGACGAGGGTAGGGTTGCAGAAGACCCGGTGCTTTAGTGGACTCCTCAATGTGGATGTAGATTGCCTCTGTGGGAACCGAACCACGAGATAAAGTGCTTGTGTTCTTACTTTGCGCTCATCGTTCTTACACTTCACATCAATCTAGGGTTTCAATCAATCTTGCTTACTTTACGTTGAAACATTGAATATATGATTGACTTGTGGTACATCCTAGTTCATAATCGTGTAACACTTCAATTACATGTATATTTCCGCTGCATACATCCTAGGATCAAGATAATCGATCAAATTTGGTAAACCTAGTCGGTACACACCAGAGTAGTCCGCACTCGACCGGACTAGTCCAATATTTCGAGATTTGATCTGGTTGTTAAGTGTTGCAGGTTCTGACAGAAATTCGAAAAGGCCTATTCACCCCCCTCAGGGCCACGTTCAATTGGTATCAGAGTAGGTTTCTTCAAAGGGAGACTAATTGCTCGAAGAGATCATGTCGGACATGAAGGACGTACACAAGAGCGTCAACCAAGAGAAGGTTGAAGAAGAAAACAACCAAAAATTGGAGAGACTCCTCGAGGCCATTCAAGAATTCGAGGATGACAATGAGGAGATGCTGGAACTAAAGGCGCTCCTAAGGAAGAAGACTCTTTCCAAGGGAAAAGTAAAGCTTGAAGACGAAAAGAAGAAGACGGGGAGTAGTCACACCGACTACTCCTGATATCCTTTTAGTTATGATCGCCTAAATTCAAATAACAATCGTTATCTATCTATTCCACATGGAAAAGCCCCACACTTTGATGGCAATGACTACTCAATTTGGAGGCAAAACATGAAAATGCACTTGATTTCTCTCAATCCAAGTTTGTGGCATATTGTATGTACAGGAATAGATATCCTAGATGATGATGAGGAGCTCACACCTAGCCAAGAGCAAGCAATTCATCGAAATGACCAAGCTGCTGCAGCCATCACCTCATCACTTAGTTGGGATGAATTCACAAAGGTGGATGGACTCGAGATCGCAATGGAGATATGGGACACGTTGCAAACCGCACATGAAGGCGATCGTCATGTGCGAGGAGCGAAGATTGAGATGATTGAAGGCGAGTTGGGAAGATTCGCCATCGAAGAAGACGAGTTGCCACAAGATATTTACAACCGACTAAAGACGCTCATCAACAAGGTGCGAGCATACGGAAGCAAGAAGTGGAACGACCACGAGGTGGTGATGCTCATTCTTAGAGCTTTCATGCCTCGCAATGTCACCTTGTGCTCGATGATACAAGAAAGCCCCGGGTACTAGAAGATGACTATGGATGAGCTACTTGGGAAAATCATCAACTTTTAGATGATGGAAAAGCAGGCCAAGCATGTTAAGGAGATTGCCGATCTCACCTCGACAAAGAAGAAAGGGGTCGCTTTGAATTCCACCCTCAAGCCCTCATCTAAAGAAGCTCGAGAAGCTCAATTAGAAGAAGATGGTGACGATGAGAGCAGCGACTTGGATGAAGATGACATTATACTCTTCATGAAGAAATTCAAAAGAATGATGAAGAAAAGACAAGGGACTAAATCAAGTGAAGGGAAGTACAAGGAAAAATCAAGACTGAAGTTGAGGCGGGCATGCTATAACTGTGGCGAGTATAGCCACTTTATAGTTGATTGCCCATATGAAGAGAACAAAAAGAAGATCAAGGAAACGAAGCCTCAACCCAAGAAGTTCTTCAAGAAGAAGAAGCAAGCCGAAGAAGCGCATCTAGGTAAAGAGTGGGACTCAAATGATGAGTCCTCATCCAAAGAAGAAGAAGAGACAGCTAGCATAGCCATCGAGAAGACATCCAAAAAGTCCACTCTCTTTCCTACTCTCGGTGCATGGAAAGGGAACGGCACTTGCCTCATGGCAAAGGAAGTTAAACGCAAGGTAACGACAAAACCATCTTCGTTGCAGTCCTAATCTAGTGATAGTGAAATTGCTAGCGATAATGAAGATATGCTCATTGTATTAGATAAGAAAACAGTCGCGAAAATGAAATTATTACTTGATCAACTTGTTGAGAAGGAGAAGCTGATAAACCGTCAAGAAGACATGATTATCTCCCAAAAGGAGGAATATGTTGAACTTGACAAGCTTCTAGAACTTGAAAAGGAGTGAAGCAAGTCACTAGAGCTTGACTTAGCTTCAAGCAAGGAAGCTTGCTTGGAGTTAAGCGACTCAAATGCTACAATCAAGGATGAATTTGCTAACTTAATCAAGGTTAACAAGATCCTTGAAGTACAAGTTGAGTCACTCAAGCAAGGTGACCCTTCATCCTCTTCAAGCTCACCTTCTCAGCCACTTAAAACTGAAACTATCATTACTTGTTCATGTGGTAAAGTTGACACCAGTTGAAAGACAAGTCAACCTCTACCAAGGACAAGCATCTCTCACAAAATGGCATATTTGACAAGGAGAAGATCAAATATGCACGTAGTGCATACTTGGTCACAAGACCTCCAAATGTCAAATATGGCATTGGTTATTCTTATGGTGAAAAGCAACATGCTAGAAGCCATAAGAATAACAGGGAGAACATTGCCTTTGTAAAGGGAAGGCCCTCTCAAACTGGAATGTCAAAAGTTGACAAACATGATCGCCGGACTAGTCCGGTCCGAACACGGACAAGTCTGGTCCTCCGGACAAGTTCAACCTCCCGGACTAGTCCTATATATAAACAACAACAATTGCTTTTTAGAACCTTTGATGCATCTTATGTTTTAATGAGAAGTAATTCTGGTAAGATTTATGCTCATTATGTTGGGCCATGCCATGGAAACACCAAGTCTCATGTGTGGGTGCCCAAATCCCTTGTGACTAACCTAAAAGGACCCAAGCAAGCTTGGGTACCTAAAACCTAGGCATTATCTGTTTTTGTAGGCCTATTCCTCCGGTGGATCTAATGTGTGCTAGACAGCGGCTGCACAAACCATATGATCGGAGAAAGAAGGATGTTCGTGGAGTATGAAGCAAATGAGGATCCAAGCGAGGGCATCTATTTTGGAGACGATAGTCAAGGAAAGGTGCTCAGTACCAGTAAAATTGCCATATCATCACAACATACTCTTTCTCATATGTTACATGTTGATTCCTTAGATTATAACCTGCTATCCATATCTCAATTATGCGACAAATGTTATAATTGTTTATTCACTAATGAGGGTGTGACCGTCTCTAGACGGAGTGATGTTTCCATTGCATTCAAGGGTATGTTAAAGGGAAAGCATTACCTTATTGACTTCAACAAAGATAAAGCCAAACTTGACACATGCTTGATTGCAAAGACCAACATGGGTTGGGTGTGGCATAGACGGCTAGCGCATGTTGGTATGAGGAATCTTCAAAAACTCCTCAAGGGCGATCACATCCGTGGTTTGAAGGATGTTGTTTTTGAGAAATACAGGCATTGTAGCGCGTGCCAAGGTGGGAAGCAAGTTGGAGCACCTCATCCTGCTAAGAACGTCATGATTACAACAAGACCACTCGAGCTACTTCACATGGACCTATTCAGTCCAATTGCTTACATAAGCATCGACGGTAACAAATATGGTTTAGTAATTGTCGATGATTTTTCTCGCTTCACTTTGGTTTTCTTTTTACATGATAAGGCAGAAACACAAGGAATCTTGAAGAAAATTTTCAAGCGTGCTCAAAATGAGTTTTCATTGATGATCAAGAACATTCGAAACGACAACGATACAAAGTTCAAGAACACACAAGTTGAGGAGTACCTAGATGAAGAAGGAGTAAAGCATGAGTTTTCAGCTCCTTACTACCCTCAACAAAATGGAGTTGCCGAAAGGAAGAACCGAACCCTCATAGAGATGGCGAGAACAATGCTCGATGAGTACAAGACCTTGGATCGATTTTGGGCGGAAGCGGTCAACACCGCTTGCCATGCCATAAATCGACTTTATCTTCATCGACTACTCAAGAAGACATCCTATGAGCTACTCACCAATAACAAGCCTAATATTCATATTTTCAAGTTTTCGGTTCCAAATGCTATATTTTGAACAAGAATCCTAGGACCTCAAAGTTCACTTCAAAGTCCGATGAAGGCTTCTTGCTTGGTTATGATTCGACACTTATGCATATCGTGTCTTCAACAAGACCTCCGGACTTGTTGAAGTAGCACATGACGTAGTGTTCGATGAAACTAATGGCTCCCAAAAGGAGCAAGTTGATCCATGTGTGCTAGATAGAGAAGAAGCTCCTTGTCAAGCATTGAGAAGAATGGCGTTAGGCGAAGTTCGACCACAAGAGCCACCTCTACATATGCATGAGGAAAATGAACCATAAGAGGAGGCCAATCATCAAGGGGGAGCTTCCATACAAGATCAACCTCAAGAAGACAAAAATGACCAACAAGTCAATGAGGGCAACCATTTAGGGGGAGAAGAAGATGATCATGAAGATTCAAGATAGCAAGTGCCACACCCAAGAGTACACCATTGCGTTCAAAAGGGATCACCCAATCGACAACATCATCGGTGACATCCAAAAGGGAGTAACTACTAGATCACGCATAGCTAATTTTTTGAGAATTATTCGTTTGTATCATTTTTAGAACCGTGCAGGGTTGAGGATGCATTGAAGGATCCGGATTGGGTAGTGGCCATGCAAGAAGAACTCAACAACTTCAAACGGAATGAGGTGTGGGAACTAGTCGAAAGACCCAAGTCCAATGTCGTCGGCACCGAATGGGTCTTCCGCAACAAACAAGATGAACATGGGGTGGTGACAAGGAACAAGGCACGACTTGTGGCCAAATGGTATTCACAAGTTGAAGCTCTATCAAAGGGATGTGAAAAGCGCCTTCATCAACGCACCAATCGAGGAGGAAGTGTATGTGGAGTAACCCCCCGGGTTTGAAGATGAAGAGTTCTCCAACAACGTTTTTAAATTGTGTAAGGCTCTCTACGGTCTCAAACAATTTCCTAGAGCTTGGTATGAGTGTCCTAGAGATTTCTTAATTGAAAATGGCTTTAAGATCGGTAAAGTAGATTATACATTTTTTACAAAGAACTTTGACAAATTTATGTTGATGATATAATCTTTCGTTCAACTAATAAATCATTTTGTGAAGAATTTAGTAACATTATGACAGATAGGTTTGAGATGTCTATGATGGGAGAGCTAAAGTACTTCTTGGGATTTCATGTCAGGCAACAAAAGGAAGGGATGTTCATAATCCAAACTAAGTACACTCAAGACATACTCAAGAAGTTTGGAATGGGCAAGGCGAAGCCTATAAAGAATCCCATAGCAACGAATGGCCACTTGGATCTCAATGAAGATTAACCAAATGTCGATCAAAAGTTATATCGCTCGATTATTAGATCTCTACTCTACTATGTGCATCTAGGCCAGATATTATGTTAAGTGTGTGCTTGTGTGCAAGGTTTCAAGACAACTCAAAAGAGTGTCATTTGACAGCCGTCAAGAGAATCCTGAGGTATTTAGTTCATACACCCAACCTAGTCCTTTGGTACACCAAAGGTTCCAAATTCAATCTCATTGGTTACTCCAATGCAGATTATGGCGGATGCAAAGTAGATAGAAGAGTACCTCCGGTACATTCCAATACCTAGGGAGATCACTTGTTTCTTGGTCCTCCAGGAACAAAACTCCATTGCCTTATCCACGGCTGAAGCGAAGTATGTTGCAGTCGGGAGTTATTGTGCACAACTCCTTTGGATGCGACAATCTCTAAGGGATTACGGTTACAATATGAACTGTATTCCGCTCCTTTGTGATAATGAGAGTGCCATTAAAATTGCCCATAATCCCTTTGAGCACTCTAGGACCAAACACATTGACATCCGGCGTCACTTTTTGAGAGACTATTTAATGAAGGGAGATATAGCCATTTCACATGTCAATACCGAAAAGAAACTAGCCAATATATTCACCAAGCCACTTGATGAAAAACGCTTTTGCGAGCTCCGAAATGAACCAAATATCCTCTATGCCCGGAGTGTTGCTTTAAATCTTGTATACCTGAATGCTATCTTCAAATTCATTGATTGTGTTGTGAAAATTATCTCTCTTAATTTTTCCAAAAAACTATGTCAATTACTAGATCTTGGTGAATTATGATCATTGCTTGATTGTTGTATGCTTACTGATCATATTCTTCAAGATTATTTGATTTGCTTTGCCTCCCTATTTTCTAAATAAGTACCTTGGAATATATACGAATGGGCTAAGCATTTCTTCCCTGGTGACCACGGACTAGTTCATGGTTGCCCGGACTAGTCCGCCCATCCAGACTAGTCCGCATAATGATGGTTAGTACAGACTAGTCTGGCGCACAACAGACTAGTCTGATATAGTCTCTGGAAAAGTTTGGAGTACTACGATTATTTTCGGACTTGTTCGATTTTTCGTGTCCGTAACCCTAGCAGCCGCGAAACCCTAATCTTCCTCACCCCACATTTGCCTCAAACTTTCTCTCTCCACGCTCGAGCTCCCCAAGGCGATTCTTCGATTTCTCCATCAAAACTCCTCGTATTTTGGTGGAAAACGACCTCCATTGCTCAAGGATTGAAGACCACAGACTTGTCCGCTCCTTCAAACCCTACAGCTCTGCGAATCAAGAAATTTCGGACAATGTCGAGCACCAACGACGAAATCTCTGACTTCGAGGTCGAGATGGACCATGAAGCTGTGCTTCGGTCCCCGACGAGCCTAAGCAAGAAGAGCCCATCTGAGCCGGCTACTTTTCCTCCCCAGGATCGAAGGAAGGTGCTCGCGAAGAAGCCAGCCTCCAAGGCCTCTACTGGAGGTGGCCCTCGCCAAGCAAAGGGCAAGGGCAAAGGGATTGCAACGGGCTCGATAGGCACCGTAAGGTTGTGAGCTCCAAGGGAAGGGGCATGGGATCCTGCGTAGGAAAGATTCAATGGCAAGGGCAGCAAAATGGCTGCAAGGTTCAGGAATGTGGATTTCTACAGCCGTCCAAAGCAAGCTGTTGATGGGAGGGTTTGGAGCAACTTCCAGGCAGACTTTTACAAGTCTGTATATCTCCCGATGAAGACACTCGTGGTGCGCAGCCAATGGATCGATTGGGCGCATTTTGGGAAGAAGGGTTGCTCACTATTTGTTGAGGTGGTCGAGGCTATTGAGAGGCAAGGATTGAAGGATCTATTCGCCTTCCGAAACAATTGGAATGATGAGGTGATTGTCCAGTTTTATGCTACTTGCCACTTTGCTAGTGACGAGGAAGAAAGGGTGACTTGGATGACCCATGGATCCATGTACACAATCTCTTATGAAGAGTTTGCAAGATTGCTGCATCTTGACACCTCGAGCAATGACAACATGATCATCCACAACATTGGTGTCATTGAGAAGGACAGGATGAAGTTTCTCTATGAACCCAACTCCAAGTTCAACCATCCTTCTACCAAGAACATGAAGCCCCTCTTTGTGGTGCTGAATAGGGTCCTAAGGAAGACCATTGCCCCCAAGGATGGGGATGTAGGAAGTGTGCAGGGATACCTCAGGACCTTGATGAAGGTCATTAGCAAAGACAGGAAATTTGATGTCTTTGACTATATTTGGAACGACATGGTGAACATCTCATGCACGTCGAACAGGTCCTGTGGCTACGCACCTTATCTGATGTTTATGATTGAAAAGCTCACAGGCACATAATTTGTGAAGGATGTGGAGCACCTACCCTTGAGGCCCCAAAAGCCTCAACAGCCAAGTATTCAAGCAGCTCCCTCTCTAGCTTCCAGCCCTGAGGCTCCAGTGAGAGCCAGTGGAGATGCTAGGGCTGCTCCCGCTCCTCGGGCCCCTCCTCAAAAGGGGTCCCCAACTGGTATCCTAAAGTATCTGTTAGCCATCTTTGCCTCCTGCAAAAAGGCCGAAGTAAAGACCCACAAGCTGAACAAGAGGAGAAAGGACGACATGAGATATGTCAAAGATAATGTGATGTAGATTTGCCAAAAGATGGAAATCGAGCCCATTGGATCTCCAGTCATTTCTGATTCTGACTTCACCAAGCTCGGGCCCTTGACTTCCTCCGAGCTTGCCTATTTCAGCATTGGGGACTTGAGTGGCTCCGTTCCTCCTCCTCCTCCTCATCATCAGCCAGAGAATGAAGATGAAGACGATGAGAGGACCGACAGCGAGGCTTGAAGATCTTAGGTACCTCCTCTCCTTTTTGGTGTCTTGATGCCAAGGGGGGAGAGATTGAGGGGGAGTCATATAGTCTTAGGCTTTAGCTGTAGGAAGAGAGGAGAGCTCTCTCTCTCTCTCTTTTTGTGTCTTTTGTCTATTTGCAGGTTGTAAGACTTCTAATATGCTCTTTTAGTTCTATTGGTCCTGTGATGCAATGTTTTGAACTGTTTGTGAAGATATTGATAAAATCTATGATTTTGCTCTAAGAATGACATATATGATTGTTGTTAACATGTTGACGTCAATTATGTCATTCTCATCATGATTACTATTTCTATACACTTAGTTCTGCATCCCACATAAAGAGTAAACATATGGATCATGTTTTCATTGCTTAATGTGTTTTAAACTCATATGTGCACACTTTATGAAAATCTCAACTTTTTATCATATTTTGTGAAATCTCAATTAGTTGTCATCAATCACCAAAAAGGGGGAGATTGAAAGTGCATCTAGGAATCCCTTGTGGGTTTTGGATGATTTACGACAAGCAAATGAGATCCTAACCACTTTGTTGAGATGAGCACAGGTTCTAATGAGAAAATGAGCAAAATGCCAAAAAGAAAGAAGAATGAGGAGCAATGTGGAAAAGAGCTCAAGAAACAAGTGTAGTAGATCATCGTGTATGGAGTGTGTTAAGGAAACACACCCCAAGAGCTCAATCACAATTATTCTCACATTTTACAAATTCATACAGGACCGGACTAGTCCGACTGACCACGGACTAATCCGATTCTTTCTCCACAAGATCGGACAAGTCCTCACAACGCGGACTTGTCCTCATAATCCAGTTTTTCACTGACCGGACTAGTCTGATATCTCTCTGACTAAAATTGGACTAGTCCTCCACAGTGCGGACTAGTCCCCAAACACTTCACAAGTTGCACAAAATCGGACAAGTCCGATCACACACTGGACAAGTCCGATATCTTTCTGATGTCGATCGAACAAGTCCGATATTAGCACAGACTAGTGCGAAATACCCTCTGACCTAAATTGGAAAAGTCCTCCAAGTGCGGACTTGTTCCAAATTCACTTAGGGTTTCACATATCCGGAAAAGTTCGCTATTTATTGGACTAGTCCGAAGATTTCCAGAACCAAAATCGGACAAGTCCGCTCTCAGCCGGACAAGTCCGATATTTCGGGACACTTAGGGTTTGCTACACGCAGGACACCGGACTGGTCTGGTGTCCACCACGAACTAGTCTGATATTTCTAAACCCTAACGGTAACTTTTGGGAACCCCATATAAATAGGTGTACACGACCCATCTTTCAAGAACACTCTCGACCCCATGCGCTGTCAAAACTCCCAAGAGCCTCAAAAACACATCTCTCCACGAAATCAAATGCAAGTAAGATCAATCCCTTAAGGATACACTTTGGATCATTGGGGACACACGATTCATCACTCACTGAGCTCTTGGTTTGATTCTCTAATACACTCCTGTGGTTTTCATTGTGATATTAAGAGTGTGTTCTTGGTGGTGTTCATATTGTAATCTTGGGGAGCCCTCAACGTGTGAGAAGGCCCCTTGAATTTGGTTATTTGCCCTTTGTGATTAGTGAAGAGGATTGGCCTCCGTGGCGATCCGACGTGGCTAGGGTTAGAGAAGACCCGGTCCTTTTGTGGACTCCTCAACGTGTATGTAGGTTGCCTCTGTGGGAATCGAACCACGGGATAAAGTGTTTGTGTTCTTACTTTGTGCTCATCGTTCTTACACTTCACATCAATCTAGGGTTTCAATCAATCTTGCTTACTTTATGTTGAAACATTGAATATAAGATTGACTTGTGGTACATCCTAGTTCATAATCGTGTAACACTTCAATTACAATTATATTTCTGCTGCATACATCCTAGGATCAAGATAATCGATCATATTTGCTAAACTTAGTCGGTACACACCGGACTAGTCTACACTCGACCGGACTAGTCCGATATTTTGATATTTTATCTGGTTGTTATGTGTTGCAGGTTCCATCATAAAATCAAAAAGGCCTATTCACCCCCCCTCTAGGACACATTCAATGCAGCCCCAATCAAACTTGGTGATTACCCATTGATATAGTGGAAACCAAGCCGGCCATTGTGGTGGCTTGGTGAGAGAAGGGTCAAGAGAGACCCGGTCCATGTGTGGAATCCTCAACGCAGATGTAGGCTTCTTCGTGGAGCTGAACCACGAGATAAATCTTGGCTCACTTGTCACTTTACATTTCGTAATTACTAGCATTGCTATTAGGGTTCTTATTGTTCATATTGCTCTTCATTTTGATCTTTGTTGAAATCTTGTGACCTAAGTGCTTTAACTTCACAATCTAAGTTGTACTAGCTTACCACACATTGCTTACATCTTGGGTGAACTTAAATTCTGCAAATAACTTGTAGAAACCAAGTTTTTAGGTTTTCACTCTGTGCTGAGTGGACTAGTCTGGCCCTGTCCAGGCAAGTCCAGCCTCAGGAGTTTAATCTTGTTTAACTAAGTCATTTCAGGTCTTATTACCTATTCACCCCCCCCCCATCTAGGCGACTTTCAAAAATAGAAACAGTTTTTAGTGAAACTTGTAAACTATGAGATGACTTGTATATCAATTGAAAGTGTAACTTGTACATATCTATATTGTTTTAGTGAAGTTGTCTTCTGTGATTCTATTGTTTTAGTGTAAACTATGAGATGACTTCTGTGATTATATTGATTTAGTGTAATTGATCTGGAAATTAAAAATAATAGCATGTAGTACTGCATAGGGTATACTTTATCATAGACGGTTCTTTAGCTACGGCTAGACCTGCCTGTGAAATTATATTATCACAGGTGGCTAGTCATAGGTAAAGAAGCACCTGTGGTAACTCCATTATCACAGGTGGCTACTCTTACGGTACAATCCAGCTGTGATAAATTGTCTCCACAGGCGGCTAGTCATATGTAAAGATCTGCCTGTGATAACACCATTATTATAGGCGGTTTCTTATACTGTACAAACCGTCCGTGATAAAGTGTCTTCACAAACGGCTAGTCATAGGTAAAGAACTGTCTGTGAGAAACTTATTTCATAGGCGGTTTTAATTTCTGCCAGTAAAATTGCAGATTATCACAGACTCTTCGTTTCATACGGTTTTGAAAACCGCGTGTGATAATACGTTTGGAGTCGTTTGAGATGAAGATTATTGTAGTAGTGTTGTTCTCTAACCTTTTTAGCCCGGTCTCGACTCACATTACGTTAAACATAAAACTGGGAGAGGGCATCCGACATAGGTCCGATTCAAGGCAGGGAGACCCGCTTTCACCTATGTTGTTCATCTTGGTGATGTATGTGCTGAAAAGCCTCTTCATTAAGGCGGTTGATCTTTGTTTCCTCCAGCTTCTCTCTTGATGAAATATGAAACAGCAAATTTTGCTTTATGTGGATGATGTAGCCCTCTTTATCTGACCGGATGACGAGGAAAGGAATTTGACAATGGAAATTCTCAACAAATTTGGAAAAGCCTCTGGTGTCCACGCCAATATGCATAAGAGTTGTTCCATCCCAATAAGGTGTGAAAAGTGCCCACATTGGCACCAGAGCTGAAGTTACTGGTAACAAGAGCGTGGAGGAATAGGCCCAACTCATCCTTTCTAAGAAGCTGGGCATCGCATTGCCAGGCGCCAAGCTCAAAGCAGAGATGAAGAAAGTTCTTCTCACTCTTTGCCTCCCCCCACACGCAGGAGATCATTGGAGCCATGGAGGACCAACTGAAGGCAATGAGTATTGATGTGAAGGGCAAGTTTCAGGGGAAAATCAAGAAGACCTGTGCGGAGGCATGAAGCTGGCACAATAGTGTCGTAGTTGCCTTTTAGTTTACTGATAGATATGGTCCTATTTGTGATGTTTAGCTCAAGTGTTGTAACCACCCAACTACCTGGCCCAGGCGGCATGCTCCATCTTCCTCAGCAGAATCTATTGCTGCTTAGAGGACATTTTGCTACTGTTAACACGCCACCATGCAGCGCAAACTGTACCTCATTGTGCATCTACAGGACACAGCACATATGTGTTACTGCTGCAGTTATTGTGTACTCTTCTGTGCACCTAGCTAGTCGATTTTGTTTTCCCCATGGCACAACATAACACGAAACTACTCGACAGGAACGTAAGGGGGTTAAACAACCCGGTTAGACGATATGCTGTGTAGGAGTTGGTTGCATCTACAAGGGCAACAATGATCTGCTTACAAGAAACGAAATTACAACAGTGGTCTACTGACATCTGCATTCAGACCTTAGGTGAGAGGTTCCGCAGAACTGTTCTCTCACTCTCACATTGGCTGACAGCACACGGCGTACAGCATGTTAATAACAGTTGATGACACCTTCTTTAGGATCATCTACTCCAGTAGAACAAGGAATACACTATCAGTCCTCGTTCAGATGCTATTATTAGCA
This sequence comes from Tuctoria greenei, assembly GCA_036927565.1. Taxonomy (NCBI): domain Eukaryota; kingdom Viridiplantae; phylum Streptophyta; class Magnoliopsida; order Poales; family Poaceae; genus Tuctoria; species Tuctoria greenei. The sequence goes on along the minus strand of JAYESD010000009.1, from coordinate 92,511,081 downwards.
AATTAATGCGTAAACAAGATCGAACACGAGACACAAATTTTACGTGGAAAACCCTTGCGGAAAAAAACCACGGGCGCCGACCGGCGATCTTCACTATATGATGAGAGTTTACAATGGGGATTACAATGAGGGTCTCTTTTCTCTTACTCTCCCTCAACAGCCTACAAGATGTATTTATAGGGGTGGCTTACAAAAGGAAATAAATCCCTCAAAATAAATACAACCCGTAACTTGGGAGGTCTTCACCTCTCACATCCCCTAGGCGTCCCCAGCGAGATCAGAATTTGGATCATATTCTAACAAACTCCACCTTGAGACAAATTCCATCTCGTAGCCAATGAAAAAGAATATCAATCAACTCCCTTCAATAATAAATAACACCGCGCGCCAATAAGTCACTAGGACTCAAACTGTAATATCAACCAAGCTTGAGCATAGCTCAAACTTGTTAGTAGGAACTGACTTTGTCATCATATCAGCAGGATTATAATGAGTACTGATCTTGCACACTTTAATATCACCATGAGCCATAACATCTCGAATAAAGTGATATCTGACATCAATATGTTTCGTTCTCTCATGAAACATTTGATCTTTGGTAATGTGAATAGCACTCTGGCTATCACAGAATATAGTAGTGCAAGAATCATCTCCACAAAGCTCAAAATATAAACCTCTAAGCCAAATAGCTTCTTTACAAGCTTCAGAAATAGCCATATATTCAACTTCTGTAGTTGATAAAGCAATAGTAGACTGCAAACAAGCTTTCCAACTAATAGCACAACCACCAATGGTGAAAACAAAACCCGTGAGAGACCTCCGTTTGTCCAAGTCACCAGCATAATCTGAGTCAACATAACCAACAAGTCCATCTCCAGATTTTCCAAACTGCAAACAAGCATTAGAAGTACCGCGCACGTATCTCAAAATCCATTGAACTGCTTTCCAATGCTCTCTACCAGGATTAGCCATGTATCTACTGACAACACTTAACGCATATGACAAATCAGGACGAGAGCAAACCATAGCATACATAAGAGATCCAACTGCGCTAGTATACGGAACTCTAGACATGTACTCAATATCATAATCTGACTCAGGACATAAGGCTGAAGATAATCTGAAATGTGGAGCTAAAGGAGTACTCACTGGTTTAGTATCATGCATACTGAAATGATGAAGGACCTTTTCAATATAACTTTGCTGACTAAGATATAACTTGGCAGCTTGTCTCTCTCTGATAATCTCCATGCCAAGAATTTTCTTTGCTACACCCAAATCCTTCATCTCAAATTCACTACTCAATTGATCTTTTAATTTGGCTATTTCTGACTTATCTTTTGCAGCAATCAACATATCATCGACATAGAGAAGTAAATAAATAGCTGAATTATCAACAGTCTTCAAATAAACACAGCTATCATAAGATGACCGCTTAAAGTTTTGAGAGAGCATAAAGGAGTCAAAACTCTTATACCACTGTCTGGGAGAATGTTTCAAGCCATAAAGAGATTTCTTCAACTCACAGACAAGATGTTTTGAGCCTTGAATAATAAAGACTTCAGGTTGATCCATATAAATGTCTCCATCTAACTCTACATGTAAGAATGCAGTTTTAACATCGAGTTGTTCCAACTCATAATCATGCATAGCAACAATACTGAGTAAACTGCGAATAGATCTATGCTTCACTACAGGAGAAAAGACATCATTATAGTCAATACCTGCAATCTGACTATAACCTTTAGCAACCAACCTTGCTTTATACCTAACAGTCTCATTAGGAGAAATAGGCTCTTTCTTCTTGAAAATCTACTTACAACGAACAGGTTTCTTCCCTTTACGCAATGGCACTAAATCCCAAGTACCATTCTTTTCAAGTGACTCCATCGCATCTTGCATAGCGGCAACCCAGTTATTGCAGTCAGCAGAAGTAATAGCCTCAGAATAATTAGAAGGTTCTGCATTAGCTTCAACATCTTCTGCACAACTCAAAGCATAAGCAACAACATTGCATTCCTCAATTAACCTCTTAGGTCGAGTATGAGGTCTCCTAGACCTGTCAACTACAATAGACTGTTGTGGAGGCTGCACAACAGGAGAATGTGGGATAACAGATGAATCATCATTAATAAGTGCATCTGATTCATCATTATCTGGTGTATATGCTGAATAAATTAAATGCTCCACCTGCACACTAGAGGTTTGAGAACTCTGAACAGGAGCATTAGTATTCATAGTATTAGTGGTCATAGCAAATTCATTAAAGACAACACTTCTGCTAGTTATAACTTTCTTTGATTCAGGATCCCACAATTTATAACCTTTAACACCAGAATCATACCCAAGAAAAATGCACTTAATAGCTCTAGGCTCCAATTTTCCATTATCAACATGAGCATAAGCAGGACAACCAAATATCCTCAACTGAGAATAATTAGCTGGAGAACCATACCATACCTCAATTGGAGTCCTTTTATCAATTGCAATAGAGGGAGAACGATTAATAAGATAACAAGCAGTGGAAGCAGCCTTAGCCCAAAACCGTCTGTTTAGACCAGCATTAGACAACATGCAGCGGGCCTTGGAGATGATAGTTCTGTTCATACGCTCAGCCACACCGTTCTGCTGAGGTATGTGAGCAACAGTGCGATGTCTCACAATGCCATGATACTTACAATAAGAATTAAATTCATTAGAACAAAATTCCATCCCATTATCAGTACGAAGAACCTTCACCTTTTTCTCAGTTTGATTTTCCACCATAGTCTTCCACTCTTTAAATGCAAAAAATGCTTCTGATTTATGCTTTAAGAAATAAGGCCACACCTTTCTCGATTAATCAACAATAATAGTCAACATAAAATGAGCACCTCCAATAGATGTATTACGAGACGGTCCCTATAAATCAAAATGCACATAATCAAGAATACCTTCAGTTGTATGAACCGAAGTGTTGAATTTCATCCTCTTATGCTTGCCAAACACACAATGCTCACAAAAGTCCAATTTACTGATGTTGTGCCCATCAAGAAGATCTCTCTTGCTCAGAATTGATAAACCAAGTTCACTCATATGACCAAGACGAATATGCCATAAACTTGTAGTGTCAGAATCAGGTGACTTAGAAGAAACAGCAACATTATCGATAATAGTAATGCCTTGTAGAATCTATAAATTTGATTTTAACAAGTCACCTTTCATAACAACAAGAGAACCTTTAGTTACCTTCATAACTCCACCTTCAGCAGAATACTTATAACCTTTGAGATCAAGAGTACTCAAAGAAATAAGATTTCTCATCATAGTTGGAACATGCCTCACATCTGTCAATGTCCTGTCAATACCATCAGACATCTTAATCTGAACGGATCCAATGCCTACAACCTTGCGAGATGTGGTATCACCCATCAAAACGGAACCTCCATCCTGGACAGATTCATAAGTGGAGAATCAATCTCTATTAATGCAAATATGAAACATGCAGGCAGAATCAAGAACCCATTCATCATTAATTTTAGCACATCCAGCAAAAGCAACTAGAACATCACCATTAGAACTGCCATCGGAAGAGACAATAGAAGCACTACCATCATCATTGGATTTATTTGTATACTTTTGAGTAGCCTTTCTCTTTTCTATATTCTGCAGCTTGTAACATTCAGAGATATCATGATTACCACGCTTGCAATATCTGCAGAACTTATCTTTACCTTTGGATTTAGAGCGGTGTTTCTGACAACTCGAATTTTTATTTCATTTCTTCTCTGTTCTACCACGAACAGACAAGCCTTCTCCATCAGAACTGGCAGCAGAATCAGCAGACACAATCTGTTTCATCTTTTCTTTAGCATGCAAAGCATCATAAACCTCTTGAACAGTAAGAGTATCATGACTGTATAATATAGTGTCTCTGAAATTTGAATAAGACGGGGGCAACGAACACAAGAGCATAAGAGCTAAATCCCCATCATCATATTTTACCTCCACGGACCCTAGGATCGAAATAATCTCCTTGAAGACTTGAACATGAGAGGACATTGAACCACCCTCTTGCAACTTGTGAGTAAACAATTTCATCTTAAAATGCATCTTGCTGGTAAGATCCTTGGACATGCAGATCGATTCCAGCTTGAGCCATAAAGCAGCAGCGGTTTTCTGTTTCAAAACCTCTTGCACAATATTATTAGATAAATGAAGATGAATTTGTGAAAGAGCCTTACGGTCACGACGCTTTTCATTGTGGGTCCAAGTTTCTTGCTTCTTGAAGAAACCATCAAGCGCATCATCTAGATCGGTGTGCGCTAATATTGCCTGCATCTTGACTTTCCATAGAGTGGACCGTGTATCACGGTCTAGCAGTGGAATATCATATTTGAGAGAAGCCATGTCGATGAAAATCGAAGAACAACTAATCTGCAAATTTTCTGGTAGACCTTCGTGTGACTGCAGCAAAGAGGATCTAGAAAACTAATATGTTGGTACAATTGGTGTGTACCTATAGCAAAGATCTCAGTTTTCTTTCACCTTGACTGGAACCTGTGAGGACCTCACGGCCAGGCAAAAATCTCCTTCACGGAAGTAGTGTTCATGGGAGCAATAGGGACCAGGAAATCAGCTTCGTTCATTGGAACTTGAGCGCTGGCAGATTTGGGCACAGGCCCCGGAGAAGATGCCAAAGACTTGCGTCTTGGACTTGGCCAGCACAGAACTGCCGGAGCACGTAGACGGACCTAAGATGCGGACCCGCGAGAGTGTGGTGTCAAGCAGCAAAGCGGTGACGCTTGTGGACGAAGGCGCCGATTGATTCGGCTTGGCGGATGGCGGCGCTCGAAAGACCCGAAAAATAGATCCGATCTCTCGTGCGGCGCTGTAACAGGGAATAAAAACCCTAGTTTTTTTTTCAACCAATCTTGTGTCTGGCTCTGGTACCACTTGTTAGCAAATTAATGCGTAAACAAGATCGAACACGAGACACAAATTTTACGTGGAAAACCCTTGCGGGAAAAAACCACGGGCGCCGACCGGCGATCTTCACTATATGATGAGAGTTTACAATGGGGATTACAATGAGGGTCTCTTCTCTCTTACTCTCCTTCAGCAGCCTACAAGATGTATTTATATGGATAGCTTACAAAAGGAAATAAATCCCTCAAAATAAATACGACCCGTAACGTGGGAGGACTCCACCTCTCACATCCCCTAGGCGTCCCAGCGAGATCAGAATTTGGATCATATTCCAACAAGCAGATAGTTCGGAATGGCTACACACCAATGTCTAGGGACCGCAGGAACGAAGTCACAAATTCTTGTTCCTAAAAGCACTAGGGCAGGTCACGGAGATCATCTCTTAAAGAGTATGCACTTTCCCTTGCTCCTATCTTGGCCTACCTCTCAGCAACCGTAAGCTAAGAAAACAGGATCACCAGCCGTTGGTAGACAAAAGACAAGGTCAGATTTCAAAGGTGGAAAGGAAAACTACTGACCAAGGTGGGCAAACTCACGTTACCAAAATCAGTCCTCACATCCATTGTGACGTACAAAACAACAGTCATACCTCTACCTTCATGGGTAGTCAACTAAATAGATGTGATCAGGAGAAATCTCATCTGGGCAGGAGATGGAGAAGGAAAGAGAAAATGGTGCACCCTGGTAAACTGGCAAACCGTTTGCGGACTTAAGGAATTTGGGGGACTGGGCATCTTAGACATCCAAAGGTTCTGCTCCGCCCTTAGGATTGCATGGCTGTGGAAAGCATGGATAGAAACAAAAAGAAACATGGGCTGGGATGCCGCTGCCTTGCAACAGACGCAATAGGGAACTATTTGCAATGTCCACATAATTCAACCTCGGAAATAGGAAGGAGATCAATTTCTGGCATGACAAATGGGCAGCACAGACTTGCCATTTAAATACCTCGCGCCGAACCTGTTTAGGATTATGCGTGGAAAAAACAGATCAGTTACAATAGAGTTGCAAAACAACCGATCGATTTCATCGTTATCAGGATCCATCATCGGTATCAGGACCCAACTACCAACAGCGAATACAAGAATTTGTCATGCTTTGGCAAGCAGTGTGGAACAAAGGATTAACGACGGAGGAAGACACGATAACATAGAGATGTACAACTGCATGCAGAATAATTTATTTTTGAAGCAAATGGCAGGTGCTCTTTCTTTTCATTAAAGAACAAGTAAATTAGAGAAATACAAAACACGAACATAGATATAGGTAGCCTCAGCTGCCATATCCAACACACCACAAGAACGAACAAACACATATCAACTTCCCAGACTGAGAAGAAGGTACACCACAAACTAGATAAATAATAGTGAACTCTAGGTCACGACGACCAACCGCTAATTGTTGAACCACCCAGCTGCTCAATGGCAAACAAACTGCAGGCAGGATCATACATGGCTTTGCAAACGGAATGCATTTGGAAAGCTCTAACAGAGCCGAAAGTGTCGTTCTTTTGCTTGGTAGCAATGCACGAGAAAGCACTTATGGCGGACAACCTGCAAAGGCGAAGATGGGACAATGCAATAATTTGTCCATTGTGCCCGCAAGATGCTGAAATACTGCCACACTTGCTCCTAACCTGTGAGTTCGCAAAATTTAATGACCTAAATTCAGCAATGGTTCAACCTACCGGGAATATCTTCAACATCTCAGGTGGCGTCAGTATGGGAGACGCACTATTCTGGGCTTGTCGCCGATAAGTACACATGGAAGATGATCTTTAATTGCAATCAACATTAATGAAATTCTGAGATAAACATATAGAACCACAATCACATTACAATTCAGAGATAAACATTTCCATCAATGATATACATTTGAACTCGTGTATATATATGTATAGGGTATACACACACACACACACACACACACACACACACACACATATATATATATACATATATATATATATATATATATATATATATATATATATATATATATATATATATATATATATATACATTGCAATTTCAGACATTTACATTTTGCAATTCATAATTTTATACACATTGCGTGCCCTCTAAACTATACATTTCAAACTTCTATTCCTATGAAGCTCCCAATGATCGATCTAAACTGTACCGTCGAGCTTGCTCCCGAACTTCAAGCAGTAAAATTTTGACAGTAATACCAGGATACCACCCCTACAAAATATCAATTTAAGCAACATAAGAAACCACCTCAAATAAGTTCGGCAACAATTACTAATTACTTGAATAAAATAAGTCTATCTTACAATCTCTTGATCAAGAACCTAAAGGCAGAGTGCTCCTGAGCGATGGACATTCGGGTGGAAGAAACCAGTTGGAAATGCGCATCTTAGAGGTACCATGGGCTAGTCCTTTGATAAGGCGATTGTCAGTGGGTAGTAACCACCTTCTCAGTCAGCCTACAGAGGGAATTCATTAATGAGGGGATGATGGTTATACTGGATCGTGCAGAGAAATTGGACAACAAATGACGCAAATGGTGAGCCATGAAATTGCAAACACTGCAAACAAATAAGACGAAACATAACCAGTGGCGCAAAGCAAAACTATAGAGTGTGTCATGAAGTTCATTAGCCTATTGCAGAGCTAAATACGACCGGTGTGCCATATGTAACTATATGAGGGTGTTTTTTGCGCCACGCTAAGCACTCATCCTTCAGCCGGTCACGCGCCAAGTCAATAACAATTTTCTCAACAATGAACAACATATAAAGTGGAATATAAGTAGCATAGAATAGGATGGAGTAGCAACGGCAAGGACGGTACATCGATTGTTGATGGCTCCTAGGAAACACTAACAAATCATCCTAGCAACGAAGCCTGAAATGCTTGTTGGTATTTCTTAACAACACATATAGTCTTTGGTAGGATATGAGATCCACAAGCGCACGGAATATGCCGTTGTAGCATTTCACCCAAGAGTATTCCCAAGGGTATCACATTTATCCCAAGGAACGTGGTGAAGTAAAGTAAACACTATTCTTATGATCAAGGTATAGGGTACTAAGTGTTTATCAGAACAGCAGTAAGATGATAATATTAGTAGTGTGACACACACCTATGAAATCTACTCTAAGGGTAAGGTTCTCCTAGGGAGGGTTAGATTAAGAGACAAAGCTACTCCTATTATGCTCTAATTACTCATATACATAGCCTAATAAAGTACACATGAATATGGTAATGGTGAATACTAGGACTTAGTGGTCCAACATGTCAGGTGCGGGCTTATCCTGGTCTGCCAGGCGACTCCCGCCAAGAGCCTACGTCATAGCCGAACATGGAGGATTACAACTGAGGGATAGGGCTGCTACTTAAATATCCAAGCACCACGCTTGCATGCTAAGTAAATTACTTAAGAGTCGCAACATAACATTCATCCTAAGGCAATGACTAACCTAAACATTGTTGAACCAATGTTGGATCCAAGCACTAACATATTCATAGTAACATAATCTCATTATTATCTATTTGGACTATAGTGGTGGTGTATGATGTTTATGATAACATGAAAATGGCATTATGTCTAGATCATAACAACATCTACACCTAGCACATACATGGACTCCACAACCAAACAAGGAACGTTTTATCCAAGTATATGAATAAGTAAAGACTAGTAATATTAATATAATGCATAATGTCACAAATACAAGAAAAGATACATCAGCCATATCTTTTCCGATTTGGAGTTGGAACTAGAGGCTCCTCTCTACAGCCTAACCTCCACTAAGGACTAAGAAAAGTAGTGTATACAATGGAATTATACTCAAGTGGTGTGTTGAAGTGAGGAGTTGGGGTCCTATTTATAACTGGAGAAGGGTCGGTTCCCGCAACCAAAAATGCACGAATCAGTCTTCATCGTTATCAGAGCACCACAAGGAGGCGACACGTGGAAGTAGAATGTGTTTGGCACCAGGAACTAGTCAACCGAAAAGGGTGTTCTGTCAACCTGGTCTTGGCTCCCTTTCGCGTGTGCTTTCTCCAGGTCACTTTCTGATGGGCCCTATTAAATGATATGGGTTATGCACCATTGGATATCCTTGGATACGTCTGTTTGTGGGCCACTTGATCCATTCGATGTCATGTGTCAGTGCTTGATTGGCTGGGGTGATACTTTTTAGGATTGCTTCCCCTCTTTTACCTCAATTCCTGCATAAAAAGCATGCATGCACTATTTTTCCAAGGACAAGTGGAAATAGTTTAAGTAGAAAGGTGATGTGTGCAAGAGATGACTTATCTTTCACATAATTGAGTTATATTGATGGGTGAAATTGGGATATAACAGCCGTCTGCAACCCCCCCCCCCCCCACCAAGCTTATCCTTTGATCGTCTCGAGCAAAGTCAAGACTTTAAGTTGATGATCAGGAGTTCCTACAATATTCTATCCTTCAAAATTACCAAGTGCACAACAGAATACTCTACCTTGTATTGCAAAAATTGGCTATGGTACTTCACCCTTCTTAAGTCATTATGGGGCTTGTCCCTTCTGCTATTCGTGGGTAGTTGAAAGATAGAACAGTAATGGAGCAAGAATAGCCTCGATATCAAGTTCCACTTAAATTCCTGAGAGTTTCAATTTAGATTCTAAGTACCTCAATTTGATTTTCTCACACTCCTTTTTTTGTAGTGGAAATATATCCTCACCAAGGCATTTGCCTATACTAATCCTACCACTAATTATAGCTTATATGTGGAGCTTGGTACAGAATGTAAGTATGCATATTTGTAACACATAATATTGCTAAGTCAAAAGAGTAGGCCTTAGGAGAAATCAATTCAAAACAATTTAATTCAGGACTTATGCATGTGTGATGGAATTGAAGTGGAAGTGGATGTTGAGATGACTCCTTTGATGTGGACTCTCTTTATTACAAGGATGAAACATGGCTACTTTCTTTTCTCTTCTCTTTTTTTTTCTCATGCCTATAATGTAAGCATACATTTTATTTTTCTTTTTCTTTTTCCTGTAGCCATGTCTTCTACTACCTTTTTATGCAATAAAATGAAGAGAGTACTAAGTATGAAAGGCATGGAGTTTCTCTTTTTATTATGGAATGATGATATGATGGAATTTTGCTAACTTCTAGTGTAGAAGTATAGCACGTGCAAGTTAAGTTTTGAATTTAAAAGAAATGAATGAATTCTCACATAGGACTATACTAGTTTGACTAGGCTCAATGCAAAAGCAAATATCATATGCATAAGGTTTATCAGTGTAAAACATCATATGGCTTTGGTAGGTATTTCCAATAAAATGAGGATAACTTAAATCTTTCTAGAATTTCTCCAGATATCTAAGTTTCACTTTCAAACTAGGAATAGCAGCCCTATCACTTTCTCAAATATCACAACAATTTAGAATTAGATTAAGATTTGCTACCCACAATTTTTAAATTAAGGCAAAGTTAATTTAAGCCAATGAAAGTAATATTTGGAGAGTATAACTAGGGACTTAGGAAGAATAAAACAGAACAACTATTCAGCATTTCATCTATGTGAATTCTTAGTCATTCTTACCGCCCATCTTTACTTGATGGAAAGCAAATCTACATTACTATTTTTTTTTGGTTAAAATGCAATCGGTGTGATACAAGTTACCTCAAGTGGGGGTCCTCCCCCAAGCTTATTCTTGATCATGGTCCACGACAGGGGTTGAATCCCTGGCGATGGAGGTAGGCCATGAGGTTGGTCTATCCTTGTTGCAGCGTGGCTTTGACAATGGCGGACAGAGTGTCGATGTTGTGTTGCCTCCCATGGGTTCTAGGGATTCCAACAATTGGTTGCTTGAATGCCTGCACAATAATATCACTCTTGCAATCTTCCTCTCTTTGATAGAGAGAGATGGTTAGCTCCCGATACTTGAACAAATTAATTTTTGGGTTAGGTAACCGAATTTTCATTTGTACATATGAGGAAGAACAAAATCAAAGATGCATTGGGTCCATATTCAAATGTATCCGTGAGCAATGTATTATTCATTGATAAAAGTGGGGCTTTATGGATAAATCAAGTTGAACATTTTCTAAAGCTCATACTCATAGCAATTTAAGTGATATAAATACACTATATGGATTCCTTCATGTTGTAAAGTTTCTAACCATCATAGCTTTTTACACAAGAGCAAATATTATCATTTGGATCATGGCATACAAGATTCTCAATTTTATCCTTCTGAACTTTTCTAGGAATTTGAAATTTAGTGATTCCACATAAACATGCAATTCAAATTAAGATCAAGGATATAACTTATTCCTAGGAATTTGAAATCTAGTGACACCATATATGCATGAAGCTCAAGTCAAAATCATGGTCATCACTGTTCAATTGCTACATGCCAATTCACCCATTAAATTATGTCAAAAGTTTTTGTTTTCTAAACCTAGGAAAAATGACTAATTCTATAAAACAATGCTTAAGTGGTTTTAGGTACTTGTTTTAGTTTTTCCAATTGAGGTGCTATTTCATTTTGGAGATCCAAAAGATAATACCAACACTTACTCTTGTGAGGATGCATGAGAACTGAATGACGGGGAAGTGGCAAACTTCCTCATAAATGCAAGCAAGGATATTAAATTATAAGGCAAACTAGACAATGAAAAATACTAAATTCATATCTCATTTGAAGGGCAGATGGTGATGAAGGCCTTGTGTGATAAAATCACAGCCTTGGATTTTGGTGTAGACTTGATGTTTGACGTCAAATGCCAAGTTGAGGTTGGATTTGGTGATGGATTTGGTTGAGGTTTCTTCTTGCTCCTCCATTGGGTTATCATTTTGAACATTTCTCTACCTCAAACTCAAAATGAGATTGAAGTAGAGATGTGTTCTCAAATCACCCCAATGGTGGCTTGAGTTTTATGTGGCCTCCTCTTTCTCGCCAAACCACCTCTTAAAAAATTTTGTCCTGCTGCAATTCAATAAAGAACAAACAAAATAACTCTAAAATGGGTTATGTTAGCCAAAAGCAAATTGAACAGTGTTGTTAAATTGTCTTTCCCAACTTGAAAAAACTTGTGAATGCAATGAGACATAAAGCAAATCTTTTTGGGTTGAATTAGAAAAATGTTATCATGCCCAGGTTTATATCCAATTAATTTCTTCCCTTATTCAATTTTTCAGTTTTATGATGGTTGGATATTTTACCTTCCAACATGCAAGTGTGGAAATTCAAACATGGTGAATGCAAATAATGAGGAATTCAAATATGTATTTGGGAAATAAAGTTGAGATAACTACCAATTAACCTATTGGCAAGGACTCACTGAATTTTTTGAAGTCCGATGAGTAGGACTTACCTCCGTCCTATTTTGTGTGGTGATTTGTTTTCCAATCCGGAGTTGAAGATGTGGACAACTTCTCCTGCTTGACATGCCAAATCTCCTTTGGCATGTCTGTCGGGCATGTGCGCCACATGATGACCATAGCCTCTCCGTTGTCCCGACGAAAACTTGTTGATGTAGCGACGGCTTCTCCCTCTTGAAGATATTCTTTTTTTTGAACATGGTGAGGCTTGACCTTCTTTAGGGGTGCCACTTCGACCTTCTTGATATTCCTTAGAGTTAACTCATGCTTTGATCATGGATCAAAAGCTTCCTTGAGCATGGTGACATATGGATTCCACAATCAAACAAGAAATGCTTCATCCACAATATCACTTGTCCTAGGTTGCACGGGCTTCATCGAAGTGTAGGAATCCCAACATAGTGTAGGAATCCCAACAGTGATTGTGGGACATCTTGGATCTTTAATTATCTTTGTGTTTCTTGTCCTTGGCCAAGGCTTCATGTAGATGTTGTCATGATTTCTTGCTTGGCCATGGACAAGATACTTCAGGGTAGGCTATTTGAATTTAAATCCCTTGAAATCCCAAAAGCCTCCTTGATTACAAGGGTGATGTTGATTCCACCGTTGACCTCCTTGTGAATGGTAGCTATTGGAGTTGTTGTTTGAAAGAAAGAATCCTCATGGGCCTTAGGGAAATGATTCCACAAGTGGCCCATGTTGACATGGATTTTAAAAAATCATGTGGATATCCATGGCTTGGATCATCCAAACACTTCTCCATTCACTTGATCTTCATGATATTTAAATGGGAGGAGTAGTTCCATAGCTAGCATGTCCACCTAGTTAAGTGGTGTGAATGCCAAGCTAAGGGAACTAGGGCATTCTCAACCCACCCCTCGAGTGAAGACCATCTTCTCATCCATGATGAATGAGAATAGGGCTCCTGCAGCTACAACATGATTGTGGTCATGGATTGGTGAAGCCAACCCATGATATCAGTGTTGGATGAAGGGCCAACAATCCATCCCATGGTGGAGGCAAACCAAGAAGAACTCTTGGAGCCTCCCCCATGCTTGGGCATGGATATCCTTGGCTCCTGCCGGAAGTGGAGATTCTTCCGCGAAAGGCAATGGTGTTGCCCAGTGGAAATTTGTTGAGGTATGCCTTGAATAATCTTGAAATTTATCACTTGCGTCCTCTATGGCCATCCCATGAAATGAGTTAGCCACCACTACCTTATTTTCACACAAGAGGAGAAAACAAAAAAGGGTAATCCTATCCAATAACTGTTAGTACCTATAACTTAATCACAAGTGATAGCCATCCTTCACTTCCTTTGCCTTATACGACAAAGGTGCCAGAATGCTTGTTAATGTCTCCTAAGAAACACTAAACAATCATCCTCAGCAATGGCGCTAGAAATGCTTGTTGTTATTTCTTAACACCACAGATCATCTCTGGTAGGAGATGAGATCCGCAAGTGCACAGAAGATACCGTTGTAAAATTTCACCCAAGAGTATTCCCAACGTATCATATTTATCCCAAAGGAAGGCAGTGAAGTAAAGTAAATAATACTCTTATGATCAAGGTATAGGGTAGTAAGTGTTTATAAAACAAGGGTAAGATGATAATATAGGTAGTGTGACACACACCTAAGCAATCTACTCTACGGGTAAGGTTGTCGTGAGGGTTAGACTACGAGACGTAGCTACTCCTACTCTACTCTAATTACTCATATACATATCCTAATAAAGTATACATGAATATGCTAATGGTGAATACTAGGGCTTAGTGGTCCAACATGTCAGGCACGGGCTTAGCCTGGTCTGCTAGGCGACTCCCACCAAGAGTCTATGTTGTAGCCAAATGTGGAGGATTACAACAGACGAATAGAGTTGTAACCACCCACCGCCTACCTCTACGACCTGTGGACTATGACGCATCCAACGCTATTGAAGTATCCAAGCACCACACTTGCATGCTAAGTAAATACCTTAAGAGTTGCATCATAATATTCATCCTAAGGCATTGACTAACCTAAATATCGTTGAACAATGTTGGATCCAAGCACTAACATATTCATATTAACATAATCATATTATTAGTTAATTAGAATATAATGGTGGGACTCAAATGGTGAGTCCTCATTCGAAGAAGAAGAAGAGATGGCTAGCATAGCCATCGAGAAGACATTCAAAAATTCCACTCTCTTTCCTACTCTTGGTGCATGGAAGGGGAATGGCACTTGCCTCGTGGCAAAGGAAGGTAAACGCAAGGTAACAACAAAACCATCTTCCTTGCAGTCCTATTCTAGTGATAGGGAAATTGCTAGCGTTAATGAAGATATGCTCATTAGATTAGATGAGAAAATAGTCGTGAAAATGAAATTCTTACTTGATCAACTTGTTGAGAAGGAGAAGCTGATAAACCGTCAAGAAGACATGATTATCTCCAAAAAGGAGGAATATGTTGAATTTGACAAGCTTCTAGAACTTGAAAAGGAGTGAAGCAAGTCACTAGAGCTTGACTTAGCTTCAAGCAAGGAAGCTTGCTTGGAGTTAAGCGACTCAAATGCTACAATCAAGGATGAATTTGTTAACCTAATCAAGGTTAATAAGATCCTTGAAGTACAAGTTGAGTCACCCAAGCAAGGTGACCCTTCATCCTCTTCAAGCTCACCTTCTAACCAACTTAAAACTAAAACTATCATTACTTGTTCATGTGGCAAAGTTGACACCAGCTTGAAAGACAAGTCAACCTCTACCAAGGACAAGCATCTCTTACAAAATGTCATATTTGACAAGGAGAAGATCAAATATGCACGTAGTGCATAGTTGGTCACAAGACCTCCAAATGTCAAATATGGCATTGGTTATTCTTATGGTGAAAAACAACATGCTAGAAGCCATAAGAATAACAGGGAGAACATTGCCTTTGTAAAGGGAAGACCCTCTCAAACTGGAAAGTCAAAAGTTGACACACATGATCGCCGGACTAGTTCGGTCCAGGCACGGACAAGGCCGGTCCTCCGGACAAGTTCGACCTCCCGGACTAGTCCTGTATATAAACAACAACAATTGCTTTTTAGAACCTTTGATGCATCTTATGCTTTAATGAGATGTAATTCTGGTAAGATTTATGATCATTATGTTGGGCCACGCCATGGGAACACCAAGTCTCATTTGTGGTTGCCCAAATCCCTTGTGACTAACCTAAAAGGATCCAAGCAAGCTTGGGTACCTAAAATCTAGGCATGATCTGTTTTTGTTGGCCTATTCCTCCGGTGGATCTAAATGGGTGCTAGACAGCGGCTGCACAAACCATATTACTAGAAAAAGAAGGATGTTTGTGGAGTATGAAGCAAATGATGAACCAAGAGAGGGAATCTATTTTAGAGTCGATAGTCAAGGAAAGGTGCTCGGTACCGGTAAAATTGCCATATCATCACAATATAATCTTTCTCATGTGTTACATGTTGATTCCTTAGATTATAACCTACTATCCATATCTCAATTTGAGACAAAGGTTATAATTTTTTATTCACTAACGAGGGTGTGACCGTCTCCAGAAGCAGTGATGGTTCCATTGCATTCAAGGGTATGTTCAAGGGAAAGCTTTACCTTGTTGACTTCAACAAAGATAAAGCCGAACTTGACACATGCTTGATTCCAAAGACCAACATGGGTTGGCTGTGGAATAGATGGCTAGTGCATGTTGGAATGAGGAATCTTCCAAAACTCCTCAAGGGCGATCACATCCGAGGTTTGAAGGATGTTGTTTTTGAGAAAGACAGGCCTTGTAGCGCATGCCAAGGCGGGAAGCAAGTTGGAGCACCTCATCCTGCTAAGAATGTCATGACTACAACAAGACCGCTTGAGCTACTTCACATGGACCTATTCGGTCCAATTGCTTGCATAAGCATCGGCGGTAACAAATGTGGTTTAGTAATTGTTGATGATTTTTCTCGCTTCACTTGGGTTTTCTTTTTACATGATAAGGTAGAAACACAAGGAATCTTGAAGAAATTTTTCAAGCGTGCTCAAAATGAGTTGTCATTGACAATCAAGAACATTCGAAGCGACAATGACACGGAGTTCAAGAACACACAAGTTGAGGAGTACCTAGATGAAGAAGGAATAAAGCATGAGTCTTCAGCTCCTTACTCCCCTCAACAAAACGGAGTTGCCGAAAGGAAGAATCAAACCCTCATAGAGATGGCGAGAACAATGCTCGATGAGTACAAGACCTTGGATCGATTTTGGGCGGAAGTGGTCAACACCGCTTGCCATGCCATAAATCGACTTTATCTTCATCGACTACTCAAGAAGACATCCTATGAGCTACTCACCGGTAACAAGCCTAATATTTTGTATTTTCGAGTTTTCTGTTCCAAATGCTATATTTTGAACAACTAGCCTAGGAGCTCAAATTTCACTTCAAAGTCCGATGAAGGTTTCTTGCTTGGTTATGATTCGAACACTTACGCATATCGTGTCTTCAACAAGACCTCCGGACTTGTTGAAGTAGCACATGACGTAGTGTTCAATGAAACTAATGGCTCCCAAAAGGAGCAAGTTGGTCCATGTGTGCTAGATAGAGAAGAAGCTCCTTGTCAAGCATTGAGAAGAATGGCGTTAGGCAAAGTTCTACCACAAGAGCCACCTCTACATATGCATGAGGAAAATGAACCACAAGAGGAGGCCAATGATCAAGGGGGAGCTTCCATACAAGATCAACCTCACGAAGACAAAAATGACCAACAAGTCAATGAGGGCAACCATTTAGGGGGAGAAGAAGATCATCATGAATATTCAAGACAGCAAGTGCCACACCCAAGATTACACCAATGCGTTCAAAAGGGATCACCCAATCGACAACATCATCGGTGACATCCAAAATGGAGTAACTACTAGATCACGCATAGCTAATTTTTGTGAGCATTATTCGTTTGTATCCTTTTTGGAACCGTGCAGGGTTGAGGATGCATTGAAGGATCCGGATTGGGTAGTGTCCATGCAAGAAGAACTCAACAACTTCAAATGGAATGAGGTGTGGGAACTAGTCGAAAGACCCAAGTCCAATGTCGTCGTCACCGAATGGGTCTTCCGCAACAAACAAGACGAACATGGGGTGGTGACAAGGAACAAGGCATGACTTGTGGCCAAAGGGTATTCACAAGTTGAAGCTCTATCAAATGGATGTGAAAAGCGCCTTCCTTAACGGACCAATCAAGGAGGAATTGTATGTGGAGTAACCCCCCGGATTTGAAGATAAAGAGTACTCAGACCACACTTTTAAATTGCGTAAGGCTCTCTACGGTCTCAAACAAGCTACTAGAGCTTGGTATAAGTGTCTTAGAGATTTCTTAACTGAAAATGGCTTTAGGATCGGTAAAGTATATCATACATTGTTTACAAAGAACTTTGTCAATGATCTCTTTATTTGTCCAATTTATGTTGATGATAGAATCTTTCGTTCAACTAATAAATCTTTTTGTGAAGAGATTAGTAAAATTATGATAGATAGGTTTGAGATGTCTATGATGGGAGAGCTAAAGTACTTCTTGGGATTTCATGTCAGGCAACAAAAGAAAGGGACGTTCATAAGCCAAACTAAGTACACTCAAGACATACTCAAGAAGTTTGGAATGGGCAAGGCGAAGCCTATAAAGACTCTAATGGCAACGAATGGCCACTTGGATCTCAATGAAGATGAACCAAATATCGATCAAAAGGTATATCGCTCCATGATTGGATCTCTATTCTACTTATGTGCATCTAGGCCAGATATTATGTTAAGTGTGTGCTTGTGTGCAAGGTTTCAAGCCAACCCAAAAGAGTGTCATTTGACAGCCGTCGTGATAATCTTGAGGTATTTAGTTCATACACCCAACCTAGGCCTTTGGTACCCCAAAGGTTCCAAATTCAATCTTATCGGTTACTCCGATGCAGATTATGCCGGATGCAAAGTAGATAGAAAGAGTACCTCCGATACATGCCAATTCCTAGAGAGATCACTTGTTTCTTAGTCCTCCAAGAAATAAAACTCCATTGCCTTATCCACGGCTGAAGCGGAGTATGTTGTAGACGGGAGTTGTTGTGCGCAACTCCTTTGGATGCAACAAACTCTAAGGGATTACGGTTACAATATGAACTGTATTCCGCTCCTTTGTGATAATGAGAGTGCCATTAAAATTGCCCATAATCTCATTGAGCACTCTAGTACCAAACACATAGACACTTGATGAAAAACGCTTTTGCGAGCTCCGAAATGAACTAAATATCCTTGATGCCCGGAGTGTGGCTTGAAATCTTGAATAACTGAATCCTATCTTCAAAATTCATTGATTGTGTTGTGAAAATTATCTCTCTTAATTTTTCCAAAAATCTATGTCAATTACTAGATCTTGGTGAATTATGATCATTGCTTGATTATTGTATGCTTACTTATCATATTCATCAAGATTATTTGATTTGCTTTGCCTCCCTATTTTCTAAATAAGTACCTTGGAATATATACGAATGGGATAAGCATTTCTTCCCTGGTGACCACGGACTAGTCCGTGGTTGCCCGGACTAGTCCGCCCATGCAGACTAGTCCGCAGAATGACGGTTAGTACGGGCTAGTCCGGCGGACAACAGACTAGTCCGATATAGTCTTTGGAAAATTTCGGACTAGTCCGATTATTTTTGGACTTGTCCAATTTTTCGTGTCCATAACCCTAGCCGCCGCCAAACCCTAATCTTCGTCACCCACACTTGCCTCAAGCTTCCTCTCTCCACGCTCGAGCTCCCTAAGGTGATTCTTCGATTTCTCCATCAAAACTCCTCAGATTTTTGTGGAAAACGACTTCCATTGCTCAAGGATTGAAGACCACAGACTTGTCTGCTCCTTCAACCCCTACATCTCTGCAAATCAAGAAATTTCGGACAATGTCGAGCACCAACGACGAAATCTCTGACTTCGAGGCCGAGATGGACCATGAAGTTGTGCTTCGGTCTTCGACGAGCCTAAGCAAGAAGCGCCCATCTGAGCCGGCTACTTTTCTTCCCCAGGCTCGAAGGAAGGTGCTCGCCAAGAAGCTAGCCTCCAAGGCCTCTGCTAGAGGTGGCCCTTGCCAAGCAAAGGGCAAGGGCAAAGGGATTGCAACGGGCCCGATAGGCACCGTAAGGTTGTCAGCTCCAAGGGAAGGGGCCTGGGATCCTGCGTAGGAAAGATTCAATGGCAAGGTTCAGGAATGTGGATTGCTACAGCCGTCCCAAGCAAGCTGTTGATGGGAGGTTTTGGAGCAACTTCCATGCAGACTTTTACAAGTCTGTATATCTTCTGATGAAGACACGCGTGGTGCGCAGCCAATGGATCGATTGGGCGCATTTTGAGAAGAAGGGCTGCTCACTGTTTGTTGAGGCGGTCGAGGCTATTGAGAGGCACGGATTGAAGGATCTATTCGACTTCTGGAACAATTGGAATGATGAGGTGATTGCCCAGTTTTATGCTACTTGCCACTTTGCTAGTGACGAGGAAGAAAGGGTGGCTTGGATGACTCATGGATCCAAGTACACCATCTCTTATGAAGAGTTTGCAAGATTGCTGCATCTTGACACCTCGAGCAATGACAACTTGATCATCCACAACATTGGTGTCATTGAGAAGGACAGGATGAAGTTTCTCTATGAACCCAACTCCAAGTTTAGCCCTCCTTCTACCAAGAACATGAAGCCCCTCTTTGTGGTGCTGAACAGGGTCCTAAGGAAGACCATTGCTCCCAAGGATGGGGATGCAGGAAGTGTGCAGGAATACCTCAGGACCTTGATGAAGGTCATTAGCAAAGACAGGAAATTTGATGTCTTTGACTATATTTGGAATGACATGGTGAACATCTCCTGCACGCCGAATAGATCCTGTGGCTATGCACCTTATCTGATGTTTATGATTGAAAAGGTCACAGGCATAGAATTTGTGAAGGATATGGAGCACCTACCCTTGAGGCCCCAAAAGCCTCAACAGCCAAGTATTCAAGTAGCTCCCTCTCCAGCTTCCAGCCCTGAGGCTCCAGTGAGAGCCAGTGGAGATGCTAGGGCTGCTCCCGCTCCTAGGGCCCCTCCTCAAAAGGGGTCCCCAAGTGGTATCCTAAAGTATCTGTTAGCCATCTTTGCCGCCTGCAAAAAGGTCGAAGTGAAGGCCCACAAGCTGAACAAGAGGAGAAAGGCCGACATGAGATATGTCAAAGAGAATGTGAAGTAGATTTACCAAAAGCTGGAAATCGAGCCTATTGGATCTCCAGTCATTTCTAATTCTGACTTCACCAATCTCGGGCCCTCGACTCCCTCCGAGCTTGCCTATTTTGGCATTGGGGACTCGAGTGGCTCTATTCCTCCTCCTCCTGCTCCTCATCAGCTAGAGAATGAAGATGAAGACGATGAGATGACCGACAGCGAGGCTTGAAGATCTTAGCTACCTCCTTTTCTTTTTGGTGTCTTTATGCCAAAGGGGGAGAGATTGAGGGGGAGTCTTAGAGTCTTAGGCTTTAGCTATAGGATGCGAGGAGAGCTCTCTCTCTTTTTGTGTCTTTTGTCTATTTGTGGGTTGTAAGACTTCTAATATAATCTTTTAGTTCTATTGGTCCTGTGATGCAATGTTTTGAACTGTTTGTGAAGATATTGATAAAATCTGTGAGTTTGCTCTAAGAATGACATATATGATTGTTGTTAACATGTTCATGTCAATTATGTCATTCTCATCATGAGTATTGTTTCCATACACTTAGTTCTGCATCCCACCATAAAGAGTACTGTCGGTACCCTAAAAACCATACACCCCCTGAGGTTACAAAGATCTCAAGGGAAGGACGTCTACTCAAATTGAAGACCCTCGGAGGCCCACTTGTCAGACATAACCGGACCTGCTTCTCCAACATGGTTAACCCCTAGGTTGCCACGTGTACTGCCAGACCGGAGCTACTACTCACAAGGGTGAAGCTCCGGGCTAGGTACCGAAATGGCACCTCCGGACTTAACCCCTGACCGAGAGAAGCTCCGGACCTGACACGTGCCAGGCCACCCCGGAGCTTCCCGCTTCCCACAAGCGAGCTCCGGAGCTGCCACGTGTCCAAACGTCGGAGCTGGATGCCTCAAACCTCCGGAAGACATTGTAACGACTCCGGATCTTCAAAGGATAGCCGCGGACTTCAAGACCCGATTAATTGTCATTAATTTCATGTTAATGACACTTAATCGGACAATCTTAACACCTGTAACGGCACTGTCGGAGCCCGTTACAGGGTTATTAACAACAATTAATCGTGTATCAATACTAGTAACCGCCGGGGCCACATGTCGGGCCAGGCTAACTTGTTACGGTTTGTCCTTGTACTATAAAAGGACAGACCGACGATACACGGAGAAGAAGGCTCTCGAACGCTCTCAGGCACACACGCATTGACGTGAGCTTTCGTACATAAACTAATACAACACCACTCACCCGTGGAGTAGGGTATTACGCTCAGGCGGCCCGAACCACGTAAACCACTGTGTCTCTCGTGTCCAATCGTGATTCACCTTCTTGAGTCTCCGCGCGCCCACACCGAACTACAAACTCCTTCAACACTTTAGTAGTGTTAGGAGATCTGCCGACTCCAACAGTCGACAGTTGGCGCGCCAGGTAGGGGGGCCTGAGATTTTCAAGAATGGTGAATTCTGCGGCTGGATCATCCAACGGGCAACCTGCTGCTCAGGCTGTCGGGGGCAATCCCTCCAACATGCAGCCACCAGCAGGAGCCTCAGCACCAGCAGGAGTCACACTCCCACCACCACCATCTTCTCCAGCAAAACGTGCCGGGCAACATGATGGTGCGCCGGCGTCACATACTGCGCCGGCAAGTCATGACAACCCAGAACACGCGCTCCATGCAGCGCGTGCTCTTCTCCAGCGACCACCACCTCCGGATGCATCTCAAGATGCCATGGAGCAACGGAGGGCTGATGTTGAGCATTTGGTCGCAGCAGCGGCCGAACGCCTCAACAACCAGGGTCCTCCTCCTTCAGGGCGAGCCCCGTCGAAGCGACGGACGTTGTCTGGAAGACTTGGTCCGCATGTCTCCAACAACCGAAGACGAGCTGCGTCACAGCAAGTGACGTCGTTGCCCTCTGGGGCACGACGCACCCATACGGTATCTCGGCTTTCGACACATGACCTCCGGGCGGAGCTTGATCGCCGATACCGCCAACAGGATGGTCGTGTCCATATCGAGTGAGCTCGAGAAAGACGGGATGCTCGAGACCTTTCTACTCTGGAAGGAGTAGGAGGAGGCTGTTCCGCCCTAGCCATGCACCTGCGCATGGTTAGATGGCAACAGAAGTTCCGGCCACACTTGCCGGAAAAATTCGACGGGACTGTCAACCCCGTAGAATTTCTGCAGATATACTCCACTGCAATCTTAGCAGCTGGAGGAAACGAGGCCGTAATGGCCAACTACTTTCTAGTCGCCTTAACTGGGACCGCCAGGTCCTGGTTTATGAGCCTTCCACCCAACTCTATCGACAGTTGGGAGGAGCTGTGCCGTCAGTTCACTGCCAACTTCGGGAGTTCATACACCCGACCGGGCACTGAACTAGACCTTTTTGCGGTCGTGCAAAAAGGGGGAGAATCTTTGCGGTCATTCATCCAGAGGTTCTCTCAGGTACGCAACACAATCCCTTCTATCTCAAGCGCTTCTGTCATTGTGGCATTCAGACAGGGTGTACGAGACAAGAAGATGTTGGAGAAGCTGGCGATCAAAGAGATCACCAGCGTCACGGAGCTCTTCAGCTTGGCAGACAAATGTGCCAGAGCTGCGGAGGGCCGTGAAATGCACTCCAAACCAGCCTTGGAGGATCACAAAAAATCCTCCAAAGAAGAAGCCGCTACCTCCGTGAGTGGCAAGAAGAAAAAGAAGACCAACGGCAAGAAGAAGCCGTCGGCCGGCACATCCAACGTTGCAGCCACTGCAACTCCTGGTGGTCGGGGGCCACGCCCCGAGAAGCGACCTCGACCGTCTTCCGAAGACGGCGGCAAATCCAAAATGTGGTGCCCCATTCACAAAACGGGAAGCCACAGGCTGGAAGACTGCCGGGAGGTCCAAAACCTTGCCGAGCACTACAACAAGTGCCGGGAAGGGTCTCCTTTCCGACAGAGGGAGGGAAAACAGAAGGTTGGCGAAGCTCCGGCTGAAGAGGAGTTAGGGTTTCAGGACCCCAAAAAGGTCCTGAAAGCCGTCTACACCTCCGTCGACGATGACTCCGACGTCTCCGACAACGAGCGTCGGAAAACCATGAACACCATCTTTGGTGGATCATGGGACATCACTTCTCGTCGTGTCATCAAGACTATGCGGCGGGATATGGTTGCTGTAGCTCCTACAGCTAGACCAGAGCCACATCGAAAGTGGATGGACACACCCATCACTTTTGATGCTTCGGACTGTCCTCAAAGCATGGTCGGAGCTGGCCAATTACCCTTGATGGTATCTCCCACCATCAACAACATCTAGCTCCATCATGTTATGGTGGATGGAGGTTCGGGGCTGAACCTTATAAGCTTTGAAGCTTTTACCAGACTTCAGCTTCGACCTTCGGATCTTCAGCCCTCTCGACCATTCTCCGGAGTAGGTCCGGGGGCCATTACCCCACTCGGAGCTATAATTCTCCCCGTTACCTTCGGGACACGGGAGAAGTACCGCACCGAGAAGTTGGT
This sequence comes from Tuctoria greenei, assembly GCA_036927565.1. Lineage (NCBI taxonomy): Eukaryota > Viridiplantae > Streptophyta > Magnoliopsida > Poales > Poaceae > Tuctoria > Tuctoria greenei. The sequence goes on along the minus strand of JAYESD010000009.1, from coordinate 92,487,047 downwards.
CTTCGACGTCGCTCAGATCAACTTACCATTCAACGCCATCTTGGGTAGACCTGCCCTATACAAATTTATGGCAGCTGCTCATTATGGATACTTGGTGTTGAAGATGCCAACACCAGCAGGCGTTCTCCGGATTCGTGGAGATCGCACCGCCGGAGTAACTGCTCTGGAGGAGCTCCATGCACTCACCACAGCGCAAGAGGAGGACTCCAGACAGGGGCAAGCTCCAAAACCTCCGAGCATTTGGCAACGAGGCTCAACCTCTGCTCCCCGTGTGCAGCCAAGCGGCGACACCGACATCCCCATCAAAGTCGTACAAATTGGTTCCGATGTCACTCAAACCACCCGCATATCGGGTGGGTTGAATGACAAATAGGAACTCGCGCTCATCACTTTCCTCCGGGCTAACGTTGACGTATTTGCTTGGCAACCGTCACAAATGCCTGGGATCCCCAGGGAAGTGATTGAACACAATCTGAAGATTTACCCCGATGCTCGGCCTGTGCATCAGAAACCTCGGAAGCAATCTGTAGAGCGACAGAACTTCATCCGACAAGAAGTGAAGAAGTTGCTCGAAGCCGGATTTATCCGAGAAGTCTTCCATCCAAAATGGCTGGCGAACCCAGTCGTTGTGCCCAAGGCCGGCGGGAAACTTCGGATGTGCATCGACTACACCACACTGAATAAGGCATGTCCAAAAGATCCATTCCCACTACCTAGAATAGATCAGATAGTGGATTCCACCTCCGGGTGCGAGTTACTGTGTTTTCTAGACGCATATTCTAGATATCATCAAATCAGGATGTCTAGGGAGGATGAAGAGCATACTTCATTCATCACAGTGGATGGATTGTATTGTTACACAGCCATGCCGTTTGGTCTCAAGAATGCAGCTTCAACTTTTGTACGAGCTATGTACAAAACTTTCGAAGAACTCATCAGAGACATAGTGGAAGTGTACGTCGATGACATCGTGGTCAAAGTCAAGAACAAGGAGTCCCTCTTGGACACCTTGCAGGCTGTCTTCGACAAGCTGCGGGCCACCCGCACGAAGCTAAACCCAGACAAGTGCGTCTTCGGGGTTAGTTCCGGAAAGCTTCTTGGTTTCCTGGTAAGTCACCGGGGCATAGAGGCTAATCCGGCGAAGATAAAAGCAATTGAAGACATGCGGCCACCAACCCGCATCAAAGACGTCCAAAAATTAACTGGATGTCTAGCAGCCCTCAGCCGGTTCATTTCAAGGCTGGCGGAAAGAGCACTTCCCTTCTTCAAGTTACTGAGGAAGTCCGGACCATTCCAATGGTCTGAAGAAGCAGAGAAGGCATTCCGGGAGCTGAAACAGTTCCTCACCACCCTACCAGTCCTGGTAGCTCCGAACCCTGGTGAGCCTTTGTTGCTTTACATTTCAGCTACTGACGAAGTCGTCAGTATGGTTCTGGTTGCGGAGAGACCGGAACTACCCAATACTCAGGAATCCAGACCCCTTCGGGAGGGTCCGGAGGTTCCTGAAAGCGGGTCTGGGTCCCAGCTCCCAGACTCAAACCCACAAGAAGCCACTTCAGAGGACCCGGACCCCTCTAAGAGAGTCCAGGTCATTTCTGAAGAAGCTCCGGGTTCCAACCCGGAGGTCCCCGAAGAGAGTCTGGACCCCTCCGAGAGGGTCCGGATCAATGAAGAGGAAGCTCCGGACCCCTCCGGGAGGGTCCGAACCATTCAACGCCCGGTATACTTCATCAGTGAAGTGTTACATGATGCCAAGACTCGATACCTAGAGGTGCATAAACTGCTTTATGCAGTTCTTATTGCCTCAAGGAAGCTTCGACACTATTTCCAAGCTCACAAAGTCTCGGCGGTGACCTCATATCCACTTCGAGCGATCCTGCATAATCCCAATTCAACTGGGAATATTGCAAAGTGGGCAGCGGAATTGGCTGAATTCGATCTTGAATTCATTCCGAGACAAGCAATCAAGAGTCAAGCGTTGGCAGATTTCGTGGCAGAATGGACTCCCTCTCCATTAAACCCTGGGGGCCCCAGCGAGCAGAAGACGGAACCTCAAGTTCCAACCTTCACTAAGCCTCACTGGACCCTTTACTTCGACGGCTCCATGCAGAAGCAGGGAGCCGGAGCTGGAATCCTTCTCCTCGCACCAACTGGGGAGAAGGTGAAATACATGGTACACCTTGACTTCAAGGCAACCAAAAACATGGCGGAGTATGAAGCACTCATATATGGATTAAAGGTGGCACTATCATACGGTGTCAAGCAATTGCTGGTCAAAGGAGATTCACAACTCGTCATCAAGCAGGTGAAGGGTGAATGCTCCTGCAATAATCTCCAGCTGGCTGCTTACCTCCTTGAAGTCCAGAGGCTTCAGAAAGACTTCGAAGTCCTAGACCTTCACCATGTTCAGCGTGCTCACAACGCTGAAGCTGACGAACTCTCGACCAAGGCGTCAACTGGAGCTCCGGCTCCTGATGGAACCTTTGTCCGAAGGTTGTCAAAACCCACAGTTCAGCCTGCCGAACTGAACGAAGGGGGCGAGATCAGCATCCCGAAGCTGACTGTCCCGATGGCCCTGTTACCATGGCAGCCATCAAGGGTCGTAGGTGCTGCCGGAAGCTCCGAGCAACCCAGCACGCAAGACTCAAATGCTCAAGTCAGTTCCGATGCATGGATCTCGGAGATCCGGAGCTACTTGAAAGACAACATCCTTCCTGACGATGATGTATCCGCTGATCGGGTAGTCAGATTGGCTAAAAGATACACGTTGGTAGAAGGGGATCTCTACCGGCGCGGTGCCAACAACATCCTAATGCGGTGCATCACAAGGGAAGAAGGCTGCGAGCTCCTCGCAGAAATCCATGGAGGCGAGTGTGGGAACCACGCATCTTCCCGCACGCTGGTCGGAAAAGCCTTTCGGCATGGCTTCTACTGGCCTATAGCGCTCCAGGATGCCACTGAGCTGGTGAAGAAATGCAAAGCATGCCAATTTCATGCAAAGCAAATTCATACACCTGCTCAGTCCTTACAAATGATACCTCCCACATGGCCTTTCGCTGTGTGGGGGATGGACATCTTGGGACCCTTCCCTAGAGCCGTCGGAGGTTACAAGTTCCTGTACGTCGCCATCGACAAGTTCACCAAGTGGCCGGAAGCAACTCCCGTTGTGACGATCAACAAACAATCTGCAATCAATTTTCTACAATCCATCGTGAGCAGATTCGGAGTCCCAAATAAGATCATCACTGATAATGGGACTCAATTCACAAGCTCCGCATTTCAAGGATATTGCGAAGACCTCGGCATACAAGTTTGCTACGCTTCCGTAGCTCATCCTGCCAGCAATGGACAAGCCGAGAGAGAAAATGCAGAGATCCTTAAAGGACTCAAAACACGCACTTATGAGCGCTTGAAAAAGCACGGAGCCAATTGGATCGAAGAGCTTCCGCCCACTCTATGGGCCAACAGGACTTCTCCAAGTCGGGCAACCGGAGAAACACCCTTCTTTCTGGTGTACGGAGCTGAAGCGATCCTTCCTCCGGAAATCACCTTGGGTTCCCTCCGAGTCCGGACCTTCGACGAAGCCGCGCGGGACCAGCTCCGGCGCGAAGACCTAGACCTCCTCGAGGAGGGAAGGTGCCAAGCAGCTGTTCGGAATGCCCGATATCGCCAAGCTCTACGGCGCTATCACCAGCGGCATGTACACAACCGACAGCTCGAGGAAGGCGATCTGGTGCTACGGAGAATACTATCCAGAGAAGGGAAAAACAAACTCTCCCCCGGCTGGGAAGGGCCCTTTCGAGTGATCAAATTATCCCGTCCAGGAAGCGTTCGCTTGGCTACCGAGGATGGGACACCTCTCCCAAATCCTTGGAACATCGAGCACCTCCGTAAGTTCTACACTTAATTCCACGGAGGTGAGTCTTAAGTAACTTGAAATGTATGTTATAGAGTCATTGTACAGAGTCGGGTAGTTCCTCCGGGAGAGCAGCCGGACCTTTCCCGAAAGGTTTGAAAAGCTCAGGCAACACTTGAAACAGTCTCCGGACTAAAAGTGTGGCTAACTACCCTGGGTCAAACGAGAAACCAAACACACTTAGCCTAGTTTCGTACCCTAAGAGTGTACTTGTTTCCCCTGTACCCCGGACCTATAATGAAAGACATCTTCATGTGAAATAGACTCCACGTGCATTCATTTTTGCATAGGCTCGACATTTTTATTTTTCTCTTTCTTGTCTATAACAGAAACGTGCAATTCTTAAGAAGTTCTAGTTTGACCGGTTTACATACGATTCGAGTTGAATTGTCAGATTTTTTGGATTTAAATATCGTCTGTGGCCAACTCGCCTGAAAGCCGCCAATCCATTCTAGGGCCGGAGTGCGCTATCGACTTAGCCTAGTCAAGCACCCTAAGTACGCCACTCTACCTACATCCCGGCAGGCCAAAGTAAGGTGGGTCCATGGACAATTGGATCTAAAAGAAAAGACAATTCATCCAGTCGTATTAAAAATCGTGTTCAACTTAAAATTTTCTTGAGAACCGTAAGCCGCGACGAAGTTATAGACAAGGAATGAATTTTACTATTTTTCTTGGCTTAAGTGTGCAGGAAAAATGAACCCTACGTTGATGGAGAAAAACCGGAGCTAACCAAGCTCCGACTCCCACCAGGGCGTCAACCGTCGGCGTTGACTAAAAGATGGTGAGAAGACCCCGTCACTGGAGTCTGTTGCCAACAAACCAAGTGTGGCAAAGGTCATTGCCGGAGCTGCTAAGCTCCGACACCTTGGAGTATTAACTACCGACGCTCAACGTGTTGATAGAGGCTAATGCCGGAGCTACTAAGCTCCAGCGATGGACAGTGCCGGAGCTTCTAAGCTCCGACAACTTCAGGGGACCTTCACTATCAAAAACTTCGGACCTAAATTCCACAAGTTCGAAGCAAATTCGTCTTCAACAAAACTCAACATCCTTTTGGTACATGTCCACAATCAAATTGTGCACATCTACCAGGGGGCTAAGTGAAGATAAAGATGTTGAAGACAAAAAAAAATGAAATTCGCAAAAAATTGGGGATTTCATTTCATCTGAAGACCGGAGATTACATCTGGAGACAAGGGATTACAAAATTGAGGAAGAAGAGAAGATACAAGTAAAGGCTAAAAGAGACGGTCCTAGACCCTATGGTAGAACTCGGCGACCTTCTGGGCGACCTCCGACACGCAGGCTCGGGTAGCTTCGCCTTCTCCTTCGACGGGGCCTTCAAGCACCGGGTCCAGAGGAAATCGAGGGTTCCGGCTGGTGTAGCACGTCAACACATATTCTGTGACGTTCCTAGCCAGAGATTGCCCCTCGACCTCTAGCTGGTCCACGATGACTTCGCCCACCTTGGAGAGCTTGCTGCCTGCGGCGCTCAACGCTTGCAACGCAAGGTCCGGCTCCGGCTCCGGATCATCCGGGTGCACGGGGCTGAAACCCATCGGCGTCAGCGCGTCGTCGGCTTTGCCCAGGAACTCCCAAATCTGCAGGGAGTCCGCCTTCCTCAAGTTCTTCATCTCTTCCATGGATCTCCGGGCCGCCGTCAGCTCCGAATTCTCGCGGGCGAGGCGCTCAACTTCTTTGGCGTTTTGCTGGATCTTCGCAGCAACCCGCTTCTCAAGTCTTCCGAGCTCCTCCTCCCGGAGGTGGATCTTGTTCCGGCGGTCGACCAGGTCCTTCTCCCTAGCCTGCACTTTCTTCTCCCGGGCGATAAGGGCACACTCGTATTCGTAGAGTTCCTGCCCCCGCACCCAGGTCTTCTCCTCTTCCTCGAGGCAGCGCTCTTCCAATTTCTTAGTGCGCTCCTCGAGGCCCTTGTCCGCCAGAGTTGTTTTCTCGGCGAGCTCTTCTTCCCGTCGCAAGACGTCATCCCGTAGCTCTAGGAGTTTTTGCTCCTCGTCCTCGAGCCGTCTTTCCCTCCCTTCAAGTGCCTCTCGGCGCTTGATGAGTGCGGTGCTGATGGCCTCGAGCTGATCAAACCAAGCATTGGCCGCGTCGTTAGCAGCCTTAGCTCGGTCGTGGAACTCCCAGGACTGAGCATCGAGGGCGTGAGTCATGCTCTCCCTCTCGTCCAGCAGCTTATCCCAGAGCTCCAGGCGGATCTTCTCCCACTTGATCCACTCCTTGTCATCCGCAAGCCTCGACTGCGCCAGCTTAGTCTCGAAGTGGAGCCGATTACGCCACCGCCTAAGGGTTTGGCGCTCCTCTTCAAGAGTCTTGCTGTCGTGGAAGAAGGCTAGTTGGACCTGACGTAGACTGGAGCAAGCGTTGTCGATGGACATCGACAACGAGATGAGCTCCGGACCTGCTGGGATCTCTTCCGCTGGTTCCAGCGGGTCTTCACATACAAAAATTGGGTCCCACTCTATGAGAGTGGAACCCTGAGCTTCCAAAGCGCTAGGGCCTTCCTCTGGGATGACCTCAGTCGCCATCGAAGAAGGTCCCGCCGCCAAGTCTTCATTTGCCCCCTCAGGCTGGGGGCCGGCGACTTCGTTCAGGCACTCTGGCTCTGCCACAGGTACCATCGACGTCGTCGCCTCCGGAGCCGGAGCCGCTACTGGCTCCAGCCGGGACACCTCTTCTGAGGGAGGCTCAAGCTCCCTCGCCTCTTTAACCGCCAGCTCTGTGACCGGCGCTCCAACAATCACCGGCTCTGCGGCCGGAGCTTCGGAAGTAACAGGCTCAACTGCCGGAACTACTTCGACTTCCGGCTCGCATGCCGGGGCTTCAGCCACCTCCGGCTCAATCGCCGGGGCTTCAGCACTTTCCGGCTCTGAAACCGGGACTGCTACTTCCTCCGACTCAACAGCCGGAGCTTCTACTACTGCAGCACCAGGACCCGGAGCTTCCACTTCCGGGACGGGTGCCGCTGGCGCATCTTCATTCCCGTGGTCCGGCGCTACCACAGGAACTTCTGGAGACGAGTCGAGGTCCATGACCATGACAGCCGGCGCCGGAGCTGTCGCAGCCTCCGCTTGGGGCGGCACCGGGACTGGAGCAGAAACCCTTGCAGCCTCAGACAGTGTGGCTGAGGGTGGAGCTTCACTCCCCTTCTTGGGAACGCTACAGATGAAGAACGAAGAAATTGAGCAAACAGATGCTACAATTAAAAAGTTAATCGAGGTAAAAAAGAAAAATTACCTTGGGAGGCTCCCGCACCAGCTTGCGCGGAACCTCTTTCCCGGACGATCCGGGCTGGCCACGGTCGGCGTAGGAGCTCCGAGAGGACTCCCAGGACTTGCCACAGCCGCGGGCGTTTCCCGGGTCGGAGCTCTCCTTGATCAGGAGGAACTCCTGGACCTGGAGGCCCTCACTGCTCCAGATGCTGGAGTCGCGCGCCCGGAGCTAGCACCACAGGAGGGATCCACCATTGGGACAGTCGCACTCCGGGAGGATCCCACCGCCGGAACAGTAACGTTCCAGAAGGACCCCACCACGGGGACAGTCGCCACGGCGGCGGAGGATCTTCCTTACTGAGGAGGGGGAACCGGGGGGGAAGTGGCAGGCCCGATGGACCTTCCGTCAGCATGTCGCAGCTTCCTCTTCCGGCTCTCCGGCTCCTCCGCCAGCTCCTTGCCCTTGCCGATGACATCAGCTCTTGGCTGTGGGACAGGGGCGGAGCCGTCTTCGGACAACCCGGGGATCGCCAACCGGGTGGTTGATCTTCTCTCGACGACACCAAGGTCGTCAAGCGCGGGCATCGTCCGCCGGAGCTCTCTGCTGAACTCAACTTCCACGTTCAGAGGGAGGAAGGCCGGCGGCGGAGTCAAGTAATCTCCGTCAACGTCGATGCCGTGCTGGAATTTCTTGAGGTGAAACTCCAAGGTCTTCCCCACCATGCTGGACATCAACCCGGTCTCAACCCGGTCCTCGTCCATCACGCTGTTGAGGGCCCAGGCGAGCTTCTCCCTCCTCTTCAGTGGCGCCCACCTGTTGGACAGGAAGTTGCAGAACACCGCCTGGGGAGTCAATCCTCCTTCCACACATTGGCGGATCCTGGTCAGGACAGGGTCGAAAGCTTCCGCCAGCACCGGAACTTCGCTCCATACCGACGTGTCAATGCCGGGCAGACCGTCTGGCAACTCCAACCGCTCATGCTCCTCCACCCGGACGACTATCCAATCTTTCTTCCAGTCATCCCACTTCCCGGAAGGGAATGACCGGAGGTACTTGAATGGGCACTTCTTGCGCTTCACGAAGTAGTAGAAGCCAAGATACTCATTGCTTCGGCCGGTGGTGTGGACGATGAAGAAGGTTCGGAAGAGCTCGATGCAGGGAGGGATGCCCACCCACATCTCGCAGAAGTGGACAAAGATGGACACAAGGAGAATGGAGTGAGGACCAAGGTGGTACAGCTGCAGACCATAGAAGTCCAGCAGCATCAAGAAGAAAGAAGAAAACGGTGGGATCAGCCCCACCATGGCGTACGAGGAAAAGTACACCATCTCGCCAGCGTGCTCCTTTTCAAAGGGGAGCTCTCCGCCGGCGCGGACCGAGCGGTTGAAGAAGTCCGAAGACCACCCCATGAGGGCCCGGACCTTCTTCAGATCGCTGTCAGTCTTCAAGCGACTCTCACGCAGACCCAACTCCATCGCAGCACAGCTAGGCAAGAGAAGAGGAGCAAAGTACGAGTTGGGAGTTTGAGCGCAAGAACAGATGGGAAGCGTAAAGAACTCCCGACGGTGCGCTTTCCTTCTTAAGTAAGCCCTCGCAACGCTTGGATGGAAACTGCAGGGGAGTCAAGGAAACTACTCAAGAATTCGACCCTGCCGATGACAAGAGGGCCCGGGACCACCCTGACGATCAAGTCGAGGCTCTTACCCAGGCGAACAGTTGTCATCACGAGGCGGGAAACCCAAAGGCGGCGACCTGACAAGGCGCGCGGAACCGATACGGTTTTCGTATCGGGAACCGGCGACCTTCAATTGCGAGAGATCCGCACGTCAAAGATCTTATCTGCCGCCTGAGGTGCGCCACGCGTCGGGATTTAACCGTAAAGCCCCGCCAACGGCACCTCCGAAGACCCTTGAAGACCCAGTTCAAGAGTCGCGAGTATGGACCCACCTCCGACGGAATGATTTCACCCCGATGACTTTCCCCAGAGGTAGGTCCAGGGGGCCACTGTCGGTACCCTAAAAACCATACACCCCCTGAGGTTACAAAGATCTCAAGGGAAGCACGTCTACTCAAATTGAAGACCCTCGGAGGCCCACTTGTCAGACATAACCGGACCTGCTTCTCCAACATGGTTAACCCCTAGGTTGCCACGTGTACTGCCAGACCGGAGCTACTACCCACAAGGGTGAAGCTCCGGGCTAGGTACCGAAACGGCACCTCCGGACTTAACCCCTGACCGAGAGAAGCTCCGGACCTGACACGTGCCAGGCCACCCCGGAGCTTCCCGCTTCCCACAAGCGAGCTCCGGAGCTGCCACGTGTCCAAACGTCGGAGCTGACTGCCTCAAACCTCCGGAAGACATTGTAACGACTCCGGATCTTCAAAGGATAGCCGCGGACTTCAAGACCCGATTAATTGTTATTAATTCCATGTTAATGACACTTAATCAGACAATCTTAACACCTGTAACGGCACTGTCGGAGCCTGTTACAGGGTTATTAACAACAATTAATCGTGTATCAATACTAGTAACCGCCGGGGCCACATGTCGGGCCAGGCTAACTTGTAACGGTTTGTCCTTGTATTATAAAAGGACAGACCGACGATACACGGAGAAGAAGGCTCTCGAACGCTCTCAGGCACACACGCATTGACGTGAGCTTTCGTACATAAACTAATACAACACCACACACCCGTGGAGTAGGGTATTACGCTCAGGCGGCCCGAACCACGTAAACCATTGTGTCTCTCGTGTCCAATCGTGATTCACCTTCTTGAGTCTCCGCACGCCCACACCGAACTACAAACTCCTTCAACACTTTAGTAGTGTCAGGAGATCTGCCGACTCCAACAGTCGACAAGTACAAATATGGATCATGTTTTCATTGCTTAATGTGTTTTAAACTCATATGTGCACACTTTATGAAAATCTCAAATTTTTATTGTATTTTGTGAAATCTCAATTGGTTGTCATCAATCACCAAAAGGGGGAGATTGAAAGTGCATCAAGGAATCCCTTGTGTGTTTTGGATGATTTATGACAAGCAAATGAGATCCTAACCACTTTGTTGAGATGAGCACAGGTTCTAATGAGAAAATGAGAAAAATGCCAAAAAGAAAGAAGAATGAGGAGCAATGTGGAAAGGAGCTCAAGAAACAAGTGTAGTAGATCATTGTGTATGGAGTGTGTTGAGGAAACACACCCCAAGAACTCAATCACAATTATTCTCACACATTGCACAAATTCATACAGGAATGTGCTAGTCCGACTGACCACGGACTAGTCCAATATCTTTCTCCACGAGATCGGACAAGTCCTCACAATGCGGACTTGTCCTCATAATCCTGTTTTTCACTGACCGGACTAGTCCGATATCTCTCTGACTAAAATCGGACTAGTCCTCCACAGTGTGGACTAGTCCTCAAACACTTCACAAGTTGCACAAAATCGGACAAGTCCGATCACACACTGGACAAGTCCGATATCTTTCTGATGTCAATCGGACAAGTCCGATATTAGCACGGACTAGTTCGAAAAACCCTCTGACCGAAATCGGACAAGTCCTCCAAGTGCAGACTTGTTCCAAATTCACTTAGGGTTTCACATATCTGGACAAGTCCGATATTTATCAGACTAGTCCGAAGATTTACAGAACCAAAATTGAACAAGTCCGCTCTCAGCCGGACAAGTCTGATATTTCGGGACACCTAGGGTTTGCTACACGCAGGACACCAGACTAGTCCAGTGGACTAGTCCAATCTTTCTAAACCCTAACGGTAACTTTTGGGAACCCCATATAAATAGGTGTACATGCCCCATCTTTCAAGAACTCTCTCGACCCCCTGCGCCGTCACACCTCCGAAGAGCCTCAAATACACATCTCTCCACGAAATCAAACACAAGAAAGATCAATCCCTTGAGAATACACTTTGGATCATTGGAGAGACACGATTCATCACTCATTGAGCTCTTGGTTTGATTCTCTAACACACTCCTGTGGTTTTCATTGTGATCTTAAGAGTGTGTTCTTGGTGGTGTTTATATTGTAATCTTGAGGAGCTCTCAACGTGTGAGAAGGCCCCTTGAATTTGGTTATTTGCCCTTTGTAATTAGTGAAGAGGATTGGCCTCCATGGCTATCCGATGAGGGTAGGGTTAGAAAAGACCTGATCCTTTTGTGGACTCCTCAACGTGGATGTATGTTGCCTCCATGGGAACCGAACCACGGGATAAAGTGCTTGTGTTCTTACTTTGCGCTCATCGTTATTACACTTCACATCAATCTAGGGTTTCAATCAATTTTGCTTACTTTACGTTGAAACATTGAATATAAGATTGACTTGTGGTACATCCTAGTTCATAATCGTGTAACACTTCAATTACAAGTATATTTCCGCTACATACATCCTAGGATCAAGATAATCGATCATATTTGCTAAACCTAGTCGGTACACACCGGACTAGTCTGCACTCGATCGGACTAGTTCGATATTTTGAGATTTGATCTGGTTGTTAAGTGTTGCAGGTTATGATAGAAATTTAAAAAGGCCTATTCACCCCCCTCCCTCTAGGCTGCACTCAATGCAGCCCCAATCAAACTTGGTGATTACCCATTGATATAGTGGAAACCAAGCAGGCCATTGTGGTGGCTTTGTGAGAGAAGAGTCAAGTGAGACCCGGTCCTTGTGTGGACTTCTCAACGTGGATGTAGGCTTCTTCGTGGAGCTGAACCACAAGATAAATATTAGCTCCCTTGTCACTTTACATTTCGTAATCACTAGCATTGCTATTAGGGTTCTTATTGTTCATATAGCTCTTCATTTTGATCTTTGTTTAAATCTTGTGACCTAAGTGCTTTAACTTCACAATCTAAGTTGTACTATGTTACCACACATTGCTTACATCTTGCGTGAACTAAAATTTCGCAAATTACTTTTAGAAACCAAGTTTTTAGGTTTTCACTCTGTGCTGAGCGGACTAGTCTGGCCATGTCCAGACAAGTCCAACCTCAGGAGTTTAATCTTGTTTGATTAAGTCATTTCAGGTCTTATTACCTATTCACCCCCCTCTAGGCGACTTTCGAAAATAGAAACAGTTTTTAGTGAAACTTGTAAACTATGAGATGACTTGTATATGAATTGAAAGTGTGACTTGTACATATGTATATTGTTTTAGTGAAGTTGTCTTCTGTGATTCTATTGTTTTATTGTAAACTATGAGATGACTTCTGTGATTATATTGATTTAGTGTAATTGATCTAGAAATTAAAAATAATAGCAGGTAGTTGTGCATAGGGTATACTTTATCATAGACGGTTCTTTAGCTACGGCTAGACCTGCCTGTGAAATTATATTAATGCAGGCGGCTAGTCATAGGTAAAGAAGCACCTGTGATAACTCCATTATCACAGGCGGCTACTCTTACGGTACAAACCTGCTGTGATAAATTGTCTCCACAGGCAGCTAGTCATAGGTAAAGATCTTCCTGTGATAACACCATTATTATAGGCGGTTTCTTATACTGTACGAACCGTCCATGATAAAGTGTCTTCACAAGTGGCTAGTCATAGGTAAAGAACTGTCTGTGATAAACCTATTTCACAGGCGGTTTTACTTTCTACCAGTAAAATTGCAGATTATCACAGACTCTTCATTTCAAACGGTTTTGAAAACCGCGTGTGATAATACGTTTGGAGCCGTCTGAGATGAAGCTTATTGTAGTAGTGTTGTTCTCTAACCTTTTTAGCCCGGTCTCGACTCACATTATGTTAAACATAAAACTGGGAGAGGGCATCCAACACAGGCCAGATTCAAGGCAGGGAGACCCGCTTTCACCTATGTTGTTCATCTTGGTGATGTATGTGCTGAAAAGCCTCTTCATTAAGGTGGTTGATCTTTGTTTCCACCAGCTTCTCTCTTGATGAAATCCGAAACAGTGAATTTTTCTTTATGTGGATGATTTAGCCCTCTTTATCTGACCGGATGATGAGGAAATGAATTTGACAATGGAAATTCTCAACAAATTTGGAGAAGCCTCTGGTGTCCACACCAATATGCATAAGAGTTGTTCCATCCCAATAAGGTGTGAGCAGTGCCCACATTGGCACCAGAGCTGAAGTTACTGGTAACAAGAGCGTGGAGGAACAGGCCCAACTCATCCTTTCTAAGAAGTTGGGCATCACATTGCCAGTCGCCAAGCTCAAAGCAGAGATGAAGAACAAGTTCTTCTCACTCTTTGCCTCCCCCCACACGCAGGAGATCATGGGAGCCATGGAGGACCTACTGAAGGCAATGAGTATTGATGTGAAGGGCAAGTTTCAGGGGAAAATCAAGAAGACCCGTGCGGAGGCATGAAGCTGGCACAAGTGTCGTAGTTGCCTTTTAATTTACTGATGGATATGGTCCTAATTGTGATGTTTAGCTCAAGTGTTGTAACCACCAAACTAGCTGGCCCAGGCGGCATGCTCCATCTTCCTCAGCAGAATCTATCGCTGCTTAGAGGACATTTTGCTACTGTTAACGCGCCACCATGCAGCGCAAACTGTACCTCACCATGCATCTACAGGACACAGCACATATATGTTACTGCCGCAGTTATTGTGTACTCTTCTGTGCACCTTGCTAGTCGATTTTGTTTTCCCCATGGCACAACATAACATGAAACTACTCGACAGGAACGTAAGGGGGTTCAACAACCCGGTTAGACGACATGCTGTGTAGGAGTTGGTTGCATCTACAAGGGCAACAATGATCTGCTTACAAGAAACGAAATTACAACAGTGGTCTACTGACATCTTCATTCAGACCTTAGGTGAGAGGTTCCACAGAACTGCTCTCTCACTCTCACACTGGCTGACGGCACACGGCATACAGCATGTTAACAACGGTCGATGACACCTTCTTTAGGATCATCTACTCCAGTAGAACAAGGAATACACTATCAGTCCTCGTTCAGATGCTAGCAGATAGTTCGGAATGGCTACACACCAATGTCTAGGGACCGCAGGAACGAAGTCACAAATTCTTGTTCCTAAAAGAACTAGGGCAGGTCACAGAGATCATCTCTGAAAGAGTATGCACTTTCCCTTGCTCCTATCTTGGCCTACCTCTCAGCAACCGTAAGCTAAGAAAACAGGATCACCAGCCGTTGGTAGACAAAAGACAAGGTGGCATCCAGATTACAAAGGTGGAAAGGAAAACTACTGACCAAGGCGGGCAAACCCACGTTACCAAAATCAGTCCTCACATCCATTGTGACGTACCACACAACAGTCATACCTCTACCTTCATGGGTAGTCAACTAAATAGATGTGATCAGGAGAAATTTCATCTGGGCAGGAGACGGAGAAGGAAAGAGAAAATGGTGCACCCTGGTATACTGGCAAACCGTTTGCGGACTTAAGGAATTTGGGGGACTGGGCATCTTAGACCTCCAAAGGTTCTGCTCCGCCCTTAGGATTGCATGGCTGTGGAAAGCATGGATAGAAACAAAAAGAAACATGGGCAGGGATGCCGCTGCCTTGCAACAGACGCGATAGGGAACTATTTGCAATGTCCACAGAATTCAACCTCGGAAATAGGAAGAAGATCAATTTCTGGCATGACAAATGGGCAGCAGAGACTTGCCATTTAAATACCTCGCGCCGAACCTGTTTAGGATTATGTGCGGAAAAAACAGATCAGTTGCAATAGAGTTGCAAAACAACAGATGGATTTCATCGGTATCAGGACCCAACTACCAACAGCGAATACTAGAATTTGTCATGCTTTGGCAAGCAGTGTGGAACAAAGGATTAACAACGGAGGAAGACACGATAACATGGAGATGTACAACTGCAGGCAGAATAATTTATTTTTGAAGCAAATGGCAGGTGCTCTGTCTTTTCTTTAAAGAAGAAGTAAATTAGCGAAATACAAAACACAAACATAGATATAGGCAGCCTCAGCTGCCATATCCAACACACCACAAGAACGAACAAACACATATCAACTTCCCATACTGAGAAGAAGGTACACAACAAACTAGATAAATAATAGTGAACTCAAGGTCGCGACGACCAACCGCTAATCGTTGAACCACCCAGCTGCTCAATGGCGAACAAACTGAAGGCAGGATCATACATGGCTTTGCAAACGGAATGCATTTGGAAAGCTCTGGCAGAGCCGAAAGTGTCGTTCTTTGCCTGGGTAGCAATGCACGAGAAAGCACTTATGGCGAACAACCTGCACAGGCGAGGATGGGACAATGCAATAATCTGTCCATTGTGCCCGCAAGATGCTGAAACACTGCCACACTTGCTTCTAACCTGTGAGTTCGCAAAATTTAATGACCTAAATTCAGCAATGGTTCAACCTACCGGGAATATCTTCAACATCTCAGGTGGCGTCAGTATGGGAGACGCACTATTCGGGGCTCGTAGCCGATAAGTACACATGGAAGACGATCTTTAATTGCAATCAACATTAATGAATTCTGAGATAAACATATAGAACCGCAATCACATTACAATTCAGAGATAAACATTTCCATCAATGATATACATTTCAACTCGTATCTGTGTGTGTGTGTCTATATATATATATATATATATATATATATATATATATATATATATATATATATATATATATATATATATATTGCAATTCATAATTTTATACACATTGCGTGCCCTCTAAACTATACATTTCAGACTTCTATTCCCATGAAGCTCCCAACAGTCGATCTAAACTGTACCGTCGAGCTTGCTCCCAAACATCAAGTAGTAAAATTTTGACAGTAATACCAGGATACCACCCCTACAAAATATCAATTTAAGCAACATAAGAAACCACTTCAAATAAGTTTGGCAACAATTACTAATTACTTGAGTAAAATAAGTCTATCTTACAATCTCTTGATCAAGAACCTAAAGGCAGAGTGCTCCTGAGCGATGGACATTCGGGTGGAAGAAACCAGTTGGAAATGCGCATCTTGGAGGTACCATGGGCTAGTCCTCTGAGAAGGCGATTGTCAGTGGGTAGTAACCACCTTCTCAGTCAGTCAACAAAGGAAATTCATTAATGAGGGGATGATGGTTATACTGGATTGTGCAGAGAAATTGGACAACAAATGACGCAAATGGCGAGCCATGAAATTGCAAACACTGGAAACAAATAAGACGGAACATAACCAGTGGTGCAAAGCAAAACTACAGAGTGCGTCATTAAGTTCATTAGCCTATTGCAGAGTTAAATACAACAATGCGACCGATGTGCCATATGTACATATATGAGGGTGTTTTTTGCGCCACGCTAAGCACTCCTCCTTCAGTCGGTCACGCGCCAAGTCGATAACAATTTTTCCAGCAATGAACACCATATAAAGTGGGATATAAGTAGCATAGAATAGGATGGAGTAGCAACGGCAAGGACGGTACATAGATTGTTGATGGCTCCTAGGAAACACTATTAAATAATCCTGGCAACAAAGACTGAAATGCTTGTTGGTATTTCTTAACAACACATATAATCTCTGGTAGGATATGAGATCCACAAGCGCACGAAATATGCCGTCGTAGCATTTTACCCAAGAGTATTCCCAAGGGTGTCACATTTATCCCAAGGAAGGCGGTGAAGTAAAGTAAACACTATTCTTATGATCAAGGTATAGGGTACTAAGTGTTTATCAGAACAGCAGTAAGATGATAATATGAGTAGTGTGACACACACCTAAGAAAACTACTCTAAGGGTAAGGTTGTCCTAGGGAGGGTTATATTACGAGACGAAGCTACTCCTATTGTGCTCTAATTACTCATATACATAGCCTAATAAAGTACACATGAATATGCTAATGGTGAATACTAGGACATAGTCGTCCAACATGTCGGGCGCGGGCTTACCCTGGTCTACCAGGCGACTCCCGCCAAGAGCCTACGTCATAGCCGAACATGGAGGATTACAACAGAAGGATAGGGTTGTCACCACCTACAGCCTACCTCTACAACCTGTGGACTACGATGCATCCAAGGCTACTTAAATATCCAAGCACCACGCTTGCATGCTAAGTAAATACCTTAAGAGTTGCAACATAACATTCATCCTAAGGCAATGACTAACCTAAACATCATTGAACCAATGTTGGATCCAAAACATATTCATAGTAACATAATCATATTATTATCTAATTGGACTATAGTGGTGGTGTATGATATTTATGATAACATGAAAATGGCATTGTGTCTAGATCATAACAATATCTACACCTAGCACATACATGGACTCCACAACAAAACTAGGAACGCTTTATCCAAGTCTATGAATAAGTAAAGACTAATAATATTAATATAATGCATAATGTCACAAATACAAGAAAAGATACATCAGCCATATCTTTTCCGATTTGGAGTTGGAAGTAGAGGCTCCTATCTACAGCCTAACCTCCACTAAGGACTAAGAAAAGTAGTGTATACAATGGAATTATACTCAAGTGGTGTGTTGAAGTGAGGGGTAGGGTCCTATTTATAACTGGAGAAGGGTCAGTTCCCGCCACCAAAAACGCACGAATCAGTTTTCATCATTATCAGAGCACCACATGGAGTCGACACGTGGAAGTAGACTGTGTTTGGCACCAGGAACTAGTCGACCGAAAAGGGTGTTCGGTCAACCTGTTCTTGGCTCCCTTTCACGTGTGCTTTCTCCAGGTCACTTCGTAGTGGGCCCTATTGAATGATATGGGTGATACCATTAGATCTCCTTGGATACGTCTGTTTGTTGGCCACTTGATGCATTTGATGTCATGTGTCATCGCTTGATTGGCTGGGGTGATACTTTTCAGGATTGCTTCCCCTCTTTTACCTCAATTCCTGCATAAAAAGCATGCATGCACTATTTTTTCAAGGACAAGTGGAAATAGGTTAAGTAGAAAGGTGATGTGTGCAAGAGATGACTTATCCTTCACATAATTGAGTTATATTGACAGGTGAAATTGGGATATAACAGCCGTCTGCAACCCCCCCCCCCCCCCACCAAGCTTATCCTTTGATCGTCTCGAGCAAAGTCAAGTCTTTAATTTGATGATCAGGAGTTCCTACAATATTCTATCCTTCAAAATAACCAAGTGCACAACAAAATACTCTACCTAGTATTGCACAATTTGGCTATGGTACTTCACCCTTCTTAAGGGCTTGTGCCTTCTGCTATTCATGGGTAGTTGAAAGATAGAATAGTAATGGAGCAAGCATAGCCTCGATATCAAGTTCCACTTAAATTTCTGAGAGTTTCAATTTAGATTCTAAGTACCTTAATTTGATTTTCTCACACTCCTTTTTCTGTAGTGGATATATATCCTCACCAAGGCATTTGCCTATACTAATCCTACCACCAAATATAGCTTATATGTGGAGCTTGGTAGGGAATGTAAGTAAGCATATTTGTAACACATAATATTGCTATTTCAAAAGAGTAAGCCTTAGGAGAAATCAATTCAAAATAATTTGATTCAAGACTTATGCATGTGTGATGGAATTGAAGTGGAAGTGGATATTGAGATGACTCCTTTGATGTGGACTCTCTTTATTGCAGGGATGAAACATGGCTACTTTCTTTTCTCTTCTCTTTTTTTTTCTCATGCCTGTAATGTAAGCATACATTTTCTTTTTCTTTTTCTTTTTCCTGTAGCCATGTCTTCTACTACCTTTTTATGCAATAAACATGAAGAGTACTAAGTATGAAAGGCATGGAGTTTCTCTTTTTATTATGGAATGATGATATGATGGAATTTTGCTAACTTCTAGTGTAGAAGTATAGAACGTGCAAGTGAAGTTTTGAATTTAAAAGAAATGAATGAATTCTCACATAGGACTATACTAGTTTGACTAGGCTCAATGCAAAGGCAAATATCATATGCATAAGGTTTATCAGTGTAAAACATCATATGGTTTTGTTAGGTATTTCCAATAAAATGAGGATAATTTAAATCTTTTTATAATTTCTCCAGAAATCTAAGTTTCACTTTCAAACTAGGAATAGCAGCCCTATCACTTTCTCAAATCTCACAACAATTTAGGATTAGATAAAGATTTGCTACCCACAATTTCTAAATTAAGGCAAAGTTAATTTAAGCCAATGAAAGTAACATTTGGAGAGTATAACTAGGGACTTAGGAAGAATAAAACAGAACAACTATTCGTCATTTCATCTATGTGAATTCTTAATCATTCTTACCGCCCATCTTTACTTGATGGAAAGCAAATCTACATTACTATTTTTTTGGTTAAAATGCAATCGGTGTGATACAAGTTACCTCAAGTGGGGGTTCTCCCCCAAGCTTATTCTTGATCATGGTCCACGACAGGGGTTGAATCCCTAGCGATGGAGGTAGGCCATGAGGTTGGTCTATCCTTGTTGCAGCGTGGCTTTGACAATGTAGGATTGAGTGTCGATGTTGTGTTGCCTCCCATGGGTTCTAGGGATTCCAACAATCGGTTGCTTGAATGCCTGCACAATAATATCACTCTTGCAAACTTCCTCTCTTTGATAGGGAGAGATGGTTAGCTCCCGATACTTGAACAAATGAATTTTTGGGTTAGGTAACCGAGTTTTCATTTGTAGATACGAGGAAGAACAAAATCAAAAATGCATTGGGTCCAATTCAAAATGTATCCGTGAGCAATGTATTATTCATTGATAAAAGTGGAGCTTTATGGATAAATCAAGTTGAACATTTTCTAAAGCTCCTACTCATAGCAATGTAAGTGATATAAATACAGTATATGGATTCTTTCATGTTATAAAGTTTCTAACCATCATAGCTTTTTACACAAGAGCAAGTGTTATCATTTGGATCATGGCATACAAGATTCTCAATTTTATCCTTCTGAACTTTTCTAGGAATTTGAAACTTAGTGATTCCACATAAACATGCAATTCAAAATAAGATCAAGGATATAACTTATTCCTAGGAATTTGAAATCTAGTGACACCATATATGCACGAAGCTCAAGTCAAAATCATGGTCATCACTATTCAGTTGTTACATGCCAATTCACCCATTAAATTATGTCAAAAAGTTTTGTTTTCTAAACCTAGGCAAAAATGACTAAGTCTATAAAACAATGCTTAAGTGGTTTTAGGTACTTGTTTTAGTTTTTCCAAGTGAGGTGCTATTTCATTTTGGAGATCCAAAAGATAATACCAACACTTACTCTTGTGAGGATGCACGAGAACTGAATGATGAGGAAGTGGCAACCTTCGTCATAAATGCAAGCAAGTATATTCAATTATAAGGCAATCTAGACAATGAAAAATGCTAAATTCATATCTCATTTGAAGGGCAGTTGGTGATAAAGGCCTTGTGTGACAAACTCACAGCCTTGGATTTTGGTGTAGACTTGATGTTTGACGTCAAATGCCAAGTGGAGGTTGGATTTGGCGATGGATTTGGTTGAGGTTTCTTCTTGCTCCTCCATTGGGTTATCATTTTGAACATTTCTCTACCTCAAACTCAAAATAAGTTTGAAGTAGAGATGTGTTCTGAAATCCCCCCAATGGTGGCTTGAGTTTGATGTGGCCTCCTCTTTCTTGCCAAACCACCTCTTTACAATTTTTGTCCTGCTGCAATTCAATAAAGAACAAACAAAACAATTCTAAAACGGGTTATGTTAGCCAAAGAAAATTGAACCCTATTGTTAAATTGTCTTTCCCAACTTGAAAAAGCTTGTGAATGCAATGAGACATAATGTAAATCTTTTTGGGTTGAACTAGAAAAATGTTGTCATGCCCAGGTTCATATCCAATAAATTTCTTCCCTAATTCAAATTTTCAGTTTTATGATGGTTGGATATTTTACCTTCCAACATGCAAGTGTGGAAATTCAAACATGGTGAATGCAAATAATGAGAAATTCAAATATGTAATTGGGAAATAAAAATGAGATAACTACCAATTAACCTATTGGCAAGGACTCACTGAATTTTTTGAAGTCTGATGAGTAGGACCTACCTCCGTCCTACTTTGTGCGGTGATTTGTTGTCCAATCCCGGAGTTGAAGATGTGGGCAACTTCTCCTGCTTGACATGCCAAATCTCCTTTGGCATGTCAGTCGGGCATGTGCGCTACATGATGACCCTAGCCTCTCCGTCGTCCCGATGAAAACTTGTTGAGTAGCGACGGCTTCTCCCACTTGAAGATATTCTTTTTTTGAACATGGTGAGGCTTGACCTTCTTTAGGGGTGCCACTTCGACGTTCTTCATATTCCTTAGAGTTAACTCATGCTTTGATCATGGATCAAAAGCTTCCTTGAGCATGGTGACATGTGGATTCCACAATCAAACAAGAAACGCTTCATCCACAATATCACTTGTCCTAGGTTGCACGGGCTTCATCGAAGTGTTGGAATCCCAACATGTGATTGTGGGACATCTTGGATCTTTAATGCTCTTTGTGTTTCTTGTCCTTGGCCAAGGCTTCATATAGATGTTGTCATGATTTCTTGCTTGGCCATGGACAAGATACTTCAAGGTAGGCTATTTGAACTTAAATCCGTTGAAATCCTCATAGCCTCCTTGATTACAAGGGTGATGTTGATTCCACCGTTGACCACCTTGTGAATGGTAGCTATTGGAGTTGTTGTTTGAAAGAAAGAATCCTCATGGGTCTTAGGGAAATGATTCAACAAGTGGCCCATGTTGACATGGATTTTCAAAAATCATGTGGATATCCATGGCTTGGATCATCCAAACACTTCTCCATTCACTTGATCTTCATGATATTTAAATGGGAGGAGTAGTTCCATAGCTAGCATGTCCACCTAGTTAAGTGGTGTCAATGCCAAGCTAAGGGAACTAGAGTATTCTTCAACCCACCCCTTGAGTGAAGACCATCTTCTCATCCATGATGAATGAGAATAGGGCTCCTGCAGCTACAACATGATTGTGGTCATGGATTGGTGAAGCCAACCCATGATATCAGTGTTGGATGAAGGGCCAACAATCCATCCCATGGTGGAGGCAAACAAAGAAGAACTCTTGGAGCCTCCCCCACGCTTGGGTATGGATATCCTTGGCTCCTGCCGGAAGCGGAGATTCCTCCGCGAAAGGCAATGGTGTTGCCCAGTGGAAATTTGTTGAGGTATGCCTTGAATCATCTTGCAATTTATCACTTGTGTCCTCTATGGCCATCCCATGAAATGAGTTAGCCACTACCTTGTTTTCACACAAGAGGAGAAAACAAAAAAGGGTAATCCTATCCAAAAACTGTTAGTACCTATAACTTAATCACAAGTGATAGCTATCCTTCACTTCCTTTGCCTTCTGCGACAAAGGTGCCAGAATGCTTGTTAATGTCTTCTAAGAAACACTAAACAATCATCCTCAGCAACAGCACTAGAAATGCTTGTTGTTATTTCTTAACACCACAAATCATCTCTGGTAGGAGATGAGATCCGTAAGTGCACAGAAGATACCGTTGTAACATTTCACCCAAGAGTATTCCCAAGGTATCATATTTATCCCGAAGGAAGGCAGTGAAGTAAAGTAAATGATACTCTTATGATCAAGGTATAGGGTAGTAAGTGTTTATCAGAGCAAGGGTAAGATGATAATATAGGTAGTGTGACACACACCTAAGCAATCTACTCTAACGGTAAGGTTGTCGTGAGGGTTAGACTATGAGACGGAGCTACTCCTACGCTGCTCTAATTAATCATATACATAGCCTAATAAAGTATACATGAATATGCTAATGGTGAATACTAGGTCTTAGTGGTCCAACATGTCGGGCACGGGCTTAGCCTTGTTTGCTAGGCGACTCCCACCAAGAGTCTATGTTGTAGCAAAAATGTGGAGGATTACAACAGACGAATAGAGTTGTAACCACCTACCTCCTACCTCTACGACCCGTGGACTATGACGCATCCAATGCTACTTAAGTATCCAAGCACCAAACTTGCATGCCAAGTAAATACCTTAAGAGTTGTAACATAATATTCATCCTAAGGCAATGACTAACCTAAATATCGTTGAACAATGTTGGATCCAAGAACTAACATATTCATATTAACATAATCATATTATTAGTTAATTAGAATATAATTGTGGGACTTCAATGCTGAGTCCTCATCCGAAGAAGAAGAAGAGATGGCTAGCATAGCCATCGAGAAGACATCCAAAAAGTCCACTCTCTTTCCCACTCTCGGCGCATGGAAGGGGAACGGCACTTGCCTCATGGCAAAGGAAGGTAAACGCAGGGTAACGAGAAAACCATCTTCCTTGCAGTCCTATTCTAGTGATAGTGAAATTGCTAGCGATAATGAAGATATGCTCATTGGATTAGATAAGAAAACAGTCGCGAAAATGAAATTCTTACTTGAGCAACTTGTTGAGAAGGAGAAGCTGATAAACCGTCAAGGAGACATGATTATCTCCCAAAAGGAGGAATATGTTGAACTTGACAAGCTTCTAGAACTTGAAAAGGAGCGAAGCAAGTCACTAGAGCTTGACTTAGCTTCAAGCAAGGAAGCTTGCTTGGAGTTAAGCGACTCAAATGCTACAATCAAGGATAAATTTGCTAATCTAATAGAGGTTAACAAGATCCTTGAAGTACAAGTTGAGTCACCCAAGCAAGATGACCCTTCATCCTCTTCAAGCTCACCTTCTCAACCACTTAAAACTAAAACTACCATTACTTGTTCATGTGGTAAAGTTGACACCAGCTTGAAAGACAAGTCAACCTCTACCAAGGACAAGCATCTCTCACAAAATGGCATATTTGACAAGGAGAAGATCAAATATGCACGTAGTGCATAGTTGGTCACAAGACCTCCAAATGTCAAATATGGCATTGGTTATTCTTATGGTGAAAAGCAACATGCTAGAAGCCATAAGAATAACAGGGAGAACATTGCCTTTGTAAAGGGAAGACCCTCTCAAACTGGAAAGTCAAAAGTTGACACACATGATCGCTGGACTAGTCCGGTCCGGACACAGACAAGTCCGGTCCTCCGAACAAGTTCGACCTCCCGGACTAGTCCTATATATAAACAACAACAATTGCTTTTTAGAATCTTTGATGCATCTTATGTTTTAATGAGAAGTAATTATAGTAAGATTTATGCTCATTATGTTGGGCCACGCCATGGGAACACCAAGTCTCATGTGTGGGTGCCCAAATCCCTTGTGACTAACCTAAAAGGACCCAAGCAAGCCTGGGTACCTAAAACCTAGGCATGATCTATTTTTGTAGGCCTATTCCTCTGGTGGATCTAAATGGGTGCTAGACAGTGGCTGCACAAACCATATTACCGGAGAAAGAAGGATGTTCGTGGAGTATGAAGCAAATGAGGAACCATGTGAGGGCATCTATTTTGGAGACGATAGTCAAGGAAAGGTGCTCGGTACCGGTAAAATTGCCATATCATCACAACATACTCTTTCTCATGTGTTACATGTTGATTCCTTAAATTGTTACCTGCTATCCATATCTCAATTTGCGACAAAGGTGATAATTGTTTATTCACTAACGAGGGTGTGACCGTCTCTAGAAGGAGTGATGGTTCCATTGCATTCAGGGGTATGTTAAACGGAAAGCTATACCTTGTTGACTTCAACAAAGATAAAGCCAAACTTGACACATGCTTGATTGCAAATACCAACATGGGTTGGCTGTGGCATAGATGGCTAGCGCATGTTGGTATGAGGAATCTTCAAAAACTCCTCAAGGGCGATCACATCCGAGGTTTGAAGGATGTTGTTTTTGAGAAAGACGGGCCTTGTAGCGCATGCCAAGGCGGGAAGCAAGTTGGAGCACCTCATCCTGCTAAGAATGGCATGACTACAACAAGACCGCTCGAGCTACTTCACATGGACCTATTCGGTCCAATTGCTTACATAAGCATCGGCGGTAACAAATATGGTTTAGTAATTGTCGATGATTTTTCTCAGTTCACTTGGGTTTTCTTTTTACATGATAAGGCAGAAACACAAGGAATCTTGAAGAAAATTTTCAAGCGTTCTCAAAATGAGTTTTCATTGACGATCAAGAACATTCGAAGCGACAATGGCACGAAGTTCAAGAACGCACAAGTTGAGGAGTACCTAGATGAAGAAGGAATAAAGCATGAGTTTTCAGCTCCTTACACCCCTCAATAAACAGAGTTGCTGAAAGGAAGAACCGAACCCTCATAGAGATGGCGAAAACAATGCTCGATGTGTACAAGACCTTGGATCGATTTAGGGCGGAAGTGGTCAACACCGCTTGCCATGCCATAAATCGACTTTATCTTCATCGACTACTCAAGAAGACATCCTATGAGCTACTCACCAGTAACAAGCCTAATATTTCATATTTTCTAGTTTTCGGTTCCAAATGCTATATTTTGAACAAGAAGCCTAGGACCTCAAAGTTCGCTTCGAAGTCCGATGAAGGTTTCTTGCTTGGTTATGATTCGAACACTTATGCATATCGCGTGTTCAACAAGACCTCCGGACTTGTTGAAGTAGCACATGACGTAGTGTTCGATGAAACTAATGGCTCCCAAAAGGAGCAAGTTGATCCATGTGTGCTAGATAGAGAAGAAGCTCCTTGTCAAGCATTGAGAAGAATTGCGTTAGGCGAAGTTCGACCACAAGAGCCACCTCTACATATGCATGAGGAAAATGGACCACAAGAGGAGGCCAATGATCAAGGGGGAGCTTCCATACAAGATCAACCTCAAGAAGACAAAAATGACCAACAAGTCAATGAGGGCAACCATTTAGGGGGAGAAGAAGATGATCATGAAGATTCAAGACAGCAAGTGCCACACCCAAGAGTACACCAATGCGTTCAAAAGGGATCAACCAATCGACAACATCATCGGTGACATCCAAAAGGGAGTAACTACTAGATCACGCATAGCTAATTTTTTTAGCATTATTCGTTTGTATCCTTTTTGGAACCGCGCAGGGTTGAGGATGCATTGAAGTATACGGATTGGGTAGTAGCCATGCAAGAAGAACTCAACAACTTCAAACGGAATGAGGTGCGGGAACTAGTTGAAAGACCCAAGTCCAAT
This sequence comes from Tuctoria greenei, assembly GCA_036927565.1. Classification (NCBI taxonomy): domain Eukaryota; kingdom Viridiplantae; phylum Streptophyta; class Magnoliopsida; order Poales; family Poaceae; genus Tuctoria; species Tuctoria greenei. The sequence goes on along the minus strand of JAYESD010000009.1, from coordinate 92,460,863 downwards.
GTCGTCGGCACCGAATGGGTCTTCTGCAACAAACAAGATGAACATGGGGTGGTAACAAGGAACAAGGCACGACTTGTGGCCAAAGGGTATTCACAAGTCGAAGCTCTATCAAATGGATGTGAAAAGGGCCTTCCTCAATGGACCAATCAAGGAGGAAGTGTATGTGGAGTAATCCCCCGGGTTTGAAGATGAAGAGTTCCCCGACCACATTTTTAAATTGCGTAAGGCTCTCTACCGCCTCAAACAAGCTCCTAGAGCTTGTTATGAGTGTCTTAGAGATTTCTCAATTGACAATGGCTTTAAGATCGATAAAGTAGATTATACATTGTTTACAAAGAACTTTGACAATGATCTCTTTATTTGTCAAATTTATGTTGATGATATAATCTTTCCTTCAACTAATAAATCTTTTTGCGAAGAATTTAGTAAAATTATGACACATAGGTTTGAGATGTCTATGATGGGAGAGCTAAAGTACTTCTTGGGATTTCAAGTCAGGCAACAAAAGGAAGGGACGTTCATAAGCCAAACTAAGTACACTCAAGACATACTTAAGAAGTTTGGAATGGGCAAGGCGAATCCTATAAAGACTCCCATAGCAATGAATGGCCATTTGGATCTCAATGAAGATGAACCAAATGTCTATCAAAAGGTATAGCGCTCCATGATTGGATCTCTACTCTACTTATGTGCATCTAGGCCAGATATTATGTTAAGTGTGTGCTTGTGTGCAAGGTTTCTAGTCAACCCAAAAGAATGTCATTTGAGAGGCGTCAAGAGAATCTTGAGGTATTTAGTTCATACACCCAACCTAGGCCTTTGTTACCCCAAAGGTTCCAAATTCATTCTCATTGGTTACTCTGATGCAGATTATGCTGGATGCAAAGTAGATAGAAAGAGTACCTCCGGTACATGCCAACTCCTAGGGAGATCACTTGTTTCTTGGTCCTCTAAGAAACAAAACTCTATTGCCTTATCCATGGCTGAAGCAGAGTATGTTGCAGCTGGGAGTTGTTGTGGGCAACTCCTTTGGATGCGACAAACTCTATGGGATTACGGTTACAATATGAATCGTATCCCGCTCCTTTGTGATAATGAGAGTGCCATTAAAATTGCCCATAATCCCGTTGAGCACTCTAGGACCAAACACATAGACATCCGGCATCACTTTTTGAGAGACCATTCAATGAAGGGAGATATAGCCATTTCACATGTCAATACCGAAAAGCAACTAGCCGATATATTCACCAAGCCACTTGATGAAAAACGCTTTTGTGAGCTCCGAAATGAACTAAATATCCTCGATGCCCGGAGTGTGGCTTGAAATCTTGTATACCTGAATGCTATCTTCAAAATTCATTGATTGTGTTGTGAAAATTATCTCTCTTAATTTTTCCAAAAAACTATGTCAATTACTAGATCTTGGTGAATTATGATCATTGCTTGATTGTTGTATGCTTACTGATCATATTCATCAAGATTATTTGATTTGCTTTGCCTCCCTATTTTCTAAATATGTACATTCGAATATATACGAATGGGCTAAGAATTTCTTCACTGGTGACCATAGACTAGTCCGTGGTTGCCCGGACTAGTCCGCGCATCCAGACTAGTCCGCAGAATGACGGTTAGTACGGACTAGTCCGGCGGACAACAGACTAGTCCGATATAGTCTCTGGAAAAGTTCGGACTAGTCTGATTATTTTTGGACTTGTCCGATTTTCGTGTCCATAACCCTAGCCGCAGCCAAACCCTAATCTTCCTCACCCCACACTTGCCTCAAGCTTTCTCCCTCCACGCTCGAGCTCCCCAAGGCGGTTCTTCGATTTCTCCATCAAAACTCCTTGGATTTTGGTGGAAAACGACCTCCATTGCTCGAGATTGAAGACCAAGGACTTGTCCGCTCCTTCAACCCCTACATCTCTGCGAATCAAGAAATTTCGGACAATGTCGAGCACGAACGAAGAAATCTCTGACTTCGAGGCCGATATGGACCATGAAATTGTGCTTCGGTCCTCGACGAGCCTAAGCAAGAAGCACCCATCTCAGTCGGCTACTTTTCCTTCCCAGGCTCGAAGGAAGGTTCTCACGAAGAAGCCAGCCTCCAAGGCCTCTGCTGGAGGTGGCCCTAGCCAAGCAAAGCGCAAGGGCAAAGGGATTACAATGGGCCCGATAGGCACCGTAAGGTTGTCAGCTCCAAGGGAAGGGGTTTGGGATCCTACGCAGGAAAAATTCAATGGCAAGGGCAGCGAAACGGCTGCAAGGTTCAGGGATGTGGATTGCTACAGCCGTCCAAAGCAAGCTATTGATGGGAGGTTTTGGAGCAACTTCCATGCAGACTTTTACAAGTTTGTATATCTTCCGATGAAGACACCTGTGGTGCGCCGCCAATGGATCGATTGGGCGCATTTGAGAAGAAGGGTTGCTCACTGTTTGTTGAGGTGGTCGAGGCTATTGAGAGGCATGGATTGAAGGATCTATTCGCCTTTCGGAAAAATTGGAATGATGAGGTGATTGCCCAGTTTTATGCTACTTGCCACTTTGCTAGTGACGAGGAAGAAAGGGTGACTTTGATGACTCATGGATCCAAGTACACCATCTCTTATGAAGGGTTTGCAAGATTTCTGCATCTTGACACCTCGAGCAATGACAACTTGACCATCAGGGCGGAATCCTTGTGGTGGCCCTCAGACCCTCCCTTGGCAGTAAGACAAGGCACTTAGGCGGCATTAGCCTGTGCGCGAGGGTACCTTGTATGCTGGGTACCAACAGCTGGGATGATACTTTTTAGAATTGCTCCCCCTCTTTTACCTCAATTCCTGCATAAAAAGCCTGCATGCACTATTTTTCCAAGGACAAGTAGAAATAGGTTAAGTAAAAAGGTGATGTGTGCAAGAAATGACTTATTCTTTACATAATTGAGTTATATTGATGGGATAAATTAGGATATAACAGCCGTCAACAGCGCGAACGGCAATGACGGTGAGGATGGGGACAACGACGATGGTGATGGCATACAGTGGACGGCAGGCGACAATCGCACTGGACTTGGTTCATAATTTTTATTGAAACGGTCTTTAGAGCAACAGAGTGAAAGAGCGCGAGAGATCGAAAAATTGCCAAAAACTTAGCTATGTGTTCGCATAGAGCGCTCGAGATCTTAAATAGCTAGGTCAAAAGGGAGAAGAGCTTGAAAAAGCGCGTCTCTGATCAATGACAAAGGGAGACCTGCAGGAGAGAAGTTCGTCTCCCTTTTGCATCCTTTCGTTTCCCCGAGGCAAGCGGCGAGTGGTGCGAAGAACCTAATTTGCGACGGGTGGTGGAAAGAACTTAAATGCGACTAGTGGTGCAGAGATGTGCGACCGGCGTGCGACCTTTCATTTCCCCGAGCGAGCGGCTTCAAAGCGTCCCATCATCCCATCAATGCATGCAAAATGAACCGATCCATCATTCTGCACATACCTTATATAAGACACGCCATCGTCGACTACTCCGCAGTTCTCCACAAGTGTATCTCCCTTTTGCATCCTTTCATTTGTTCTCTTCTTTGTCTTTTACAAGAAGCCACCAACCATGGCCAACGTTTCACCGCCAAGCCCGCCGAGGGAGCCAACCATCAAGAAATAGTGTTGTGACTCCCCCGAGCGGCTCAAGAATGAATTGCGCCTCGTTATGCCACAAGATGCGTACAACAGTACATCTTGCGCCATGAGGTCCTTGGGTATGGGTACCCTTCTAGAGTTTACTAGAATGGATACCACCGAGCACTACCTCTACACCCTCACAGGTGTGGCCGATCGTCTCGACACTCTGTTCGAGACGATGTCCCAGGAGCTCGGCGCTGAGGGCCGCAGGAACCTGGTGGCGTCGATGTCGAGGAACCTCGGTCTCGAGGTTGCACTGCCAGAGCAGGCGACCAAGCTCCTTGTGAATAGTCTCCTAGGGTGCATGTGTCAGAGGAGAAGTAGGATTTAGTTTTTCTTTTGTTATTTTTCTTTTCTTGTGTCTTCTTGTACTTTTTTCTTATGTTTTGTAAAACATTTGTTAATGAATTAATGTGTTATATGTGTTCATCTGTGTGAATGAATGTTATCTTGTGTGTTCATCTAGGTGAATGAATGAATGTTATCTCGTGCGTTCATCGTGTTTGTCAAAAATGACAATTAATAAGGAACGGAGATTTGATTATTTTTTGGATTAAATCGGACTAATTTGATCAGTGAAGGTGCTCTACATTGGAATTACAATCTATTTAGTCACCAAGTGAATGTGCTCATTTGTTCAGTAAATGTGTTCATCTCTATGTGATATCAAGTAAACGAAGCAAAAGGGAGAATATCACGAAATACTCCTGTGAATTGGAGACGCGATAATAAAAGGAGACAAACTTTCTTTAAATCACGTCTCATTTCCTTTCGTAAATAGGAGACACTCTTTGTGCTAAGCCCGTCTCCCTTCTGTCAGTGGAGAGAGTTCGTCTCGGATATTACCTTAAATGACGCGCTGTAAAGTAGTTCGTCTCCTTTTACACTCAACCGAGCTATGTACAGATCCTCTTTGAAGCGATCGCATCTCGTTTTCTTATATCAGAGACTGTCGCTTTTACTCTCGTCCTTGATGTTTGTCTTATATTTGAGTTTCTTACGTAGTGGTAGAAGCCTAAGCAAGCTCAGAGAAAGGCAAACCAGAGACAGCATGAGTAAGTGATTGGAATCGTCCTTTACATGTGGTGGAACATCGGGAAGGCAAGAAAAAAATGTTCGATGGAGAAGACAAAAACAGTCTGTCCATAGCGTTGGTGGTGAAAGAGGACATAACGTATGTCCAGAGTACCCTGAACAAAGCAATGCCCAGCCCGCTACGACGACGAACGAGTCATCACAGTAGCCCGTTGAGGTCGCACAACGTCAGTTGTGCCCTGGTTGTAAAAGCTGTAATTTTATTTTTGCGTCTCGTTTACTTTTTCTCTGAACGTTATTTTGTCCTTCCTTGATGAATATGGCGACTGCCGCTTGTATAAAAAAAAGCTGTGAACAGGGACAGTTGGAATCAGTTCAGCAGACCCTCTCACGTACTTTGGCTAAATAGGGACAGTTGGAATCAGTTCAGCAGACCCTCTCATGTACTTTGGCTAAATTCCCATGCGCCTATTTTGGCCTGCCAACTTCTTATAAAAAGCTGAGAAAATATGACTTCTTACCCTGAGTTTGTTATGATAGTACTTATATTGATATGAGGCTAGGAGGCTTAAATATATAGAGTACAAAAGAGTTACAAATATGCAAGAAACCCCTTATACAAAAAGGAAAATACAAATAACTTCTATATCTCTAACACTCCTCTCATATTTAAGGTGCATCACGAACACTAAGTTTGGAGAGATGAAATATGTGTTAAACCCGGGTTTGTACCTTCGTGAAGAAATTAGCCCACTGAAGCTCTGAACACACATACTGAAGATCAAAAACACCATCCTGGACCTGTGCTCGTGTATAAGAAGCATCATCACCAATATACTTGGTAAGCTCATACTTGACCGGATCACGAGCAATGCTTATTGCACCTGTACTATGAGACAAAAGAGAAGTCGGCATGGAAATAAAAAAACCAAAATCCTCAAGCAACGATCATAAACAAGTAACATATGTAGTCACAAGAGCCATAGCACGGAACTCAACCTTTGCAGTCGAACGAGAAACTGGTACTTGCTTCTTAGTCTTCCATGCAATGAGAGAGCCACCAAGAAAAACACAATAAGAAGAAAGAGATCGGCGATCAGAGGAATCACTAGCCCAAGTAGCATCACAATATGCTTTAAGTTGTAAAGAGCTAGAGTGTGAAAATAACAAACGCCTAGAGATAGTATCACGAAGATAACGCAAGACTCGAAGCAAGTGACTATACTGGACCTAGGTGGGAGCCGATACAAATTGACTCAGGATGTGAACAAAATACGAGATGTTAGGACATGTCACATTTAGATAGACTAGACTCCTTACAATATGATGATAACGAGTAGGATCATTAAGAGGCTCACCATCAGTAGAGTGAAGATGAACATTGAGCTCAATGGGAGTCTCAACAGTTCGGTGGTTAGTAAGAGAAGCTCAATTAAGAAGATCATAAATGTACTTCTCCTTAGGGAAATAAATTCCCTCAGGGGTACAGGAAACCTTAATCCCAAGGAAGTAATGAAGATGACCAAGATCTGACATAAGAAACTTCTCACTAAGCAAAGCCTTCACGAAGGCTATATACTTAGTGTCGTCTCCAATGATCATCATATCATCAAATAATGAAGAAGAACAGTACAACCACGAGACGAGGTATGCACAAAGAGCGCAAGATCATGAGCGCTGGCAGAAAAGCTAGTAGCAATGATCACTAATGAAAATTGGTGAAACCAAACACGTGGAGCTTGCTTGAGGCAATAAAGTGAGCGACAAAGGCGACAAACTATACCCTCAGGAACATAATTCCCAAGCGGTGGCTGCATGTAAATGTCCTCATGCACCTCACCATTAAGAAAGAAATTCTTGACATCAAGTTAAGAGATGGACCACACACAAACAAAGGCCATAGCAAGAAGAGTGCAAACGATGGTTATATGAGCAACAAAGCAGAAGTCTCATAATAGTCATGATTTGTGTTCCCGCTGGAAGCCACGGGCAACTAGTCGAGCCTTATAATACTCAAGGGGACCACAAGAGGAGGTCTTAACCTTATAGACCCACCGACAAGCGATATGACGAACACGTGGGGGACAGGGCACAAGATCCCACGTGTCAGTGCGCTCGGGAGCAGCAATCTCCCCAACCATTGCATGTCACCATTTTGAATGAGGAGCGACATTATGGTACGTAGTCGGCTCGAAACGAATGGTAGCAACAAAGATAGAAGTAGAGTACCAATAAGGAGCCAGACGAGTATGTTGACCACATCCAAGGGTCTGCTCAGGAGAATAACCATCAGAAGGAGATGGTTCCTCAGGTAAAGAAGGCAAATCAAGAGACAGATTGAGCTAGAGTAGATGGATCATTAGAAGAAGATAACTCAACTAGAGTAGATGGCTCATCAGAAGAAGATAACACAGCTGAAGAAGGCACAACTTGTCAAATATGGACCTGTGTCTTGGGAGCCTTCAAAGTATAATCAGAAACCAAAGAAGAAGGCTCTGAAGGAGAGACCGTGGAACGCGGCACCAAGTGTGAAAGAGGTACACTAGCAACAGGGGTATCTAGAAAAAAATAGACAGAAATAGGATCGACCACAAATAAAGAAGAATTATCCGAATAAGGAAAAGGATAGAAAGGGCGTGTCTCATAAAAAACAACATCCCGTGAGGTCCTCATCCATCGACTAACTAGATCCCAATAACGATAACCCTTATGCTCCGAATTGTACCCTAGAAAGACACACTCTACTGACTGTGTAGTCAGGCATCTTACCTGTAAGACACTTAAAAGGAATCCCACCCTGAAGAGCGGTTGAAGGCTGAATGTTAATCAAACAAGTGGCAGTAGAAACATCCTTGACCCCAAGATGAGGAGGAACAGAGGAAGCAATCAGAAAAGCACGAGCAGTATCAAGAAGATGACGATGCTTGCACTCAATAACGCCATTCAGAGCATGAGCACCATGACAAAAAAATTGAGCAATAGTACCTTGCTCAGACAGAAACTGATGAAGAGCATTAGAGAGGTAATCACTAGCGGAGTCAGCACGAAAGACACGGATAAAAGTGTCAAAAAACATGCAAAGTTTGCTCCTAAACCTACTGTTTTTGTGCTACACGTGTAACACCTCGTAAGTTAGTAGTTGGGTACAAAAATCCTCAAACATTGGCTCATAAACCTGTTGTTTTGTCTCAGCTTTCGCGTGTTTTTCCTATTGCACATCGTGTGACTCAGTACTAGATTCCTAAATGCTTTTTGACTAACCCCTGTATTGAGTCATCGACGGTTTGTGCTTTTATGTAGGTTACACGTTAGAGGAAGGAGAACATTTGGATTGTGGATTCAGGTTGCTCACGCCACATGACTGGTAACAAAGATTGGTTCTCCTCCCTCTCTTTTGTGTCACATGTAGAGAATGTTACTTTTGCTGATAATTCTTCAACTCCTATAATTGCTAAAGGTTCAGTTAGAGTAAATAATCACTACACTTTGAAAGATGTGGCACATGTGAAAATTTTGAAATACAACTTGCATTCTGTTTCACAATTGCTAGATGAAAATTTGGAAATTATTTTCAATAAAAATTGGTGCAAAGTTGTAGATTGAAATAGTGAGCTTATTTTTAACATGTCTCGGTTTGGAAGAGTTTTTAAAGCTTATTTTGATATGTCCTCCTCTAAGCATTGGTGTCTAGTTGCTAATGATTCAAAGGACTTATATTTTTTGCATTGTAGACTTGGTCACGTAGGCTTCGATCATCTAACATGTGTTAGTGCTCTTGATCGCATACGTGGGTTTCCTAAGCTTAAAAGGGACAAAGAAATTGTGTGTTCTTCTTGTATACATGCTAAGATGGTTGCAGGATCACATGCTCCTCTCAAAATGACCATTACAACTGAATCGGGTCAACTTTTGCACCTTGACATCATAGGACCTTCACGTGTTCAATCCTTCAGAGGTAAATTATATGTTCTTGTAATTGTTGATGATTTTTCTAGATACTCTTGGCTTTACTTTATGGCATCTAAGAATGAAGCTTTTAGTCACTTTAGAACTTTATTTCTTAGATTATCAATTGATCACCCAGGATCTTTAAAAGCAATTAGAAGTGATAACGGAACCGAATTTAAAAATCAATCGTTTGATCACTTTTGTGTTGAAAAATGGAATAGATCATCAATTTCTTCACCTTATGTACCTCAACAAAATGGTGTTGTAGAGAGAAAGAACAAAACCTTAGTTGAGATGGCTAGGACTATGCTTGATGAATATCAAACTCCTAGAAAATTTTGGGCAGATGCAATTGCAACCGCTTGTTAGGTCTCAAATCGTGTTTTGATGCGTGCTAAGCTAGGAAAAGCACCATATGGACTCTGATTTGGACATAGGCCTAGTGTCACACACGTTCGGATCTTTGGTTATAAATGCTATGTTAAGAAACATGGTAATCTTGATAAATTTGAAGCTAGATCTGTTGATGACATGTTTCTTGGTTATCCATCTCATACTAGAGGCTACCGTGTGTTTCTACTTGACATTAACAAAATTGTGCAGACTTGTGAGGTTTCATTTGATGAAGCTAGCCCAGACACTAGCTCTAATATTGTAGGTGTAACACCCCAGCCACTACGGGCCTGGCGGTCGTTACTCCTGGCAGCTCTATAGGATCACAGACTAGCCCCACAGACCAACACTAGTCTTTTCTGCGCATTTTGTCCTCACTTGTGCGCACCCGGGAAAACTTCCGGGTCGGACACCCATCCACAAATTGTTCCGGGCCAAGCACGCTTAACCTCAGAGTTCTTTGCAGGTGAGCTTCCGAAAAAGAAGGTATACCTTGGTGGTATGAGTTATTATATCAATCCTATTAAGCCCTGAGCCAGGATGTCACAATCCACCCCCCTTAGAAGACCGACGTCCTCGTTGGTCAACTGCCAAGCCAGGAACGTCCCCTCTTGGCCACGTCCATACGTTCAGTACTGGCATACGTACCATATCGTGTCCCTCCTAGAGGACCCACGCGTCATGCGTACGTACCCACGTCCCTGACCCGTATGCACCTATGAAACCGCGAGGGTCGGCTCTGATACCATTCTGTAACACCCCAGCCACTACGGGCTTGGCGGTCGTTACTCCTAGCAGCTCTATAGGATCACAGACTAGCCCCACGGACCAACACTAGTCTTTTCTGCGCACTTTGTCCTCACTCGTGCGCACCCGGGAAAACTTCCCGGTCCGTCACCCATCCACAAATTGTTCTGGGCCAAGCACGCTTAACCTCGGAGTTCTTTGCAGGTGAGCTTCCAGAAAAGAAGGTATACCTTGGTGGTATGAGTTATTCTATCAATCCTATTAAGCCTTGAGCCAGGATGTCACAGTAGGTACAGATCTGTATCTGTAGGGGGAGAGTATTTTCATCGAAGAAGACGAAGAAGTGGTGCTGCTGCCCAAAAATTCAGAAGCAGATGACATTGATCACGTTGCTGATTTTGCACCACAGCTAGCACCAACAACTATTGCAGCTGGTACAGATCTTCCTCAAGCCACAAGTTCTTCGATTTGTGATGAGCATGAAGAATAAGAAGCTTGTGAAGTGTCTACTCCCCTCCGAATCCTCAAAAGTCATCCTCCACAACAAATCCTTGGAAGCCTGCACGAACGAGTCACACGGTCCAGGTTTTGCGATGCAAACTCTCATGCTCATTCTGCTTTTGTTTCTTCTTTTGAACCCAAAGATATATCACACACACTCGCTAATGAATATTGTATTATTGCCATGGAAGAATAGTTAGAAAATTTTGAAAGAAATAATGTTTGGAAACTTGTACCTCCACCTCAAGGTCAAAATTTAATTGGAGCAAAATGGGCGTTTAAAAATAAACAAAGTGAGGATGTGGTTGTGATTAGGAATAATACTAGGTTTGTTGCTAAAGGTTTCACACAAATTGAAGGTCTATATTTTGATGAAACTTTTGCTCCTGTTGCTAGATTATAAGCCATAAGAATTTTGTTACCTTTTGCTACATCTAAAGGTTTCAAGTTATATCAGATGGATGTTAAAAGTGTTTTTCTTAATGGCTATATAGATGAGGAGGTTCATGTCAAGCAACCACCGAGTTTTGAAAATCTTGATTTTTCTAATCATATTTACAAATTGTCCAAAGCCTTGTACGGTCTCAAACAAGCCCCTAGAGCATGGTACGATAGGTTAAAAACATTCTTACTTGAAAAGGGGTTTACCATGGGCAAGGTTGATAAAACTCTTTTTGTGCTTAAGCATGGCAATGACTCACTATTCATTCAAGTGTATGTGGATGATATTATCTTTGATTGTGCTTCTCATGATCTTGTGTCCAAGTTTTCAACGGAGATGAGTTAAGAATTTGAGATGAGTATGATGGGAGAACTCACGTACTTTTTGGAGCTACAAATCAAGCAAACCAATGAAGGTATCTTTGTGCATCAAACAAAGTATTCAAAAGACCTTCTTAAGCGCTTCAACATGGACAAAAGCAAGCCTCTTCAGACACCAATGGGTACGGAAATGACACTTGAACTTGATGAAGATGTTGAACCCTTGGATCAAAAAGAATATAGAAACATGATCGGATCACTTTTGTACCTCACGATATCAAGACCGGACATACAATTCAGCGTATGTCTTTGTGCATGATTTCAAATTTCCCCACGTGCTTCGCATCGTCAAGCCATCAAAAGAATTCTCAGGTACTTACACAGAACTCAACAATTTGGAATTTTCCTTCTTCTTCCTCAACCGTTACATTGAAAGCTTTTTCGGATGCTGATTTTGGGGGTTGTAGGATCGATACGAAAAGTACTTCGAGTGCTTGTCATTTTCTTGGTAATTCACTTGTTGCTTGGTCCTCTAGGAATTAAAACTCAGTTGCACAATCCATAGTCGAATCTGAATATGTAGCTGCTGCTAGCGCTTGCTCACAAATTCTTTGGATTGTTTAAACACTTAAGGACTATGGGTTGATCTAGATAGTGTTCCACTGTTTTGTGATAACACTAGTACCATTTGCATTGCTAAAAATCCTGTGCAACATTTGAGAACAGAGCACATTGACATTAGGTCTCACTTTTTCTGTGATAATGTTGAAAAAGAAAACATTGTGCTTCACCATAATTGGCTAAAATTTTCACAAAAGCTTTGGATTTCACTCGTTTTTATTTCATTCGTAGTGAAATAGGGGTTATGCATCCTCATGGCTTAAATTAAGGGAGAGTTTTGAAACTTGGGAAGTCTATGTGTGAGTCTAAATTTAAATGAATATGAGCATAGTATTTCATACATATATGACTTTGTGATTCCTTTTACATGTTGAAAGTTCTTACTACATTACTCATGTTATATATTTTGTAGTTTTTGCCATGACTAGCAGTTGGAATAATTACTTACACTAAATCTGGTCATGATCAAACTTACTTGCTGTTTGAACTTATTGCATGCTCACAAGTTCTTTTAATCATGAAGAATTAATCAGGTAATCAACTCACATGTTGAGTTTTTATGTTTAAATGAAAAATTGAGAAAAGATCAAGAGAATATGCATGCATCGCACTTCTTCTTTTGAGATGGATTATCATTGCACTTAGATATGAACTTAGAAGAAGTTGTGTACGACTAAAACCATGACCTTAAGTTTCTAATTGTCAAATGACATAGTCTTTGCTTGGTTGGTTAGAATAAGGCAGCTGCGGCATATAATCTCTTCCATATGTTATATGATCAAAATTTGTGTTTAAATAATATTGAAAAATGAAAATTGCAGGCAATAAATGTCATGCTTTCAGGTTTTGAAATAGTTAAGTTTGTGAGATCATGACTTGGTTAAATTGAAAATTACATGTGATCTCTAGCATGGCTTACACTACTTTATGTATTCTATTAATGTGATAGTGTAAGTTACTTGATAGTATGACTTTGATGAGCTCTGTTTTATATGTATATGTTACAATATGCTCATAAAAATTGAAATTTCTCGTTTGAACCTTTCTGAATACATTGTCAAAGGGGTAGAAATTAATCAAACATTCACAAGTGTTTTGGCACGATTCTTGGCACGATTCTTCTCAGGAGGTGAATTTTTGTTTTTCTTCTCATTTCATTTCTTATTTAAAAAGGAGGAGAAATAAGTGTAGGGGTAGAAATATTTTTTTTGAAATTTCTTTCCTTCTCATTTGATTGTTTCCAAAACTTTTCTTGAGCCAATGTTCGGATTTTAAGTGGTGTTGCCAATGAATTTATCAAGGGGAGATTGTGAGACCTATGTGTGCTGAATACATTGGCTATGAAGATAAAAGTTTTAAATTTTGCCATACACCCGTCTCATCAAGGTTCGTCTCTAGGTACGAGCTCTTGCAAGGTCCGACGATAGGTCCGGCTTGTTTTGGGTAGCTCCAGCAAGGTCTGACGTAAGGATCGACTTGCTTTGGCTAGGTCCGACTTCTTTGTCTAGATCTGACTTATTTTGGCTAGGTCCAACTTTTTTTGGTTAGGTCCAACTAGCTTTGGTTAGATTCAGCGCTAGGTCCGACTAGCTTTGGTAAGCTCCGGCGCTAGGTCCTGCTAGCTTTGGTAAGCTCCGACGCCAGGTCCTGCTAGCTTTGGTAAGCTTCGTCTCAAGGTCAGGTTAGCTTTGGCAAGGTCCAGTGCTAGTTTGCAATGGTTCTGCTTTTAACTTGTAATGTTTCAAACTTCTTTTTTGCATTATGGAAAGCTTTCTTAGTATTCTTTTACTAACTTTTTGTTGTGTGTTGGTGGTTATGGCTGATATCGTTTTTCTATGGTTTGCAACATGCTTATACAAGGTGCTCACGTAAGGTGTTGTGGTTATCAGAACTAACGAGAGTTAAGTCGAGGACTTGTGCTCAGAAGTATCGGTTGTTTATTCATGTGCAGGTGTTGCTTGAGTTCAAGACATGGCTAGTGACGGGATCCATTGAACTAGTCTTAGGGAGAAGATGAGTTTCAACAACCAAGTTCGAGAGGAATTGTGGTTGAGTTGATTGGGAGGTTGCACAACATGTCTGAATCAAGAACAATGCATATGAAGGTATCGTGGACGTTGTTGGAAGATATTTGTACGTGTGCAAGGAGTGCATGGACATGGCTACATGATTCCAAGGCGTGATGAAGAGATGTGGATGTAAAGAATTGGTCGAAAAGGTCCAACTGAATAGGTTATGGACTCAGTTTGCGACTGAGTCGGGTTTGACTCAAAAATGAAAAGATTTGAGCTGGTTACATTAGGATTTCGTGGTGACCATGAAGTTGGGTTGTTTTAGGAATGTGTGATACGTTCCTAAGGTGTTTGAAAGTCTTAAGATTGCTTCTATCTGCGTATGGAAGAGTCTTTAGCAGTTATGGAAAGTTTCAGTAGAAACTGAGTAGGATACAAGTCATAGTTTGGTTTCGGTTGGCCTCATGACTGGTTATATAGCCGAGGGAGGCCAGAGATCAAGGTGCACGACTTTGGGGTTGTTCCTTTTATGTTTTGATCAATAAAATTCGTAGTCTAAAGGAGCTTTTGTACCTTGTTCATTCGACTTGTTTCAGACAAGTTTTTCTCATCGAGTTTCTGCACAGCACTACCTTGCTTCGGTGATTTTATCAAAACTCGAGTTTTACAGATCCAATTAACGTGATTATTTTTGGGTTGTCTTCTCAACTTGATTATCTATCATCTGTGTAAATTTCACGGTCATTGGGTTTGTGGTTTTAGGTCTACATGAGTTTCATTGCAGTGTTACATATCTAATTTTTCTCGGGTAGAACAAATTGACCTTCGTTCAATCTTTTGATCGTAACTTGAGTTTTTCTCGACGGTTTTTCGTGATTCTTGTTGTCGTCTCTTTGTAACATGATTCTCAACAATCTATACTAGTTTTTCATGATTGATCATGTTTAGATTAGTCGCACACGCGATTTATTAACATATTGATTTTCTACCAAGAGGTTTTTGCTGCTTCCGCCGAAAAAGTTTTAAATCTACCATTCACCCCCCCCCTCTGGTAGCTTTTCACATCCTCTTCGATCCTAAACAAGTCGAAAACGGGAGCTTCGGCCGCTCCAGCCCCATCACAATGAGAGATTGAGGTACCGTCCCCCCTCGTTAGCTTTCACTTCATCGGCGCAGCGGTGGCAGAACCCGCGCCCAGAGTGCTCAACATCAAGCTCCACAGTTCGTCCCTCAAGTCGGGGGTCATGAAGAGCAACTGGCAGTCGTCTGGGATGGAGACGTGCTCGTCGTCGACCATGTTGCAGGTCACCACCTTCAACATCCCCTCCAACATTTTGGGGGTGGGGTTGTCCAGAGCCACCCGACACCGATCATAGGTACTGGTGTAGAGCCAAGACGCGTATAGGCACTTCTGGAGAGGGGCAGTGCGGCGGTGCAAAAAGTCTGCCAGCACCATCAGGGAGGTCAAGACTTTGCTTGTCAGGAACTGGATCCTCTTCAATATGAGCGTGTACTCCTTCGTCAACCCCAGGAAAGCTTCCTAGTTGGTGGGATCAGAAACCGGACCTTCAGAGGGCATCTTCAGTGAAGCCTGGGCCTCGATCCGCATGATCGGCCAATCTTCCCTCCAGCTGCTCTACTTGACCCCTTTGATCAAAGGCATGTAGGTCTGGGAGGTCTTGTCCCGGTGCCGAAAGTAGTAGGCACCCACTTGAGTCGTCGCGCTCTTTCCAGTGGTCTTCATCACGAACAAGAACTAGAACAGCTCCACTGTTGGTGGGCAGCCCACGAACGCCTCACAGAAGTGGACGGACACAGCGATCACGGTGATGGAGTTCAGCGACAAGAGGTGAATTGCATCTCGTACTCCTCCAGCACTGCGAGGAAGAACCTCGACAGCGGGAGCCCAAGCGCTGAAGACAGGTAGGCGGCAAAGAGGACAGTCTCGTCTTCGCACAGGTCTTCAAAAGTGGGAGATATGCAGCACATCATCCATCCATGCTCCACCGCCACCTAGCCAAGCAGTCGCCTCATCAGCAACAGATCCTCAGCCGTCTGGAAATGAGAAGGAGGCAGTAAGGAGGCCATCGAAGCAAGCAAAAATGAGAGATTTGGCTAAGTGGTGAAGGCTCCAGTGCTCAAGGAAGAAGTTAAAAACCTGGGCAGTGGGATGTAAGGAAGGAACCATCCCCTCTAACAAATGTTTCCTTTTTTATCACCCTCACAATGCATGAGCATTTCGTGCGTATCGCAAAGGTTCGGCCCGCACCACTCAACTCATAGCATCAATGACAGTTGGGTCTAAGCCCCCAAACAGAAATGCTGACCCAAGCGGTCAGCCACATGAGAAGACAACTAAAGCGGTTCCCATAAATGCAGAGTGAACGTAAGTCCTATAGCTGCATTGGGATCTACCGCGGTAAACGGCGCCGTAGTAGACAGAGATACTACAACAAGCAAAGATCTCGTCACCATAGTCCCTCAAACAGGAGTTGACGTGTGGCCACACTGGCAGAAGCGCCCACATCTACGACTGACCAAGACGAAATTCAAAGAGCGTTACGACAAAACATGGTAAGGGCTACACCCTCACGCTCATCACCTTCACCCAAGGTGGACTCAGGGGCCACTGTCGGTACCCCGCGTACGGGGTATCCTCGCACACAAGCTTAAAGTGCCAAGGTATGTTTGGTGGCACCACGTGTCCAGAAGGTGCCAAACCCAGACCATCCTCAAGCACGGGGTTCAGCACTGCCACGTGGACCACAAAGATGGGACCCGGCTCCCTCAGAGGGATGCGCTCCCAAGGTTCCACATGATCGGGATGGACCTCACCCTACTATAGGGTGAGGTCCGAAGGAACCACGTGGCTAGAAGCACCACACCGAACGCCTCCTGCAGAGAAGGGCTCCGGAGCTCCAACGTACCCCGAAGGTTTTCGGAGCTGCCACATGTCGCGAACGGACCCGTAGCTGCCGCATGCCCCGTAGAGCTCCGGAGCTACCACGTGCCCTGAAGACAAAGCCTACCCCCCCTCCCACCCCCCCCCCCCCCCCAGCGAATGCCAGCCTCGAATTTGCCATGTCTCCCACAACTCACCTTAGGCGGTGAAGTGCGAGAGTTAAGGGATGGTGCCCCCAGTCTAAATCAAGTATTGAAGATTGGCACCCACCTCTGGCCGGTAGCGCAGAGCATGCCAATGGTCAGAGACCGTTGCGCCCAATCCCATCACAGTAAAGACACTGCGGGCCTACCCTGCCCCGCCAAGTGGCTAGCTTGCGGCGACCAGATAGACAAGAGTTCCCCTAACACTAGTTCAAGCTGCAGCCAGAGGAAGCTTATGCGAGAAGCCATAGATCTTTAGGATAAGATCACACTGGGGCCACCTGTTAGGCCCCGGACCCCACTTGCAAGGCATTTGGTCTTGTCTATAAAAGGACCAGACCGCCACCGTTACAAGGAATTCCCAATCTACGCATTCACACACACACACACACACAAGCAATACAACCTCACCGTGGAGTAGGATGTTACGCTCTTGCGGTCCGAACCACGTAAAAACCACTGTCTCATACTCGCATACGTGCAACCACTAGATTGAGAACTAAGCCCTGCCGATCAAAGAACCTCCGTGGGCTGCTCCTTAGCAGATCCGGGGGAAACATCACATTAACACTATGACAGCTACACATTTAAGTTCCATGCAACATAAAATATTGAAATTTCAAATTCACATTGGCTACTTTATGAATTTACCAAATTAAACTTAACATAAACTTTGAAATACAGTAATTTAAATTCCACGTTGGCTACTTATTTAAATTACCATATATTACATATTAACAGCGGAAGCATATTTAATTTTTTAAATTTCACAGCAACTCAATATAAAATAATTAAATAAGCTGAGAATTATATCTTAACAACAATGATTATAAATATGGCTGCAATTAATTAACAATCATCACACAAAAAGCACAAAAAATTAATTAATTGTTCTCAGTTTATTTCATAATTTTCTGTATGGCCCAAATGACATTTCAGCCCATACTAAATTTCCAAAATTCCTTAAAAACAATAGGGTCCATACCCGAAATAGCCCAAAAGCCCACCATAAAAAACTCAGAAAATAGAAAAAGGATTTCCCTTGCGCAGCCCAAAAGGGTCCAGCCCATGGCTGAATCGGTGCATGGTCAACAAAACTTAGATTCTGAAAATTAAAAAGGTAGCCCATCTGGCCCAGAGTGCCACCCGCAAGGGCCCCAAACCACTCGGTGTGCGCGGCGCTTGCTGACGCATGGGGTCCATGGGATTCTCATCCAACAGCTGAGATTAGTCGAAGCAATTGAACATAAGTGGATCTCGTCCGTTACTGGCCGATCGAACGGCTAAGAGTCAATTTCAGAGCGAATAAGAGCCCGCCGACGATGCCCCGAAACCCTAATCTTCATTCTTCACTCTCTCTTCTCTCTCTTCGGCCGATAGCGAGTGTGAGTGAGTGAAACAGAGTGGGAGGTGGGAGCCCGCCGGTGGCTAGGCTCTGACGCCACCGCGACCTCCACCATGGTGCACAAGTCGTGCCATCAGTGGGAGACACATGAGGCAGCCGCCACTGAGGGGGACACAGCTAGGGTTTAGGGTTTCCCAACCCGGCGCGTTTCATTGGTATGGCGCCGCCTTCGAGTTCATCGGCGGTGTGCGCGTTCCCTTGAGCGTGAGCTCGCCACCGTCAATGAAATCGACGCGCGGTGCTCTTAAGAGCGGCAGATCTGGTGGCGCATAGGTCCACCCTTCCTGGATCCCCTCCAACTGAGGGGTTCACCGGTGTAGGGATACGTCGCCTCCCTCGCCCGACGCGTCGATGCCGGTGGGGGGCCCCGAAAGGCAAGAGGCCGCGGAACCTCTGAGGTTAGTGATCTGCACCCTTTCTTTTAATTTTGTTCTTACCCTCTGCTTAGGTTTTCATATGATTTGAATTTGTTTAGTTCAATTCGAAGCCAAAATTCCCCTCGTTCCAATTGCTATGAAACTAAGACTTAAACCAAAACTTAAACTTGATTAAAACTTGAATACCCAACTAGCAGAATCCTAAGGTGGCTTTGATGCCAATGTTAAACTTAGTATTAACTTAATCCTACTCTTAGGGATTGCTAATCAAGTTACGTAGGCATAAATCAAACAATTATACCTAACAGTGGCCTAAGATCCTAATCAAGCATCAACAGAACATGATAGGGGATAGGATTAGTGTCACATTTCTTCGGGTTGTGACTAGACGATGACATGGCGGCACAAGGAGCTTGGCTTCGGGTGCAGTGGCTCGGTGAAGGATGGCCGGGGGAAGATTGTCTTCCCCACAGTGCCATAGAACGTCGCCGATGACAGAGGACCTTCCCCTCGTTGTCGCGCGTCTGACTGATCGGATTTCATGAAATGGTGGGAGGCGTGGGTGCAATATGTGCTACATGCCCGGACCGGCTGCCTCCCGTAAGTTTTAATAGCACGGGCAAAAAGGGGCCTCAACCGAATGGGAGTCGGTTGCGCCCTCGATGGGGAGCGGGAGTCCATGGGCCCGAGCAGTTGTTTCCCGACCGGGTTCCACGGTGATCACAAACTAACACTAATATCTAGATTAAATTTTGAAGGAGACTACAATAGTACTTAAACTGATGCAAGAGAGTTATTTTATGTATAAACCTGATTGGCTGGGTAGGATATAAGTTGGTGGGCCATGATCACGATGAAGTACCAGAAGATCATGGTAGGAGAAAGCCGCACACGAGGCTGCAGCTTGTACCGTGAGGCGACAACCGGCGAGAGATGCTCAAGAGTGCAAGGGGCAGAGGTGCAAGTGCGTGGACGATAAAGAGGATTATGCTATTTTGGCCCAAGAGGCAGTAGTCCGGCATCTCCGCCTAGTATCGGAACCATGTGCCCTCTGCCTTCGTCATGGTTCCGCCCAGGGCCGCCTCTGCCTCCCCAGCGGTTCTGTAAGGAATCATCTTAACGGCCTGGATGACCTGTACTTCCTTGTGGTACAAGACTACAAGTACGTCTGTCTTGGCTGCTCATGCATGATCATTCGTATATAAGGACGAGAATGATTTTTTTGTCTGAATTTTAGAAAGTATAAAGTGTACAACCATTGACTTTGCTGATCCTTAAGGCACCAACCCGAGGATTTTTTTTGGCTTCAACATAGTTTGGTTTATTTTAGTTTTGTTATTGCGTCACCCCTTGACTGTAGAAATAGTTATTTTGAGGGAATGAGTGGAGAACTAGTTGATGTAGCTTAATATGTTTTTTTCTGGATTCAGCTTATATGAGTGTAAAAAGTCAATGACTGCTGAACTTTAACAATATTAATATCAGTCGGCTTTCCAATAGCTGACTTTTGATGTAGATTGTCCTATGATCTCAAGGGCCTGGATGACCTCTATAATACTTCTTTGTGGTACAAGTACGTCTGTCTCGGCTGCTAATGCATTCTTACATAAGAGGAATATGATTTGGTTTTCTGAATTTTGTCCAGTATCATGACAAGAACATGCTGTCATGACTGATTTTCTTATTATCAATGCCTATCTCTGTCCCTCTTTCTCTCTCTCCACGGACATGTATTGCTCCATTTGGAAATTATGTTGTAAGTACTTCGACCTGCATACATTGGATGATAATTAAGCATGCCAGTATGCCACTACATATCTCCCCATAGCCACCGGCGGCAACTAAAGGAAAGGTACGTTGTCAGTATTTAACCTTCCAACATTCGGTAATAATTTAGCATATCACTACATTCTCATAGCCGCCGGCGGCAACTAATTAAGCATATCACTACCTTCTCAGTATTTTAACCTTCAAACATTTTTGGGTTTATTAAGTAGAGATTTAGTATATATCTCTACAATGAAAAATATCAAGAGTGTCTAACCACGAAGATAGATCCACGGGATCTGAGTGCAACATGCCCATTGCTGTATATTTTATAAAAGAAATCGGACTGTCTGACATATATAGTGTCAGTTACAATGGTGAATGCCAGAATTTATAGTCATACTTTTTATATTTAGATAATGACTATTATGCAATCTGACTTGTGGTGCAATCACCTAATCATCTATTTTCATTCGTTGGATGTCTATTTTACCGTTGTCGTGTTTTTTCACTTTACTCCCATTAACGTGAGAAATACAAGTGGATGGGGTTAAATAAAAAATGCAACCACTCTAGGACTGATATCCAATGGTTGGAGAAGGATGATTACAGGATTGCACCACAAATCATATTGCATTCTAGTCATTGTCTTCTATCCATGCTAACCAAGGGAACAACTAGAATGCAATCAGCACTCTGGTACAATCATGCAAAAATTAAATTTGAACTACACGATCTCCATCAAGTGAGTATTGCATTTTACACTTAATCCCACCATTTAACAGTGGTATTTATGTTATCAGATGGGTGTTAGACAATATGAGGCAATTTAATGAACAATTCTGGAAAACACGTGAAAAATAGTTGCGATCAACACCGACAGACAACGGGACAAGAAATATCGCGTATCGATTTGTAGCCGAAGAAATCATTGTAGATCTGGCAACGAACAACCGCTACGGACGTTGGTGGCGACGTTGGGCCGCAAGGCCCGATCTCCTCAGTAGACGACTCGTGATGAAGAACGAGAGCAGTAGCGTAAAGCGCTTCCCAAAACCTTATTCGCCCTCTCCTTGTGCAGGATTGCAAGGGTGAGCGGTTCCGGAGACCTACTCTCCCGATCCTCGGTGCACACCGATGTTCGGGATGGAGTAGACTAAAAGGTGGCGCAAGAAACGCGAATGTGGAAATGATCTGATCGTGGGATAATCCGCCATACCGCGCATGCCCGTATTTATAGTGCTCGAGGGGCGATTGGTTGCGATCCGGAGGATCCGCACCGGAACTGACTCGGTTGTTGTAGACGCATCCGTCAAACTTGGACTCTGTCCAACTCAGAAGCTCGAAATTTGGAAGCCCAAAGCCCAATTAAATTTCTGCAAAAATATAAAATTTGGGCTCGACTCGAGGCTTGAATACACACAAACACGCGCGCGTGCATGTGCGGGGCATGATGTGACGTGATGTGGCGAGGCGAGCGAGCGAGGAGGAGACGAAGGAGGGCGTGTGGGCCACCCCTCTCTTCTCCTATTCTCTCTCACTCAATGAGTGGAAGATCAACCTCCCTTATATGTAGGAGTTGCTCCCCTTTCACTTTGCATGTGGGATTAAACGTTCTGCACCATCCTCTCATGCCCTAATAGGCATTTGAGATTTATTGGGATTTATTTCAGAATATTACATGGGCCAAGCCCATTTATTCTCACAATGGGTGAGTTTATGTGTAAAAATGTGATAACCATTGGATGGAGATCGTGTGATTCAGATTTAATTTTTACACGATTGCAATAGAGTGCTAATTGCATTGTAGTCGTTCTCGCTAATGAAATGCTAGATCATGATAGGCTTAAGTTGTTGATGACTACAGAATAGTGAGCCTCGAACGCAACACTCAAACTAAAATGTGTCCTTCTCCTCGCATGATCTATTTTACATATACATAGTGTATGGACGTTATGCTGACTTTTCCACCTGCTTGATTAAGCCATTTATCACGGAACAAGATTCTCTAAAGTTCCTGGCAAGTTGTGAGGGGCAGGCGTGACTAGGATTATCCTAACATTAGAAGGCCGTATACAGGACACCTTCAATCATAGTCAAGAGCAAGAAGAACAATAATGGGGTTAGAAAAGTAGTATAAATGAATAAAAAGGTAGAGATATACAAAAAGTGTAAAAGCCCATAGTTTTAAGCGTAGAAGAAGTTGCAGAAATGTGAACTTGAAATTTTTTTAAAGTGAATAGGAAAGTCAAACTCAAATGAGTTATGGGAGTTAATCAATGAGGGTAAAAACAAATTTGGGGCTTATTAAAACTTTAAACCATATGAGAACTTGTGAGTGCATGATTACATTTAAGAAAATGATTATTGATAGAGAAGTCCAAATATAATTCAAAATACCAAGCCAAGTACAAAGCCGGTTTCAAAGTTCATATTCAAATAAAATTAAAATTAAATTCCCGAAAGAAGAATGTGCAAATCAGTTCTGGGAATTTGATTAAAAATGAAATAAATTAGAATTAGCACCTATGTTGGTCAAATAATTCAAATAATTAGAGCTAACTTTTCAAACTCAAATAATGTTCAAATCTTATTTAGAAAAAATGTATAGTTAGAACCATCAATTGCTTCTTTGCATTGAAATTATGTTCTATGTTAATTGTTGGAAAATGAGGAGAAATAATAAAATAATCGCAAAAAAGTTAAATCCGAATTCAAACTGAATTTGCCATATTCAACATATTTAAATACAAGATTCTAGTACACTATAATCTTTCTCATATTCAACTTTGTATACATGTCAAATTCTCACCCAATTTAGAGCTGTTCTACTGGAGATATTTGAATTGCTTTCGTGTGGGGATAAGGGGAAGAGCGTTGGTTTTGGTCACGACTCCCTTGCACTGGTTTTGGTCACCGAAGCACTGCACGCGCCCTGTTTTTCTTGCGCGCGCTAGAGCGGCTCCGCACAGAACACCGACGCTCCATGGTGGTGCAATGTTCCGGCCTTGGCACAGACCTGGAGCAAGGCACCGACGTGTCTTCTACCTCCATAAGCTGCTTCTCGTCACCTTCTTCCTCTACTGACCGTGCACGGTGTGAATCTTTTTCCAAACCTTCGGTTTAAGCCGCCACGACGCATCGATGATGTCAGGCAGTCTCGAGCTCGTTTCTAAAAGTGCATCTAGGCAATCCCTTGTCGGTTTTGGACGATGAGATGACTGCAGGATAAGGAAAATGAGATAGTTTGATGCACTAAAAATGTGAAAAATGAGGTAGTGAATAAAAGAGAAAAGCCCAATTGTCAATTGAAGCGCAAAGTAGATTTAAATATACAGGATGTGTGTGAGAGACACATCTCAAGATTTCAAGTCTTTGCGTAGGGGTAAGGGCTTAAAAACACCTAAAAACTCACTGATCACCGGACTAGTCCGTTCATGGACCAGACTAGTCCGTTTAACTCTCTATTGTCCAAATGCACTATGCACTGGACTAGACCGTCTATGGACCGGACTAGTCCGTTGAACTCTCTGGAATCCAATAACACAGTGCACCAGACTAGTCTGATCATGGACCGGACTAGTCCGTTCAAGTCTCTGTAAATCCTATTCAGTGCACTCTGGACAAGTCCGTCCATGGGACAGGACTAGTCCATTGAACTCTCTAGAGTCCAATTATACATAGCACCAGACAAGTCCGTTATAGGATTGGACTAGTCCGTTCAACTCTCTGGAGTTGAATTACACTGGCACCAAACAAGTTCAGACTTCCATCGGATTAGTCCAGTACAGCTCACACAATTAGGGTTTCTAGTGTGCTACATTCCACGCCGACTTTTACATAGCAAACCGGACAAGTCCGGTACCCCATACGGACTAGTCCGGCCCTCAAGATTTCCAACGGTAACTTTTTGGAAAACCTATAAATAGGAGATCCACGGCCCTACAAACATAACTTTTGATTCCTACAGTCAAAATCATGAACCCTAGCGCCGCCACTTGTCCAAAGAGCCCAAAAAACGCATCTCCCCAAGCATCTAAAGGCCAAAAAGGTGAAAATCAATTGCACACTTAGATTTGAGATTGGGAGATCGTTGTCTACACGTTATGAGCTCTTGGGGTTGATCTCTTGACACTTGTACTCTCTCCTTTAATCTTTTCTAGTGTATTTGATCATCTTTTCATTGTAATTTTTGTTGGTGCCCTCAACATATGAGGTTGCCCCATAAATTCGGTGATTGCCCGTGATAGTGGATTCAAGTCGGCCTTGTGTGGTGACTTGAAGAGGGAATGGGTTTGAAGAGACATGGCTCTGTGTGGGCTTCCTCAACGAGGAGTAGATTTCTTTGGTGAGATCGAACCTCGGTAAAAATCAGTGTCTCGTGTTCTCTTTTACTTTTGCATCTTGATTAGGGGACTTTGTTGATCAATATCATAATTTGAATTTCTTATTATTTTTCATGTGCAACTTTACGACATCAATTGCAAATTCAAGTAATCTTATCTGTAGTTTACATTTCCACTACTTAGAAGAATTTAAATCCTGTATAGATACTTAATCAAATTGGCACACACCAGGCACACCGGACTAGTCCGCCCACGCAACCGGACAAGTCCGATCAATCAAGTTTTTGACCATTTGATTAAGTGTGTAGGAGATTTTCAAATCCTATGCATCCCCTTTAGGCCACATTAAATTGGTATTAGAGCAGGTTCTCCATCAACGAGACTCACCACTCGGGAAGATCAATGGTCTCTGAGAAGAACAACGAGATCCCGAAGGTGCTCAACACCGAGGAAGAGCAAGAAACTAAAGTCTTCGATGTACTAAGAGAAAATCCATATGATGATGAAGAAGTACGCCAATTGAAGGCACGTCTAAGGAAGAAACTGCTGGCACAAAAAGGAAAAGAAGAAGAGAAGACAACGGAGAGTGGTCATCACGACTACTCCCGATATCCTTACCATTATAATCGTCTTAATTCAAATAATCACTATCTTTCTATTCCCATGGGGAAGCCTCCGCAATTTAACGAAAACGACTACACCATGTGGAAATACAATATCAAGATGCATCTAATCTCTTTGAATCCTAGACTTTGACATATTGTGTGCACAGGTGTAGATATCTCAGACACGGACGAAGAACTCACTCCGGAACAAGAACAAGAAATTCACCGCAATGCACAAGCCGTTGCAATGATCACATCATCACTGAGCAGGAAGGAGTTCAACAATATTGATGGATTGGAAAGCGCAAAAAAGATATGGGATACACTTAAAATGCCCATGAAGGGAATAGGTTAGTCCGAGAAGCCAAAATTGAAATGCTTGAAGGGGAGTTGGGGAGGTTTGCTATCGAGGAAGACGAATCACCTCAAGACATGTACAACCGGATGAAGGCGCTCATCAACAAGGTCTGCGCCTATGGAAGCAAGAAATGGACTGATCATGAGGTGGTTAAAAGGATGATTAGAGCCTTTATACCAAGAAATGTCACATTATGCTCAATGGTTCGAGAAAGCCCCAAGTTCCACAAAATGACCCCGGATGAGCTATTGGGCAAGATCATAAACCATGAGATGATGGAGATGGAAGCCCAATACGTCAAAGATCTAGTTGAGCTCACCTCCTCCAAAAAGAAGGAAGTTGCTCTCAAAGCAACTTGCAAGCCTAAAGGAAAGGAAACTCATGAAGCTCAAGACGAAGAAGATACATGTGACGTGAGCACTGACCTAGATGATGAAGAGATGGTACTCTTCATCAAAAAGTTCAAGCGCATGATAAATAAAAAGACATGGTAGCAACTCAAATGAAGGGAAGAGCAAGGAAAAAGGAAAATCCAAGGCTCGACGCACTTGCTATAACTGTGGCGAGTATGAACACTTCATGGTCGAGTGCACCTATGAAGAAAATAAGAGGAAGAAAGAATCGAAGCCTCAAGAAAAGAAGATCTTCAGGAAAAGGCGGCAAGCTCACTAAGCGCATATTGGCAAGGAATGGAACTCAAACGACGAGTCCTCCTCGGTTGAAGAAGAGGAGATGGCCACCATTGCCATCAAGAAACCCACCAAGAGATCTAAACTCGTCCTGAACATGGGAGGACGGGACACACACACTCACACTTGCCTTACGGCCAAAGAGGGCAAGAAAAGGTTCGACTTACTCCCCTTTTGCTAAATTACTCAATTGATGATTTTGATAGCTCTAGTGAATATGAGGAGATGTTTAGGGGATTAAGTAAAACTGCACTAATGAAAATGAAAATGTTGTCGAATGAAATCTTTCAGAAGGAGGAGCTTGTCAACCGATAAGAAGATATGCTCATCCGTGAACGGATGAGATATCAAGAGGTTGAGAAACTCCTTGAGCTTGAAAGGGAGAAGAACAAGTCACTTGAGCATGAGCTAGCCTTGAGTAAGGAAACTTACTCAAAGCTAGAAGAATCACACATTACAATCAAGGATGAACTTGCTAACTTGTCAAAATTTAACAAGATTCTTGAGGTGCAAGTTCAGTCGCTCAAGCAAAGTGACCCCTCTTCCTCCAAAACCTCACCTTCCAAGGGTGTAAGTTCGACAACTATTGCAACTTGCACATGCTCTACTAAGAAAAATATTGTTAAACCCGTTTCTTCTACTTCTCATGCAACACATCCTTCCCAAAGTGACATATGTGACAAGGAGAAGATGAAGTATGCACGTAGTGCATATATGGTCACTAGACCTTCTAGCGTCAGAGATGGTCTTGGGTTTGACAAGAACAAACACATGTCCACTAATGTCCATGCTAAGAATAGAATCACTTTTGTTAAGGAAAAATCGCATGAATCTGACTTGCAAGTATTGTTTCATACCTTTGATGCTTCATATGTTCTTGTGAAAGACAAAGATGGAAATGTGTTTGCCAAATATGCAGGGCCACGCCACAAGAATTCAAAAACGTGTGTATGTGTCCCCAAGACACTTGTAGCTAACATAAACCAAGGAATGATTATGTTTTGCAGGCCTACGCCTCCAGTGGATCAAAATGGGTGCTAGACAGCGGATGCACCAATCACATGACCGGAGAGAGGAATATGTTCGTGGAGTATGAGCACAACGCAGATCCAAGTGAGGGTATACACTTTGGAGAAAACAGCCAAGGAAAGGTCCTTGGTAGCGGTAAAATTGAAATCTCCTCTCAACATACTCTCTCGAATGTTTTGCATGTAGATTCTTTAGATTATAACCTCTTGTCAATACCTCAGCTATGCGACAAAGGTTATAACTATTTATTCACTAATGAGGATGTGACCATTTTTAGAAGAAGCGATGGCTCGATTGCATTCTAGGGAATGTTGAAGGGAAGGCTTTATCTTGTTGACTTCAACAAAGATAAAGCCGAACTCAACACTTGCTTGGTTGCTAAAACTAACATGGGATGGTTGTGGCATAGACGGCTAGCCCATGTTGGGATGAGAAATCTGCAAAAACTTATAAAAGGTGGTCACATCCGAGGTCTAAATAATGTTGTCTTTGAGAAAGATAGGCCGTGCAGCGCTTGCCAGGCGGGAAAAACAAGTTGGAGCACCGCACCATGCCAAGAACGTGATGACTACTACAAGACCACTAGAACTTCTTCAAATGGACCTTTTCGGTCCAATTGCTTACATAAGCTTCGGTGGTAAAAAAAAGGTTTAGTTATTGTTGATGATTTTTCAAGATTCACTGGGTATTTTTCTTGTATGAAAAATCATAACTCAGGGAATCCTCAAGAGATTCCTTAAAATAACTCAAAACGAATTCTCACCAACTGTGAAGAATATTAGAAGCGACAACGAGACAGAATTCAAAAATACACAAGTTGAAGAATACCTTGATGCAGAAGGGATAAAGCATGAGTTTTCGGTATCCTACTCCCCTCAACAAAATGGGGTGGCCGAAAGGAAAAAACAGAACACTAATTGAAATGGCGAGGACAATGTTGGATGAAAACAAGACATCATACCGCGTTTGGGCTGAAGCGGTGAACACTGCTTGTCACGCCACAAATCAGTTGTATCTTCATCGACTCTTGAAGAAAACACCATATGAGATTCTTAGCGGTAACAAGCCGAACGTTTGATACTTTAAAGTTTTTGGTTGTAAGTGTTTTATTCTGAACAAGAAATCGAGGACTTCAAAGTTTGCTTCGAAATCTGATGAAGGGTTCTTGCTCGGTTATGATTCGAACGCCTACGCCTATCGTGTCTTAAACAAAGTCTCTGGTCTTGTTGAAGTAGCACGTGACGTAGTGTTCGATGACACTAACGGCTCCCAAGTGGAGCAAGTTGATAAGTGTGTGCAAGATCAAGAGGAAGCCTCATGTGAAGCATTGAGTAAAATTGCACTTGGTGATATTCTACCAAAAGAGCAACCACAAGAATCAAATGCACAAGATGAACCTCAACAAGGAAGCAATGATCATGGGGGAGCTCATGCGCCAGATCAAAATCAGGAAGATCAAGAAGATC
Source organism: Tuctoria greenei (assembly GCA_036927565.1). Lineage (NCBI taxonomy): Eukaryota > Viridiplantae > Streptophyta > Magnoliopsida > Poales > Poaceae > Tuctoria > Tuctoria greenei. The sequence continues at coordinate 92,432,053 of JAYESD010000009.1, read as the reverse complement.
CATTTAACCACGAAAGCAATGATTTAGGGGGAGACGATGAACATGAAGACAATGAAGAGCAAGCAACTTCACAAGTCCCTCACCCAAGAGTACATCAGAGTGTACAAAGAGATCATCCCATCAACAACATCATTGGAGATATTGCTAAGGGAGTAACTACTAGATCTCGCATTGCAAATTTTTGTAAATATTACCCCTTTGTCTCTTTTCTGGAACCTTACAGGATAGAAGAAGCCCTAAAGGTTCCAGATTGGGTGATTGCAATGCAAGAGAAGTTGAAAAACTTCAAGAGAAATGAAGTGTGGTAACTAGTGGAAAGACCAAAGGTGAACATTGTTGGAACCAAATAGGTCTTTCAAAACAAACAAGATGAACTTGGAGTGGTATCGAGAAATAAAGCAAGGCTCGTGACTAAAGGTTACTCACAAGTAAAAGATTTGGACTTCGATGAAACTTTTGCTCCCGTAACTCGACTTGAGTCCATTCATATTTTATTGGCATATGCTACTCATCATAATTTCAAGTTGTATCAAATGGACGTCAAAAGTGCCTTCCTAAACGGTCCAATCAAGTAGGAAGTGTACGTGGAGCAGCCACCAAGATTTGAAGATCAAGAGTACCCCAACCATGTCTATAAATTGCGCAATGCTCTCTATGGCCTCAAACAAGCTCCTCGAGATTAGTATGAGTGCCTTAGAGATTTTCTGACTCAAAATGGCTTTAAAATTGGAAAAGCTGATTATACACTGTTCACAAAGCACTTTGATAATCATCTATTTGTATGTCAAATCTATGTTGATGATATTATCTTTGGTTCTACTAATAAGTCCTTTTGTGAAGAGTTTAGCAAGATCATGACAGATAGGTTTGAGATGTTGATGATGGGAGAATTGAAGTTCTTCTTGGGATTCCAAGTGAGGCAATTAAGAGAAGGCATGTTCATAAGCCAAACCAAGTATACACATGACATTCTCAAGAAGTTTAATATGGACAAGGCCAAGCCCATCAAGACACCCATGGCGACTAACGGACATCTCGACCTCAATGAAGATGGTTCAAATGTGGATCAAAAGGTATATCGGTCTATGATTGGATCATTACTCTATTGATGTGCATCTAGGCCAGATATCATGCTTAGTGTGTGTATGTGTGCAAGGTTTCAAGCTGCACCTAAAGAGTGCCACTTAATAGCTGAAAAGAATCTTAAGGTACCTTGTGCACATACCCAACTTGGGCCTTTGGTATCCCAAAGGATCCATATTTAACTTGATAGGTTATTCCGATGCTGACTATGCGGGATGCAAAGTCGACAGAAAAAGCACATCGGGGACATGTCAATTTCTTGGCAGCTCCCTAGTTTCATGGTCATTTAAAAAGCAAAACTACATTGCTCTTTCCATAGCCGAATCGGAGTATGCTGCAGATGGTAGTTGTTGTGCACAACTACTTGGATGTGACAAACTCTAAGGGACTATGGTTACAATCTGAACCATATTCCACTCCTATGCGATAATGAGAGTGCTATAAAAATTGCACACAACCCAGTAGAGCACTCAATAACTAAGCACATAGATATTCCTCACCATTTCCTAAGAGATCATTCATTAAAAGGTGATATTGAAATTTCACATGTTAGGGCTGAAACACAACGTGCAGATATTTTCACCAAGCCACTAGATCAAAAGAGGTTTTGTGAGCTATGAAACGAGCTAAACATACTTGACTCTAGAAATGTGGCTTGAAACATTGCATACCTGATTCTGATCTCAAGTGCTTACACATTTTTGCAAAAACCGCCCCTTATCTCGATTTTCTCTAAAAAACTATTTAAATGAGTAAATCTTGGTGAATTATGCCCATTGTATGATTGTTGAGTGCTTACTGGTCATTATTATCAAGATTATTTGTGAAATAATGTCGTTCAGATCACAATTAGATCAAACAACCAAAATCCAGTTGTTTCAGATCAGTTCTGTCCTGCTGACACCGGACTTGTCCGAGGGGCAGCATCGGACTAGTCCGGCCTTAGTACAACGCACCGGACTTGTCCGGGGTCCACGGGACTAGTCCAGATTTATCGGGGTCATCCCTAATCCGCCGCCAGGAGGTCATCTACTACCTTGCATGATGTCCTTCGCATTCTCTCTCCTCCCCCTCGAGCTCTAAGGGCGATTTCCACATCTAGCCACAAAAAACGCGGATGTCTCCAATGGAAATCTCCTCCTCGGCGTGGAGCTTGCCCACTCTAGACTAATCCAGCCTCAAGTCCGCTCCTTCAACACGAATCTTCAACTTTGTGGTAAAATTCCCATCAAACCCTAGCTCTCAACTTTTCTTGATTCTAGCTTGTTTCCCTTGATCCCTAGGGTATATATAAATTATCTAGATGTTCTCCTACTGTTTCCTACTCTTTATTCATCAATTCGAGCTAGATTTGGTTCAAATAGGAAAGTTAGGGTTCTTATGTCAGACCGGACTAGTTCGGTGTTCATGTGCGGACAAGTCTGGTATACTGGACAAGTCCACACTCTGAAAACGGACAAGTCCGGCATCTGACATTTGAGCTTCTAAATTCCTAATTGCACTAAGTCTTCTATTCATTCTTATCTAAACCTTGAACCTCCTTGTTAGGCATGATGTCTTCAAGTTCTGAGGATAGTTCATTTCACTATGATGAAAAGGTACAACGTGCTCGAGTGCAAAGAGCCAAGGAGAGGATAATGAAGAAAAGACATGATGTCAATGTCCACTCTCCTCCCTCCAATGACTCTCTTCCTAAGAGAAGGAGAGTGGTAGTGAAAAAGGCTCAAGGCAAGAATGTTGCTGAGAGCTCTATGGGCCCAAGAGAACTCTGAATAAGGATAAAGGACTTGCTAGTAGCCCCATTGGCCTCTTGAAGATGAAAGCTCCCACTCATTGCAACATGTAGCCCTCTAGTGATGATTTCACTAGCAAAGGTTGTGAGCTCGCCGACAAATTCAGGAAGGTAGAAGGTTATGGTCAAGCCAAACAGTCAGCTGATCCCAGATTCTGGAGCAATTTCCATACTGACTACTATGAGCATGTGTATATGAAGATGAATACCCCAGTTATCGAAATCCAATGTCTAGACATTACTCAGCTTCAGTCCAAGAGATGTCAAGGCTATCAAGAGGTCCTGTAAGCCTTGGAGCTGCATGGGCTGAGGGATCTAGTCTCTTTTCAGTGGGACTGGAACATTGAGGTCATCACTCAATTCTACTCTACTCTCAAATTTGCTCGTGATGACAGTGACAAGATGATTTGGATGATCCATGGAGCACAATACAGTGTCACCTATGATGAGTTTGCAAGAATTCTTCACTTGGAAGATTCTCTAGAGAATGACATCATTATCCACAATCTGAAGCCTCTGGAGAAAGATCAGCTTGACTTTCTCTATGATACAAAGATGTTATTCAAGCCTCCAACTACGAAGTACCTGAAGCCCTTCTTCGCTGTTCTCAACGGGATTTTGAGGAAGACCATTGCTCCCAAAGAGAGAAATGCAGGGACCATTCAGGGCACCCTCAGAACATTGATGAAGGTTATAAGCGGGAAAATGACCTTCAATGTCTTTGAGTACATATACAATGACATTGTCAATATCTCCATTACTCCTAACAGGTCATGTGGCTATGCACCTTACATCATGTATATGATTGAGAAAGTGACATGACTAGAATTTGTGAAGGATGTGCCTGATACCAGACTTAGGCCCCAGAAGCCTACCATCTACACTGTTCCTTCTGCCCCCAGCTCACCTGAAGAGGAATGAAGAACCAAGAAGGCTCAAGAGGGAACAAGATCTGAGGCTACTACTCCTGCTCCCCCACCTTCTAGAGAGTCATCCAGTGGAGTGCTAAAGATGCTCTCATATATCTTTGCCTCTTGTCACAAAGTGGAAATCAAGCAGCACAAGGAAAGTCTCATCAGGAAAAAGCATCAAAGATATGTAAAGGCCAATATCAAAGCCATATATGACAAGCTAGAGATGGAACCAGTGGGGTCACTTGAGATTTCAGAGTACTCAGAAGAAGATTTTACTGAAATGCCTCCACTAACTGAGCAAGAGTTGGCCTTATTTAGACTGGCAAGTACCTCTCCTCCTCCTCCTCCTCCTCTTCCTCAAGCACCTTAAGATGAAGAAGAAGATGAAGAGAGGACTGAGAGTGAGAGAGGCAGTGACGATGAGTGATTCCACTCAATTTTTCCCTTTTGGTGCCTTGATGCCAAAGGGTGAGAGATTGAGACTAGTTATCTAGGATAAGCCATTAAGGACCTGTGATCAAGGACATGTACTCATTTTCAAATTATTGTAATTTATTTTGGATGTGCTAAACTTACTCAATGTGTGATGCTTAGTTGATGTTAATGTGATGATTATTGCAATGACTGTCAAATGCTTATCTATTGCCCATCACATCTATGGACCACACACACATGTTAGGCACCCCACCATAAAGAGTGCATATATGTGTGAAGCTTTTGTCATTCATTCATTATTCTCATATATGCACACTTTATGAAAATCGAATTTTTACTTTTAATTGTGAAATCTCAATTGGTTGTCTTCAATCACCAAAAAGGGGGAGATTGAAAGTGCATCTAGAAAATCCCTTGTGGGTTTTGGACGATTGATGACAAGCAAATGAGATCCTAATAAATTTATTGAGATGACTGCAGGATAAGCAAAATGAGATAGTTTGGTGCACTCAAAAAGGTGAAAAATGAGTTTGTGTACAAAAGAGAAAAGACCAACTGTCAATTGAAGCGCAAAGTAGATTAAATGTATAGGATGTGTGTGAGGGAAACATCCCAAGAGCTCAAGTCTTTGCGTAGGGGTAAGAGCTTAAAAACACCTAAAAACTCACTGAGCATCGGACTAGTCTATTCATGGACCGGACTAGTCCATTTAACTCTCTGTTGTCCAAATGCATTGTGCACCAGACTACTCCATCTAAGGATCAGACTAGCCCGTTAAACTCTCTGGAATCCAATAACACAGTGCACCGGATTAGTCCGATCAAGTCTATGTAAATCCTGTTCAGTGCACTCCGGACAAGTCCGTCCATGGGACAGGACTAGTCCATTGAACTCTCTAGAGTCCAATTACACATAGCACCAGACAAGTCCGTTATAGGATCGGACTAGTCCGCTCAACTCTTTGGAGTTGAATTACACTGGCACCGTACAAGTATGGACTTTCACCTGATTAGTCCGGTATACCTCACACAATTAGGATTTCTAGTGTGCTGCATTCCACGTCGACTTTTACACAGCACACCAGAAAAGTCCGGTACCCAGTACAGACTAGTGCGGCACTCAGGATTTCTAACGGTAATTTTTTGTAAAACCTATAAATAGGAGATTCATGCCCCCACAAACATAACTTTCGATTCCTAATGTCAAAATCATAAACCCTATAGCCGCCACCTGTCCCAAGAGCCAAAAAAATGCATCTCCCCCACGCATCTAAAGTCCAAAAATGTGAAAATCAATTGAACACATAGATTTGGGATTGGGAGATCATTGTATACACGTTGTGAGATCTTGGGGTTTGATCTCTTGACACTATTACTCTCTCTTGTAATCTTTTCGAGTGTATTTGATCATCTTTTTGTTGTAATTTTCGTGGGAGCCCTCAACGTGTGAGGTTGCCCCATAAACTCAGTGATTGAGCGTGATAGTGGATTCAAGTCGGCCTTGTGTGGTGACTTGAAGAGGGAAAGGGTTTGAGGAGATCCGACTCTTTGTGGGCTTCCTCAACGAGAAGTAGATCTATTTGGTGAGATCAAACCTTGGTAAAAATCGGTGTCTTGTGTGCTCTTTTACTTTTGCATCTTGATTAGGGGACTTAGTTGATCAATATCATAATTTTAATTGCTAATTGTTTTTCACGTGCAACTTCACGACATCAATTGCAAATTCAAGTAATCTTATATGTAGTTTACATTTCCACTGCTTAGAAGAATTTAAATCCTGTATAGATACTTAATCAAATCGGCACATACCATGCACACCGGACTAGTCTGCCCACGCAACTGGACAAGTCCGGTCAATCAAGTTTTTGACTAATTGATTAAGTGTGCAGGAAATTTTCAAAGCCTATTCACCTCCCCTCTAGGACACATTCAGTTTCCGCTCCACCCAATGCGCCAAAAGGTTCACCACACCTTCCTCTTTCACCCCCAATGTTTTCTTCTCATTTCTCGGCTCAACCCCGATGGATTTCCAGTTTTTCTCGTGGTCTTTTCTTGAAACCCGAAGCTTCATCGATGCAATTCCTGTTGCACACAGCAAATCTCCTAAATTCGGTTAGCAAATAATTTCCTCATGTCCCTACGGAACTCCCTAAGCATGTGGCGTCCATTTTCATCCATCGAACGCACCACAAACCAAGTTCTTCCATCCGCCGAGGTGAAACCCTAGGTCTCCCATCGAGATCAATTTGCAGTCATTTTCTTTCATATTCGTGTCCAATTTAGGTCTCCTCACATCACCATAGATCTTAAGGTACTCTCCTCGACCTAAATAACCTATCCTAGGGTATGCACCCCGTCGCTGTTGGACCCTTTGCCGCCGCCGCCGCTGAGAGCGCCCTCCTAGCTGTAAGAGGAACGATATGATCACGTCGCAACAAGGGAATCACAGAACCCGATCAACTCAACAACACAAAGAAACTCGCGATAATTCTCGGCAACTCTCAGATGCCTCTCTCCTCTTGATTAATGGTAGTGTTCAGTACAACTTGTAGAACAAGAAGAGAAGCTAGATGGGGAAAGGAGAGAGGGGGGAGGAGGAGAAGCTGGAGAAGGAACAGAGGCGAAATTCTGTTACATCGAGATGCCTTCTGTCCCCTGCGGTGCCTCACTTTTAAACAGACTTGAGTTGGGGCGCCTTTCGACTTGGGCCAGCTGGGCCGCGACCTTCCTTTCCCACATTTGCTTCAAAAGCCCTAGACGTCTTCTTCCCACCAGGTAGCGCCACTCCCAGAGCCGTGACACTTCCCCCCACGGAAGGACCTGACTGTCCCCAGACAGGTGATGATGAAAACTTGGTCTTCACAACATAATAATCCTACCAAGTCGCTACTGTTGCTGGTAATTGATCTCATTGAACAAGTACCTGAGTAACAGCCGAGTTTCCCTTTTTAACCAATCGGCAATCCAAAATTCTGATAGGAGCCAAGTCTGCAATGTCCAATGTTGGTATGTCAGACAATGTGGTGAAGACTGGGTTGTGATCAGGAGTGAATTCCTTTAATTGGGAGACATGAAAAACTGGATGTATTGAGGCTGATGCAGGGAGGTCCAGTTTATATGCAGACTGGCCTATTTTCTCCAAGATTGAATATGGACCATAGTACTTATATGAAAGCTTTGGAAAGTCCCTGCTGACCAGTGATTGCTGTACATAAGGTTGTAGCTTTAGTAGCACCTGCTCTCACACGGAAAATTGCCTGTCAATCCTTCTCTTGTCAGCAAAATGGTTCATCCTATTTTGTGCCCTGCAGAGTTGCTCTTTCAGCAGCACTGAAAACATTTGTCTCTCCCTAAGCATTTCTGAAACTTCAGGGATATGAGAGGGAGCCAATGAAGGAAAAAATCCAGGTGTAGGATCCACCCCATAAAGAGCCTTGAAGGGTGAACATTGCAGCCCAGAATGGTACGATGTGTTATACCATAGTTCAGCCAAGGATAGCCATTTGGACCACTTTTTTGGTGTTGCCTGAACTGAACAGCGAAGAAACATCTCAATACATTGGTTCACTCGCTCTGTTTGGCCATCGGTTTGTGGATGGTAAGCAATGCTCAGCTGTAAACCAGTGTTTAACAGTCAAAATAATTCTGTCCAGAAGGCACTTGTGAAAACCTTATCCCTGTCAGAGACAATTCTTTTAGGCACCCCATACAATTTTACCACATTGTCAAGGAATAACTGAGCTATAGCAGATGCAGTAAATGGATGCTTGACAGATATAAAATGTGAATATTTTGTGAAACGATCTACCACCACCAGTATAACAGTGAAGCCAAAAGAATTGGGCAAGCCTTCAATAAAGTCCATAGACAAATCTGTCCAACTGCTGTCAGGTATTGGCAGAGGATTAAGAAGGCCAGGATATTTGCATAACTCATGCTTAGATTGCTGACAAACAGAGCATTGCTTGATAAAGGAATCAACATCCCCCTTAATACCTTTCCAAGTAAACAACTTGTGCAGCCTTTGATATGTGGCATTGGTTCCATAATGTCCTCCAAGTGCAGAGCAGTGGAAAACTGAAATAAGTTTGGTCCTGAGAGCTGTATTACTGCCCACCCATATTTTCCTCTTGTGCCTGATTATTCCATCCACTAATGAAAATCCTAGGGCATTTGGGCTTGATACTGCTAGCTCTACCAGCAAGGTTTGAGCTTCACTGTCAGTGTGGTAGGAGTTTAGTATCTCCTGAATCCACACTCGAACTATAGCAGAGGCAGCATTTAAACTGTAAAATTTTGCCACTCTTGAAAGAGCATCAGCTACCTTGTTTTCAGAGCCTTTTTTATAGAGGAATTTGAATTGAAGCCCTGCCAGCTTCCTCATAGCTCTTTTCTGCAAATCAGTGGACAAATTTTGTTCTTGTAGATGGCACAAGGATTGATGATCTGTCCTGATTAAAAATGGCCTTCTTTGGAGATAAGGTCTCCACTTGTCCATAGACATGAGGACTGCTAGAAATTCTTTTTCATATGCTGATAGCTTTTGGTTTGTCATACTTAAGCCTTTACTGAAGTATGCCACTGGATGGCCATTTTGGAGTAGCACTGCACCAATTCTAATATCACAAGCATCTGTCTCGATCACAAAATCTTGTGAAAAGTCTGGAAACACCAGGACAGGGGTTGTGGTCATTGCAGTTTTTAGCTGTTCAAAAGCCTTTTGAGCTGATTCTGACCAAGAAAAATTCTTCTGGTGTAATAAATTTGTCAGCGGCCTAGCTATAACTCCATAGTCTTTAACGAACTTCCTATAATACCCAGTAAGCCCAAGAAAGCCCCTTAATTCAGTAAAAGACAATGGAACAGGCCAGTTTACCATAGCCTCAATTTTAGAGGGATCTGTTGCAACCCCTTCTTGTGATATAATATGCCCAAGATATGAGATTTTCTGTTGAGCAAATGAACATTTCTTGAACTTGATGTACAAAGAATTCTCCTGCAATGTTTGAAATACTAGAGCCACATGCTGCACATGGTCCTCAAGGCTTTTGCTATATATTAAAATGTCATCCATGAACACAAGAACAAATTTCCTCATGAATTTTGCAAATATAGAGTTCATCAAACATTGAAATGTGGCTGGTGCATTAGTGAGTCCAAATGGCATGACTGTAAATTGGAAATGACCATAATGTGTTTTAAATGATGTTTTGTTTTCATAAAGTGGTGCTACTCTTATTTGGTGAAAGCCAGAGGCAAGATCCAGTGTAGAGAAGTATGAAGCACCAGCTATCTCATCTAAAAAGTCCTCAATGATGGGCATGGGAAACTTGTTTTTGATGGTTATAGAGTTCAACTTTCGGTAGTCAACACAAAAACGCCAATTACCATCTTTGTTCTTAACAAGCAAGACTGGGGATGCAATGGGGCTCATGCTTGGTATGATGATACCTGACTGCAACATGGCTGCCACTTGAGCTTCTATCTCATCTTTTTGTTCTGGACTATAACGATAAGGCCTGCAATTAATTGGTGTAGAGCCAGGTATCAATGGTATTGAGTGATCATAAACACGAGTTGGTGGTAATGCAGTTGACTCTTGGAAAAGAGAGTCATATCAAAATATAAGTTCCTTAATAGGTTCAGGTATGCTCTGCATAAGAAGTTCTTCCGAGAATAAGGAACTGTTGTTCTCTGGCTGAATGACCACTGCTGCCCACAAGTAATTACCTCTTAGACATTTGCATATTTTCTCACCAGAGGCATCTGCCATTAATTTGTCTGACTTAGATGAATTCCCCTGCAGCCTGACTGTTGCCCCCTTGTATGAAAACTCCAGCCATTTTTTAGACCAATTACAATTCATTGGGCTGTAAAGCTCCAGCCAATCCATGCCTAATACCATGTCATAGGCACCTATGTGCAGCACTTTGACATCATGGGAAAAGGTGTGGCCCTGGGTCCACCATGTGAATTTCTTAACCTCCTCTGTACAATGAAGCTTCTCCCCATTTGCTACGTCAATATACAGTGGTGGTATTGGTGAAAGAGGACAATGCAGACTTTGAACCAGAGGATAATTCAAGAAAGAGTGTGTGCTCCCTGAGTCAATGAGTATGATAAGTGGTGTATTACCTACTAATGCCTGCAACTGAATCGACATATATTATGGTTTGCCTAACAAAGCATATAGTGAGAGCTGAGAACTATTGTCCTCAGTATGTACTGCTGAATTCTCCAGAGCATCTAGCATGGCCTCAGGCAAATATCCCCCTTCATCAACTGTTTCAGACCAAAGGACATTTAACTGACCACCAGCAGGTACAACACACTTGTGGTTTGGAGTATACTTGTCACCACACTTAAAACACAAGTTGTTCAGTCGTCTAAAATACTTCAGTTGTTGGGCCTTCCACATATCATTAGTACTGAAAGTGGGTTTGCTCTCCTGTTTCCCAAAAGATGTGGTAGCAGATCTAAAGCCTAAATATCTAAATAGTTTGGGCTTCACCTTAGCATTCAATTTTTCTTGTATGGATGCAAGAGTAGCTGCTTGAGTGACAGAATCTGGTAAATGCATCTCTACCACCACTCGTATTTCATCTTTCAAGCCCATCAAAAATTGTGAGACCAAAAATGTCTCACTGACAAAGGAGTCATACAACCTGATGTGGTATATCAACTGCTCAAACAACAGTCTGTATTCTTCCACAGTTCCAGTCTGCTTAAGCGTGAGTAATTCCATAGTTTTGACTCTATGAGTGTCTAGCTCGAAAGCTTCAATAACAGCAGCAGCAAAATGGTCCCATACTAAAGCATGAACAGTGGTTTTATAAGTCTGAAACCAATGAGAAGCCTTCTCAATCATGTGTATGGATGCAGCAGTGACTCGAAACTCCAGAGGTATCTCATACAGATCAAAATAGGAGGTGCACTTATCTAGCCAAATACGAACATCTGTGCCATCAAACTTAGGAAACTCCATTTTAGGTAGCCAGTGGCATCTGGTGGAATTATCAGGAATATGCATAGGTCTACCACTAGGAACAGAAGTAGTAGGAGCAGAAGTATAAGGAGGAACGACACGCTTCACCTGAGGAAAGATCGGTGGTATATTAGTTGCAGGAGGTGGAGGCCCAATAACACCAGATCCAGATGTTATTGATGTCTGATGAGATGTTCCTTGATCTTGCAAAGACAACACTGCTATGGTCTTCATCGAAAGATCTAGCTGAGACTTGACTTTAGAGAGATCAGTTCCCATAGATTGGATCTTCAGTTCAACAGCCTCAAGACTTGCAGAAAACTTCTTCTCAACTGCTTTGATGGTGGCCGTAATAGTATCAATAATTTCCTTCTTGTTGCTGTCAGCCATCAGCACAAAGCAAGAGAATCACAGGCACAACAAGAAGAACGTAGAGGAAGGAAGTCTGATACCAGTGTAAGAGGAACGATATGATCACGTCGCAACAAGGGAATCACAGAACCCGATCAACTCAACAACACAAAGAAACTTGCGATAATTCTCGGCAACTCCCAGATGCCTCTCTCCTCTTGGTTAATGGTAGTGTTCAGTACAACTTGTAGAACAAGAAGAGAAGCTAGATGGGGAAAGGAGAGAGGGGGGAGGAGGAGAAGCCGGAGAAGGAATAAAGGCGAAATTCTGTTACATTGAGATGCCTTCTGTCCCCTGCGGCGCCTCACTTTTAAACAGACTTGAGTTGGGGCGCCTTTCAACCTGGGCCAGCTGGGCCGCGACCTTCCTTTCCCACATTTGCTTCAAAATCCCTAGACGTCTTCTTCCCGCCAGGTAGCGCCACTCCCAGAGCCGTGACACTAGCCTCCTCCGGCCGTCGCCGTCGCCACTCAGGTGTGTGGCGTGCTTCATTGTGCCTAAGGACCCTAGTGTCGCGAGCTTTAGGTGCGCTGCAACCCTCTTCGGCGAGGTGCGCCACCATTCGCCGTCGGGCGCTGCCGCCCGCTCGGTTTTGGCCCTGGGAGGAAGAAGACTCCCGGGTCCCACTTGGCAGCCACATAACTCTTTAATTGGATCTGTTGTGGTCGCTGGATTCAGTGTGGCAACGTGGGAAGACCTTGTGGCCAGTGTGGCTGCAATGTTATTGGCCCATTTTGAATTCCGCGGGCCCAGTCAATTATTCAAAATTTTCAAGTTAAAGAAAATTTCAGAATTGCTTTCAACTTATAAAATGGGTATCTACTAGAATACTTGGAAAACATTTATCAAAGAAATTTTGTTAGAACCGTCTTGACCTGTACTATCCAGTAGTACAAATTAGTTGGTATGAAAATGCCTGTAAATTTCTTAATAACTCCATGGAGGAAAATCCATAGAAATTAGTTCCCGAAGATCCATTCATTGAAATATTATCAAATTTGTCCTGATTCTCCCAACTAAATACTTTGATCTCCAGTAGGTCCATTTGAGTTGATTTGATGTGTCAAATTGAACATCCAACCAGTATGAACCTGAAAAAATCAAAAATGTTCATAAACATTTTCAGAATATTGTCCAAATTTCTAAATTCAATATCTCACTGTATAATGCTTAGCAAATTATGAAACCAATTTTGACGGATCACCCTTGACCTCCTCTAAACAGAACAACAAGTTTGGTCCATGTTAAACCTTCAGAACAGCCCTGATAATTCTGATAAGGGTTAAGCTTCAATGAATTTTAGAGACCAGAGAATGCCATGAACATAGCTTAAACTTGGCCAATACTCCTCTCATAATACCTGTTGTCTACTGTAAAAATTTCAGAAGCATAGGACTTGGTTTACTACAGTAAACTATACTCCCCACCTCTATGTTCAAAACATTGCACATTTGCCTTCAAACCCACATGCTCCTATGTTGCCCTTCAGTTTCTTATCTGTTGCTTCCTGTACACAGCAGAGAACCCTCTTGTAAACCTTGTACAACATGGTTCTATCCTCTGGTCGTTCATGTATTTGGCTCTTTGCTAAACTACATTCTCTTATATGATACACCCTCCACTTAATTCCATAATCCAAATCGGTTCTATTTATTTCTTCTCTGTTTTTCTTGACAACTAGAGACACACCATGTCACTGCATCTGAGTTAATACCTCTCAAGTTATAAAAATTTCCAAATCCAATTTGCTAAGTTGCACTATTCTCATGTGCCTATTTTACTTCATACCTACATTCCCTACGTCTCACTTTAATTTTCTAGTTCCTATACTCCATACAACAGCAGGCCTTTCCCTTCTATCTATTTTTAATCCTTTTATAGTTATCAACATCTTCATTGCTCAAATTATTAAATTGTACTCTTCTTACGTGCATTTTCATATCGATAGCTCAACCGATGATGAAGATCAACAAGGAGCACCTATGGAGGAGGAGGGAACCGAGGTGGACTTGCTGCGACTTTATGGAGAAGCATCAATAAAAGGGAGAACTGGACAAGAAGCTTAATTTTGAGGCTCAACCACTGACTGTATTGACATTTACGTAGCATGACCCAAGGTAAACCTTGGTTTGCATATAAGCACCCTTATAAAGTTTTATTTTGCATACACTATACGTATGACGTATGTATTATGCATTAAGTCAGATTTTGTTGAAAATCCACATCCATGACCAAATAATCCTTGGAGCGGGTCGGTAGAACATTACTCCAGCGTATTATATTGCTATGCTAATATTTTAGTGGAATCGGTAGAAGTCGAGTGGTTGGAATCCACTCGCGAGACAAAGAATAGGAATCACATGGATATAGTTCAATAATGGTTTACGAATCTGAATATGAGATTAGGCAGGGGAATAGGAAGCAATTGGATGTGGTCCTGGGTGCATGGCCCTGCCTGTGTCGATTGAGGACCGATCCGTGTGCGGCCCCGTGCATACTGGGCATATGGAACCCAGGAAACCGATGTAACTTAATAACTTGGGTGTCGAGGCATAGTCCACTATCGATAGGGGTCGGTTGATGGCAACAAGGTGTAAATCTGCTGGAGAGCACAGACACGCTCTATGCGGGGACTTATGTCTGCGATGGTGGGACCGGTTCGGCCTTTGAGTATCTTTTGAAAGCTTGTTGCGTATGATGTCATGAGGAGCACCCCACTTTTCTTACATACGGGTGTGCGTGACGTGTTATCCGGGTGTCTACTGATTGCAATCACCGTCCCTCGCGGTTATTTGAGTACTTCTTGTTTACTATGTCGTGACGTAGTAATAAAGAGTAGTTGGATTATTATGAATATGCTGTAATGATTATAATAATTGTATTACAACTTGTATGGCACAACAGTAGCACAATTAAATTTACTATTCTCCAATGATTTAACTTGTATGTAGCCTATGCATCTTCGGGCATGTAACATCGTAGACGAAGCGTTTCTTGTTTGAATGTGGAATTTATGATGTGCCATGCCCATGGAGTGCACATCTACTACTTAAAATCTGAAAATAAGGATCTACTATGAGGCGAGTCTTTTATGCAATTCATCTTTCCTATGTTTAGAATTCCTGCATGTAGAGTTTCATGTTTAGGTGAGACGGTTATGTCTTGCTGTGCCTTCGTGCTCACGGTTGCTATATATGTGGTTTGCAGGTATTTGTGTTATTGCTGCTCATCAGGGTTGTGCGTGAGACCTCGAATTGTTGAGGTGTATCTCATGTGAACCACACAGCTGCTATGTATTCACCATGTTGCTAGTGAGAAGCGTCCTAGGGCATGCACGTCTTCTCTAATGCGTAGACATGTTGAGAGTGAGTATGTACTTTCCGCTGCATGTGTATCTCCGTGTACATCAATTTGTAAACTCTATCGTATTATGAAATGAAAACTTTGTATTTTGATGTCTTCTTTCCGTGTGTGCTGTTGGGTGTCACATTGCACGGCACCACCCAATGAGATCCTTGGATGTGAGGACTCCGGTCCTCACAAAAACTTTTATTCTGATCAACGGGAACACAATCGGTCCTGGTCCTTTATATTCTTAGAGTGGGGAGGTATTTCCCATTAGAGTTTAAGTTTTCAACAAATTGCATGACAAAATCAGGTATAACTTGATCTGGATCATGGAAACAAAAAAAACTTCGAGTTTCAAACCGGAACACTTGGTTTTCTATTGCGGAAATCTATAAAAACAAAATCTTCAAATTTTATAAATTGGAACTTCCAGTTCTGTAGCTGTGAGCATTTTCGAATGACTGCAACTTCTTCATTACGACTCCATATTAGGCATTCCATGTCCGTTTCGATCATTTTGACAAAGGCTTTGCCATATGGACACTTTAAATGTGTTGTTTGAATTCATCTGTGAAAGCAATTCTTTGTATCTTAGGTAAAATTTTCACAACCTACAAAACAGGTCTAGATATCAAACTTGTGAAATATTCTACATTAGCTTTGATTTAGACTATCTTGACCATGTGGAGTCTGCCAAAATCAGAAATTCAAGTTCCAGAATCTGAAGTTCTGGTTTTCCCAATGTATAATTTCCGTGGTAAACATACCCCGAACATTTTTCTGGCAAAGCTTCCATCCCAAAAAGTATTCTTCTGTTATAAAATTATCGAAGGACAGTGATGAGCAGAACATAGCTATTGTATAACTGATGCAAACCTTATGAACAAAATAATATAGCCAAAATAGTACTCAATCTAATATAACAAGGTCTGATTACACATTATACCAAATATTTCAGCTTTTCACCAATTCAATAACAGTCAACAACAATATCCTGGATGCAACCATAATGTCCGACCATGCAGATTATGCATATTTTAACTCTTTGTTGTACACCAACAAGATATAGATAGTAATAATGCAGCAAACAAGAATTTTTCTTCTCTTTTGGGATTTATCGTGATGATCATTTGTCCTTATTTTTCTCATCTGGTGCTTGTCATGAACTTTGGCTTTGTTGATGTTCCAGACACCAACCTAGGATTTTTTGGCTTCAAAATATTTGGCTTGGTTATAATTTTGTTATTGTGTTGCCCAATCGACTGTAGTAGTTGATCTAGCTTCTATGATTTTCCTAGAAGTAGTAGATAGCCTCACCCCATCTCTTTCTTCTTGGCCGACAACATAAGTACCTGGCCAATCTTTGCAAGTATTGATAATTACTGAATTGTTATCAATATTAATGTTAATCGGCTTTTGAGTCCTTCCTATCAATCAAGCATATGAGTAACATAATTTGATAGAGATGTCGATGCTGGATGATCCACACTACAGGAATCCAATAATAAACGATGATCGATAACCGTCGTCAATATAGACAATACCATCGTAAATAAATTCTTTACGATGGTAACTACTTATTTACGATAGTTTCTGGTCGTCTCAGATTATTTGTCGTCTATAAGGTTATGAATGAAAACAGCCGTCATAAATTACGTAATTGACGATGGTCAGATGAGCCCGTCGCAAATTACCCGCCATGTCACGTGGCAGTAAGTGGGGCTAATTTGTGACGGCCAGAGATAGGCCGTCATTATTTATGTTGGCTTATTGACGATGGCTCACGGCGGGCATGGGTTGGCGGAAGAGGGGCTCGGGTTGGGGGGGGGGGGGGGGCTCGTGGAGGGGGAGGAATGGTGGAGGGGGGCGAGGGTGAGGCCGACAGGTGAGGGTGGGGGGCTCGGGGAGGGGAGCTCGCCGGCATTCATAGAGGGGGGGGGGTTCTCGGATGAGAGGAGGGGGTCGATGGTTGACGTCGTGGAGGAGGGAGAGAGAGTGAAGACTTACTGGGTTTTTGGAGGAAGAAGAGCAGGCGACGGCGATGCGCGCGGCGGCGAGGGAGGGTGCGGCAGCGACGGTGGGTGCGATGACGAGCAACGGCGGTAGCAAGGGCTGGCGGTGACGACACGGCGAGCCCAAGCTAAGCGAGGCACGGCGGCGTGAATGTGTGAGGAGGATGAACCGTCTAGATCAGGTGGACCGGGTGAATGGCCGAAATTAATGATGGCCCTGTAAAAAATGACGGTTTACTATCGAAGATAAAATTGTGAGAACGTATATTTGACGGGGTAGGTCAACCGTCACAAATATGGACCTTGTTAACGGTGGCCTAGGTTAACCGTTGCAAATAAGGGATCCAGTGGGTCAGGTATTAGGCCCAAGTTGATGACGGCCTCCTAAAAACGACAGTTTACGGTCGAAAATTTAACCCTGAGTCTAGTTTTTGACGGCCTAGTTTACCGTCACAAATAATGGCTCGGCTGAGCCAGATATTAGGCCCAATTTGACAAAAGCCTAGTAAGAACGATGGTTTACGGTCAAAATAAAACCCCTAGACCTAGGTTTCGACGGCCTATGTTTACTGTCGCAAATAATGGACTTGTTCACGACGGCTGTCTCTAGCCGTCGAAAATTAAATTAAAAACGATGGCAACGTCGCCAAAAAATTCGGCCGTCGTTAATCATAGATTTTCCTGGATCAACATCTCTTTTTAGATGATGGGTAAAGGCAAGTCCCGACCTTTCCCTCCAAGAAGGTTATGGCCAATTTATTACAAGTGGGTACAAATGCAGACACTCAGAGCTTATTGTCTAGAACAAGGCGGCTGTAATTGGATTGCTAAGCACACGACTGTGGACTAGACTTCATAGACCGATATTAGGGAACGTTCATCCCTTCACATTTTGCATAAGTGCACCCTAAATCCAGCGCTCATGTCTTCCTCTGTAGAGTGCTTGCATTTAGTATTGTGAAATTCGGCTTGAAAATTCGCTCCTGAGAAGAATCGAACAAAGAACTTGAGTAGTTAAGCTCCCTTTCACATTTCTGTTGATGGAACCTTAAGAGGCCTTGGGCTAGAAACTGTTAGTGCCTCTTGAGGATCGTATTCAAACAAAAGTCGCCGAAATCAAAAAATACGGCAAAGAAAAGAACAGAGAAGCTTACAGGCAGGCAGAAACTTTTATATGAATCTTATTAACTTGATAAATTATGATGTACTCTAACTTCTATTTATAGACTCTTTGCAATACTCTTTCCGCATCCAAACACAATTCTGAATCAGAATCAAACTCAATGCAACAGCATAATTGGCTTTTACTTCTAATTCTTAACTCTGACAATACAGACTCGGACTCTGAAAAAACTGACCAGACTGAAACTACTTCAGTCTCTGATTTCTTCAAGCTTAATACAAGCTTACGTATCATATCCCCCCCCCATAATCTTGTCTTTGATTACCTCCATGACACCAATTTTCCCTCTCATCTCTTAAAACTTAGGCCGATGCAGAGATTTGTCACAATGTCTGCAAGTTGGCTACGTGTGCTAACATGCTGCACACTTATCTTATTTTCCTTAACACATTCTATGATATAATGAAAACGAGTTTTAATGTGTTTACTTCTTTCATGAAACATTGGATTTTCGCAGAGTGAGAATGCTGATTGATTATCCACTTGAATTAACACTGGCTCCTCTTCCTTTCTTGTTAATTCTGTCAGTAATCTGTTTAACCAAACACCTTGACATGAAGATGCACTGGCAGACATGTATTTTGCCTCACATTATGATAAGGCAACAATCGTTTGCTTCTGAAAATTCCAACTAATTGGATTTGAGCCAAGATAAAAAATCATTTCTGAGGTGCTTTTTCGATCATCAAGGTCCCCTGCAAAATCACTGTTAGAGTAGCCATGAATTATCAGTCCTTCTTTGCTACTCTTATAAACAAGGTTGTGCTGTAATGTCCCTTTGACATATCTCAACACTTGCTTGGCTGCTGCAAGATGTTCTGCTCTTGGGTTCTTCATGAATTGACTTATGATTCTTGTAGAATATGAGATGTCTGGCCTTGTGTGAGTTAAGTACCAGAGGCTACCCACAATACTTCAGTATTGATCACTGTCAACTACAGGTCTTTCACTTTCCTTCTATAGTTTTGCTCGGGCATCCATTGGTATCAGGGTTGGATTACACTCCCTCATGCCACATTTCTCAAGCATCTTAGTTGCATTAGAGCTCTAGCTTAGTGTGATGCTTCCTGGCCTCTGGTTTACTTCAATACAAAGGTAGTAGCACAATATGCTAAGATCACTCATGCTGAATTTTTTTCTTCATCTGGACTTTAAACTCTTTTATTTGTTTGACACTCTCATCAATGATTATTAAGTCATCAACATAGACTCCAACCAAAAGTCTTTTTCTTTGATGGCCTTTTGTATAAACTGCATGCTCCAGGGGTGATCTCTCAAAATCCAAAGAGGTGAGTGTCCTGTCCAGTTTAAAATTCCATGCTCGAGGTGTTTGTCTAAGCCCATACAAAGCTTTATGCAGCCTCATAACCTTATGTTCTTCTCCCTTCTTTTCAAATCCGGGACCTGAGTAACACACACTTCTACGAGATCTCCATTAGGAAAATCTTACTTAACATCCATATGGTGTATGTTCCATCCTTCCTGAGCTGCCAAAGCAATCATCAACCTTATAGTTTCAATTCTGGCTACTGGAGCAAAGACCTCATCAAAATCAACCCCTTGTCTTTGTACATATCCTTTTGCTACTAACCTTGCCTTATGTTTCACAATTTCTCCATTGATATCCTTTTTTAGCTTAAACACCCATTTTAAGCCAATAGCCTTGTGAATTGCAGGTATGGTTGTTATTGACCATGTCTTGTTTTCTTGAATTGCAGTGATCCCTTCTTCCATTGCTTTCCTCCAACTTGGCAATTTTATTGCTTCACTATGACTGGCTGGTTCCTCAATTCCAAGGTAGTACAAACCAGAATGTTTAGCATATGGTTCAGTGTCTCTTAGTACCGAAGATATCCTTCTGAACCTCAAAGGCTGACTTGGAGAAAAATCATTTGCATGGTCTAAGGCTGCTTGCGAGTTAGGTGTATGAGGAGCTTCTTCTTCTTCTTCTTCCACCTCAGGTGGTTCATTATTACCTATGTGATCGTATGAAACTCCTTGGTTTTCAGATAGCTCTTCTCCTTCTAACTCTGTCACTGCAACAGGACATTCAATAACGAAAGATTCAATAACTGAGGCATCACCTGTTTCTTCAGCGTTCCGTGGCTAGCTTTCTTCTTCAAATACTACGTCTCTGAAGATGTGTACTTTTTTAGCTACTAGATCATACATTTTATAGGCCTTTGAGTGAGCTTTAGTTTCATATCCGATAAAGACCATCTTAGTGCTTCTATCTTCTAACATTCCAGGGTGAGGTACTATCCTTTTTACATAGCCAATACATCCAAAAACTTTCAGATGTGCTACATGTGGTTTCCTTCCATAAAGAGCTTCATATAGAGTTTTCTTTGGAACCTTTTTGTAGGAGCTCTGTTATGCAAATAAACTTCCATAGTAACTGCTTTTCCCCAAAAACTATTGGGCATTCCCCTATTTTTAAGCAAACTCCTAGCCATAACTACAACAGTCTGATTCCTTCTTTTAACCACTCCATTTTGCTGAGGAGTGTAGGGCTGTAAGGAGTCTCTTGATTCCCTTTTTTTTACAATAATCATTGAACTCTCATGAATTAAATTCTCCTCCTCAATTTGTTTTCAAAGAGCAGACTTTTTCTTTCAGTTCAAGTTCTGCTGAAACTTTTATTCTTTTGGATGCCTGAAAAACTTCATCTTTGTTATTCAGCAGAGTAATCCACATATACCTTGTGAGACCATCAACCAACAAGAAAAAATATTTCTTTCCAGAATTGGTTTCAGGGGTGATTTCTCCACAGAAATCACCATGCAGAAGTTCTAAGCACTTGCTAGCTCTGAATTCTGAAACAGACGGGAAGGGCTTCCTTTGCTGTTTTGCTATCAAACACCCCTCACAGATTTTCTCCACCTGATCAATCTGTGCATGCCTCTGACCATGTTTTTCTGTAATAAGCATCTTAGAGCATGAAAGTTCAAATGACCATACCTTGCATGCCAGAGCCAGGGGACTTCTAAGGATCTTTCTTGCCAACATTCAGGCTTTGTCTTCTTCAAATTCACAGTGAACAACCTGTTACTGGACCTTTCGACTTTGGCAATTTCCTTTCCTCCGTGTCCCGAAGAGTCATCACTCTTTCCACATGCATCTTGCAGCCATTTTCATCAAGCTGACCTAGGCTTATTATATTACTCTTTAAGTCTGGAATATAATAAACCTCTGTTAATACTATATGCTCCCCATTTTGGCATTCAAACAAAACTGATCCTTTCCCACAAATCTTTATTGTGGAGTTATCTCCAAACTTGATTATCCCTTCCATCTTTGTGTCTAGTTCAGTGAATTCCTCTCGGTTACCAGTCATGTAGTTGCTAGCACCCGTGTCAAGATACCATGACAACTGCTCAAATTTTTCTTTTCTTGGCCTGATGTCTTTTTCAATAAGAGGCACCTTATTCTCCTCTTGACAGCCCTCATCATTTTCCTTAGCCCTCATGAGCAGAAGGTGTGCTTCCTGCTCTTCTCCTTTTTTGACTTGGTTTGTTTTTGGCTTCATACTTCGATCAGGTTTCTTGCACTTCTTAGCTAAGTGTCTTTTTTTTGTTGCGGTTGAAACATTCTACTCTTGACAGATCAAAGCCCGAAGGTCTCCTTTCATCAATAAAACTGTCTGAACCTCGTGGTATTCTCGACCACGTCCTTTGCTGGTTCCCTGACCCTCACCCTTCTTATTGCTGGAGCTCTCATACTTCTTCATTTCCTTAGAAATTTGAGCTTCAAATATACAGGAGTTTTTCACTCCTTCCTTGGCATCCTTTCTTCCTTTTTGGTTTTCTTAATGGGTCCTTAATCTGGCGATGGCTTCAGCCACTGTCATTTTCGAGATGTCACTGAATTGTTCTATGGTTTCGATGATATCAGAGATTTTTTAGTGACGAAAGAGAATAGCTTCTCAACAACCTTTGTCTCAGTTACAGAGCCTCCACGGGACCTAATCTCGCTGACGAGGTTTGTGATTTTCATGGCATGTTCAGAAACAGCCTCGGAGTGGGACATCTCAAGTTTGTAAAGCTGCCTCTTAAGCACCTGTGCTCGAGCACGCTTCACCTTGTCTTCTCCAACTCTCATCTCTCTAATGGCTTCCCAAGCTTCTTTTGTCAAGCCATATTCTGCGAGAGTCATTACTAACGAATCCGGGACTGATTGGCACAGAGCAGCATGGCGCCTTCATTGATTTCTACATCGACATTCACCACTCCTTCTATGGCCTTCCACACACGGAGATTACGGAGAATAAACTTCATCATTGTCGCCCATGTGATGTAGTTCGTGTCGTTCAGCATGGGGTACTGAATAGGTACTGAGCTGACCTTCGGCAACACTCTCACCAACATGATTTTCATTTTGTTCTTGTCCTCCTCGCTTGCTATCTTCCTTTTCTTTTGTCGATGATGCACTCAAGTTCGACCTGTCGCTCTAGTACATCTTGTTGGTAACTTTTGATGATTGTATTCGAACAAAAGTCGCCGAAACCAAAAGTACAGCGAAGAACAGAACAAAGAAGCTTACACGCAGGCAGAAACTTTTAAATTAATCTTATTAACTTCATAAATTTTGATATACTCTAACTTCTATTTATAGACTCTTTACAATACCCTTTCCATGTCCAAACACAATTCTGAATCAGAATCAAACTCGACGCAACACCAAATTGGCTTTTACTTCTAACTCTTAACTCTGACAAAACAGACTCAGACTCCAAAAAAAACTAACAAAACTGAAACTACTTCAGTCTCTGATTTCTTCAGCATAAGACAAGCTTACACTATGTGTCATTTGTAGTCGCAAGTCTCTTGAGCGCTCGTCACTACAGTTGGTTCTCCAAGGACAGGCATAAGTGGGGTAGGGGGGTACCCTCGTGATACTGTAGTGACTGGTTTTTTTTTTGTATGGGGCTCCCTCGTGATACTGTAGTGACTGGTTTTTTTCATTTTGTATTTTTCAGGATTCCCGCCACTACGATCACCAGTGCAACCATAGTGGAAATTTTTTTTATAGTGTGAGATCATCCGCGCAAGAGATCATTGGTACATTATTTATATGTTGAAACAAAGGGATAATATTATATCCAAGTCTATCTCTAAGGCAAACAATGTCTGAGTAAGGCATTATTCGATAGCCACAAACTTAATTACATATCCATGTTATTCTATTATTACTTACATGATAAGCAACTTTTCTCTCTCATAACTCACCACAATTTTTCCTTTAGGCTCCAGTAGAAACTTACTCCAGTCCGTCTGAGGAAAAGGTAACACCAATTTAAGCTTGAAATCCTAAGTAGATAGCTCCATATCACCTTAATTTTGTACGTAGGCAAGAGTATCACCAATGCAAGCGTGCCTTGCTCCACCAAACGATGTGTAAGAAAGCTTGCCGCCGTTTCCATCCTCCTCTCTTCCATAACCGAACCGATCTGTGTCGTACACATAAGGGTCCTTGTAATTATAAGATATATTTTTGTTGAATATTACAGGGCTTGCAATCATGTGTCCTTTCGGGATCTCATACTCGTTGCCTTCTTTGGTTCTCACAGTGAAGTTCTTGTCCACAATGCAAAAAGACACAATAATTGGATGGTGCATTCGTAGTGGCTCCTTGATGCATCGATGCAACACATCCATCTCAAGCACTGAATTGTAGTCTATACGATCACCGTAGTTGCTAATAACTCTCTTTTGCTCCTGGATGGCAGCTGTCAACCACCATGCATCACTCAGGAGGTGTACTCCGGTCCATGAACTGACAGAAGAGCTGGCGAGTTGTCCAGCAAAGAGTAAGGATATTATCATCCCGATGACCTCTGCTTCGGTTGTGGGGTGGCCATTTTTGTACTTTGAATCTATAATGTTCTGCATCACATCCTCCTCAATTATGTTGGAGGTCTTACGCAATGTCAACACTTTGGCAAACATCTCTGAAAGCTTTTGCCGCGCTGTATCTCGCCGATGGTTTGCTGGAGTAGGGGCGTGTGGGAACAACATACTAGTCAGGCGCACACAATTATTGGTAAGCTCTTGAAATTGTGTAAAGAAACTGCCCAACATCATTCCCCTTACTTCGTTCCCAATTAGGCACCGTCCAGAGATCAGTAAGAGTATCTGCCTAAGCTCTTGTTTCAGGTCGGCTGTGCCTTTTGCTGGCCCCATTTCCCTAAATAGTCCTGTAGAAATATGCATGATTAAACTATTTTTCGATAAGGGCATGCATGATTAAACTGTGTTTTACACCTAATGCATAGTATAACACATTTTGTACTACGGTGTTTTTATCTTACCTCCACTTCTTGTATGTCACACCCGGTTTTATTAAGCATAAAACCAGCTGCAAAATCACATGTATGTCAGGATCAGTTTCACCATACATGTACAACAAAAAGTGATAAACAGTTCTATATTGCATGCAAACAATATTTATATCTTCAAAAAGTTTTGGAGAGCAGCGGAAGAGGAAAAACTTCAGGGCAACCACAGGCAAATTGACTGGCAGCTACGCGACCTATGAACCGTCTTCACTTGTCACTGTCTTCATTAGATCTTCTCTTTACTGAGCAGCATATCAAAAGTACAACAAAGCAAGTGTGAGTACCATCCCGTGGTACTCTGAAAGTGTGGGAAATAAATGACATGTAGGCCAATCAAAAAGGAAAGGCTGATAATGGTTTAAGCATTATGCATTAAACCTATCCTTAGCTTTCATTAGCACCTACATCTAGGTGTATATTCCCAATCATTATAGAATAACAATAATAATGAATCAATAGCAACATCATTCCCAAACCATCATCTCAACCATCATCCCAACCATCGTCTAATTATGAATTGGACACCAAGCCGCTCTTGTCCGTGAGCACGACTGTCATGACAGTTTTACAAATCTCTGCAGAGAGTGTACTCTTTACCCACAAGCAGTGATTTCATCCCCTGTTGCCAGGTGGACTAGCGAACCTCCCCGAATGCCCATGGTAGCTAACCACATTTCACACTTCCTTTGGTGTGAGGCAAGGAGATCACTACATGGTCTTTACAAAGGTACCCCCGACTAGTGCTAGCCCTCTAAGGTTTCCACCACTGAGGATTCCCGAAGTAACCCTCTGCCTCAGAGCCCCCTCTTGAGCCTTGCGGTTCCCAGAGCAGTACCCCTGCATCATTCCCCGCACCATCCAACTACTAGCATTTCATTGAGAGAAACCTAATTAATTGACCAAGCTGCCATCTCAGTCTCGTGGTGGTACTATAGAGCTTAGTGGCTTCCTCCATAAACCGGTCCTTAGAATCCGGTGGTACCAAACCCAATCCCGGGTCTCGTGCAAACTGCACCATACCAAATCTATCCAACCACCAGATTCCTATCAAATACTATTGTGTATCCCACCACAATTAAAGTAATCATAAAGTTTAACATGGCACAATTGTATGAAATCCCATCCAATGTCTAAGCATGGCTAAACATAAATAAGACATATCTACTTCCCAGCCCATTTCAAGTAACAAGGAATTATATGGAACAGGGCATGTAAACATGAAATAGGACATCAATTTAATTAGATGCATCTATCTAAATTCCTAAAATTGGTACAAGATGGTCAAGGGCACTTGCCTTTTATTGAATAGTTGTTCAGTCTCTTGATTGAACTCTCTTGTCT